>OX456523.1:141217036-141861087 GCA_949748255.1 Eustalomyia histrio | reverse complement strand
GAAGTAATGCGTGAGTAGTTCCGGTGTGGTTGGTTCCCATTGTTGAAGGGGGGGGTTTTAGTTGGTAGGCTTTCGAGGAGTCCAACATACCCTGTTGTGAAGAGTGACGACCTGGCAGGGATGAGTAAAATGCATCTCCCCTCCCAACCCGCAAAAAAAAAATATTATTATTATTATTATATGTATATTATATAATATTCTTTTAGTTTTCTTCTTATGTAATAATTATTATTTCGTGTAGCATACACAATGTAGTAGCGAAATATTGAAAAAGGAAAAATAAATAATATTTTTTGTAAAAAACGAACCTTAAGCTCAAAAAATAAATTAGTTATTAAAAAGAAAATAAAAAGGTTAAATAAAAGATAAAAATTATATATTTAAATAATTAATAGAAATAATAAATATTACAAGCGTATTTAAAGAATACCCAAGTAAATTCGGCAAACATGTATGATCCAGTTACCAAAGAGGATGTTTGTTCGCTAATTTAATCTTAAAACGATCATCAGAGGTAAAACTTCTTAAATAATGAATTTCATTTACTAACAAATATAATAAATTATATTAAAGTTAAAAGGACTGTGGTACAAGGATATTAAAGATGCTTTTCGTTCAAAATTTTGAAAAGAAGAATCTGAAAGCACTCACATGGTACCCTGTAAGTAGCTGAATTTAATACAAAATCCCATAGATTCTGACAAATTTTTCTTTTCAAAAACCAGAGATTTTGGGGATTTTTCCTTTTTAAAAACTCTTTGATTTTGGGGAATTTTTACCATAGAAAAATAATCAGAAACATGAAGTTCGAAATTTTTTTTATGGAAATTTTTTCTGAGAGTTTTTCTTAGCAAAATAATCATAATCTTAGGGTATTTTTAGGAAAAAAATCTCAAAATCATGGGATTTTTTCTAAGAAAAAGTTCTCAGAATATGAAACTTTTCTAGAGAAAAAGGCTCGGAAACCCACGTTTTTGTAGGAAAAAGTATTTAATAAATTTTAATTTTTGTAGTTTTGTTAAATTTTGGAATAAATTTGTATATATTTATTACTGAATCTAATTAATAAAAAAAAATTGTAAAATAACGAAAAGGGTGTATTATTTAATTTGGTAGACATTTTTAAAATAATTCGGTTAGATCTACTAAATATTAAATTCAATTCGGTTAGGCCAACTTTTTTCCACTGTAGTATGTTAGTATAGTAGTTGTAACTATAAATTTCGGTAGCTACAACCGAATAATGTGATAGTACGTACATGTGCCTACCAAAATTCGGTTGGCCACAAATTCGGTTGTCGCAACGAATCTGTCCTGTATTATTATATAAATTAACAATTTTATTTTATATCACATATTTAATACAATTATTTGTGTAAAAAAGTTACGAGCTATTATTTCGCTATGGAATTCTGTAAGAATACATTAAAATCTACCATATGCATATTTATTTCAAACATTTTTACCTAACTCCTATTTGTTTTACAACCATAATCAAATATCCGTCGTCAGAATCAGATGTCGCAATCTTAAACCCATAAATATTGCAAAAATTGGTTAATGCATTGAATTAGGTTAAATTCACGCAAAATATAGCAGGTGTTTGTAAATTGTTAATTTGCTCATGGAGAAAATAAGACACTCTTTTTATACTAACAAGGTTTTTGATATAGTAATTAATTTTAAAACGATATTTACCAAAAACAAACAGTTTTAACAATAGATTTTTAACTTTGAATTCTAAATTTTCGCAGCAACACAAATTTCATAAAATATCTAATATAATTGTCACATCAAATTTTACTTTTACAATTTCAATATTACAATATTTATTGTCTTCTAATACTTATTCAACAATACGTTTTTTTTGTTATTAAATACTTGTTAATGGATTTTCCTATTTCTACACGTTCATTAGATTTTGTTTGCCGCGCATTAAAAATACTATTTTCACAGTTGTGACGAGGTCATTTGAAAATATTAGCAAAAACTCAGACGTCATGACGTACAAATTTGTTAGAAACAAACATTAAATAAAGTGCCTGTCTACTTAATATTCTGTTAGCCTATTAAAATTGCTTTTTGTCGGCGCTTGAAAAGCAATAGCGAGCATTAGCGGCTCTTTTGCAAACTACTAGCAATAACAACTTGTCTAAGCGCATAAAACGACAACACTGCCAACGGCGGTAAAAACTAAATGTTCTTTATACTTTCAGCGCTATAAGTCTGCCTGCCGCTTTTTACTCAAAATCCATTCGTCAGGTATAGAGAAAACTACACAACAAAAGGCAAATCAAAATTATGTTTAGCTCACTGGCACAGTAATAGATACATGAAAGACGATGACATGACTATATAAATGCTATAGAATTCACGAAATTGCGCAACTTTCATGAACTTGTTTATGGGGAGCTCATCGAACTGTAGATGAACGACAAACCCATTGTACTTTGGAACACAACTCGTAAAATCGTTTGTATGTATAGTGTAGTTAACATAATACTAACGTGAATACAAGTAGATACATATTAGAGTGGGCCGAAGTTGAGCATTTTACGATTCTGTTGTTTTACCATTGTGAAAAAGTTGTGGAAAAATATTTCAAATTGGGGGAAAATAAAATTTTTAAATCGATAAATGTGTTACGTTTCCGACAGCGGAAAGTTTCAGAGTTTCGAAAAATCTCCTAAACTTTTAATAGTTAATTTATATCGTGTAATTAATCGCTTTTAGTTAACTTTTGTACACTAAAAACGAATATGCCAAGTTTTTTTAAAATCAGTTTAATAGTTCTCAAAAATTTGTGTTTTTTTCGTTATTACTGTAGAAAATTAAAAAAAAAAAACAAATAAAAAAGGGCTAAATTCGGCTGTGCCGAATCTTTGAATACCCTCCACCAATATCCTAAAAAGATGTTCTCTACTGTTTTTGATACAAATAATAAAAAAAACTTTTGAAGCAAAATTATGTAGGTGAAAAAATTTTTTGAGGTGAACAACTTTTTTAGATGTGAATAGAACTTTTTTGCTGATTTTCAATACCAAACTGCTCGGGAGGATGTTCAATAATCTGGGTAAAAATAGGCAACCTCGCTTGCGTCTTCGCGTCGTGATCGCCATTTCAACAGACAGACGGAAATCGCCAAATCGACATAAAATTGCATAAGGATAACGAATGTATATACTTCATGGGATCTTAAACCTATATTTCGACATATTACAAACGGAATGACAAACTGATATATACCCTCACCATATATGGTGGAGGGTATAAAAATTCTGAAATGTTTTTTTTTGACATTGACAGAATTTACATAAAAAAACTGTAAATAAAATCTAATAATGCCTAATTAGAGCGGTTCATCATTATCAGTATTTTTTTTTTAATAAAACAATATACAGTGAATGTCCGGAATAACGAATTATATATTGTCAGACCCATTAGCAAAACTGAAATATTCGTTATATCTCAACAACTTTTTGTACTTCATCAACAAATCGTCAGCTTATTATTGGTTTGACCCATTGCCCATTTTCGAAAAAATATAATGAAAATATTCTTTTTCTGACTCTGAAATTTGTTTCTCGATATCTCGTATCATATCTGAGGTATTCATTATCGAATTTGATATGCCTGCCAATTTTTCAAAGAAAATTCGAAAAATGTTAACCTTCCTTAGTGTTGTTCTCGACAAAGACTTCTTCGCCCTATCGGTCAAACCAATAATGGGCTGACGTAGTAAGACCCCAATTCTTATTTAATATTTTTTTTATTTCTTATTTTAATCGTTGAAGTCTGCTTTAAAATTAAAACTAGTTAAAGTTGGTCTTAACAAATTTAACAACACTTACAACAGCTGTTTTCCGCCAAAAAATTTTTGTAAAAAAAATTTTTGAATTGCAAAATATTGAAACGAAAATTATGTAAAAAAATAAGCTATTTTGCATAATATATATAAAGTTTTTAAATTTTTATTTATCAAAATACACTTTTCTATCCTTTTTTATAAAGTTTTTCCTTTTCACGTTTTGCAATTGCAAATCTATAATTTACACGCTTTTCTTTTTCTTCTGCTAATAAAGGGTGTCCCAAGAAGAACGCAATTTTTAAATCTGGCAACATTCGAAGTGTCATTGTTTGACATTTGAACAATTGTTATTGTTTTCTAGTAGAAGGCACAAGGTTAGTAAAAATGGAGCGCTACACGAATGAACAACGCATTGTCATTGTGAAATTGTTTTACCAAAATGGTGAAAGTTTTGCGGCTACAGTTCGCAAATTGCGATCAATTTGGGGTCACAATAATGCTCCAAAAGAGTCAACTGTAAAGAGATTAATGGATAAATTTGCCGAAACTGGGTCTGTTAGTGATGTAAAGACAACAACGCGCCATCGACCAGGTCGATCGACCGAAAATGTCGCAGCTGTACGTGATGCTGTCGCTCAAACTCCATCCACCTCAATTCGGCACCGAGCTCAGCAAATTGGTGTCTCCAAATCCACTTTGCAGCGAATTTTGACGAAAGATTTGCATCTTCATGCATACAAAGTTCAATTGACTCAGGAACTGAAGCCAGCTGACCATGGACAGCGAAGGGAGTTCGTTAATTGGGTATTGGAGAGACAACATGAAAATGCTGATTTTGCCGATAAAATCATCTTCAGTGACGAGGCCCATTTTCATCTTGATGGCTTCGTCAATAGGCAGAATTGTCGCATTTGGGGTGAGGAAAATCCTCGAGTGATTCACGAAAAGCAAATGCATCCTCAACGTGTCACTGTGTGGTGTGGTTTTTGGGCTGGAGGAATCATTGGACCTTTTTTTTATGAAAATGAGGCAGGTCAAGCGCAAACAGTCAATGGTGTTCGGTATCGTGAAATGATAACCAGTTTTTTCTTGCCTAGAATTGAAGAAATGAATGTGGAGGGCATGTGGTTCCAACAAGACGGCGCCACATGTCATACAGCCAGAGAAACAATTCAATTGCTGCATCAGTCATTTCCCGGTCGTATTATTTCGCGTTTTGGAGATCAGAATTGGCCGCCTAGATCGTGCGATTTAACACCATTAGATTTTTTTCTTTGGGGTTTTTTGAAGTCGATGGTTTACGCGAATAAGCCGACGACGACTCAAGCCTTAAAAGAGGAAATTGGACGCTGCATTAATGAAATACCGCAGCATTCATGCAAAACGGTCATTGAAAATTTCATTAAAAGATCGCGTGCATGCCAGCAAAGCCGCGGCGGCCATCTGCACGATATATTGTTCCATACATAACCTCATTCTGTCTACTTTACGATATAATAAAGTTCCACGATTTTTTTTAAATATCTGTGTTTTATTTAAAATTTAAAAATTGCGTTCTTCTTGGGACACCCTTTATAAAATCAGCTGATCAATGTTGCCACTTGCTTATTTTTTAGTAAAAAATTTATGCATCTGGTACATTTCATGTGAAACCCATTTAAAGCCGATTTAACTTAAAACTGGCCTTGATCCTGACTATAATAGCAAACTAGATAATTACAGTTTTTTATTTACAGTCGATTTAAAAAAAAAAACCCGACTTTAGTGCTTGACTATGATTACGAGCCTTTGTATATTTAGTAAACCCGAATATAATGGCAGCATTTGGTCCAGTGTACTTAATAAATACCGCAACAAATTTAAATGAAAGTTAATTTTATGCATGTTCTCCATTTAGCATTTTTTCAATTTTAAAATAACGATCAAAAACACCATCTTCAAAAATAGAGTTACGATATTTTGAAAAATGTTCAACCATATAAATTAACATTTAGAAATTTACGCGATTGATCGCTTATCAGAGACGGACAAATAAAATTTTCCCCCATTTGGACTATTTTCCCTTTTGTTTTCCACAATGGTACATCAGAATCGAAAATTTTCATTTTCGGCCCATTCTTATTTATATTAATCACAGCAGAAAGCTATTCATACTATTTTGTGTGTAATAAATCAGTCACTGTTACCATGTGGCTAGAATTATATAATTCTTTTTTCATTTTTTGGGGGGATTTTCAGAGTTTTTCCGTCAAAAAATTTTTGGAACTTTATTTTCTTGCCACATGACACCTGCTTCAAGAACCGATATAGTAAAATAAGATATTAACAGGGCAGCGACATTCATGCACTAAAAAATTGAAAATATACGCTTAAAATAGGCAGTAAAAAAGCAAAATATTCGCTTAAAATATGCACTTAAAAGAAAATATGCATTAGAAACCAAAAAATATGCACTAAAATCCATATAATTTTGAATGCATATTCTTTAATTAAGAAAAGTATTTGTAAAAATCATTTTTAGAGTTTTCACTGCAAACATGCATTTACATGAAAGTCCTGCACCCCGTTCTTGTATCTGATGAGAGATGTTTTCGTATAAAGAAATGCATGGTCACTCTAATTTATATTGTATGACTTCCCTGTAGGAAGCCTGGGGTCAAGTGTCTACAAGTCACCACTTTTGTCGACTATTATGGGTGACTTCTTTGGTGACATGTCCACAAAGCGTCTATACTTTTTACATTCCTTTTTTGCAGCAGCAAAGCTGTGCTTGTTCTTGATTTTTTTATTGTTCTATTTTGTTGAAAATACATGTGCTGCATGCAAAATTAAAGTTTTTAATAAAAATATAAAGAAACATGAATTTAAAAGGTAAATATACAATTTGAAGATTTGTCTACTTCAAAATTAAATTTGCACAAGATTTTTTTTTACTTTAATGAAATTTATAAACAAATTTTTATTAATAAAATATCTATAAATTTATAAAAAAATTTTTATTAATAAAATATCTAATTTAACAAAATAAATGCACCTGTTTAATCTTATTTCCTTCCTAGTGTGGAAATCTAGTAAAAAGTTCCAAAAGTGTAGACTAGAACTACTAAAATGTTTTAGTGAATCTCTGGTTCCAATGTCAACACCTAGCCAATAGTTGTGTAGATTCGCAATGACACGCACATGTTCAATGTCTACAGCAGAAAGCGTTGGCTGGGGCATAATTAGTCAGTAGTACTGGTGAAAAAGTCAATAGTGAATCAGTACAGTTTCATTATCGACATTTCCTACAGGGTTAATATATATCAGCGGTTCCCACTAGCTTTTACTTCACGAACCTCTTAAAACTTTAGGATTATGAGGGGTTTTCTATAAAAAGCTGATGATGTTTTTTTTTTTTTTTTTTTTTTAATCAGAGTTTTTAATATAGGAAAAATAAAAAAATAATGTTAATTCAATTAAACAAAAAAATTGCCGGATGCTGAAAAGTTCTGAGAATTGAAATAACCCAACTTTTAATTAAAGTTTCTTTTTAGGCTACACAGAGTTCTTATTTCCTTCAAATGTTTTTGAAAATCGCGCTATATTCATTATTTTTTGGATTTTTTTAAACACAATAGCTGTGTTCCCTTACTTTCTGGGTAAAGTTCGGTAAAATGAGAGTAAGCACAAAATACTCTCATAAAATGACAAAACTACCCAAAAGTACGGGAACGCAAAAAACCACTTTTCTAGTTCAAAAAAAATGTCAAAATGCATCAGTAATGCCAAATTTTTAGGTGCAATAAGTGTAATACGACAAGTGAAAACGCGCTAATGGAGAAATGCAAAAATTTAAATAAAAGACTCAAAAATATATTAAAACTGCCTGCCGTTTACAGTGGCACGAAATTTCGAGATTTTGATATTTTCCTCTTCGAAAAAACACACATAGTTATTTCTAATAAATATATTTTTCTCATAATTTAATGTCTATGAGCCTTTTTTCATTGTTTTTTCAAAGTGGTGTATATAAAAATCTCGAGGTTTCGTGCCAATGTAAAAGAGGGGGTTACAATTTACAAAAAAAAAGCAGTTAGAAAAATTAAAAGGTGCCGATCTGTAACTTTTTTATAGACAGAAAATATTTGCAGTTTTTAGAAAGTAAAAAACCGCTTATTGTAACACGAAAAGGGCTAAATTAGCATCGCAGAAGTTCCTTAGTTTTACAATTATAAAACAGCTGTTTTTGTTTATCAACTGTTCTTTTGACAATTTACCCAATTTACCCAAAGAAAAGGTTTGGGTAACTTTCGGTAAAAAGAGAAACACTAATACACTCTCATAAACGCTCTCATTTACCCAATTTTCGAGTACGGGAACGCTTTTGGGTAAGTTTGGGAACCCGCGGTAACGTACGGGAACAGACTTAATTATAGCAACTGACTGGAAGATTTTTTATTACCTTCTTATTTTTAAAAAAAAATTTCCGAACTCTTCTCGGACCCCTTTGGATGCAGCTGCGGAGGGTCGCGACCCGCATTTGGGAACCGTTGATACAATTGATTACATTTAAACCGAAATTTTGTTTGACGCTTTTAACTTTTAAAGCTGTGGATTTATTTTTTTACTTTCGTAAAATACCTTATTCGACAGAGAAATAACATGAATACGCGCATTATTATCTTCTTTAGGTCAATATATATATATAATTGCCTATGAATCACCCTATAGGAAGCAAAACAAAGTCGTATTTTACATGCTTTTTGCGAAAACTTTATCGATGTGAGAAATACAGGAAGAAGGTGCTGGTCATTTATAAAACAACACCGTAAAAAATGCTTGGTAAGAAAATCATCCCAATATGGAGTTGGAAAGTGTTCATAGAGTAAAATTCCACAAATGACAAATGTCTTCACCTGCAGTAAAATGATAGCAGGGAATTGTCAAAGTGAAGACACTTAATTTCAATGTTATTAAAATATCATGATATCGTTGACATGTATTATATTCTTATTATGGTGTCCTCCATATAAAATCACTGAGTTTTCTCTTTAATGTAGCAATAAAAACAACACAAATTTCAGTAAATAAATGCGGAAAAAGGTGAAATAATTCGTAGCAAAAAAATAATTTTTGCTAAAAATTTATGTTTTTTTAAGAAAAGCTGTGATATTTTTGCTGCCATTTTATTGCATATGAAGTCACCGGGTTATGGAAAGCAATAAAATCATTAGGGGCTACATATTTATGAAAATTAAAAACAAGTTTTACTTCTTGGCATGTTCCTAAATACTTAGGTACATCGCTTATTCAGTGTCTTCACATACAATACATTGATATCAAGCAATTTTCAAAGTAATTTCATCTCAAGTGAAGATACTTAATTTCAATGTTATTGTAATATCAAATGTCTTTTTAACATTTCCTATTTTATTGAATAAAACGAGCACAAAACCCCGTAGATTGTAAATGTCAAAAATCATGCCTCCAAATATAAGGATAATCGAACCACATTTGGACATAGTGCTCATATAAACCCACCTTCCCGGAATTTACTTAAATGAACTTTTTCGGCACTTTCGTTCAGCCAAATTTCTTTTTTCTCAACTGATTTTCTGTTGTCACAGCCGAATGATACGATTACCACAAACGAATCATTCGATTGTTCTTAAATTAGTCCTTTAAACAAATTAAAAAACAAAATAGATTCTAAAAATTGAAATGATATTATGAAAACAAAAATAACAAACACAAGATAAACAGAATAATAAGGAAACTGCTAGAGTTAGAACAAAAACATCAACATTTTGCCGATTGAATATTCGGCCGGACTGCAATTTTGAGCAGTTAGTAGTCTATTGGGTTGCTTTTGATATAAACATCAGATTCCAATTAGTAGTTTTAGTTTTTCAAATATTTAGAAAAATTGGCTAAAAATCGATAACTTGACTGGGTCTCTGCATTTTAAAATATTACGTGTTTTAAAATTTTTTACCAATAAATATTGCAATTGCTTATATTTGGTAACTCTGTCCATACTATTAAATCGTAAATGAAAATAATACATGCTATTATTATGGTATCTTGTTTAGTAAGTTTAAGATTAGGAGAATTTGTAGTCGAGTGTCGTAACTACTACTTTATTTGTTACCGAACCACAATGTTTAAATTTTATTTGAAAGAACGTAATAAATAGTACTTTACTGTAGTAGTAGCTCACGTTTTGTGTGTTAAGATTTTAATTTTTTATAACCTTGAATTTGCGAATTTTTGCAAAAATTTCTCATCAGATCGGTGTGAAGGTTTTTTTCTTTTCAGTTTTGTGCAAAAAGTTGTGGGGCACTAAGTGACGGTGCCATGGTCATTATTATTGTTTCCCTAAATGTACGATGTCTCATTTCCAATGGAAAGTTTTTTTAATAGTAAAAGCGTTTTTTTTGTGTGTTTTTTTTAATAAATGTGGGGAAGTTAATAAAGTCTTCATACTAGGCTACCAGAAAAAATAAATTAGTTACTGATGGTATAATTTATTTATAAAATTTGTTTTTATTTTTTTAGATGAGGTTATTATGATGATAGCTACGAAATAGATACTTGCTTATCGTAGTGATTTTAATAAAACGTATGTATGTAATATATACACAACAGGAATGGAAAATATGTTTTGTGTTATTGTACCAACCAGACAAACAAATTGTACTTTTTCAATCCTCACGGTACCAAAATTTTTTGCGCTTTTTTTTAAACAATTTTATATAAGACACTAAAAAAACTAAACTTGACGGAATGAAACAAAATTTATCGTTAACCACAAAACTTTGTAAAATTTTACTATGATTTTTATAAATGTAACAGCTTTTTTTCTGTGTGTCCGCCTCCCTTGGAGGGCAATTTTACCTTACAAGGATTTGCTATTAAAAAATTTAAAGGCATTTAATAGTTTTTTTAACAATAATACACTTTATTCTTATCTTTTTTTTTTCGTTTTGAGAGGTAATTTAAAGTCTGCTGTTCAATGTTGCCACTTCCGAATATTTCAGTACAATGTGTATGCAAACATTTGGTACATTTGATGTGACACCAATTTAGAGCCGGTTCATTTAAAACTGAATTTATTTTTTACTATAGTAGCTGAATAAATAAAAACAGGGTTTTAATTTAAAGTTGCTTTAAAAAAAAGTCGACTTTATGTTATGTTGTTTTATCAAGTTATAAATTGAAATTTTCAAAAATTTCAAATTTTACTAAATGAGCCGCGGTAGTACCACGGTACCAACCAAGGTAAAAATGAACCAAAAAAAGTACAATAGTACCATGTTTTCCATGCCTGATACACAAATATTTTCATAGAGTATATCCAAATATCAGTGGTTCCAAATCAGTGGTTGGCAGAAAGAGAGAATATGTTTGCATTGGTGTTATACACCGTAAGAAATTACTTTATCTTTCTAGATAAATAAATGAATGAATAAATTAATAAATGAATTAATCGATAAGAGTCCGTATTCATTTATCATTGCTTAGCCGCGGTTACGGTTAAAATGGTTGCGGTTAATCGCACTCACTATAAAATATTTTTTAAATTAATAACAAATTTTCAATTGTATCCTTAGAAAGGGCAATTTATATTTATATGATATAGTTATAAATAATTACTGCTTTAATTTAAGACAAATAACAAATAACGAACTAGATGAAGTCTATGGCACATCTGCACAAGTATATAAGACTACCTAAAATTGGATAAATAAGTCTAAATGTGGCCGTTAAGCATCAAATTGTTGTTTCCGCATCCAGCGTATATGTACTCCAGATTAGGGTCCCAGCAAATTTTTCCTGCTTCCCAATTTCAGGAAATGGCTCGACGGAAAAGATTCGGTTCGATAGGTCATTTCCGCAACAGAAGCCTATTTTGAGAATGGCTGGATGAAAAGATATGATGACAGATATTTTATTTTGTTTATGTGTTAGTTTCAGTCATCAATTTCTTGTAGGGTTAATGCAAACTCATTAAGCCGTCCCGGTAGGCTAGTTGGTAGCGTGCTAGCTTTTCAGTGCGGGGGTCGTTATATTGAATCAAAATATTGTATTGCACATTAAGATTTCTGTAAATTCTGAATTTATTAAAAATGTAAAAAATTACCCACTGAGCTATCGACGCATATAATATTTGATTGCTTGGAACATAAATGTTGTCAAAAATTATACTGTTAAGGAAATTCTATTCATCAATTTCCATTTACTTTTTGAAAGCGGTGTTGCCACGGCCAAATATTTTTTGTAACCAAAATGTCTTAAAAAAAGTTACCAAATGAGAAAAAAATAACCAAAATTTAAAGTTTTATGTTTTTATTTAAATATATTAAACTATATTTTTTTTTATTAAATTTAGCAAAATTTTATGAAATCTTCGCATTCACTATTTGCATTGACTGCAGCTGTCTTTATCAATAAAAACCCAAAATCCAAAAAAAAAAAAAAAAACGTTCCGCTTACGCACCGTTTTCAGTACGTTATAAGAGGAATCAGACTCCGGTTACGTACCGTTTTCTGAATTCGTATTCGTACCGGAAATGGATTTTAAGGAACATCGAAACTTATTCAAATTTATTGAAAGTCCGTCAAAGAAGGAAGGTTTACGTGCCTTTATGTGGTGCAAAAACCGGAGTTGAGTCCGTTGAAAGCCAGGACCGGTTACGGACCGTTGTGTCGTGTAAAGTACAGAATGACTCCGTTTTCAGAACGCCGTATCCGCTCCGTACCGTTTTTTAAAATTAAAGACGGTCTTTATTTCTTGGCCCTAAGTTTATCCTGTTTTTTATTAATTCGGAATAGTACATATTATTTTTTTAGATTTATTACAACAAAAGAAAATGATAAACAACACAAAGGAAACATTCGAAGAAAGCAATTACCATCCATTATCACGTTTTAATTTTGGTATTTTATAAAGTTTAATACCTAATAGAAATAAATTAGTTAATGTTCAGCTGATAATATTTACAATGTAAAAAGTCCCGCGTAAAAGAACTTTAAGTCACTAGTTCTGCACCTTAGTTTGAATTCATGCAATTTTAAATTCAACATTCTATTTGGCTCCATATTTATATTTTTATAAAAGCAATAAACAACACCGTTTTTTACGGTGAAGTTCGTTTTAACGGAACGGAAACGTTAACAGCACAATCCGGATTCATGATCCCGTATGTGTTGGGCAGTCCTTAAAAAAAAATTTTTTTTTCTTGTAAAGTTAAAAAATATTCTTGAATTCACATACATTCAAACATGTAAAATACAAATACTTATCCATTGTGCATTTATTTAAAGTTTTTTTGTTTTTTTTTTTACCACCAAAACTTAGCAATTGTTCAATTCGGAATCCTTGTTCTCATCGATAGTATGCCACTGTGTTTATTATTTGCAATATAAAAAGAGCTCGATTTACTAAACGAAAAGGTAAAATCGTAACAATACATTACAAAAAAAATCACAAAGTAATGTATCCAAAAATTAGCAATATGTAATCAATAATCGACAACTTATCACTTTATGCTTGCAAATAATAGAAAAGGTAACGAACTATCATTACAATTAAACGCATCAGTATATCGCACCCATTACCAAAGTTTTGCTGGGTTGTATAGAATCAAATAGCACAAAACCAGCAACTTTATCACAGTATGCTAACTAGCCTTAAGCGTATTTTTGTTAGGACCCTCATATTTGGGACACGCTGGCATAGAGAGTTCACGCTAATCACAGAGACAAGAGGCAATTGTAAGTACAATTGTGTTTATTTACTTATTAGCTTCACCATAGAGGAAGAATAGTATAGAGGATGCAACGCCGGCAGAGGCCAAATAAAATTTTATACGGAATACAAAGGTTCGGAAACTAAGAGCAAACAGGGGAAAATTGGGCAAATTTCCCTGATTTCTGCAAAAATTTGAGTAAAATTCAGTTTTTAAAACTTTTTTTCAAATCCAATTGGGAAATCTGCCAAAAACTAATTGGATTTGCAAAGAAATTCAATTGGAATCGCAAAAAAAAATAATTTGAAAAGATGTTGAACCTTTGTAATTTGCCCATATAAAACCAAGAGAACGTTTACTACGTGAGAGACATCGACACGGTGTGGCTTCAATCAAACAAAATGTTACTTTGCAAAAAAAAACAAGTAAAAAATGTATAAGCCCGACCGTGAGATACACAATACGATTTGAATCATGTCACTTCTAGGAAGTGACATTATCCTTATTATATTGACGCAAAACTAAACGGTAAAATAAATATGATAAAAAAAATTTACGAAATTGCCGAAATAGTTATTTTAAGCTAATACCGTGGTGGGCTAATATGGCGTTCGACAGTCTTTCCATTTGGAGGTATAATTTATCGTTCTACATAACATTCACTACACAAATAGCAACCAGATTTCTACAGTTTTATGTGTCTAAGGACCATTTGAGAGCAATTCAGATAGGGTCTTTCTATGAGAGGTACTTCTTAATATGGACCGATAATAATCAATTTCAATATAGTTCGGTCTTTGCGCCAAGAGAAGCTTATGGGTCAAAGTCGCAAATATAAATATATTTTTTTTTGCTACTTGTAGTTTGATCAAAAGGTTTACATTGCGGACGGACGGACATCGCTAGATGCTTAATTCAGAAAGTGATTTTGAGTCTCAGAAAGTACACTGTAGGAAGCCTGGGGTAAATTGTCTCTAAGTCACCACTTTTTTCGACTATTTTGGGTGACTTTTTGGTGACATAGTCAACAAAGCGTCTACACTTTTTATATTCCTTTTTTGGTGACATTGTCAGAACAGCGTCTACTACACTTTTTACATTCCTTTCTTTGCTGCTACAAAGCTGTTCTTATTTTATTTTTTTGTTTCATTTTGTTAAAAATACATGTCCATAGCTGCTTGCAAAATTAATGTTTTTAATAAAAATATAAAGAAAAGTTAATTTCAAAGGTAAATATGCATATTTTTGAACAAAATATATAATGAGCAAAAGCAATTACAGAAGACTTGTGAAAAACAATCAATTTTGTTTAAAAATAACGAGAAAGAGGCAACAATTTTTAGTGAAAGTTGTAACTCTAGACATTTTGTGGAGCGTGAAATAAATTTTACGGAGCTATGGAAGATTTTGAACAGTCTTTTGAAGATTTGTCTACTCCAAAATTAAATTTACGCGAAAAACTTATTTACTTTGTTTATCACAGAAGTAAGACTAGTCCTAGCTTCAGTTTTAACAACTCGTGAACAATCGATTGATATTTATTTGCCAAGATGTTTATCACAGAAGTAAGACTAGTCCTAGCTTCAGTTTGAACAACTCGTGAACAATCGATTGATATTTATACTTTAATGAAATTTACAAAAAAAAATTTATTAATAAAATATCTAATTTTCCAAAATAAATGCACCTGTTTAAACTTATTTTCCTTCCTAATGTGGAAATCTTTTTTTTTGGTAAAATGTACTAGTGAATCTCTGGTTCCAATTTCTACACCTAGTCAATAGTTGTGTAGATTCGCAATGACAAGCACATGTTAAATGTCTATAGCATAATTAGTCTGTAATACTGGTGACAAAGTCAATAGTGAATCAGTACATTTTCACTAATGACATTTCCTTCAGGGTTGTTATACTATAATGTGGGTATTTTTGTTAGTAACAACCCTGTAGGAAGCCTGGGGTCAAGTGTCCACAAAGCGTCTATTCTTTTTGCATTCCTTTTTTGCAGCTTCAAAGCTTTGCTTGTTCTTGATTTTTTTCTTGTTTTATTTTGTTGAAAATTCATGTGCATAGCTGCATGCAAAATTAAAGTTTTTAATAAAAATATAAAGAAAAATAAATTTAAAAGGTAAATATAGAAATTTTAACAAAATATATAATGAACAAAATAAATTACAAAAAAATTGTGAACATTGTGAATTTTGTTTAAAAATAACATGAAAGAGGCAACAATTTTTAGTGAAAGTTGATACTCTAGAGATTTTGTGGAGCCTGATGAAGATTTTACGGAGCCTGTGGATGATTTTGTGCAGTCTTTTAATGATTTGTCTACTCCAAAATTAAATTTGCACGAATTTTTTTTTTTTACTTTAATGAAATTTATAAAAAAATTTGTATTAAAAAAATATCTAATCTAATCTAACTAAATAAATGCACCTGTTTAATCTTATTTCCTTCCTAGTGTGGAAATCAAGTACAAAGTTCCAAAAGTGTAGACTAGAATTACTAAAATGCACTAGTGAATCTCTGGTTCCAATGTCAACACCTAGACAATAGTTGTGTAGATTCGCAATGACACGCACATGTTAAATGTATACAGCATAAAGCGTTGGCTGGGGCATATTAGTCAGTAGTACTGGTGACAAAGCCAATAGTGAATCAGTACAGTTTCACTATCGACATTTCCTACAGGAAAACAACTGCACTATGTATAACCTTTCCATGTATTGGTGTAGGGTACACTCACCAAAAAAAGTCTGTAATGGCAACTGAATATTTTGCTGTTATTACGGGAAATTCTGCTAATTTGAGCCCAGCGGTATTTTTTGCTTATCTTAGCAACACATGTCTGCTGACGTGTAGTACAATGAAATAAGTAGAAAAATTAGTAGCCGCTAATAAATTTTAGTAGACTTTTTGTAAAGTGGAATTTAAAATCTGTTTGCTAAAATCAGCAAAAAAAATTACTAAATTTTATTAATATTAGTAAAAAGCTTTGAATTTATTTTTCTTGTCGAGCATCAACGAATTAATCATTTTGTTTTAATTTGGTAATATCTGTTTTGAAAAAAATTTTGGTCAATTTTTTTTTTTTACTTTCAAGGTTAAATTTTAATTGTTTTTAGGGCGGATTTTTAGAACTAAAAAACCTTTTTAGTGCTATTTTAAGTGGATGTCCTCTTTTTAGACATCAGTCGGTATCTTGACTTCCGATCCCTTTTTTAATATATGTAACATTTTAAGAAAATTTAAGTTTGTAGGTGTAAGTTTTAATTAGAAATAACATTTCCTTCAATAACCACTTTTTCAAAATTAGTAATATTTTTTGCTAATTTTAGCAAATCGGTTTTCAAAAATTTGTAAAATGATTTCTGAAATTAGCAACACAAATTCGTAAAAATTCTGTAATTTGTGAAATGTAAATAGCAAAAAGATTTGCTAAATAATAATTTTTTACTAAAAATTAGTACAAAAATAGTATAGTTGGATTGAAAACCGCTAACAAATTTTTCTACTAACTTTTTTTCTGAGTGTATAAATCAGTGCTGTTCATTTAATGGGACAATTGTCCCCTGATCAACTCACATGTATTCTTACGCTCTTGATTTTAGTCGTCACTGAAACAGCGACGAGTGAACATGTGTAGCGGATGTATGCTGATTTTTTTCAATGCATTGAAAAAAATAATTAGCAATGTACGAAAAATATACAAGATCTATAAAAATATTTAATAAAAAAAACCCATTTTTTTTTAATTAAAAGTTGAAATCTTTTGAAAAATTCGAGTCCGATCGTTCATTCATTTATTCCGATCAAATGTATTTGTTTTTCCTTCCGAAAATTGAATTTTTTAACAGAATAACATAAGAAATCCAACATATTAAAGATATTTTATTAATATGTATTTATAATGAAATCTTTAATATTGATAAAAAAAAATATTTTGTTTTTATACAATAAAGAAAGACTAATGTATATATGTATTTCTTTTTTCCTTTCAAAAATTAAATTTTTGTTTCATTTTTATTTCTTTAAAACAGTTTTAAACAAAACATTAACAGTTTCATAATTTCAATAAAAAATAAATTTATTCAGATACTAGCACAGCTATTAACCCATTGAACATTTCTTACAGTGCAAACACAACTACATTTTTATTTTTGAACAGCACTGGTATAAATATACAATTATTTTACTTTACTGGGCATAAAGCACAATATTGTAAGGGAGAAAACTAAATAAATACTGTAAAAATATAGAAAGTCGACAGACATCTTGAATACTTATTAAAAAAATACTAGGAACTCAAAGGCGTTTGTTAGAAAATTTGTATGTATTTGTGTGTATTTTCTTCATCTTGTTTTTTTTTTCAGTAAATATATATTTTTTCCAAATTAAACAAATTGAGAATTTGGCAAAGATTGATACATACATACATATGTATATAAAATATTAAAAGTACAATGTGAATTTTGAGTAGACAAACCAATCAATCAATGACGGAAATCAAAATAATTTCTGTGACATGTTAATAACTATCGATTTTTAAATCTTTAACATCCACACACATACGCAACACACTCTAAGAATATCTTTTATGTATTTACTATTTAGTGGCCATAACCAACCAATATAATCGATATCCAAAAATCATTTCAAAGACATCGACTGATTCGACTTTTACCAGGCCATCATAAATAAATACAAGAATTTTCAATCACCATCATCCTATAAAAAAGTTAGTTCATTCATTTGTTCGTTCGTTCACATTCATTGTTGCTTGCCGAAAAATAGATGATGGCTCACCGATTTTCGATTTAAAGTCAAAACACACAAACACAAAATAAATATTAAAAAAGCAATCAACCAGCTATGGTAACAATGTCTGTTTGCAATAAGTAAACACACACACGCACCCGACAACTGTCCGCTACATCATCATTTACCTTCATTACACTTACTAAATGCTGCACAATAGCGCACAATCGATTGTTGAAAGACACGCCGGTATTTTTAATATAATTTTATCACTTTTTATAAAAGTTTATTGATTTGATTATTTCAGTCCAAAATCTGATAAGAGGACGTGTGTGAATTGGCTAAATCTAAACTAATTCAGGCTTCCAAATTTCTTTAAAATATAAAAATACTTTAAATATTTAAAAAAAAAATTGAACTCTTTAATTGTCTAGAATTTGTTTAGCTAACTCGGTCGGGGCCTAAAAATTACAAAAATTAGTTACACCTCAGAATTTGTAAATTATTTGATAGAAAGATTGACACTAGAAGATAGGGTCATAACCGGTCTACCCGGTTGATTGAAAGACCGGATTTTACGTTCTACCCGGCCCTTAGGGTCTAGATCGGACCACCGGTTAACTGGGCTTTAGAATTTAAAATTTGAAAAAATCGATATTTTTTTTCAAAATTGATAACGTATCTTTCGTCTTTATCGTATACTACACATTTTTGCATATGAAAAAGCCTCCTTCATTTTCGATCCCTTTTACGGCGTTTTTATATCGTTGCTCGCAATGGCTTAAAATCTTGTAAAAACAATAGACATAATTTTGACTTAAGATTGAAATAAGTTTATTTAAGTTGTGGAAATTAATAAAAAATTACCCTACTTAAGTAAGAAAAAGAAAGAATAAGAAAAGAAGTCGTATCAGAGACTAAAGAGTTTGACACATGTATTTTTGCAAGGGTAAATAAGTAAATAAATAAAGGAAAACAAAAATAATAAATTAGAATTTTTGGTGAAGTTGTGAACAAAAAGTCTAATTTGTTGCCTTATAAAATAAGTTTGATAAAAAATCCTTCATTCAAGCACTAGATAATGTTATTTTGAAGAGTTTCGAGAAAAACGTGATTGAAGTTTAAAAAACAAAATCAAATTTTTAATTTACATAGCAGAATTATGGTACCAAAAAGAACCTGCTGCAACGGCAATATCCAGGGCATCCTTTTGCTCTTGCCTGTGTTGAATTCGAATTTTTAAACCCACGTAACCTATTAAAAAAAGTGACCAAGAATTTGAGTTTTTTTATGTGTATCATTAGAATCAATAGATGTAGAAACATATTAATTTTTAGTTTTATAAAACAGCTTCATCATATTTATGACGTGTTTTATTGGACGAAAATCGAAGAAGAAGTTTTTCATCATATTTATGAAACTTAAGAATTAAAATCAAGGAATTCATTCACTAAAAATTCATTAAAATCTAGTTAATTTACCTTTTGAACAATTTATCCAATTTTCGCCTTATTCCCTGAAGAAATAATTGTTTGCTTTATTCCCTAAGGAATTAACTTTAAGCATTTATTCAAATTGAGAAAATAGTTCTGATGAACTTTTTTAATTTTTTTATTAAATCATTTTTTATATTTTAGTTTAAAATTTCATGAGGGTTAGAATTTATGCAGTTTTGCAATTTTATAAAAGTTTTGAAAACTAGCTGGCCTTTCATTTGCATTTTTCAGCTCACATATGTATGACGACGCAATCTCTGCATTTTTGCATTATGTATTTTATTTAACACTACATTATTTCCAGTTTTAAATTTTAAAATTATGTAAAAATTATTTCAAATTGCCCAAAAATATTTTAAAATTGTGCAAAAATTATTTAAAATTTTTCAAAAATATTTTAAAATTGTCTAAAAATGTTCCCAAATTGAACAACCAGTTTTTAAAATATCCAAAAATATTTTAAAATTTGTCTAAAAATTCATTAAAATTTTTGAAAAATGTTTCAAAAATGCTTTTTCGCTAATGCAGAATTATTTATTTGTTTTAATAAGGAGTATTAGTATATCAATGCATAAATTTCGCTTCTTTAAACTTATTTTTCTGAATTCTTATAAATTAAATTTTCGTCAAAGTTTAAATATTACAAAGTATATGAACATTTTCCACTCATGCATCAGAATATCTAATCATTGTATTATCATTGCTTCTTCAGAGTAAAGTATGAGTAATGTTAGTAGCTACATTTGAATACTTCTATCCTATGACACGCTAATGTTAAATTCATCGATGAAACCATCAGAAAAGAAGTGATGCCTTTGCCATAGTTGTGATGCTTTTATTGCTTCTTTGGCAGCTTCATTTTTGCTGGGATTATATTTATTTTTTAGTGTTTTTTCTTACTCTTTTACTTTCTACTGACTAAAAATACAGCGAAAATAATAACAGCAACGACGTCATAAACCTAAAAATCAAAATAAACAGTCGCAACAAAATGTAAAAAAAAAACAAAATCATTTCAAAAACTCCCCATATAGTTGGTGATCTAGTACCATTTGGTTGTATGTTAGTAATCGGATGTCATGAAAATTCTATTTACCTATATTGATATTAATCAAATATTTGTACTTACAACTTTTTGTTTTTCTTCGTTTAAAAGATGTGTAGGAAAAACTACAGTAAAACTTGAAAAAAAAAACTTCCAGTAGGAGGTTCCAAATTATTGTTACAAGTATTTACTTGATACACACGAATAGAGCAATGTACACCCTTAGTTATGTAGTAGATACATAATTCAATTGGTGTGTATGTTGCTTATTACATGCCTGGAATCTTCCCTCTTACAACATATAATAAAACGGAAGCTTTCAATCAATGAAATACATATTGTAGGTATTTGTTATTTCTGATTCCGCCTATTGCTTATAATGATACCTTGTTAAAATTGGAAACTGATTTTTTTTAAATAATAACTAAATATAAAATAAATACTAGCTTAAGAGACTATTTCATCACCAGCAATATTAAAAATCGAAATATATTTAGAAGAAAATGCTTTTATAATTTTCTTTCTATTTATTTCTTTCCATTAAAGGACTCAAATGAAAATGCAGACGTTGCCCCTAATGGTTCTTTCGACACATAAGTATAAATGCAACAATTGGTGTATATTGTAGCACATTTAACGTTCACTATCAATTGCATGACAAATTTATGTAGCAAATTGTTGGATATTAAAATATCTTTAGGTTTAAGTTGTTTTTGGAGTAAGGAAGCTATAATCAGTAATATACAATAAAGAAACACTTTCAAAGGTTGGTGTAGAACAAAATATAAGCCACGCTCGATCACGAATTAAAAATTACAATCACGCACGAAATTTTTTTTCTACTCACGCACAATCAAGTGAGTAATTTAAATTTTCGCTCACGCTCACGAAATACTGACGATTTAAAAATTCAAAATATTTCGTAAAATTAAACAAATGAATTTATTTTATCACTTGAACCACTTGATTTACAGTTGGCATTTAACCGAAATTTTCGTTAACCGCGGTTACGGTGAAAACGGTTGCGGTTAACTGTTAATCACACTCACTATAAAATATTTTTAACCTAATTGCTTTTCACAAAATTAATGACAAATTTTTAATTTCACATTAAAAAAAAAAAGTATACACAGGAAAATTTTTGGAACCTTTTCTAAAATACTAGTTCTTGAACTACTACTCAGAGAATAGCTACATATCCTTTAAAAGCATCATTGGAACAATTGGTGAAGTAACTAGTTCTGGAACCCATTGCATGGGTCATGCATGCATTATACCTACATCTTTGTTGTGCTTTAGGAAGAAGTGATTTAGAACTAGTTATATATGACTTACACATCGGTTGCCAGAATCTGATTCTAGTTCCAAAATAGCTCCATAGAGCTATTATAAAAACTTTAAATATGTTTAATATTTCTTCCACCTTAAATTAACAAAAAAAAATGTTTTAAAAATTTCTCCTTAAAAATGTTAACCAGCATTCATGAAAATAAACGTTACGGAAAGGCAGGAAGGACAGCTTAATATAAATTTAGTAACTAACTCCTTAAAATCTGTTTCTTTCCTATTTTCGTAATAAAAATTGCTTTGTCCAGTGTTACCGCTTCGACTTTTTGGAATATTTTTCCTCAAAATACTATTAACACAAATCAATGCATACAATTTTTTTTTTAAATTTATTTAAAACAAAATTATTTTTAGTATAAAATATATTTTGCAAATAATTTGAACTAATAGTTCTGTTCTACTATAACTAAAAATATTAGTTTTTAAATCAATCTACCTTAGGGATTAATGTTCCTTGATGGCTTCTTGAAACTGGTTCTGAGCGTAAGAATTTCGTACAAAAATCACGGAAACAAGAATAGGTTCTAGAACTGTTCCGTTGACTAGTACCTGTTCCTCAAACTTTTCCATAGAACTTGTGCCGAGGGTGACAATTTTAAATAAAAAGTATGGATGGCAACTTCAAATTAGAACTAGTGTTGGCTAAAAAGATCTAGTTGTGGAACTAATGCAAGTTTTGCTGGGTACTTATGTGATGTAATTATGAATAAAAACTGTTTAAATTTAAGACAAATACCAGTCTGTTCGAATTACTAAATTTAAGCTGATTACTACACAGTGTCCATTCATACGGACGGTAATTTGTTTGCCCCTAATATCCCAAATTTTAAATTAAAACTATGTAAATGGGAAAAATTAAAACATTACGATTTCAAATTTATTAAAATTTCAGTATGAAAAAAAAGTTGAAACTCGAGTTAACTATCAATTTAAAGCAAATGCCAAAAAGGTGCATACAAACCGACAGCTTTTTAGGGTTGTCTAATAGTTAACTCATTCTGAAACTCAGCGTAAAAACGTATACAAATTTTATTATTCATAAAAATTGCATATATTTCAATTTTTTACGCCATTTTTATATTGAATTCTTTACAAAACTTGGGTTTTACAGAATTTAATTTCAACCGTAACCGCATGTTCATTTTATGCGGTTACAGTTGCGATTCAATGGTGGGGTTCCGATTTAAATCGAAATACAAACTCTACTTAATACATAAAGAAAAAACAGTATTGCTTCTTTACATTTAAAAAAAGTTTAAATAAAAAAAATATTAAGCACGAAATTTTTTAAAAGAGAAAAATTCCAAAAAATTTTTGAAGTAGTTTTATATTTATTAAAAATCCATTAAGCTCTTTAATATGTTTTTATAACTTTTTTGCCAAGTCAAATTTTTAAAACCTGCTTTTTTCACAACATCTAATAAGACCACACCTATTAACTTTTTTAACATTTTAAAATAATTTTCAATTAATATTTAACGTAATACTTTTTACATCAAATTGTATTAACGAGACGAGACCAAAACTCGGATCCATAAGTATCGAACATATATAGTTTATCATAATTTATCTTAGTTTATACCAATCTATAAAACCAAATATCGTGATCAAATTATATCAATCAAGATGTATGAACATATCAAATAAGATATATTATAATATGTGGTACCATATCAATTATTTTTGATCAGGAATATAATATTCGCATTCGGCGATCCCAAAAACTATGCAAGCCAATTCGAAAGCAAAATCTTAAGCTTCTTAAAATCAACCGCCATATAGTATCTGTCACTTTAAATTTTAAAATCTTGATAGAGAAACTTTTCAAACAGATTCCGTCACTCCTTATTTTTTAGTCTCTAAAAGTAGTATATCAACTAGCGGCTTTTTAGGTCATAATACAACTCTATTTTGGACAACAAGTTTTAAATACTCACACTTTATATTAAAGTTTTTGCGGAAAGAAAAATTGTTCACGCCCTCTTTTAAACCCACTTTTTTCGATATATCTAAAATCGAAGAACGCCTGGACCGTTTTGGTTAATTTTGTTTTCTCATGTTCGTAATATTCCACAAAACTTCTTTACTTTTATAATTGTATGTACGCAAATTTTTACGCCCACGAAAGAAAAATAAAAGTGTCCCAATTTTTTTTTTGTTCGAACACAAGACCATAACTTTTAATACGAACAATAGATGTGCGTAGTTATTTTTAATTTTGTTCGTTATGCTATTGAAGAAGTTTAAAATTTTAACAGTTTGCACTCTCCACGATAACTGACAATAGGGACTACATAATTATTAAGATGTAAACAACTTATTTATTACTTTTGTATTGTTTCGCGATTTGTCAAAAATGCCGTTATTTTATTTATATTCCAATGTATAAATAAAATCTGTTGAATGGTTGTGAATTAAAAAAATTAAAAGTGTTTCCGAAAAAGTTAATTTTTTTAAGTCTTATGTTTTTTTATTAAGATTTCATTGTAATCGTTTGGTGAATTGAAATAATTTCCAAATAAACATTTTTGCTGGAATTAAAGCTAAATTCAAGTGTTATTCAAGTCATTTTTTCAATTTCAAGCCTTGATTTATACTTTAATTACACTTTAATTCAATAGCATTTTACAGCAAAACGAACACTTGAATTCAAGTCGAACATTAAATGTTCAAGTCGAACATTAAATGATCAAGCCTTGAATCACAGTTTAATTCAAGTTCAAACAACATAATAATAACAGTTGTTTTCAAGCACTAACTTCATATTTATGCAATCAAATAAAAACACGGTAATGATTGGTTATAGTACAATTTATTAACTCTTTTTTAATACACATACATTTTTATAATTTTAGTTTTGTATGTTTGATCTTGATTTTTTGACTTTCGATGTTTTCATCACCAATCCTTTTTTACTTAAAATCTTTCTGAAATAAGAAAAAAGATAATGTAAGGTCAGAGTTTAGCTCCAAATAAATGTGGCTTACCTTTTCGTTAAAATCCATGGAAGAAATTCAGTTGTTATAAAAATCTTCAAAAGAAAATTGTAAATTTGAACAAATATTTTTTTTTTATTTTAAAATATTGACAATAAACGAAAAATATGAAACAAATTATTTTTATTTGTGTGAACTTGATTTTGACTTTAAAAAAAAACACTTAAAATAAATCACAATACAAGCAATATTTAAAGCACTTAAATTTTTAACTTTTCAATGCTTATTGGGTTACATCGCTTTATCGAACACTAATTTATAGATTAACCTTATCTAGACGGTGGGCTTGAAATCTGCGTAAAAAAAATTATCTGGTTCAATATTCATATCCAATTTGATATTCTTTAATATCTGGGTTAATATGGCAGATCAAATTAGATCGCGCAATATATTTGGGGATATAGAAGGATCTGAATTGATCCGAAAAATGGTTATTCAAATTGTATCCAGCAATATATTTAGGCATTGAGTAAGATCCAAATTTAACCGATAAATGTCAGATCAAACTGTATCAGATTAGATCCAACAATAGAATATATACGACAACTAGTTTCTTAACTCGATCTGCAGGAGTTGTCGTGAGTTAAGCACTCGGGCAGACATTGCTATACATAATGGCTGACTTTATTAGACTATATTTTTCGTATAATTGTGTCTTCGGGACTTATATATAATTATATATTCGGGAATTTGGGAAAAATTTCTACATATCATGGCTGAATTAATGAGACTTAAGTGGGCCTGTACTTATCTGACTAAATATAATTATATATAATATTATATTTAATTATATATAATCTCATATCTTATGGACTAAGAAAAAATGTGGAGAAACAAAAACATATATATAAATTTTCACCACTTATAGGACTTTTGAAAATAAAGATCACATAAAATTATATGTACCTAGATCATTATAAACTAAATTATATCTTATATACTATCAACAAGTCTTGTTGTCCCGAAATGGGTTAAAATTTGAAAATTGCCTAAAAAAATATTAATAAGAAAATACAAATAAATTAAAAACATAAAAAAATGTATCTCCCTGACTGGGATTCGAAACCATTGACATGGAAGCACATACAATTATATCTTATATCATATTAAAACTACTCTAGATATAGAAGTATATATAACAATACCTCAAATTTAAATTTAATTTTAAACTCAACATTTTCATCATGGTAAAGTACACGAACGAACAACGTATGCAAATTATAAAAATGTACTACCGAAATTCGGAGTCGTTGACACGCAATAACAAGTTTAGTGCAAAAATTTGAGTCTACATATTCATTGTGTGATGCTGCCGTGCCATTGAGACAACGGGTTGCTCGAAATGACGAAAATATCGCTGCCGTTCAGGCGTCCGTAGGAAACGATCCAAATTATTCCATTCCGCGGCGTTCTCAAGAACTGGGCATCGTCAAGACCACTTTATGGCGAATTTTGCGTAAAGATCTTGGTCTACACCCATACAAGATCAAGCTGAAGCCTATGGACCATTTGACGCGACGTACGTTTTTCGATTGGGCTCTGGAGAAGAAGCGCCAAGATGATGAATTTTATTGCAATATCATCTTCAGTGACGAAGCTCATTATTGGCTCAATGGGTTCGTCAATAGGCAAAATATGCGTTATTGGTTTGGTGAAAATCTAAATGTGCTTCATGAATCACCACTTCATCCACAAAAAATAACTGTCATTATATTTTTATGCGGTTTGCATGCCGGCGGAGTCATTGGGCCATATTTTTTCGACGACAATAACGATCGTCACCTTGCTGTGAAAGGCCATCGTTATCGCGCTATGATTACCGATTGTTTTTGGCCCGAATTGGAAAACATGGACTTGGACGACATGTGGTTTCAACAGGACGATGCCACAACCCACACATCACACGTTACAATCAATTTATTAAAGAGTAAGTTTGGTGAGCTTGTTATCTCAAAAAATTTACCAGTCAATTGGCCTCCTCGTTCGTGCGATTTAACGCCCCTAGACTTTTTTCTTTGGGGTTACGTCAAATCATTGGTCTATGCCAACAAGATGACGAAGTTGGAAGAACTCAGAGCCAACAATGAACGCGAAATAGCGGCCGTTACGGCCAAAATGTGTGACCGAGTCACCGAAAATTGGGTCCAACGAATCGACCGCTGCCGACGTGCCCGCGGTGGCTATATGAACGAAGTCGAGTACCATTCAAAAAGTTTTGGAAATATCTCAAATGGTTTGCGTTTTATTTAAAAAAAAGTTGGCAAGTCCTTATTGGAAAACCCGATATAAATATATTGTCGTCCATTTAGTTTTGTTAAAAAACTAACATAGTTTGATTTTGAAAAATTGTTTTGAGCTTTCAATATTTTTAAAGTTTCAATTGTCTTTTGATATAAAATTTACAAAAAATAAAGAGAATTATTAAAAATCTATTACAACTATCAGAAGTGGGATTATTTTAATAAAGACATATAAACATTCCAATACAAAATGCAACGACGAAATTTAACGAGCCAAGAACTGACAACCGCATTAAATAATGCTGGAATTGAATTTTCGCTACCATACGAGTATTTTTCAAACATTGAAGGCAACGATGTGGTCAAAGTCCTAAACGACAATCCTTTAGCACATGATACCTCGCGCAATTCTGGTATTTGGTTCTTCTGTCTTTAATTCTTCAATTCCATCAATTTTTGGTAATCAATCTAAGACATCTGTTGTGCAACCTACTGGTTCTGCCGTTCAACCAGCTGTTTCCGCTGCACAATTTTGTACTTCTATGCATCCAACTGTTTCCGCCGTTGAAACTACTGCTGCTCCTTCTGCCAGTTAATCTTCCAATTCCGCTGTACAACTTTCGACTTATGCTACTTCTTCCGTCACCCAACATATTGCTTCTGTTTCTGCCATCATCCAACCTTTTGTATCTGCTGCCCAAACTTCTATTGCTGCACATTCTCATTTGTCTGCTAATCACTCTGCTATTTCTGTTGATAAATTTGCACCTTTTAAATCTGTCCCCTGCGTTAATCCAGCTACTTCAGCCAACTGCGATAATTGATTAGATTTTTTATTAAAGAATTACAAAAGCAACGTGAGTTATTGTTGCTTCAACATGAAGTTGATATTCTTAGAAATAGTGGCAACAATTATTCGTCTGATGTTGTGACCATAGGTTTTATGGTTATGAAATTTTCTGAAATTGAGAACAGAAAGCGCAAATCTAACGAAAATATTCATCGTTATTTAATTGAGATGCGTATGATAGCAGAAAAGATCAATATTGCAAAAACAGATTTGAACGGCATGATTATTGCAGGTCTGAACAATAAATCACCATTGGTAAATATGCTGTATCAGGCAACTACGATGCAGCAGCTTAAAACTCAACTTGACCGTTACCAAAAGTTACGCGATAAATATCCTAGAAGTGGTTTGGGAGTTAGAACAGCCAATTCGTAAAAACGATACATCAAATAAAGCAGAAGTTCGTAGTTATAACTGTTCCCAGATTGATGCTTCAACTGCGGTGAAGCAGTTCGGGCACTTGCCCGAAGAAACGCATTGTTATCGCAATGGTAGATACGTCAGTTGATGGCAATTAATGCAATGCAAAAGGTAAATTTAATTTTTACAGATAAACAAAGCATTCGTAGTGGTGTTAGACTAAAAAAATTTTCTTTTCTTGATTCTGGTAGCCCGAGGAGTTTTATTAGGCTTTTCGAAGTACCATTTTCGATTAATATGATACCAAAGTCCTCTAAATATCGGGGTATAGGTAACTGTCGACTTAATATTTTAGACGAAATTATTTGTGAAATCAATATTGTAAATGAAACAATTACTCATAGATTTTTTGTTTTACCTGATAATGACATTTGTGTTCCATTATTAATTGGTCGGGATCTTCTATGCCGATATAATATATTCTTATATAAACTTAAACGAATTTATACTAAAAACGAATCATTAAGGTAGGATCACACGATTGCCGCAAATGCACCAATATGGCACAATTTGCATTGTGTAAAGTAATGAAATTGCCCCAATGAAATATTCTGTAATCACACGATTGCCATGTTTTATACAAATTTGATTGCCGCTATTTGGTACAAAGCGAAATGGGTAAAATAATTGCCGCAGCACAGTCACACGATTGTTCTAACTAGCGTCAACTGTAAAAACAGCTCTTGTGTTAGCTTGTTTTATTTGTTTAGAAATTCTAGTTTTTCGGTGATTAAAAATTGTGTGCTCTAAAAAATGGTTTCTTCATTAAACATAAAGAATTTGCATGTGCAGTTTATAAATCACAAAATGAAAAAAGACAGGTGAAAAAAATAAGTATATCGGTCAGAAATTGGCTTACAAAAAGTGCTACTGATGGCGCATATGGAAAGACTTTAAAAGAATTTCGGGAAATAAACAACCAAAAATTTTTGTTTAAAAATTTCATACGCATGAATGATGAATTTTTTAAAGAGTTATTACAACTGGTGTCGCCATATATAATAAAACAAGACACTTTGAATCAATTATTATATCTATGTATGTATATTGAAAAAAATTTTATTTTTTTTTTAATTATGTTAAACAAATATTGTCGCGATTTGTCCTCTTTTAATGCCGCACAAGAACACAATAAATATTGGTGCATTTTTGACATTTATATTGGCGCATAGTTACATATCAAGCTGTCACATGATTGCCGTATCATTGTTGCATTTGATTGGGCTAAAGAAGCTCAATATTGTTAAATCACACGATTGGGATATTAAGTAAGGCAATACTTGGTACATTTGGGCAATCGTGTGATCCTACCTTTAGAAATAAAAGAATTAAACATTACAAATAATTCTGAATTCACTCCACATTTACATTTATTTCTTTGGACAGAGCTAACATACTGTTGAGACAAATTAATCGAATCACTTAGATCATTATATGGTTGGTAAGGATAGCAACTATTCAAAATTGAATGGCACCTGTTCAGAATTGAACCTTGTTGCACCCTTTACCAATTTTCTAATTGAAATAAACTCAGTTGAATTGGTTGATAAAATTAAAAAAGACTACGAAAATGTTGAAATTCAACCTAATGAAACAATTTTTTCTGTGTTATAAGCCGAGGTTGATAATGAAATAGATGATGAAGAAATAGGTTGCTAATGATAATAAATAATTCGTATTGTAATCTTCCTACTGAAATTAAAAGAGTACTATATGATTCTAAAATGAAAATTAATTTGACAGATGACACACCATTCCACTTTTCTCCCCGTAAATATTCATTTGCAGAAAAAAATTAAGTTGAAAATATAATAAATAATTAATTAAAAAAAGAATATAATCAGGAATAGCAATGCTCCGTATGCGTCTGCTACAGTTTTAGTTAGGAAAAAGAATGGGGAAGGCAGACTATGTGTTGACTACAGATTTCTAAATAAGAAAACTGTAAGAGATAATTTTCACATGCCGCTTATAGAAGACTGTCTTGAGCAATTAGAAGGAAAGAAATTTTTTACAGCTTTATATTTAAAAAATGGGTTTCATCAAGTGGAAATGCATAAGGATTCAATTAAATACACTTCTAGGTGTCACAACCTAGAGGACAATATTAATATAGGAGAATGCCGTTTGGTTTAAAAAATGCTCCGTCATTTTTTCAGCTTTACATCATATTATAAAAGATTTAATTTTATCAGGAAATATAGTAGTATATATGGATGATATTTCAATTGCAACATCAGATTTTGAAACTCACTTAAAAATAGTCTGAGAATTGTTAACAGTTAAAACAGTTTCTGGGATTATTTTCATACTTAAAAAAATTTGTACCTAACTTTTCAACAATAGCAAAACCGTTACCGTCTTTGCTGAAAAAAGATGTCACATTTAACTTCGACAATAGTTGTATTATCGCGTTTACGAAATTAAAGGATTTATTAGTTTCTCCTCCAATATTTTCAATCTATAATTCTCAAAGAGAAACTTAGTTACATACTGATGCTAGCAAATCAGGATTTGGGGCAGTTTTGATGCACGGAAAATTTCATCATATTGCATATTATTCTTAAGCTGCATCAGAAAGTGAATCAAAACTGCATAGTTTTGAACTAGAGACACTGCCAATAGAATAGGCTCTTGAACGATTTCGAACACAGCTGGGTGGAATTCATTTCTTTATTGTAACTGATTGTAATGCATCGGAGCTAGCACTGCAAAAGAGCAAGTTAATTTAAGAATAGCAAAATGGGTCTTTAGTTTTGAAAATTATAATTATAGTGTAAAGCATCGGAGTGGAATATCAATAGGTCATGTTGACGCATTGAGTCTGTGTTATGCGATTGATTCTGATGAAATTAATGAAACTGATTTAAATATTTAAATTACAGAGAATAGAGATGAAAAGATTAAGGAATTAAGAATAAAATTGGAAAATGGGATAAATAATAATTTTTCTTTGATTGATTGATTAGTATTTAGAAAGGGGGAAGAAATCAATTGTATGTTCCGAATGACTCACGAAAAAATTGGTCATTTAGGTGTAGATAAAACTGTTGAGATGCTTAGGAATTATTATTGGTTTCCAAAATTAAGGAAAAAGGTAGTTAACCATATTAGAAACTGTTTGCAATGCATAATATATTCCCCTTCTAATCGATCATTTACCTTCGAAAAGTTCTGTCCGTAAATATGTATTGATTGTTGTTACGAAACATGTCAAATTATATGCTGTTAAATCAGTAGGTACGAAGAAGGTGTGTATGGCTCTACAACAATATTTTGATAATTTCAGTCGACCATAACGTTTAGTTTCCGATGGAGGTACTTGTTTTACTTCCAAAGAGTTCTCAGACTTTATATCACGAAATAATATTAAACATATCAAAATAGCAGTTGCTTCTGCTCAAGCAAATGGTCAAGTGGAGAGGGAGAGCAGATTGGGTGTCTAAACTGGCTAATGTCGAATACTCTCTCAATATTACGATACATGCAACAACTCGAAAATCCCCTTCTACGCTTTTGTTTGGTGTCGATTAGAGGGGTAGAATAGCAGACGAGTTAACAGAAGAAAATGTTAATACAGAAGCTTGTAACTTAGAAGAAGTTCTTTTAGAAGCACTTAATAACATAGACAAGTCACAACAATACAGCAAAGGATACTTTTTTAAGTCATAGCACTTCTGCAAAGGAATTTAAGGTTGGCGATTTTGTTGTCGTGCAAAATATGACCAAACCTATAGGTTCAAATGCAAAATTGTTTGAAAGGTACATAGGTCCTTATGTGATCAAGGAAATGTTACCACATGATCGATATGTTGTGACATACATTGAATCTCAACATGTTACCCAAATACCATATGATGGCATAGTCGAGTCAAGACGACTGCGTTTATGGCTAACACCAGATTATTAAATGGATACTGCGATGCCTTGTACAAAGTGATACTTATCTAATTTTAAGTTTGATCGGGTCGATCAATAGTCAGGATTGCCGAGTTGTTAGGTTATCTACTTGTAATATTAATAACTTGTCAATTAAGTTTTGTTAAAAAACTAACATAGTTTGATTTTGAAAAATTGTTTTGAGATTTCAATATATTTCAAGTTTCAATTGTCGTCTGATATAAAATTTACAAAAAATAAAGAGAATTATTAAAAATCTGTAATAGATTTTTTTGATATATGGTTCTATATAAGTCATATATAAATAAATAGGGTCCCGTGTAAGCCATATATAATTAGGTATAGTGTAATATATAATTTTATATAAACTAATATGTGCCATATCTTATCATATAATATAATATATATATAATATTAAAATGATCAATATATAACTAGATGTGGCATAATATAAACAAAAAGTGGAATATATAATGCATACTGGCATATGTAAATAAATATGATTAAATATTATTAGATGAGGCAACATTATTATATCTAAACTATTTTACTAGGGTAATTTAAGTAAACTTCTACCAGAAAGACTTTATATCATACGTATCATGTGGATCAGCATCTTCAGATACCTAGGTCTCACTTAAGGCTAAAACATTCGGCCCATGAAAACGAACGTGAGCACACACGGAGGAACAGTTCACTCTCAGCCCGCGTATATTAAAAAAGTCAATTGTGAACTTACCTGCCATTACAAAGTAATGAATTTAAAAATCCATATCCTTACAGAATGTTCCAAGTAATCGTTTTACTGCTGATTCGGTTAGTCAGTGATCAGTGTTATATCTTCATCACTAACCAACACAACAATAAAACTAATACAAAACACTTGCTCAAATGTAGAAAAAAGTAAAAAAGAAAACGCTAACAACAATAACAACAGCATAGAAAGGCTTAAAAGCCCTTAGGTTTGTCAATGTATATGAGAGATAAAAAAGAAAATAGAAAAAAACTCCAACATGGCAGTATAATTGTAATTTTGGGTGTTATTGAAATTGTTGGTGTATTGTGACGGTTGTTTTCTTTATATTGTTATACCCTCCACCATATATGGTGAGGGTATATATCAGTTTGTCATTCCGTTTGTAATATGTCGAAATATAGGTTTAAGACCCCATAAAGTATATATATTCGTGATCCTTATGCAATTTTAAGTCGATTTAGCGATGTCCGTCTGTCTGTCTGTCTGTCCGTCTGTCTGTTGAAATGGCGATCACCACGCGAAGACGCAAACGGGGGTGCCAATTTTTACCCAGATTATTGAACATCCTCCCGAGCAGTTTGGTATTTAAAATGAGCGAAATCGGTTTAGGGGTTCAAAAGTTATGAGTGAAAATGTGAAGGTACCTCTAAATTTTCCATACAAATTTGTACAATTTTTCTGTATCTATTTAAATTTTCTGTTAAGTAAGTAAAAATGTTATTAAGTCTTCTTCTTGTTCGACTACATTTATTGTCTTTCATACTATGAGAATAATCTGGCTTGCAACGACATGGCGTACCTACAGAAGGGTAGAACATCAGCATTTTCATAGACGTAACTATTTAAAAATCGTTTTATGAAATTTTCATAATTTTTCCCGATGCATTTTCTTAGGATTTTCCATTTAAAATATCTCCAATTCTTTGGCTACTATAGGAGATATAGTAAACCTGATTGGGGTTTTCTGTTAGGCTTTGTTAGTTTTTCGTTTCATTCCATAAAATGTATTTTTTGTTTTTGTAACCAAAGACATTTATATCTAAAGAAAGAGCAAAATACATAATTGCTTTAGTGCCGCTACTTTTGAATAGGTTTCGCTGAATTAACTAAAACAATACCCTGCCCCATGGCTAGGTCCAAAGAAATTGATATATAAAGAAAGAGCAAAATGCATAATTTAGTGCCGCTACTTTTGAATAGGAGGCACGCCATGGCGATATAGCCTTGGATTAGGCTTTCAATTAATTTATTTACCAAAAATATTAAATTAACTACAAACGTCATTAAGAAGTTACTGGTGGACTTATTACATAATTTTAAAGTCAAATTTTCAAATGTTTGACGTAATTAAATAGTATTTTTTTTGTTCCATTTGTATTTTTGAGAGTTGAGGGATTGGCAAATGTATATTTATGTTAATGTTTTCTTCCATAAAAAATACACATGAATAAAGTGCAATATTGTGCTCTTAAACATCTAAATGAATAATGATTTAAAAAAATTAAGGTATAATATTCACATAAAACATATATTTTTCATAGTTTTTGGCAAATATTCGTTTATGTTACGAAGAAAATCAATAATACTCTACTGCATATTGTAGCACAATATGGCTAATGGAGACTAGCTCTGCAGCAAAATATGCACCTTCTGATGGGCCATCTATTGACAAATGGTTACAACTCATGTTCTTTCTTTAACAAATTAATTTCTTTGCTGTATTCTCTCCATTAGACAAACAAACTTCAATTTTTTAAAGAAAGAATATTCGTTGCAACTATTGCAATTGAGTATTTGACAAAAACTATGCTTTTAAATGTTTTTTTTTTTGTGCTGTCCATGGTTAAAAAACTAGTGAAAGTGTAAAGGTGCCTCTAAGTTGCCCATTCAAAATTAGTACAATTTGATAGTAGCGACTGGTACATAACATATTTTCTCATATTTTTTTCACCAGTCGCTTAGCAGTAAATATTTTGTATTCACCTCAAACATTTTTTCACCACTAAAATTTTTTTTTCACAACAAAAAATTTTTTCACCTCAAAAATTTTTTTTCACCTCTAAATTTTTTTTCTTCCAAAAAAGTTCTTTTCACATCTAAAAAAGTTTTTTACCTCAAAAAATTTTTTCACCTACATAATTTTAGTTGAAAAGTTTTCTTATATTATTTGTATCAAAAACAGTAGAGAACATCTTTTTAGGATATTGGTGGAGGGTATTCAAAGATTCGGCACAGCCGAATTTAGCCCTTTTTTAATTGGTTTTTTATTATTTGTTTTATTTATTATTTCAATATTGACTATTTGTTTACTATTTTCGCTTTTTTTAATTTTTTTAATGGCACTATTAATAAAAAATCAAAGACATCAGACGATATTAAAATAGTAAATTAATATTAAATTGCGTAAAATTAGGACAAAAACACAGAGATGATAAAAAAGCGTGTAAATAACACGTCGGACAAAACACTACTCTTGGCTTAAGTTATGAAACACAAGTGACGTTTATATGACTGGTCATTTGACTGGCAGTGTTGACGGAAATACCCGTCAATGCGTAGAACAAAGTTTCTATCAAGTTCTTAAAGACAATATGAAAAACTTGACCGAAACTTTCTTTTTTTTTAACAACAAAAAATACAATTTACATTATTTGTTTCACTCTTGCATATATTCAAGATTGAAATGACATATATTTTATTTTGTTTATGTGTTAGTTTCAGCCATCAATTTCTTGTAGGGAAGATTAAAAATTACGATTTAAATTAGATATACGAGGGCGCTTCAAAATAATCAAAGAAAATACAACAAATTTGAAAAAGACATTTTTTATTCCTCATCATAATTTTGTTTTAGCTCGATATAATTTTCCCAGCGATATTCAATAGATTCTTTTACCACCGAGCCAGTTTTTAAAGTTTGGAAATAGAAAATAATCTGAGGAAGCTAAATCTGGCGAATAATGTGCGTGATAAAGTAATTCCAAATTTAATTGATATATTTTCCATGTGACCAATTTTTTCCATGTGTACAAATTCACTGAGATCGTTTATTTTTAATGGCTCCAAAAAATACTAAAACACGTGGCGCCTTGAAACTTTAAACTTACATTTTATAAGGCTGCCACTTTTCACCAAAGTAATTTTTTTCAAACTACTTCCGCCACCCTTCTAGGTTACATAAATATTTGTTTTTTATAGATCTGAATTATCTATATGTAATTTTACGTATCAGCTGGTTTATATGTAGGTAGAGGACAAAATAGACTAACAAATGAAATTAGTACCAGATCATGTACATGTTGATCTACCGGATATACTAGGGGTCGAATTATGGAATTCGTGATCGTAATTTTTAGATCGAAATTATTTTTATTTCTTAAATTCAAATATTTAAACGGAGTTTTTATCAGGGATGTTGTAGTTCGGTGCTAGATTTTAAATAAAAGTTAAAATTGGTGTTTTAATTATTAGTGTTATTGTAGTTATATATTAAACAGTTTTCGAACGAATTCATTCAGGTATTGTTATATCAAGATCCACCCCCACAATGTTCTATTTGTCAAATAACAATGTGCGAAGATAAAAATTAATACAATAGACAACAATCCCCCAATGATACATCAACTGATAACAATGTTGAAAAACGGTGATATGATGCTGTTTCAAAACTGACCAACAGTCAGTCTGCCAGACTTGGGGAAATAACAAGTCTGTATTTGCGTCAAAGTGTCTGACTGTTTGGCTGACTATTGTTGGCAATTTTTTGTTCAGTTTGAGTGGCGTGCCAGTGAACAAGTTATTGTGGGTTTTCTACGCCTCACGTTTTTTATAAAGTTTAATTTTTGTTAAGCTTTTGTCAGCTATTCATACATATTTGTGTTGTTGGATCTGTTGCTTTTTGATGTATTATATGCGGTTGAATGTTTTTTGTATTTTATTTTGTATAAAATGTATGTAAGTTTGCCTACGTTCATAAATATGTACGTAATGTTGTTGAGGTTTTATTTGTATGCATGTATATTTTCTGAGTAGGTACAAATGCACCGACCAACAATTATGTGCTGTTCTCCTAGTAATTTATATATTTTATTGTTAATATTTTGTAAAAAAATAAACTATTTTGTTATAAATAAAATAACATTTCACAAAATCATAAAAGATACAGAGTACCCATATTTATTCGCAACAACAACAATAAATTTACTTTATTTCCATTTATATACAAAATATGTTTCTCATTGTATTATCTGCACATGTACCCACATCCATATTTGTTTACAAATTAAAATCCTTTTTGTGTGCAAAAAATGGAATCCTTTTTAAGTTCGCACCGTGAGTTCTTATAATACCTAAAGTTTAACATTTTCAGTGTCACAGAAAAGTCTTACATACCGATTTGAAAAATCCAGTTTTATGAAATGTAATTGCATTTTAGGGGAAAAAAACAATTTTTCTTTGTCCCGGTCCACGCACAGAATTTATTATTGCAGCAATTCTGAGTTTATACGAGAGGGAGGGAAGAAGAAAGGAAGGGGGTACCGACTTTCTTGTACTTGCAATTCTCTTGTGTTTTCTAATTTGTATTTTTTTATATGTAAAAAAAAACTAATTGCAAAAAGATACATTCGCTGTGTAGACACGAATGCAAGTTCTAAAGAGAATTTAAGAAAATTGCTGAAAGAAAAATTTATTTGTTTGAACCGAGTCTTTCTATTCATTTAAAACATTAACCCTCTAACCCGCAAGAGTAACCCTAGGCACTCTTCATAAAATTGAGCAACGCCCGACAAAGTGTACTTTCGCCAAAATTTGTATACCTGGCCGAACGAGACAGAACAACAAATTGTCTCAAAAATCACACTGCTATTAAAACGTATATCATCTGCACCTGTAGAAAGATTGTTTTCATTCGCTGGGATTGTAAATCGTTCCAGAAGGCAAAAACTCAGCTTACAGTATAATTATATTATATATTTAATTATGTAATAAATATTTTGAAGCAAAAACTTTAATATATTTTATTAAAAAATATTTATGGTGATATGGTTTTATTTTTGAAATAAAATTTGATTTAAATACAATAACTTTTTTGCATTTAAAGTTTTATTTACGAATAAATTGTTTTAGGAAAAAATGGCAACTTCAATAATTACAAAAATAAACATGAATACTATATTGTAAAATACAATAGAAAATCAAAAGTGTAAAACAACGTAACACTACTTCAACAATTTCTACTGATACTGAAATTTAGTTTCAGTTTGCATTATCAGTACATTTTTATTGATTACTGAAAATTAATGCATTTTTTTCAGTAATCAGAAATAATTTACCGGTAATGCAAACTTATTTTCACTACCAGTAAAAATTTACTGGTTACTGCAATTATTTTCAGTAAACATTTACTGATTACTGCTGTTGTTAATGTACTTCAAATATAGGGCAGTGTGCCCAACTATGATGAATATTAGCTGAAGAAATAACAGTAAACACTCGGGCAAGGATATTTACATTTATTTTGAACGAAATTAAATCTAAGAAACGGTTTAATCTGCTTGAAATATGATGTGTGTACGTACGTCGACGTTACCACGGGTGCCCGTGGGAACCCAATCTTACCAGAAAGCGTTTATTGTAACAAAAATTGGGTAAATGAGAGTGTTTATGAGAGAGTAATTGTGTTTCTCTTTTTACTAAAATCCAATGATACTATATTTGAAACATGTGCCTCACACATCTCATCCGGACTAATTGATAGTATATGTGACCCACAAATACAAAATGTTAGATTAAATCTATGAATAGATACATATAGTTGATCAAGCAATCCATTCTTATTATCGATGGTATATAAAGAATATTTATATTTGCGTTTGTTTGCAGCCAGTACACCACCACCCCGTGAATGATTAGTGAGAAGTGCATTTCTCTCCTTACGATAAACATTATAGAAATTTAGATTAAAAAATTCAGCATCGGCAAAATCACCATTTAACCATGTTTTAACAAAAACAAAAACATCAAACTCAAATTGAGACGAAAAATCATAGATTATTTTGGATTTAGTACGCATTCTAGATATGTTTTAGTAATATAATATAAAGCTCGACTTCCCACTAACGCCTATGGCTAACATTAGACAATTAAGAGATATGTAAAAGCAAATAAGATGTTATATTTAAACAACAATTGCAGTTAAAAACAATGTTATTATTATTAAAAACTTAATTAGCGCAAAAATGGTCTTTTGATTTAAAAATATGACATGCAATAGTTTTTTAAGCTTTTAAAATACTAAAGACTTAGCACAAAGCGATTTGGGCGGAATATTCATTTTACACGTCTCGACAGTTTGAAAGTCAGTTGCAAACTGATATAATTTACTGATATTTTTGGCAGTTGTCAACTTCTACAGGCAAAGAATACTGATTACTACTTGGAATTTGAACACGTGGTGGGAACTCCAAGTCATGTGGGCATCAGTTTTAATGAAATGGCTAAGGTGGCGTGTGATATTGTTGCTGTTATTGATGTCAATTTAAGTTTATTAGAGGCGATTCGTCACGTTAAGGAAATTCGGAATTCAGAATGGAGAGAAGAAGGAGTTTGTTTTCATGAATTAAATACTTATATTACTTTAAAGACACATAAATCGGAAAATGTGAAGACAATTAATATACTAAAAGCTCGCCATTCCTAAAATCAAATATATTCGAAGATTTGTATGGTTTGTGTTGTTTTTTAATGTGTTTATACTAAAACCTAACCTCAATTATCTTTATAAATAAAGGTTTATTAATTTGGGGTTTTTAGCGTGTTCCTTATAAGTACTTGATTAAAATTAATAAAAGTTTAAAAATAAAAATTATAGTAATCAATATACAAATCAAAATAAATCAACAAAATTTGTTTACATCTTTAAAATTGATTGGGTTATAAATGTATCACGGAAAAAATATAAAATTTTAATTTTCCTTTTTTTTTTTGTTTTAAGGAGAATTTGAAAGAAATAAGTAACTTTAAAGGTTTTCAAGCGCTTATGCTGGGTGTAACTTAAAAATGCGGGATTTTGGAAAAATTTGGGCTTTTATTGTGAAACATGCACAGTGGTCAATTCCTGCCAAAAATCCATAACTTCTTTTCTTTAAGTAAATACCTGAAAATTGGTATTCAAATTAAGAAAAACATGTTTGATCCCTCACAATAATGGAAGACATACACATGCAGGGGTTGGCCAAAATAACAATGGCGTCCCAAATGTATCGAAAAAAATAAAACAAATGAAAAATGCGTATTAAAGGTATGATTAAAGTATATATTTATAAGCTTTGCATGTTTTGCTAAGCTTTTCAGATCCCTTATGAAGTATTGATGCGCCATACGTATTTTTCTTTTCTCTGAACATTCTATAAAATACATTGCTGGCCTTTCTCTATTTGATTGTTCACTGGGTTCGATATCCTTTATTATAAAAATATTGTTTCTATTTTACCCTTTATGAAATTGTTTCTTTTTTTTACCTTTTAAATAAATCGAGTTCTTTCTATAGAGCAATTCCATATGAAAACGATCAAAATTGGCAAATATTTGGACGACCCCTCTCCGATTTTAAAATAAATAGTCTCAATCGATTGCCCAGCAAAAAATAATGTACCTACATATTTTTTTTTTTTATAGTGACTGGTTTAGTGGTGGTGTACACCACTGTCATGTGACAAAATTGAAGAATTCTTCATAAGGGACCTCATTGAAAAACTACTAAAGCGATCGCAACGAGTGATAGCTCGTTGGAAAGGTATTGAATCAGGCTTTAATTGAAAAATAAAATTTTCCTAATTTTTCTCAGAAATTTACCTTTTTTCCCATTAAAATTAAATTTTCCGATTTTCCACAGAAGCTCCTAAATTTTCCGGCTAATTTTATTTTTTTTGGATTCCTCATAATTTTTGCTTTAAGAATCAGCAATAAAAAAATGGGCCCCGACTCCTTGTTTGGACAGGAGAAAAGCATTTAAGAGACCACCTTGTTCTCATTGTTTTTATATTTTTTATAATTGAATTATTTTTAATTATTTAACATTATTTTATTTTATTATAAAAAATACATTTTAAAAATTATTTTTCAGTTAAAAATACATTTATGAAGAAAAAATCTTTCTTATTTTGCTGCTTATACTTAATTACAATATTTATTAAAAATTTCAATTGTCTTAGCATCATTATAAAATTAAAGTAACTTTAAATTTAGCACGTCGGCAGACGAAGAGTACCGCTTTACATTAATTGACATATCAGAAATATTTGGTATGAAGCAATGAAACTTTTGCGTTCCAGTTATAGTTTTGACATTATTATATCTGTTTTGAAGTCGTCGCTCCATGGCATCGTGTTCTTTTTGAGTGCATAAAACTGTGTTAATGGCAATTTCCTTGCTTTGAATCCACGAAAACAAATGTTGTACATTTAAGATCTGGTCAGTATATGGCCTTTGCAAACTTGCCTTAGTCGCCATGCGTTTTAGGGTTCCCCCTAACGCATCGCATGGCCCTTACCGTGGGACGTCGCAAAAAAGTGCCACTCGACCTTGCAGCTTTGTTCTTCTTCAATTATGCAAAGATTCTAAAAAATTTGTTTATTATTGTACTGAGAAGCCGCGCCGTCTGAGAAAAACGTTACTTTGTCGATTGCATCGAATTTTGATCTTAAGAATTCAAACAGTTTCATTTGAAATAAATAAACGGACACATAATTATGAGCTAAACTCTCCGCGACAACAACAAGGCTTACGGTCTGTAGTTCGTAATCTTCGTTTTTGAAATAAATGCAAAAAGGTTGCACCGTGCACTGGTCGTTTGCCCAGTGATAAGCCTGAATTTCATCCTGAACGAGAAAAGTGTAATTCTCGGCAAAGTCGCTTATCACAATGAATTCATTTTGGGCTAATTTCTCCTTACTTTCCTTTAGAAATTTCGATTGCATCTCGGATATGAAATGGTGCGCCTTCAGTTCATTCAACTTGAATCCGAATTTCTCGATGAATTCCGGAATCTGTTTACCACGGTCTCAAGGGAACATCTGCCGCTGCTAATTATCCACTGTTTGAAATGCACCTCCTGAATTAACAGCTGTTCAAACTTTTCCGCCAAATATTGCTCTAGCTCGTCAATCTTCGGACAATTGTCGCATTTGGACAGATGGCAATTTTCCGTGGGGTATGCGCACAACGACTTCGACAGGAGGTCCCTATATGTTTCAATTTCACCGTGAAATACTTTCAATTTCTTGCATGGAAAGAACATTAATTTGATGTTTTGATGAAACATGCAAACGCAGACTGAATGCGTTCCGTGCCTGTCTAATGCCAGCACGCATTCTTTTGGTCGTAGGATGGCAAACTTAGAAAATCCCACTTTTTCTGCTGGGTATTTCTCTTTGAACTGATCGTATGCTTCGGATAGATTACAAAATAATAATCTGCGCTGTTTGTGTACTTTTTCTCCATCTTCACGTGTGATAACATAGTCACGTGTACCTGGGCAGGCGCGGCTGTTGTCATCATTGCAGTAAAAATCTTGAATCAATTTAACCGTTGCTTCGCTGAGGGTCCTTGAGCCAAATTTCTTGGTTGGAGTCGCCAATATGCCCTTCTGTCGAACTAATTCTTTGCTTCTTCTCGCGATGTAAAAAGATGTTTGAAACTGTTCAGAAATCTTGCGTATAGACCATGATTGAGGCAGCACAGATAAAATGAGATATTTCTCCGGAAAAGTGGTCGCTAAATTGAATTTTCTTTTCAACTGCTCAATCATTTGTTTGCCGTCATCAACGTCATCTGCTTGACTGCATTCGTTATCAGAGCCTTCATCAAATATTGTCGCGATTGCACTCATAACCTTGCCTTTTTTATCTTTCCTGTATTTTTCACTTCGCAACTTTCTTTTTCTAATAGGCGTTTCACCTAAAGTGGTAATAGCCTCATTCAAAGGACTCAAAGACATATTGATCATCGGAATGTCTGCCTCACTATCAGATGAAACATTTTGTTCAATTGTCATTTCATTCTCGGATTGTGGTTGCATTTGTTTCAATGCATTTGCTTGTTGAGGCAAATCGATTTTACACTTGGGGCAAATGAATTGTGCTTCTTCACCGTATTGTATATTTAATTCATTCATGTATCGCTTCGAAACACCAGTTAATTTTAATACTTTTATCTTTTTCGAACGATGTCCACTCTTGTTAAACGGATTGCAGCAAAATTTATTCATTTTACTTTAAATTGTCTTTACAGCTTCACTCTTTACTTTACAAAAAAAAAAAACACTTTAACACTTTCACGTTTAGTATTCAACTGAAATTTGACTCAGAGTGTGTGAAGTATTTATATTTATTTTTTGGTAAAAATAGGTAAAAAAAAATAAGCGATATTTGCTTTTCTTTAATAGGAAAATTTGCGTGAACTACTGGTCATAAAATGTTTTTTAAAGACGGACTTAATTGGTTACTGCCAATAAGCCGACCACAGGTCATAAAATGTTTTGTAAATTTTTTAAATTACCAGGTAATAAATATTTCGCCATATTTATGGAAAATCCGTGTTTTATGACTTGTTTCTGCACGTGTCATTTTAGGCGAAATATTTATTACCTGGTAATTTAAAAAATTTACAAAACATTTTATGACCTGTAGCCTCAGTCGGGTTTGGTGTGCCATTACATGCCACTGCTACTATTATCCATGGATTTATGGCCGATCTTGTGAAGGCAGGCAGACCATATTCACTACACACTCAACTTGGGGCTCTTAAAAAAAATTGATTTTTTCTTCATAAATGTATTTTTAACTGTAAAATAATTTTTAAAATGTATTTTTAATAATAAAATAAAATAATGTTAAATAATTAAAAATAATTCAATTATAAAAAATATAAAAGAACAAGGTGGTCTCTTAAATGCTCTTCTCCTGTCCAAACAAGGAGTCGGGGCCCATTTTTTTATTGCTGATTCTTAAAGCAAAAATTATGAGGAATCCAAAAAAAATAAAATTAGCCGGAAAATTTAGGAGCTTCTGTGGAAAATCGGAAAATTTAATTTTCATGGGAAAAAAGGTAAATTTCTGAGAAAAATTAGGAAAATTTTATTTTTCAATTAAAGCCTGATTCAATACCTTTCCAACGAGCTATCACTCGTTGCGATCGCTTTAGTAGTTTTTTTAAAACAACTTTCAATGAGGTCCCTTATGAAGAATTCTTCAATTTTGTCACATGACAGTGGTGTACACCACCACTAAACCAGTCACTATAAAAAAAAAAAATATGTAGGTACATTATTTTTTGCTGGGCAATCGATTGAGACTATTTATTTTAAAATCGGAGAGGGGTCGTCCAAAAGGTGATCGCTTTCATATGGAATTGCTCTATATTGCAAATAATAAACACTGTTTGAAATTATTTATAGCTCTATTTATTCATAACAGTCACTAAATATTACAAAAATACACTTTAATAGCACACTTTATTCACACGGTATAAATAGACTAAACGTTAGCCACACTTTGGTTCTTAACACTCCAGCGTTTTATTTTATAAACTGAACTACTGCGTCACCAAGTACCCGTATTTATATGAGTAGTCAGTTATTCTAGTTATTTCCAGTTTATTACGACACTACATTTTTCCAGCTGTCAAAATTCGCGTGAAGAAATTTCTAGTCGTTGAAAATTCCTTGTAACACTGCCGCCCACGTAAGCCTGTTCGTCCCGAACAGACATAGCTATTCCTTTTCCATAGTTGGCTAGTCGTTTTAGATGAACAACCTTCATTTTGGACCTTGGGCTCTGATCTTTTTGTATTCTATATACCACATCATTCAACCTTTTAATTACTCTATAGAGTCCGTCCCAATGCGTTTGTAGTTTGGGAGATAATCCTTTCTTTCGTTGCGGGTTAAATAGCAGAACCAGCTGACCCTCATTAAATCCTTCAGAATTTGCTGCCCTATCATACCTCGCCTTCATCTTATCGCTGACTATTTTAATTCAATTGCGAACAAACTCATGAAGCTCGTTAAGGTCTTCTTGTTCCCGGGAAGCGTTGTCGTTGTCTTGATCTATAGGGTCGGGCTTAACACCAAATTCAATTTAAGTTCCGTTCCGAAAATAACTTTTGCAGGCGTCCGGGAGGTGGAATCGTGAACAGCCGATCTGTATGCCAACAGAAATTTAGGGATGTGTTCGTCCCAGTCCTTCTGATGTGCACTGACCTCTTTTCTTAAGTATTCCTCTAAAATGCGATTGAATCTTTCGACCATACCATCAGATTGTGGATGCAGCGGGGTAGTTCTTGTTTTTCTTATTCCATACAACTCACACATTTCCTTGAAAATAGCAGATTCGAAATTCCTTCCCTCGACAGAGTGCAATTCTAATGGAACACTATCCAATTGCTTACAACTTGCTGGCAGCCGACCCAGTAGAATCGTTGTTTTAACTTCTCTAGGGTTTTCGTGACACCGAGATCACCACCACTGGGACCGTCATCGAACTCTTTAATACTTCGTTTATTTTGCCGTCTGCACTTTCCCATATACGGTATAAGCAGTGATTAATAACCCGTAGACTGTTCCACTGGGTGCAATACGCCTTCATTAGCGGACTTTCAGCTGATATTTGTTCACGGGTAGGCCTCCTGTCCTCTGCTTTGGCTGACATAATTTTTGAAAGTATCGGGTCATTCTGTTGCGCCGCCGACCAGGCTTCACTTGAATCAATATGCGTTAGTCTTATATCAACAATGCACTCTTTTTCTTCAGCCCTCGAACAATGTTTGCACTCTAAGGGTGTCCCATTGCAATTCCTATGACTTTTTCGGTTCCATTGATAACGTGAGAAAGCACACCTCCTATTCCGTATCCGCTTGCATCGCTATCCAGCACAAATTTTTCCCCAGCCACAGGATATCCAAGAATCGGTGCCGTACATAATAACTCCTTGAGCTTTAGGAATGCTTGTTCTTGAGCTTCACCCCAATGAAATGGTCGCACTTTCTTAGTCAGCTCATGTAGACTTGCAGCCACACTGGCAAAATTTGGTACAAATCGTCGGTAGTATGTGCAGAGACCTAGAAAACTGCGCAACTCGTGCAGATTTTTCGGGCAAGGCCAATCTTTTACAGCCCAAATCTTATCTTCATCGGTTGATATACCCTCTGTAGTTACGCAGTGCCCCAAATACTTGACTTCCCTCTGAAACAGTGTACATTTCTTTGCGCTAAGCTTGAGTCCAGCAGCAGATATTCGCCTTAAGACCTGCTAAGTTCTTCAGATGTTCATCGAAAGTTTTTCCCATGACAATTATGACGTCAAGTTACACTAGGAAAGTTTTCCAGTGGAGTCCTTTCAGCACATTTTCCATTAACCGCTCTAATGTTGCTGGAGCATTGCAGAGTCCAAAGGGCATCACATTAAACTGCCATAATCCGTCACCTGTGCTAAAGGCAGTTTTCTCCTTGTCTTGTTCACAAATTTCTACTTGCCAATAACCACTTTGCAAGTCCAATGTGGAGAACCATTTGGTTCCTGCTAGCGTGTCTAGAGTGTCGTCAATTCTCGGTAGTGGATAGCTGTCCTCCTTAGTGATATCGTTTAGTTTTCACCAGTATTTATTTGGTGTTTTACAATCGCCGTTCTTCCTTGACTTTGGGTTTTCATGGCGAAGACAGAGCCGTATTTCCTAATTAGCTGTTTGGCTTTATATCTATCAGGCGGCACAAGTTCTTTTACCAATTTTTCCACATATTCTGCCAGCATCTCTCGATCTTCAGCGGACGCACTGGAAGGTTACAAGTTCTTTTCGCAACTGATTATTGCTTCTGGCAGTACATTTGGCTATTTCAGAGTTCGCTCTGACAACCTTTTTACAATTTGATAGGTTCAGTACTCTTACAGGAACTCTTTTGTCTTTCCTGGTTTTCACGAGGGCTTTCGATATTATTATTATTTTTATTTATGATGGTTATATCACCCACAAGCTGCTGTCCTCACAATCTCCCTCCATACGTACCCATACTAAAGTTTCTGCCCGTGCTGGTAGTTTTTGGTGGCTGATGGTAACTAGCTTTCTTACCTGATACTCGCGTTCATATCCAACACAAAGGGGTATTTCAACATTCTGCCAAATCATAACTTTTTGCCCCATATGGAACTTAATGCCGTGACTAATCATAACATCTGCACCAATAATTACTTCGTCCACAATATCGGCAACAATAAATACGTGACTGACACTTATGTTGGCAATTGTTAGCTTCACATTTATTTTACCATAGACGGGGGCATGCTCCCCAGTAGCTGTACGCAGACTTACCCCGTATAGTAGTTCAACTGCCATTTTTACTAAATCAGGCTTGATGATTGACTGTAATGCTCCTGTAAGAATGTGCTTTCGCCCGTTGATGTACCCATAAGCAGTAAGATTGCTTTTCCCCTGCTGTGCTATTAATATGGAGATTGTGGGGCCATCAGTTGTGGGAGCTAGCTCATGCCCCGTAGTGCTAGCTCTTTTTAGTTTAACAGTGACTCTTTAGGTGGTTGCTGATCGATCCGAAGGCTCTTCCTTGGTGCTTTGCAGTTTCGCTGAAAGTGTCCCACTTTACCACAGTTGTAGCATTTGTCCTTCAGATTGCCTCGCTTTTCACCTAATGCCTTCATAGTTGCCTCCTTAACTGCCTCGGTTTACTTCGTGCTCATATCTGATTCTTTTTCAAGAGTCACTTCGAGGTTACGCACCTTAAATATTTGTGGCTTGGAAATCACCTTCGCAGTCTCTTGGGCCAGCGCGAATGAGACAGTTTCAGCAAAAGTCGATATTTGCGTAGCACACACCCCGTGTCTCACATCAGAATCCCGAATTCCATTCACAAATGCTTCAATTTTAAACTGATCTAACCAACCGCTCAATCTCTGTAGCAAAATCTTGCAATGACTCATTTGCTTTCAAAAGTCTACCTCTAAGTTCCATTCGGTAAATTTCCATTTTATGTTCGCCACCATACTTTCGCTGCAGTGCCACCATTATGTCGTCATAATTATTTCTGCAGGTGATTGGCACACTTTCTAGAATTTCTGCAGCGTTTCCTTTTAAGGCCAGAATCAACTCTATAGTTTTTTCTTCGTTGTTCCACATATTTCTGGGGGCAACTGTCTCAAACTGGAACTTAAAAACATTAAACGGTATGCAGCCATCAAAAGAAGGGGCCTTTGCTTTAACGGAACTTTCCTGAATAATTCGTACTGGGCCCTCTTGACATTGGAGATTATTTACTTTATTTTCTAGATCTTCTAGTTTTTCTCACCGTCACGCCAGAAATTTTCAACCACAGAAATTTTTTCATTTGTAGCTTTAGCTGTTTCCTAATGTTTTTCTTCTATCTTAGCAAACATTTTCTCGTTATCTGCCCCCGAAGTTTCTACCTTAGTTAGTTTCGTTTCCATCTTAGTTTCGTTTCCATCTTAGTTAACAGTTTTTCGTTGTCTGCTCTAGAAGTTTCTAACATTTTTATGTTGTCTGCTCTAGAATTTTCTAGTAGTCTCTAATTTTTTACATCTTTTCCATCATAGCAGCCAACATTGCGCTTAACTCCATGTTACCTTCTGTTTTACGGATACTAACCTCCATTTCTTCTTTTTCGTCAAATTCGTAAGTTGCAATGTCAATGTTACGCCGCTCAAATTCTTCTATAAGCCTCTTTTGCAATTCGACTTTATTTCCTGCTGTCGGTAGCGCCAATTTGCTCAATTCCTTCTTGAGCTGTTCCAGCTTAAGCTCCTCCAATTTCATGACTGCTTATTATTTTGCAGTCCCACTTCTGACACCAATTCTTACGATTTTACCCTTTATTAAATCGTTGATTTATTTACCTTTTAAATAAATCGAGTTCTTTCTATATTGCAAATAATAAATACTGTTTGAAATTATTTATAGCTCTACTTATTTATAACAGTCACTAAATATTACAAGAATACACTTTAATAGCAGACTTTATTCACACGGTATAAATAGACTAAGCGTTAGCCACACTTTAGTTCTTAACACTCCAGCGTTTTATTTTATAAACTAAACTACTGCGTCACCAAGTTCCCGTATTTATATGAGTAGTCAGTTATTCTAGTTATTTCTACTTTATTACGACATTAGATTTTTCCAGCTGTCAAAATTCGCGTGAAGAAATTTCTAGTCGTAGAAATTTCTTGTAGCAATATATTGAACTAGCGGCCAAAGCCCGCTACGTTGTAAGCGTAGAAACATTGTTGCAAGGGCTAAAACCCAGGGCTTCTGAGTCCCCAGATCAAAATGGTTCAAAAAGTACCTTATTAGAGAATTCGCACACACGCAAGGGAGGGAATACATATTTTATATTTCAGAGTGCACATTTTATATTTTAGGTTTCTAAACAAAAGGGGATTGGTCAGGATGTCAAGGTGAAGGCTTTCCCTTCTTCGTATCAAGAAACGGATATATCAAATGTCAGGCTTTTATCCAAATGGGAAAGATTCGCCTTTTTCCCTCTCCGCGTTTGGATGTTAAAAAATTCCGTCTTAACAGTGGGAGTATGGGCTAAATCTAGCGAAATTTCAGGTTTCTATCCAAAGGGGTTTGGGTAGGCCTTCAAGGGGGAGACCTTCCTTTTTTTGAAAATTCCTCCCATCATGGGGTAAAATTTTTCCCTTTTTTGCGCCTCCCTGTAGGATTTTCCAAAAATCCCGATGTCTATGCCGGGGAAGAAACTTTCATACCTAATTTCAGCTTCCTAGCTCCAATTGTTTAGGCAGGCCGTTAAGGAGACTTCTCGCCCTTGAACCCCCTTTTTGACCATGTTCCTAATTCAAAAATATATCTTATCAATGACAGCCAATACCATATTTTAGATTTCTGGTTTCTGCCCAAAGGGGTTTGGACAGGCCATCAGGGGCAAGTTTTCCCCTTGTTTGCCCTTTTTTTTATTTATTTATTTATTTATTTATTTATTTGGTCTATGGAATAATTTCCTTACAGATTGAATACATTTAGGGCCGTATGCAAAAAAAAATAACAAAGTTTGGTAAACCATTGTTAAGCAAAATTGCTTAAAGTTGTATCCAAAAACGACTATTAGCTTAACATATCTTTGGTAAACGTTTGGCAACTTTAAATATTTTAAAGTAGAAAGCAACGTATGTTAGTGATATATTGTAAATTAAAATTTTATGAAAATTTTTAATAAAAATAATAAATTGTGAAATTTAAGAAGAATTGGTAAAATTAATTTTGATTTTTAAAAAATTAGTGTTGATTGTGTATTATTCTTACAAGTACATACTATTATCCAAATCGGAAATTATTATCGGCCAAGAATTTACAAGTCGAGGACTGATGGGTTCTCTCTTCCTGATGGCCATTTAAAAAAAAAATATCGTTTTAACAAACAGAAAAAAAATAATATAACTTATTAAAACACATCACAAAACAATGTCAATGTAAAAATGTTTTAGTGATGTACTTACAATCAAAACAAATTAATACAGCTCGTTATTCGAATACTTAAAACATTTCTAACATAAAAAATCTGGTTAGTTCTTCTCAATTTTCTTAATTTAGTTCATTTTATGTTTATATTTTATTGAATAAGTACAAAACATATTATTTTATGTTAAAATAATAAGAACCTTTTTATAGATTTGATAACCCGGCTGAATTCATATTCGTTTTAATGCATCGCTAACCATAAAGTGACAAGTGAATATGATGGCATTGCCAGAACAAAACTATAAAATTCATTAAAACTTTTATTTGTTAAAGTGGGGTTTTTGCATACGAATTTTTTAACAAACGTTTATTAGCCTTAATGTGTTTGTTAACTAATGTGAAAGTTAAGCTGAAAGTCCATACCACGCATGCTGCGCTTCTTCGCGTCATACGCGGTTGTCAAAAAAGTAGAATCAGTGTAATTGTATGTTGCAAGTTACATAGTACCAAAGCGTAGAATGCCTTGACGCGTATGACGCGTAAAGTAGGTATACTTTCTACTTTTGTAAGCGTCATAAGCAGCGTATGAACAGATCAGCTGATTTTGATAGGTTATTTTTTTTTTAAACTACACAATGAAGGAAAACCTAATTGAAGCTATAAAAAAACACGAAGTTCTTTATTTTAAATTTATTTTATTCAACAAATTTACGCTAAAGCTGATCAAAACAAAAGCGTGAAAAGCATCGTATGTAACTTGAATTTCAGTAAAGCGTTTAAAGCGTTGACGCGAAAACGCGTGGTATGGACTTTCAGCTTTAAAGCTAAAGTGTCGTGTGCAAAAAAAATTAACAAAGTTTGGTAAACCATTGTTAAGCAAAATTGCTTAAAGTTGTATCCAAAAACGATTATTAGCTTAACATACCTTTGGTAAACGTTTGGTAACTTTAAATATTTTAAAGTAGAAAGCAACGTACTTTAAGCGTATGTTAGTGATATATTGTAAATTAAAATTTTGTGAACGTTTTTAATTAAAGTAATAATTTGTGAAATTTCAGAAGAATTGGTAAAATTAATTGTGATTTTTGAAAAATTAGTGTTAATTATGTATTATTTTTACAAGTATATACTATAATCCAAATCGGAAATTATTATCGGCCAAGAATTTACATGCCGAGGACTGATGGGTTCTCTCTTCCTGATTGCAAATTTAAAAAAAAAATATCGTTTTAACAAACAAACAACAAAAAAAATATAATATAACTGATTAAAACACATCACAAAACAATGTCAATGTAAAAATGTTTTAGTGATGTACTTACAATCAAAACAAATCAATACAGCTCGTTATTCGAATACTTAAAACATTTCTAACATAAAAAATTTGGTTAGTTCTTCTCAATTTCCTTAATTTAGTTCATTTTATGTTTATATTTTATTAAATAAGTAAATCGAAGAAGATTGCGTTAAAAACATATTATTTTATGTTAAAATAATATAGGTTGGTTGAAAAGTTCCTGCGCTCGAAATGAAAGAATACTGTTTTTGTTACGAAATATATTTTTTTATTCAATATAATCTCCTAGAAGCTCTATACACTTGTTCCAATGATCTTCCAATAATTTTATCCCATCCTTATAAAGGTTTTCCGGAAGCACTGCAAAATAACCGTCTACGGCTGCTATGGCCTCTTTATTCGACGAAAAATGCTTTCCACGAAGGAATTGTTTGAGATTTCTGAAGAGATAGTAGTCACTGGGAGCCAAATCTGGTGAATACGGTCGGATGTTCAAGCAATTCGTACTTTAATTCTTTGAATTTAGCCATCGTCAAAACACTTTTGTGAGCAGGTGCATTGTCTTGATGAAAATTAATTTTTTCTTCTTTAAACCAGGTCTTTTCTCACGAATTTTTTCATCCAGCTGATCCAAAAAGCTGCAATAATATTCAGAGTTGATTGTTTTACCTTTTTGAAGATAATCAATCAACAAAATTCCTTTTGCATCCCAAAAAACTGATGCCATAACCTTCTTTGCTGATCGTTGTGACTGCACCTGCTTTGGAGTTGAACAACCAGCTTCAGTCCACTGTAAACGTTCTTGTTTCAATTTAGGATCATAGTGGTAGATCCAAATCTCATCCATAGTTATAAAACGAAGCAAGAAGTCGGTTTTATTCGGCTTAAAACGCTCCAAATTACGCTGAGAAATTTGTTTTCGATCCAGTTTTTGTTGAATTGTTAATGTGTGCGGCACTAACTTTCCAAACAGTTTTTTCATACGTAATTCTTCATGTAAAATATGGAGTACTCGTTCGTCTGAGATGCCTATGGCATTAGCAATTTAAGGCTTAGTCAAACTTGGATCTTCACTAACCATATTATGTACCTGCTCAATGATTTCTGCTGTGGTTGCAGTTTTTGGTCGTCCTTTGCGTGGATCGTCTTCAAGGCTGGTACGACCACGTTTAAATTCACCAGCCCAAAATTCAACGGTGCGTTTTGAAGGTGAGGACTCCTTATACACTTCTAACAATTGTTCATAAATTTCCTTTGCTTTTAAACCCTTCAAAACAAAGAATCTAATGACTGCACGATATTCAATTTTTTCCATATTAAAAAAATCAAAGACACGTTAACTTCAAATGGCTTGTAAACAAAGAAAGAATTGATAGAATGACTTGCAACTTTGCATGTGTTCTCAGGACGGTTATACCAACTTGAGAAAAAAAAGTTTGGAGCACTGCTAGCCATATCTTGGTAAGCGCAGGAACTTTTCAACCAACATGTAAAAACCTTTTTATAGATTTGATTACCCGGCTGAATTAATATTCGTTTTAATGCATCGCTAAACATAAAGTGACAAGTGAATATGATGGCATTGCCAGAACCAAACTATAAAATTCATTAAAACTTTTATTTGTTAAAGTGGGGTTTTTGCATACGAATTTTTAACAAACGTTTGTTAGCCTTAATGTGTTTGTTAACTAATTTAAAGGTTAAAGCTAAAGTTATTTATTTTTTGCATACGGCCCAAAATAATTTAGTTTTTGCATACGGCCCTTAATATATAATTAACTATTTAGAGCTATAATAATTTTACTTTTTGTAATGTGAGTATTTACAGTGAAATCGATAAATTAGTACAGTTTATTAAATTCACAACAAACTCGCCTGAGTGGATCAGAGTTAGCATGGTTTGATCTAAAATATTTAATAGATAAGGATATAAGTTGCGCGTACGATGACGGGGAACAGTGAACATAACGTTGCTAATCAGGAAATCAGAGCAAATATTACCATTTATTAAGTTTACTAGAAACGACACATTTAGCATCATTCTACGACTTTTTAAGGTTGGCAGCTTAATAAGGGCAAGACGATTAGTATTCAAAGGAAAGTTAAGTGGATTCCATAGCAGACCTCGAAGACAAAATAATAAAAACTGCTTCTGTACAGATTCAATGCTTTCAGTATGGACTTTGTACAGAGGGTCCCATACGATCGATCCATACTCCAGGATGGGTCTAACAAGAGATATGTACAATTGTTTCGTAATATATGGATTAATGAATTCCTTTGCTCACCGTTTAATAAAACCAAGTATCCCTCTTGCTTTATTTACCATGAGGAAAAATGCGAAATGAAACTAAGTTAGGAGTCCAGTAAGATACCGAAATCTAAGAAAACTTCTACTTTCTCCAATTGAAATCCAACCAAAAAGTAGTTTATATTCACGTGACTTCTTCTAAAAAACACATATATTCACATTTTTTCAGGTTAAGCTCCATTAAATTTAGATTACATAATCTATGCATAGCATCAAAGTCCTTTTGTAGAAAAATATGATCACCATTATGGTTGTAAGTAAGAAAAATTTTACTTTTCGCCAGTATAAACAATAACATAGTTATCCAATAACCAAAATAAGAATTAAACTGTATGTTTTTTAAGTGTACAATTAAATTTTCATCGAATAAAAAAAAATACTCATTTTTGGAGACCCTAAACGAATCAAGCCAATTTCGAAAGCCCCGTTCTAAAGTGAGGCGTATTCTGCGATGCGTTCTGCATCGACCAACATAAATGGTAGTCGGAAAGGGCAAGGTCTGTGTTATAAGCGGGTGGACAATATTTTCAAACCACTATTTTATAAATACTTTTTAAAGGGTTACGTGGGATGACCTAGAATCGATGATTAAATGTAAGTTTATAATTTTTTTGTTAAATTCAACCGCGTTTTTCTCGAAGCTTTTTTTGAAGTCGGTACTCATGATTTCAAGAGGTGTCCAAACTAATTTGGACACTTAAATTATAATACATGAATTTTAAACCAAATTATAATTTTTACATTAATTTTTAAATAATAACACGGTGCTACACTGAAAAAGAACTTGCGAAATGACCTAGTGTAGGTTGTAGGTCTAGCTGAGTGTATTATATAACAGCTTTTATTAGTTGCAATTTACCCCCAAAATTTCGAGATATGGGGAAAAGAGTATTTTTTTGGACTTCCGAACTTAAACTTTTCTAACTCAGTCATTTTTTAACCGGCATTAATTAGAAATGAACGCGCTCTTTCGACATATATATACTTTCCGTATACTATTTATATAAATGTGTAGAGATTTTTTCAATAATATAAAAGTTTTTCATTTTCTGCGAGGGTTTTTCGAATCTTCTTTTATTATTTCATTATTTGTTTTATTATTTGCGTTTCAATTAACAAAGAAATTAATTTTTTTTTGTTTTTTACTTTAGATTGTTACTCAAGTTCGGCGTATGCCAAAGCCATGAGATCAATTACGGTTATAGCTTTAGGACTTATTATACGAGTATGATACAAACAAGACATAAGTGCGAAGGAGAAATAAAGAAAATCCACTCTGTATAGGTTAGTAGAGTACTAACCATTGTAAATAAGGCATTATTTTAATTATATTTGTAATAATACCGTTACTTTCTTTCATACTTGCAAAAAAGTTGTTTACTAGTTAGTATTAGTGGTGCAGCTTCATAAAACAACATGTTTTTCTTAAAAAAAGCTAAATATTTAAAAGCTAAGTGTTAATAAAAATCATTTGATTTATTAAAAGTTAAGTGTGTTAGTGAATTTCTAGAGGCGTATGGAGAAATGGCATGCAGAATGTCAATCAAAATACATTTTTTACATTCTCACTTGGAATTCTTCCCAGAAAATCTGGGTCAATTTAGAGACGAGCAAGGCAAACGCTTCCACTAAGAGCTATCAACAATGGAAAAGCGGTTCGAAGGAAAAAGTGCCTTACAAACGTAGTAGATTAAGTAAAGATTTTTAAAAAATAAACGTAATTAAAAAAAAATAGTTCGAACTTTAAATTATTTCTTTTACTCAGAAGGAGACTGACTTTGAGATTATTGTTGTTTTAAAAGATGATTCGAGAAAAACCCTCGTAGAAAATGAAAAAGTTAAAAAAAATGAAAAATTTTTATATTATTGAAAAAATCTCTACACATTTATAGAAATAGTATACGGGAAGTATTTATATTTCGAAAGAGCGCGTTCATTTCGAATTAATGCCGTTGACCATTTCGAAAGCGGTTAAAAAACTACTGAGTTAGAAAAGTTTAATTGCGCCAGTCCAAAAAATACTCTTTTCCCCATATCTCGAAATTTTGAGATTATATTGCAACTTATAAAACCGGTTTTTTGTAGCAGCGTGTAATTAATATACGCATTTAAACTGTATGGCAGCACTAAACTTAGTATTCGCAGCAAAACTTATTGGAAATTCTTTAAGTCAAATTGTGTAGCATTAACACAATTGTATTCAAAAGGTTATAAACCGATCTTGTTAAAATTTTTCACACTTCTTCAAATTCAGTGATAAAAAGACTGTGATTCGTTGAAAAGCTTTTCTTTTAAGTTTAACTATAACTTCCTGTAATTCAAAAAGTTTCAGCACTAGTCATTGCTTTAAGAAGTTTTTGTTTCCTTTATATGCTTTAACTTGAACCACAAAAACAGTTTAAAAATCAAGTAAGTTTTTCTGCTTTAGCAATAGAATAGCTTTTCATGTATCTGCTGGTAGCTTAAAAACAATAACATGCAGCCTAAAATACAATAACTGTCAGCAAAGAAAAAATTAGCTATGCAAGAAAATAGATTTCTAATTTATGTGCTGGCAGGTTTAAAAAAGACAATAACTTCCAGCTAAAAACAAAAAAAAAACGATCATTAGCTGTATATGTGTGTTTTGTTTTTTTGTTGCAAACACTTAATATTAGGTTTGTTTTTTCGAATTTTATATAAATATTCCATATAAATTTAAGTAGATATAGACTTGCTAAGTAGTTATAAATATAGCTACTTTAAAATTAAGAATGTATAAAAATGCTGCCTAGTCTTGGAAATTATTTGCCATAAAAATATTTGAAATTTTTGTATTTTTAATTTGATAAAATATTAAAAACTACATAAGATAACAAGTGAATGATGTGTTTGTAAGTTAAAGTAGAGCAGGGCAAAGAATATAATTGCTCTATTTCGCGTTCCCGCGCAGTCCATATGCGAAAATAGCTTTCGTACAAAGGCGGTCCCAAATGTTCAAATTGTATTTGTTTACACAATATAAAAAAAAGTCAGGTAAGTAGGGATAGTCGTTTTTTTACAAGTAGTTATAGATATAGATATAAAATTCGAAATAAACTAACATTGTTATGGAAATTCTGTTCATCAATTTTCATTAACTCGTAGAAACACAAATTCCTAAAATATAAAAACAGATAAATGGCAACCATTCATCACAACTAATATTGCATTAGTGTTTCTGCTGTAAAACTTCAAACAACATTCTCAAAGTTGCCAGTATTCTGGACGGTGATGCCACATTCTAGTTATTTTTATCCGCACATATACATATATATACGGCAGCAAGGTGGCATGGCAGTTAGTTGATAATAAAACGCTAAAGAAGAAGCATTGACGATTAAATAAATTGTGTTTTCTGTTGAAGTATAAACTTATCAGTTTTAATAAGTCTTAATTTCTAGAGCAGACAACATGAAGGTTAGGTAGATGTGGTAGCCTGCCAATCAGACTCACCTAGACTATAAAGTCTCTTGTGATACCACGGAAGCCAGTAATATCATATCACTAGCTTCCCCGTAGAACCATCCCGATTGCCTCAAAAAGCCCCTAAGTCGGCCGATATTGATATCAGCTAAATCACCCAGGTCCCCAAAGAAACATGAGCCCAAATACAGTCCCCTCCTGCGAGCCAGGGCAGGACAAGTGCAGAGAAGGTGCTCCACAGATTCCCCCTTCTTTTCGTCACCACAGCTTCTGCAAAAGTCACTAGTCGCATCCCTCAACCTAACTGCGTGCCTTCCAATCAGACAGTGTGCCGTCATGTCTGACACAAGTAGGGATATATCGGGCCTTGACAGTGACAGCATCCTGTGCGTGAGCTTCCTATTCAGACGGGGCCACATCTGTCTGGAACGAATACAACCACGGACAGAGGCCCACATATCTCTTGCTAACACATAAGTACTCTCCCGCAGCCGAAACTTTCAAGTGACCAGAGGCATGCCCACAGATTCCAATTCGTGTGGAATGTGTAAGGTAGTCCCCAGTCTTGCAAGCTTACTAAGCTGTTAGAAACTTTTAGAGCAGGCAACGAGAAATTGTTATCCAAGCCTCAAGAAAATTTAAGTGAAGACAACATGAAAATGTTAGAAGCTTCAAGAGCAGACAACCAGAAACTGTTAACTAAGATGGAAACGAAACTGCTACAAACTTCGAGAGCATATAACTTCAAGAAACCTCTAGAGCCACTGATGCAGCAGAGATTCTAGAAAGTGTGGCAATCACCTGCCGAAATAATTATGTTGACATAATAATGGCACTCCAACGAAAGTATGGTGGCGAACACAAAAAGGAAATTTACCGAATGGAACTAAGAGGTAGACTGCAGAAAGCAAACGAGTCGTAACAAGATTTTGCGACAGAAATTGAGTGGTTGGTGGAGCTGACTTATCCATCATCCTTTCTTGGATCAATTCAATTAACAGAGCTAAAGAAGCAGTTATGCAGGCGTTAGGGGGAAAACGAGTTAAGGCCAAGGATAAATGCTACAACTGCGGTAGAGTGGGATTTTTCCAGCGAAATTGCAAATCACCAAGTAAAAGCCTCCAGGCCTATCAACAATTACCTCAAGAAAAAAAGAGCTATCACTACGGGGCACAGAAAGCTGCCACAACCTAGTAATACAGCAGGAGAAAAGAAATATCACTGCTTATGAGTACAACAACGGGTGAAAGCACATTTTTACTAGAGACACAGGAGCATCACAGTCAAGCATCAACAAAGCGGAAGCCTGCCTCTGTCTATGGTAAAGGAAATGTGAAACTAACAATTGCCAACATAAGCGTCAATCACGTATTTATTGTTGCCGATATTGTGGACGTGGTAATCATTGGGTCGAAGAAATCATTGTTTTATTAGTCACGGCATTAATCTGCATATGGGGCAAAAAGTTATGATTTGGCGCAATGTTGAAACACCCCTCGATGTTGGATATGAGGAAGCGGATCTAGTAAGAAAGCTAGTAACCAACAGTCATCAAAAAATTCCGGCACGGTCAGAAACTTTAGTATGGGTGCGCATGGAGGGAGATTGTGAGGACAACAGCTTGTGGATGGTAGAACCAACAGAAATAAAAAGTAACCTGATAACAGCAAAATCGGCATACAAATGGAAATCTCGAGAGAGATTATTGGAAAATCAAATCAAAATCCCACTAATAACACAGCGTTTGGGGCAATCTGGCATGTGTTTTTATTTGTGACACCATTTGACGTTTTAAGCGCCAATTAAAAAAAAAGAACAAAAGGAAAAATGAAAACATATTATCTTTTGTACCTACGTGCACCCATTTCATCCTGGTTTGTAATATTTGCAATTTCCGTTGAATCTTCCGTTTTCGGTATGGGATGGATTTTAATTCTCTCCGGAATGTTCTTGGATTTCCAAATATTATACAGAACATTAAAAAATTTAATCCTACCTTCATCAGACAAATTAATAATCATACGGCAAGAGATACCATCCACACCCCTTTGCAGATTCAGGATCTCTAGATTTCAAAAATTCATCAAAATCCCAATACAAATTGCCATCTCCAAAATCGGGAATGTTGATAGTGCAAGCTGGCTTGTTATAAGTTGTAAATATTTCCTGTTTCCCTCAAGGTTCCAACTGTGGTTTATCTTTTTAACCAATCATAGGTTCCTTACTATTCTTCATATTTCAATACTTGATTTCGGCTTAGTTAAGCTTAATGTGAGCTTTTAAATTTCTCTCTCCCTCTACCACCTTAGCACTGTTGACGAAATTTTGATATTTCTCCGATGTCTTATTCCACCAGCCTTTGGGTGCAAATTGTCTTCCAGGGTCAATATTGATTGTGCATCCCCTGACTATTTCTCGAAAACTCCTGTTTATTTCCTCCAGGTTGTTTCCCACCACCTAGTTGTTTATATAATTTTTTGTTTTTTATTTTCTCAATTCTTCCACGATAACAATTAGATACATTCCATTCAATTAAAACTGGTTTATAATACTCCCTGTTATCTTAGTGCCCAGAGTACGCCAGGTCATGGAATGCTGAATATCATCCATTAGAGCCAAATCAATTACCAAGGTACCACTTGGACACCTGCGATCCCTCATTCAAAACACTAAAACCAAAATCTTGGGCAATATCCTCCAAGGACCTGCCCCTTTCGTCTGTGCCATTACAGCTCCATGTGGTGGACTTGGAATTAAAGTATTCAGCAATGATGGTAGTGTTACGAAAATTCACAAAAAATGTTACAGTTTCACAGAGGATTTTCTTAAAGTGAGAGATATTGGGGCTTGGAAGAAGAGGTATGCACTTACAAAATTAACATTCTTCATTAGATTAGTCGACGTAATAAGGGGCAATTTCCCCATTCGTCCTGATTCACATACCGACACCACCATATCCATCACGATGTTTACCAACAAATTTATAATTCACCAAACTTGTGGCCTTGCTCTTTTCCAGCCAGGTTTCTGATAAAATTGCGACGTCAATATCGCATTTGATTAAATAGAATTGTGGTGATTCCCTGTTTCATGGGTTCTTTAAACTTTAAATGCTAAATTGTATTCTTCTCATATTGACTTGTAATTAATTATTCGCAGCACCCCCAGTGCTAGTATGTCATTTCTGTCTTTATAAGTTAAAACCATGGATGGTAACCAAAACGAATGCAGTTATCGGTAAGGGTAACGCTATTTTCTATTATTTCGGGAACGTTATTTCAAGTGTAACGATATTTTAGTTATTTCGGTAACGGTATTTTAAGGGTAACGCTATTTTATTTCCGTAACGTTATTTTAAGGGAAACGATATTTTAGTTATTTAGGTAACGGTATTTTAACGATAACAATATTTTGGTTGATTCGGTATAGGTATTTTAGCGATAATGGTAACGGTATTTTAACGAAAACGGTATTTTGGTAATTTCGGTAACGATATTTTAAGAGTAACGTCATTTTAGTTATTGCGGTATCGGTATTTAATGATAACGGTAGTTTCAATGCACACCGATATATTTAACACCATCATGATCAGACTTTTGGAAGATAGATATATGTATGTACACCGAATATATTTTTGAATCTTGTTACTTCACAGCGGCCCCTTGCATAATATCTATAACTAACAAAAACATTTTTAATTAAATTTAAACGAAAAGAATTTTTTTGTTGTTTTTTGTGTAATTTTAAAATATTATGACAAATTTTTTGCATTTGAAGACACCTGAAAACAAGATCATAACTTGTGTAGACAATGGGTTTGTTTTTTCGACAAATATAAGTAGATATAGACTTGCTAAGGAGTTATAAATATAGCTACTCAAATATTTAGAATGTATAAAAATGCTGCCAAGTCTAAGAAATCATTTGATTTTCTCTTTTATATATATTAAATTTCTGTATTTTTAAACTGATAAAATATTAAAAAAATATTAAAGGTAGAACAGGGCAAATAATATAATTGCTCTATTTCGCGTTCCGGCGAAGTCCATATGCGAAAACAGCTTTCTTGCAAAGGCTCAAATGTTAAAATTGTATTTGTTTACAAAATATACAGAAAAGTCATGTATGTAGGGTTAGCCGTTTTCTTTACAAGAAAGTAAGTAAAATAGTAATAGTCTTCTTGTTCGATTACATTGATTGTCTTACATACTATGAGAATAATAACATTCTTAGAGCTATATATGTCTTACTCTAATAACGAAGTAAACGTAAAAAGCAACATTGCTAAAGTGAGATAGAATATGTAAAAAAGTACAAAATTAAGAGTTTGACAGAGCAGACGTCTGTAAATACTAAAACTAAATAACAAAAGTTCTGTTACATAAATTGACAAAACATATTCATATTACAGTTCATGTAAAATTTAGTATATACGTATATCATCTTCAGCCCCTATGATTGCCGGAGGCCGGGCTCATATAGAATGAGGGAAGGTCCAGAGGAGCTGGATCGTCGTCAATACGTCCATTGATTATACCCGCAGGAGAAAGATATGTAGATCCAGCCCAGATGGTGTTTGCTCGCTTTCGTATATTTGGCTGACAAGCATATTTTCGTGTAGCGCAAGATTCTCAACAAATCTGGCTTGAAACGACATAGCGTATCTACAGAAGGGTAGAACATCGGCATTTTCATAGACGTAACTATTTGAAATTCGTTTCTGAAATTTTTATAATTTTTTCCGATGCATTTTCTTAGGATTTTCCGTTCAAATATCTCCAATTCTTTGGCTACTATAGGAGATATAGTAAACCAGATTGGGAATCCATAAGACATAACCAATCTTATGGCGATCTTGTAGAGTAAAACCATGGTGTTCTTAGGTAAGTATGTGTTGTTCATTAGTGATGCAAACATTCCAGAAGTCTTTTTGGCCTTTCCCAAGAGACTTCTAGCGTGAGGTTTGGGCTGGGCGATGGTGAATGAAATAAATAAATATTTACATATATACACATTTTAACATTTACAAATTTTCACATTTACCCATTTGCACATTAGCACATGTGCATATTTACACATTTGCATATATGCACATTTACATTACCATCAAACCATCAAAGCATCAATCTATCAAACCATCAATCCATCAAACAATCAAATTTTCACTTTTGAACATTTGCAAATTTGCACAGTTGAATATTTGCACATTTGCACTTTTTCATTTTTTACATTGGAGGAGAAATCTATGTACCAAATTTACACTTCCCAGCTCAAGCGGTTTTGGCAGGCCGTCAAGGGAAGAATTTTCGCTTTTTTGCCCCTTCGCGTTAGCTTCTCCAAAAGTCACGTCTTATCTGTTATCTACACTAAAGAAGAAACCTGCATACCAAACTTTTTTTTAAACCGATCGGTTTCGAATATTTTGTAAATTCGAAGAAAACCGGTCTTTTTTGTTCGGTTGGCCAGTTTTTTTAATTACATCACCAACTGGGTTACTTGGTCTCTTTTATTTTTTCCAAACACTTTTATAATCGTTTTTTTTTTTTTTTTTGGTTATGAAGATTTAGATGTAAGAAAGATTGCGATGAAGACCTAACTTTGGATATTTCAAATTCAAATAGTTTAATTTCTGATCTAAATAACACAATAAGCAGTATTCAAAATCCTAAAAAAGAGACTGTACAAAATAATTCATGATTATATGATAATTTCATATATCTTGATAAATGCGACAAAAGAATTGAAAAGTTGGAAAATTTATATCATTGTCTTTTGAATATTTGTCCAATATCTACTATTAGTGAAAGAGTATTTTCCACTTCTAGCTTTATCAAAAGCAAACAAAAAAATCGTCTTAAAACGAAACATTTAAATTGCATATTATTTCTAAAATATTATTTTAGAACTGAAAAATAGATTTTCTTTTTACATATTTAAAATGTAATATAAAAAAAACTTATTTAATTCCAAACGTTTTAAACGTTCAAATTACTAACGTACTTAATTTTACCAATTTACAAACTTAATGACCTCTATTCATTTGATATGCATATGGTTTTATAATATTAATTGTTAAGATATTATATTAAAAAATATTAAAACCAATAAATAAAATGTTAAAAAGAAATATAGGGTCCGCCAAATAACTTTTTTTTTTTGAAAATGCTATAGAAAACAACTACTGAATATTTTGTCAAATTTCTTTTTTTATTTCAAAGGACAATCCTTCCGGTTAATAATGGAAAATAATTTCATTCAAATGGCTGCCTCGACTGGCCGTTACAGTCAATGGCGATCGTTATCAGGCCATGTTGAACGAATTTTTGTTCACAAAAATTGAAGAGGACAATCCTTCCGGTTAATAATGGAAAATAATTTCATTCAAATGGCTGCCTCGGCTGGCCATGCAGTAGCCTACACGATCTGTCCAATTTTTAAGCACATTATCGATTGTGTGCAGCTATATTTTACCAATGGCTTCACGAATATTGTCCTTTAAAGCGTCAATTGTCTCTGGCTTGTCGGCGTAACACTTATCTTTGACGGCACCCCACAAATAATAGTCCAACGGTGTCAAATCGCAGCTCCGAGGTGGCCAAACGACATCAGCTCTGCGGCTGATAATGCGATGTTCAAATACAGGGCGCAAAACATCGAGTGTAGCTTCGGCCGTGTGGCACGTAGCGCCGTCCTGTTGAAACCAAATGTTGCCAATATTGTCCTCTTCAATTTTTGTGAACAAAAATTCGTTCAACATGGCCCGATAACGATCGCCGTTGACTGTAACGGCCAGTCGAGGCAGCCATTTGAATGAAATTATTTTCCATTATTAACCGGAAGGAGTGTACTTTCAAAAAAAAAAAAAATTTGAGAAAATATTCAGTAGTTTTTTTTATAGCATTTTCAAAAAAAAAAGTCATTTGGCGGACCCTATACAATAAAAAATATTATAAAATATTTTTTTCAAAGAATTTTTTTTTTATTTTTATTACTTTATATATAAATTTTCTTTTTTTTTGTTTGTAATTAAAACAATAAAAAAATTATATAAGCTTTTTATTCAAATTAAAAAAAAACCGAAAAAACCGGTTGACCGGTTTTTCTGCAAAAACCGAAACCGGTTTTTAAAAATTCGATTTTTCAAAGAAAACCGAAACCGGTTTTTCCAAAAGGCCGGTTTTTTGAATACTCTATACACAATATTTTTCCTATACACTATATTTTAATTTCCCAGCTCTAGCGGTTTTGGCAAGTCGTCAAAGGGGAGAATTTTCTCATTTTTTGGCCTTCCCGTTGGATTTTCCAAAATTGACATATTAGCTCTTATCTACGCTCGAGAAGGAGCCTGCATACCAAATTTCAACTTCCTAGGTCCAGCGGTTTTGCCAAGCAGTTAAAGGGGAGACATTTCATCCTTTTAAATCCCATTTTTACCATGTCCCTGGCTAAAATTCTAAAATGTAGCTTATCAGTGAGTTAGTCCATACTACAGGTAAAACATATTTAAAATTTCAGGTATCTTGCTATTTCGGTGTGGGCAGGCCGTTAAGGGGGAGATTTTCCTCCTTTTTGTCCCTCCCCGCAGGAATTTACAAAATCCTACCTGGGTGGATGTCTACATCTCAGGTTGAACCATATTTCAAATTTCAGGTTTCTAGCTAAAGGGGTTTGGCCAGGCCGTGAAAGGGGAGTTTTACCCCCTTTTTGCCCCTCTCCGAAGGAATTTCCAAAAACCCCGTCTTAGCGGACGTCTATGCCGGAGGGGGAACCTGCATACCAAATTTCAGCCTCCTAGCTCTTGCGGTTTGGGCTGAGCGATGTTGAATGAGTGAGTCAGTCAGTAATGTTATTCCTTTATATATAGAGATATAAAGTTAGAAAAAAAAACAAACCTATTACTTAACAAAAAGTGTTGCCACAGTGTTAAAAATACAAAAAGCATTCTCAAAGTTAACAATACGACTTAAAGTAATAAAAAAACGTATCGGTATTTTATGGTTAAAGTTATTTTCTAACGGTATATTCGGTAACGGTTTTTTAAGGTTAATAATATTTTAGTTGTTTCGGTAACGGTGTATTAAGGGTAAGGCTATTTTCTATTATTTCGATAACGTTTTTTTAAAGGTAACGATATTTGAGTTTTTTTGAAATATCGTTAAAATACCGTTATTTTAATGATAACGATATTTCGGTTGATTCGGTATCGGTATTTTAAGGATAACGATTTTTTCAGATAAAGGATTTTCCAATAGGTACTTGACAAATTTGAATCTAACTGTTACATTCCTTTTTTTTCAGTAAACTCAACATTTTCATCATGGTAAAGTACACGAACCAGTAACGTATGCAAATTATAACAATGTGCTACCGAAATTCGGAGTCGGTTACCGTAACATTAAGAGCAAAATCATCTTCAGTGACGAAGCTCATTTTAGGCTCAATGGGCTTGTCAATAAGCGAAATATGCGTTATTGGTTTGTTGAAAATCCACATGTGCTTCATGAATCACAACTTCACAAAAACTAAGTGCTTGGTGCGGCTTGCGTGCCGGCGGCGTCATTGGGCCATATTTTTTCGTCGACAATAACGATCGTTACGCGCCATGATTACCGATTATTTTTGGCCATAATTGGAAAACATGGACTTGGACGACATGTGGTTTCAACAGGACGGTGCCACAAGCCACACATCACACGAAACAATCGATTTATTGAAGAGTAAGTTTGGTGAGCGTGTTATCTCAAGAAATGGACCAGTCAATTGGCCGCCTCGTTCGTGCGATTTAACGCACTTTTTTATTTGGGGCTACGTCAAATCATTGGTCTATGCCAACAAGCCGACGACGTTAGAAGAACTCGCGAAATAGCGGCCGTTAAGGCCGAAATGTGTGACCGAGTCATCGAAAATTGGGTCCAACGAATCGACCGCTGCGAAGACGAGTTCCATTCATAAATGTTTTGATTGTATTTTAAGTCGATCATAAAGTTTTGGAAATATATTTAAAAAATAAGTTGCCAAGCCCTTATTGCAAGAACCTATATTTCGGTAACGGTATTTTAACGGAATTGATTGCCAATCCTGGTTAAAACCGTATTAATTGATTTACGAACCTCATTTATTACACTAGGTCACAAATAACAAACTTTTGTCTGTTATTTGTTTCTAGCATACTTTTTCTCATGGATTTGGACCTACTGAACACGAAAATGAATTTTAAAAATTTTTCTGTCGATTGGTTTGCGAGATACAAATTTTTTAATTTTTTTTTTTTAATTTTTGGAGGTACACTTACTATTTTGAGCATATCTTTAGTCTTCTTTGACCTATTTTATCCTACTACTACTCAAATTAAAGACAATTGAGCCGTCTACAACTTATTCTCAGAAAATTTTCAAATCGGGTTAGTAGTTTTGATGTTGGCGGCTTAAAAAGGTTAAAAAACTGCGTTTTTTAGTAAAAATGTGGCTGAAAAATTCATATAAAAATTCATATAAAATGTAAAACGCGATGTTAACAGCGATTTTAATTTTTTTACGTATAGCTGACACTTTTCCAAAGAAAATAAGCCCTTACTTAACAAAATCTGATGACAAATGGCCGACTTATTATTTTTTTGGTAAACGACCGAAATTCCGCTATTTCACGATTTTTTGATTTTCATTATTTGCACAGCTTACCTACCCAACGCAAACGAATAAATACATTTGAACTTAATTTAAAATAAACAAAGTAGTCTTCGTATATTTTTTTTTAATTTATTTACAGCACTACATGCTCATACATATTTAAACATAAGGAGACACGGTTATCAATTGCATTTCAAAACTGTCTGTGAAAGTGTAAAGAAGTTAATATTTAGAAAACGCAAGGAAGACAATGAGTAAAAGACTACGTGTGTTCGAGTGTTTGAACGATCCAGACAATTTCTGCAATGTTTGTGGCCAGTTTATAAAAAAAAATCACGCACACAAGTTTACTCCAGCAGTACAATTGCACTATTTGAATTATTTTGGTATTTCACCAAATATCACAGAACCATGGACACCTAAGTCGCTGTGTGATCTTTGCTATATAATCTTAACCAACTGGGCAGCTGGCGGAAGGTAAGAATTTTTATTTAAACACATTATACATAGCGAATATAGTAATTTATTTTAATTTTAGCCGCCATATGAAATTCGATACACCAATGATGTGGAAAAAGCCGCTATGCCATTCCACAGACTGTTATTTTTGCCTCACCACAAACAGTGGGGTAGGAAGATTTTTTAAATGGAACTACGCTCAAGTGGGATCGTTTGCGCTTCCAGTACCACATTCGCATGATGTGCCATATCCAGTGTGCCCTGGTGCATCTCTTCAAAAAGCAGAATCGTCAGAAGAAGAGTCTGAGTCAAATGCAAGCGAATTTGAGCCGGGTGCAAAGCGAAAATTACTGTCACAGGCCGAACTAAACGATTGGGTGCGCGATTTTGGTCTCACTAAGGAGAAATCCGAACTTTTTGCGTCTCGGATGATACAGTGTGGATTTGCGGCTTCAGAAGTGAAAGTATCAGCGTACAGAAACCGTCACAAGGAGTATGCAAAATTTTATACAAAGAAAGACCAAATATGTTTTTGCAGCGACATTTCAGGCTTGTTCCAAGAGCTTCACCAAATTCACAACCCCAACGAATGGAGGTTGTTTATTGACAGCAACAAAGAGAGCTTGAAGGCAGTTCTCTTACATAATGGGAATGAAAAGCCATCTGTTCCTATTGCTCATGCGGTTCATTCAAAGGAGAACTATGAAACTATGGACATTTTGCTGAAATGCATAGAGTATAGGAAATACAATTGGAAAATATGCGCCGACCTTAAAGTTGTGGCCATTCTGTGTGGACTCCAAGGAGGCTATACGCGACATTGCTGTTTTCTGTGCCTTTGGAATAGCCGCGCTGATGATCAGCATTATATAAAAAAAAAATGGCCGGTACGAACGAAACCTGTAGTTGGAGAAGCGAATGTTCAGCGCAAACCACTAATAGAGAACCGTGAAAATATAATACTTCCGCCGCTGCACATAAAATTGGGTTTGATTAAAAATTTTGCCAAAAAATTAGACAAAGAAGGTGAAGCTTTTGCCTATTTACGGTCAATTTTCCCTTACCTTTCGCTGGCAAAAATTAAAGAAGGAGTCTTCGCAGGACCCGAGATAAAAAAAATGTTGAAAGATGAAAAATTCCCAAAGCTGTTATCACCCATCGAAGCCGCAGCATGGAATTCCTTCAGGCTTGTTGTGGAAAACTTTTTAGGAAACAACAAAAGCCCGAATTATAAGGACATAGTTGAGGATCTGGTAAAGCACTATGAAGCCATGGGAGTGCACATGTCACTTAAAATACACTTTCTGGATTCTCATTTGGATTTTTTCCCTGAGAATTTAGGAGACGTGAGCGACGAACACGGCGAGCGCTTTCATCAGGAATTGAAGGCTATGGAACGACGCTATCAGGGCAACTATGACACGGCTATGATGGGTGACTATATTTGGACCCTAATACGTGAGACCGATTGCAGCGAATACAAAAAACAAAGAAGAAGTCAGCAGTTTTTCCACATGGCATAAAATGTACACTTATATCTTTGTTTTTACTCATTTTTTTGTGCGTTGATTTGCTTAATTTAATTAGTTAGTTTAATTTCGTTAGTTTAGCTAATTGTGCGATACATTGAGCATGTAGTGCTGTAAATAAATTAAAAAATAATATACGAAGACTAATTTGTTTATTTTAAATTAAGTTCAAATGTATTTATTCGTTTGCGTTGGGTAGGTAAGCTGTGCAAATAATGAAAATCAAAAAATCGTGAAATAGCGGAATTTCGGTCGTTTACCAAAAAAATAATAAGTCGGCCATTTGTCATCAGATTTTGTTAAGTAAGGGCTTATTTTCTTTGGAAAAGTGTCAGCTATACGTAAAAAAATTAAAATCGCTGTTAACATCGCGTTTTACATTTTATATGAATTTTTATATGAATTTTTCAGCCACATTTTTACTAAAAAAACGCAGTTTTTTAACCTTTTTAAGCCGCCAACATCAAAACTACTAACCCGATTTGAAAATTTTCTGAGAATAAGTTGTAGACGGCTCAATTGTCTTTAATTTGAGTAGTAGTAGGATAAAATAGGTCAAAGAAGACTAAAGATATGCTCAAAATAGTAAGTGTACCTCCAAAAATTAAAAAAAAAAAATTAAAAAATTTGTATCTCGCAAACCAATCGACAGAAAAATTTTTAAAATTCATTTTTGTGTTCAGTAGGTCCAAATCCATGAGAAAAAGTATGCTAGAACCAAATAACAAAATGGCTGTTGCCTAGTGTTATTGAATCGTTGGACCACGAGCTCAAAGGAGAGCTAATCAAGAATTTTAGATTTGTGATTAAGTTCTCCACTTCGGAGACAATGTGGGGATTTTCCATGGTTCTTTGACCTTCATATTGTACATTAGAATCCTATGTTAATTGTTGCCACTGTGCCATGTTATGTCTTGCAGTGAAATACTCTCTGGACCGATTTTCCTTTTTACTCTAGCAGGGCAGTTCCTAGCAGTTGGTCACATAGCGACTCGGTATCGTGACGAGTAAAACAGGTTTTGCATGTTCTTTCCTTTTACTTGCAATTCTCGGTCATATGATTAAAGCGATAGCAGTTATAAGACTGTCCGAATGGAATAAAAAGTTTTGTGATAATCTTTGTGTGGGCAAAGTCAATTTCTCTAGGGATCTTTAAACTTTTAAATACAACTTTGTCTTTCATAGTTGGAACTCTCTGCTTGTTGTTAGAGTCATCCTTCTTTGTCATCCTTATTAATTTGATTTTGGGTATAGGGGCAGCGATCCACTCGGCGAATTCTCTTATAGATTTTATTTGTCAATAAATGTGTGAAAATTTTTGAAGTTTATCCTGCTTTTTCAAAGTCCAAATTTTTGGTTAAATTTTTGGCAGCATTGCGAGTATTAAAGAAAAGTTTACAATAGGTGTATTCGACGTACGTTACCGCAGGTGCCCGCGGGAAACAATCATACCAAAAAGCGTTTCTTGTAACAAAAATTGGGTAAATGAGAGCGTTCATGAGAGAGCAATTGTGATTCTCAATTTACTAGAACTTACCCGTACTTTTTGTTTGGGTAAAATGATAAAATTTTCAAATCATCAGCTGTTTTGCATTTTTGAAAAAAAATTTAAGTTAAATAAAAATTTACTATAATGAACTTTTCCTTTTTAATAATAATGAAAAATACATTTGAAAATGTAAATAGATATTTGCCATTTAAATATATTTATTATTTAAGCTGTTAATATTAATTAATTTGATGTTTATTTTTGGGTGTGAAATGTGGTTTTGTGCGTTCGCAGCATTTTGGACATTTTTATGGTTTTGTGAGAGAATTTATTGCTTACTCTCATTTTACCAGACTTTTACCCAAAATTACCTCCTACAGACCTAATGTTTATATCCTACCTTGAGTATATTATATCCTCCACTTTGAAATCAATCATTTTCTTCGGTAGTCTAAATTGGTTAACTGGTATTCTGGGCTCCGTGAATTTAGTATTCACATATACAATAAATTGTGCCTTGCGATCTTCCTCATAATCTCTCGGCATATTCGAGTATGTTTATTGTGTTGGATCTTCTGAATCCTCAGTGATCATTCCTTCAACATTATCTACCGTTTTATTGATCCACAAAATTTTCAAATTATTCTGCATTGATTGCACCTTTTGTTGAATTGGCGGCATATCCTAAATTTTTGTCATTGTTGTTTTGGGTTCTAAGAATCTTGGGCGGGGGCCCTAAAGATATAGCAAAAGAAAAGGAAGAGGAATAACAAAAAAGGAAACAATGTAGAACATTAATTTTGAAAGCTATTGATGGGTTATTTTATCTTCAAATAACCGGTACAAAAATGTTTTTCAATATACCAACTTCAAGTTTTGAAGTAATCCTCCGTTTTGACACTTTTGAACCCAATATGCGGGGTTCAATTTCTGCAAGCATTCTAAATATATTTCAAAAAAAAAAAACATTTTCGTTATTTCTAAAAAAATACGTAACAAAATATATACAACTTGTTTTTATTTAATGTGTTAACTTGTATGCTATAAAAAATTAATGTAATATTTTACTTATTTAAACAATAAATAAAAAAAATATAGATGATGGTAACTTCATATTTTTGCACAGCGAAAGTCATGGTATTCCTGAAAAAATAACAAAATTTTATGAAAATTTTGGAATTTCTAAACTGAATTGCTTTACCTTGTACTTTGTAGGATATGCCTTTAGTCGTAGAGCTTCAATCAACAATGTCGGCATTAAGGGTACAAGCTTTGTTATGTAGTTTTCGTATATTGACCCCATTCAGTCAAAAGTATTTTATGCGTTTTTCCAAATAATTCCACAAGTGATCAATCAATTCGCTTCAAATCGCATATGTGGTTTGTTATATGCGATCCACATCTTAACGTAAGCAGGTGTATGCTTAGGATCATTGTCCTGTAAAATTGTCCTCTAAAATTCAGTTTTTTCGCAGTCTGATTGAGATTTTCTTTCAGAATGCTCATGTAAACTGTTTGGCCATAGCATCCTCAATGAACACTAAGCAGCCGGTGTTGGCAGGCTGCTGACAGATTTTATAATAAGTCTGTTCCCGTACGTTACCGCGGGTTCCCAAACTTACCCAAAAGCGTTCCCGTACTCGAAAATTGGGTAAATGAGAGCGTTTATTAGAGTGTATTAGTGTTTCTCTTTTGACCGAAAGTTACCCAAACTTTTTCTTTGGGTAAATTGGGTAAATTGTCAAAAAAACCGTTGATAATCAAAAACAGCTGTTTTATAATTGTAAAAAATAAAACTAAGGAACTTCAGCGATGCTAATTTAGCCCTTTTCGTGTTACAATAAGCGGTTTTTTACTTTCTAAAACAGGGACAGATCAACACCTTTTAATTTTTCTTACCGCTTTTTTTTAAATTGTAAACCCCTCTTTTACATGGCACGAAATCACGATATTTTTATATACACCACTTTGAAAAAACAATGAAAAAAAAGCTCATAAACATTAAATTATGAGAAAAATATATTTATTAAAAATAACTATGTGTGTTTTTTCAAAGAGGAAAATATCAAAATCTCGAAATTTCCTGCCACTGTAAACGGCGGGCAATTTCAATATATATTTTTTGAGTCTTATTTCAATTTTCGCATTTCTCCATTAGCGCGTTTTCACTTGTCGTGTTACACTTATTGCACCTAAAAATTTGGCATCACTGACATTATTTTTTCCGAACATTTATAATCGTTTGTTTGGTTATGAAGATTTAGATGTAAGTCTGATAGATTCCGATTAAGACTTAACTTTGGATATTCCAAATTCAAATAGTTTTATTTCTGATCTAAATAACACAATAAACAGTATTGTTGATAAATGCGACCAAAGAACTGAAAAGTTGGAAAATTTATATAATTGTCTTTTGACTATTTGTCCAACATCTACTATTAGTGAAAGGGTATTTTCCACTTCTAGCTTTATCAAAAGCAAACAAATAATAGTCTTAAAACGAAACATTTAAATTGCATATTATTTCCAAAATATTATTTTAGAAGTGAAGAATAGATTTTCTTTTTACATATTTAAAATGTAATATTAATAAAAACTTATTTTATCAGGATCAAGATCATAATTTTTTAATGTTACTAACGAATAGTAAACACTAATTTATTTTATTAAATGGAAAAAATTGTAAGGATCAGAAATATACAATTACTCGGGTCGAAAGTGTGCAATCCCTCTAGCGCTGATCCTTACAATTTTTTCCATTTAATAAAATAAATTAGTGTTTACTATTCATTAGTAACTTTAAAAAATTATGATCTTGAGCCTGATAAAATTAGAAATATATAATTAAAACAGATAGATCAAATAATATACAAAATTTAGACTTAAGTGTAATTAAAAAAACTTATTTAATGCCAAACGTTCAAATTACTAACGTACCTAATTTTGAATATAATTTTATAATATTAATTTTTAAGATATTATATTAAAAAACATTAAAACCAATAAATAAAATGTTGAAATGAAATACAATTAAAAAATATTATAAAATATATTTTTTTTTCAAAGAATGTATATTTTTGTTACTTTATATATTAAATTTCTTTTTTTTTTTTGTTTGTAATTAAAACAACAAATTATATAGGCTTTTTATTCAAATTAAAAAAAACCGGTTGACCGGTTTTTTCTTCGAAAACCAAAACCGGTTTTTTTAAAATTCGATTTTTCGAAGAAAACCGAAACCGGTTTTTTCAAAAGGCCGGTTTTTTGAATACTCTAGTTCCCGTACTTTTGGGTAATTTTGTCATTTTATGAGAGTATTTTGTGCTTACTCTCATTTTACCGAACTTTACCCAGAAAGTAAGGAAACAGAGCTAATATTCATGGGATTTAGCCTGTCGCATTTTTTTCGCCACACCAATTCGCGTCCGGTTCAAAATTTTGACCCGTCCGAGAAAATTAGTCGTTTGTTTTAATTTTATATTCCGTTGCGAATCCATACGCTTTTTTATGTTTGTTTCGCTAACGTGCGGCTTTTTATATATATTTTGTGTACATTTTTTTATTGTAAATTGTTTTTAGTAGTATACAAACCATATTTGGTCCAGAGGGCTTGGTTCTTGAATATTTGAATAAAATAAATAAAACTGACTTCAATGCAAAAAAAAATCACAAAAGTGTACATACAGTTTAATATTTATAATTTTTGTATGTACTATTTAATAAAAAAACAAAAAAAAAGGAATACTTTAGCATCTAATACTGCTTGCATTCGCCTAGGCATAGAATAAGCTAAATTTTGTGTGACATTTGCAGATATTTTGTTCCATTCCTCTAGTAAAGCCTTTTAAGGTCTTCCTTGTTAGATATTTAATTTTTTCGGATCTAAATCCGGTGATGGAGGATAAGAATGCACCTGTTTTAGGGCATTATAAAGCAACCACTCCTTTACGATGTGAACAATGTGCTTCGTGTCCTAGTGGAACATCTAATTGGTTGAAAGTCCCAATTTATTTGCCGAACTAATTTTAGAGCCAATTTTCACGGTGACTTTATTGCATGCAATTATTGCGTGCAATTCTTGTTAGATGGCGGACGGGGTAGAGAAGCAAGCGGGGAACTTAAAGCCAATTTATACGATGCAATTTTCTTAATTCCCTTTTCAAAGTTACTTCCAAAGGTATGTCTATTTATACGGTGACTTTTGTTGCACTAAAACCGAATGTGAAATTAGCTCTTACTCTAATTTAGTTTTTTTTCGAATTTTATATCTATATCTATAACTACTTGTAAAGAAAACGACTATCCCTACTTACCTGACTTTTCTTTATTTTTTGTAAACAAATATAATTTGAACATTTGGAGCCGTTTTTGCACGAAAGCTGTTTTCGTACATGGACTTCGCCGGAACGAGAAATAGAGCAATTATATTGTTTGACTTGCTCTACCTTTACTTTACACATAATTCATTTGTTAGCTTTTGTTGTTTTTAATATTTTATCAAATTAAAAAATACAAATATTTTTATAAAAAATATTTTTGTTTACATATAAAAGAGAAAAGCCAATAATTTCCTAGGCTTGGAAAAATTTTTAAACAATCGTAATTTTTAAGTAGCTATATCTATAACTACTTAGCAAATCTATATCTACTTAAATTTGTATGGAATATTTATATCAAATTCGAAAAAATCAAACCTAATGTTTAATTATTAAATACATGCGTCAAACTGAACATCAAAACATAACACCGTTAACTAGGAACGGAATTTTTTTAAAAAGCTGGTTATGTGAGTACATAAGCATGTATGTACACATTTTCAGGTACCAAATCCACGATTTACGATGTAGTTGGGTTGAGTAGTTTGTATCTCCAGCACCGCGACCAAGTAGATCTATTGTATACCCTCTAGTATTTTCTTTAGCTGTTAAAGAGCAGCGTTGAGTACCAGTACAATGTTCTTCATCTCCAGTTGCTTGTATTGTTCCCCCATTATATCAGTAGGCAGTTTCTGTAACTTTCCAATCGAGAAAGTTTTCGCATGAAATGTGCGAAATGACACAAAAACAATATGAATTTATACAAAATGTCATTTTTCTCACACGACCGGTTATATAACATTTTTTAGTGAAAACTTTCTGTCACGTGAGGATTTTTCCCACAATTATTGGAACAATGTGAGAAAAAGTGTTTCTGTAAGCATTTAATGTGAAAAGTATTTCATTTCAAGTGTCAAAATTACTCGCTATTCAAAACGGTGCGAGATTTGTGTATTTTACACTCAAAAAAAAAGTAAGTAGAAAAATTTGTAAACGGTTTTTAATCCCACTTTACTATTTTTGTACTGATTTTTTGTAAAAAAAATATAACTTAGCAAATCTTTTTGCTATTTACATTTTACAAATTACAGAGTTTTTAGAGAATATTTACAAATTTTTGTTGCTAATTTTAGAAATCATTTTACAAATTTTTAAAAACCGATTTGCTAAAATTAGCAAAAAAAATTACTAATTTTAAAAACGTGGATATTGTAGGAAATGTTATTTCTAATTAAAAATTACACCTACAAACTTAAATTACCTTAAAATGTTACATAGATTAAAAAAGTGATCGAAAGTGAATATACCGGATATGTCCTATCCACTTAAAATAGCACTAAAAAGTAATTTTAGTTCTAAAAATCAGCCCTAAAAACAATTAAAATTTGACCTTAAAGTAGAAAAATATTGACTAAAATGTTTTTTAAAACAGAAATTGCCAAATAAAAACAAAATGATTAATTCGTTTATGTTTTAGCAATTTTTAAGATTTTTAAGCCTTTGATTTTGTTTTTAATTTTGTTTAAAATATTTTTTTAAAAAAATAAATAAAATAAAAAAATTTGATGCTCGATAAAAAAATAAATTTAAAATTTTGTACTAGTACTAACAATATTTAGTAAACTTTTTTGCTGATTTTAGCAAACCGATTTTAAATTCCGCTTTACAAAAAAATTACTAAAATTTAGTAGCGGCTACTAATTTTTCTACTATTTTCATTGTACTACACGTCAGCAGACTTGTGTTGCTAAGATTCGCAAAAAATACCGCTGGATTTAAATTAGCAAAATTTCCCCTAATAACAGCTAAATTTTCAGTGGCCATTACAGACTTTTTTTTGGTGAGTGTAGTAGAGTTTGGCTTTATTGTTCATTTTGGTGGCAGAAAAATTAAAAATAAAAATGTGAAATGTCTTTTAGATGAAGTTTAAAATCTTTTCATTTATCAAAAAATTACCCATATTTCTAAAGAAAAAACGCGCGATATTTTTTTAAGTTTGACCTCAAATATAAAAAAAATATCAATTCAAAATTCACTTTAAACTAAAATTTAAAGACTTGACTATAAATTTTATTTCCAATTGCAAACTATACATATTAGTTTTTTTTTTTTAATTATACAACTTTTTTTTAAATAAAATTGTTTATTTTTAGTTGATGTTCGCGGCTTTTTGTTAGTTTATGTTTTGTAGTAGTATTTGACAGATGCCTTGGAATATTCCAATAAAAACATAAGTTATGTTGCCTCTTTTCGCATTGAATACAAAAACAAATTTTATTCACAAATCGAGAAACAATGGAATTTTTGTTTTATACTTTTCGATGCGAAAACTTCTCGCAAAAAGTTAAGGAAACTGCCTACAGGTCTGCCAAATGTGATAAATCGTAGGTACAAAAATTTAAGTTTTTATACAGAAGTTCCCCTTAAGTTTTTTTGCAGAAGCTCCCCGTTTACGTTTACGCTTTTATACAGAAGTTCCCCTTAAGTTTTTACACAGAAGTTACCCGTTTACGTTTACAAAGCGTTACGTTAACGCTCAAGTTATGAAACCTTAAAGGCTGGATTGGCGAGACGTTAACGTAAACGTTGCGGATCAGCTGTTCCGAGAACACAAGCAATGGTATATATAAATGATTATTCATACGGAAACGTACGTTGCGGAACATTCTGTTAAAAATAGATTTTTTTGTACGTTTACGTGACAGCCGGAAATAGCCGTTTGATTTTGTGCAGAAATAAAACACGAAAACATTGCACAAAATAAAAATTAATTAAAAAAAGAAATTATAAATAAATCAACAAAAGAATAAAATGAATGCAAAAAGCTTATTACACTAGTGCAAAGCAAGCATTTGCTTTAAAATAAGCGAAATCCGGCATACAAAATGGTAGAAGCAAAAAGAAATGTTTGGAGACAAATAGCTACTAGTATGGGATATCCAGGTTACCTACCTGTGACATTAAAAGAATAAATGTGACATTAAAAGAATAAATTAAAACAAAACTTTATTTACTTAGAGTAAATATGTAAAAAGAGGTGGACGCGCCTTCGCGATCGTTACGCCAGGGAAAAGAAGCTGGATGATAAACCTTCTGGAAGCGGCTCCAATTATAGATACCGTTAGAAACTCATGAGCGCGTTGGGGTTTTTAGCCTGCCTTGTGGTCCCACGTCCGTAAGAATGATGTAAAAAATGGCAAGGAGTAATAAAAAAATATATATATATTTTTTTTTTTATTCAACATTTTGTAATTTCAAAGCCTAGAGGCCAATTAATAAATTACAATATTCCACTCACTTAAGGTTACCTTAAAATATAGAAATTAAAACCCTGATAACTATTTATTTGATACTGTATAAATAAAATATATAACATTTTGCTATCCCAAATTGAAACGAGAAAAAGAATTATGTTGTAATAAAAAATTAACAAAAAGAAAAGAAAATTGTTGTAATTATTTAAAAGTTTTCTTTTATAAACTTGAACGCTATAATTGAATTGCCTTAAAGGTGCTGGCAGCGCATTAAATAATAAAACCACACGCCTATGAAAAGACCGACTTACCCAAGGAGTATTGAAAGGTGCAATAAGACCATGAGATCTAGTAGATCTAGTAAATCTAAAAAAATTTGATATAAACAAAGGACAATTTATACTAAAAACTCGATAGAAATATAATAGGAGACGTATTTTAATAAAATCACGAAACGATGTTCCAAGAAAACGAATAACATGTTCTGTAATATGTTTACGAATTCGTACTGAATATACATATCTTATAACTCTGTTAAATAGCAACTGAATGTCCCTAATATTATAACCCCAAGTACCAGAAAATACTTCCAAACAATATAGAAAAATAGGCATTATAGTACTGTGAACAATTCTTTCCTTGACATAAACAGGAATAAAAAGATTTGTATTATATAATCTCCTCAAAATAAAAAATACCCTTGACGTAAGATATCTAATATGATATTCAAATGTCAAATTGCAGTCAATAACTACACCTAAGATAGATAAATGGTGTACAAATTCAATATTAGTTCCATTAATAGATAAATAAACATCCTGAACATAATTATGTGAGGTCGAAAATAACATTGCCTTTGTCTTCATTGTATTGATTGATAAGTAATTATTAATCATCCAATTTGAAATACAGTTCGTAGAATAATTTAAAACAGACTGAAGTACATCTAAATTATCCTTTCTACCACAAAATAAAACTTGAATATCATCCGCATACCCAAAGAGATAACATCTTCCAACATCCAATATATTAAAAAAATCATTTACGAACATAGTAAACAGAAGGGGACCAATAACAGATCCCTGTGGGACACCACTTATGACTGGTATAACATCTGAAACATCAACACCCGAGGATACAAACTGACCACGATCTGTGAGATATGAACAGATTAATGAATATGAACAGATTAATGAAAAATTATAAACTTCAATAAGTTTCTTTAAAAGTAACTTATGACATATTCTATCAAATGCCTTAGTAAGGTCAAGTGACAGCAGTACACATAAATGTTCAGTATTCACATGAGTCCTTATAGTATCTGTGAGTCCCACCAAAAGCGAAGTAGTACTATGTTTCTCACGAAAACCAAACTGACAGCTACTCAAAAGATTATTTTGGTCCATATATTCAGTTATCTGAGCCTTCATCAGTCTCTCCACAACCTTGGACAATACAGGTAGGACAGAAAATGGTCTCAAATTTTCCACATTATTAGACAAACCATGTTTTCTAATTGGTCTTATACGTGCTATTTTCCAAATATTCGGAAATGCAGAAGTAGTTAAAATCGTGTTAATTAAATGAAGAATATGCCTACCATAAAATGGTAAAATTAATTTCAAGAATTTTAACGTATATCCATCACACCCCCTAGCATTAGACTCAATAGCAAAAAACTGATCAAATATTTCACTCAGCAATACACATCTAAATGAAAATCCGTTGTTAGAGCATGAAGTTAGGTTAAGATCAAAAGGTATCACCTCATTACTTTGATTAGACGCAAGCATCTCATTTAAAGCCGTAGCATCAGGGTGATCACCATAAGACTCACTTTCTAGAATACCATTTTTCTCAACACCCTCCACATACTTTTACCATCAAGATTCTCAAATAACTGGGCATGAGCCATACGTTTTTTTTTTTTTTTTCCTTATTAACGATTTTGCCTTGTTTCTTAATCTACAATATTTTTCCCAATTGTCATCAGTCCTGCTACCCTTAAAAGTTGCATAAGCTAAATCTCTTATTGAAACTGCATATTGTTACAGAAATTCCATTTAATCGTAGAAATGCAAATCCCCATATGTTAGCCCTGAAATGTAAAACAATTAAATTGCAACCCTTTACCATAACTAATGTTTCTTATGTCAAACTGTAAAAGAACATTCTCAAAGTTGCCAGTGTGCAGCTTCCAGACGATGCTGCCATATTCTAGTTATTTTAACCCGCATATATAAAAACGCCAGCAGGGTGGCAAAGTACTTCAGTTTATAAGTAAAAAACGCAAAGTGTGAAGAACTAAAGTGTGGCTAACGTTTAGTCTATCTAAACCGTGTAAATAAAGTGTGCTGTTAAAGTGTATTTCTGTAATTTAATTGACGGTTATAAATAAATAGAGCTATAAATAATTTCAAACGGTGTTTATTATTTGCAATATAGAAAGAACTCGATTTGTTTAAAAGGTAAATAAATCAACGATTTTATAAAGGGTAAAATCGTAACAATATGTTATATCTCTCGAATTAAACCAAGAATCACGCTTAGGTTCAATTTTACGTCTGATAAAAGGAACAACTGAATGTGCTGTATCTAAATTTTGATACAAGACACTCAATTGATCATTTACATCAGTCGTAGTATAAGGGCTGAAAAATCAGCAGACAAGGCAATACTCTCTAAAGACAAAACATCAACAGAATTATAATCATAGTATTCAATTGTTCTATCTACTCTTACAACAGGCGCATACATAGAAAGATATAGAAGTGAATGATGTGAAATACCAGGACATTGTAACTGACCAGATCTCTCAACCATATTTGGAGCGGTTACTAAAAAATAATCCAACAATGATGTAGTTCTTGTTCTCACATCAAAGTGTGTAGGCAGTGAATTATGAAAAGTAAACAAATTTAATCTGCCACAAACACGACGAACAATCTCTGCAGTTCGCGTATCAAACATATTATTGTTCATATCACCCATAATTACGATATCCTGGTACTCCTCAATTAAGTTACTTATCGAATCACTAAAATCACTTATGTTCCCATGAGGAAGGTAAACAACACCAACTAAAATTTTCTTGTTATTAAAATTCACCTCAATAAATAAAGATTCCGCCACACCATACAAAGTCCCAATAAAAACAACTTTGAAATTAATCCTTTTGGAAATAAAAAAAGCAACTCCTCCACCCCTATCAGGCAATGGTCGATCATTACGACATAAACTGTAACCAGCAATATTTACCGCATTAGACAATATAGGTGCCTTTAACCACGTTTCACTAATACCAATCACATCGAGATAACTTTCCACAAACAAGTTTCTTATCTGATCCAGTTTAGTTGTATTTTGACTAAGAATAAAACTTTGAATATTAAAATGTGCAAAGTTTATTTTATGGGTATTCGATCTAAATTGGGATTGCAAAAAAGTGTTATTTTGAACTACATTACCAATATTTTCATTAAAATTCATTAAAATATAGTTAAATTCTTAATAGCTTCAAGCGAGAAAGAAGAAATATATAAAAAAAATATGTACCAAGAGAGAAAAAATAATAATAACACTATGGAACATTTTTGGGATTATTTATTTATTATTATTTATTTATTTATAAAAATAAATAAATAAAATAAAAATAAAAAATTATAAAAATGTTTACTTCATTTTTTTAGTAGTTTAGGGCCAGAAGTCTGGAGTTATTGGGGAAAATTTATAAAAAAGGCGATAAATGACACTTTTTTGAATAAAAACAAATATCAATGTTCTTGTCAAAATGGGAAACCTTCACTTAATTGTAAATAAAAGCAGAACGCGTTAATCGATTTCTATGATCTATGTCGCATTTTGTTTATAGGTTATGTGACTTTACATGAAATTAATAACACTTGATCCTTTTTTCCGTTTTGGATTTTTTATGAATTAAAAAAAAAAATTTTAATTTTTAGGCAAAAAAATATTTTTTTTTCTCCACAAATTTATTTTTACCGGCAAAACTGTTGATTATAAAGAAAAACGTTATATGAACGGATTAAAGAAATTGCAATTTTAAATTTTTTTGAGTTTGTTTTAGCAAAATCGGACAAGTGGTTCTCGAGTTATGTTAAACTACGTTTTTGCCAAAATGTTACAACTAAGCGAAAAAACATCAAGATAAGGAAAAAAATTAAAAGGTCATAAAAAAAAACTGACACATACGAACGCCAAACCCTTTGAGAGTTTTACTATACTGACCTAGTACCATCACCCCCCAGATTGGCTGTTGTACTGTGTAATAATAATAAGTATCACGAAAAAAAAAGAGAAATAGCCAAACTTAATTGACTTAAAAAATCATATAAAAAAATATGTATGTACCAAGATAGAATAAAATAATAATAATTTCAATTATCAATAAAAAGAAAAGGGAAATAACCTGCTTGTTTACATTTCTTGTAAAAAATAGTAAACTTAGAAAGTACGAAAGAATTGCCAAAAATTAATTTCTTTTTAAAAAAATAGCAAATTTTACGACAATAATGAATTTAAGAAAAAAATACTAGTAAAAATAGTAAATACTAGCATGTAAACAAACAGGCATATAAATTATAAATAAATAATTTAAATATTGTTTGAATTGGTCAACAAAAATAAAATCAAAAAATTAAATATTGAAAATGAAATTAATTAAGAGTTGAAAATTATATGTTTAAAGATAAAATTATATGGAGTTTCCACAAGACATGAGTCGCTAGACGAATGAGTGACTGCGTGTAAAAATTGTTGATTTTCCCTCTTTCTTCATGATACATCATAGCAATACACAATACGTTTTAAGAGAAAAAAAATATAATATTGTACTTTAAACTGCTAATGTTAGGTGACTGCTAATGTTAGGTGAAAACAATGTTATTAAAAATATCAGTTGAGTTGGTAGGAACTGCATTAAAAAGATCACTACAATCTTGAAGATTTATTTTCCTAACTTCGTTATTAGCAAACGTTACCTTGACTGAAGGTACATCTGTATTAATAAGTGTATACTTTTTTATTTTTCCTACTTTACGAAGTTTACGGCATTTAAATAACAAGTTGGCCTAAGCCCGTATATGATGATCATTAAGATATATTTTACTATTAGCTTCACCTCCCACAACATCTTTTAAGTAAATATTAAGAGACTTAATATAATTTCTCATTATTAAGTCACGAGTATATACAGAATTAAGTTTCACCAACACCGATTTTCCCCGCGCAAAATAAGTAGTATGTTGTATATCCTGATTAGTTATTTGCACATTGCAAAGTGAAGCAATAGTTTTAACAGGGTCTCTCAAATGTGTGATTCCCTTGGGAATACCCGTAATCACAATATCCGCTCTATTTAATCTGCGTTGTTGTATGCTGCATGTAGTTTCCAGATCTTTAATTTTATCATTTGCATGTGAATCCACCTGCTTAACAAACGAATAACAATTTGAAACGTCCAATTTAACCTCATTTATATCCGATGCTATTTCATTTCGCAGAGTATTAATTTATTTCGTAAATTCATCCTTTAGTGTTGAAATTGTCAGCTTTAACTTTTCATTCATTAGCTCTCGATATTCGCCCAGCTTTTCTTCCATCGATTTAACTAATTCAGCAAATCCACTACGAAGTTCACCTCGAATATCAAATATTGCAGGATGTGAAGTACATTTTCGGCACTTATAAATAAAATTTTTGTATTTTAAGAGAAATTTATATTCATCCTCCGGAACTTCAGCACAAGACAAATGGTAAAAATCATTGCAATATCCACAGCCAACACTAGGATTAATTTTATTGATGTTCTTTTTACATTCCGGACATTGATATATTTTCGTTTGCGGTGCCATGATTTAACGATTTAAGAATTAATAGTTTTTAACCTCTGATGTACACAAATATAATAATTGACTTTTGATTTATAAATATTTTTGAAAACAAAAAAAAAATAAAATCTAGCCAAAAACGTTTCTTATCCAAAAAGAGGGCTGGACTTTTGGTCCTGGAAGTCACAGCTGTATAACAATTATTCCTTTTTCTACTTTGTTAATACACAAAAAGTACTTAAGGCTTTAAATGGCGGCAATAACATAAGACTGCAAACAAATAGGAGTCTAACTTTGAAATCCAACTTTCAAAAAAATACAGCAGATTGCAAAGAAACTTTATAAAATCGAAGTTGATAGAGCTTCTAACTTCACTATTCTCAAACGAAAATATTTAAACAACTCAATTTACTAAATTTATTTATTATTTAATTTCTTTGGCACACACGATAAAAATTTAACTGCACATTTCAGGGTTGCCAAAAAAAAACGTTTTTTAATTTTAGAATGCGTCCCTCTATTAATATTCGCCAACAGCAATTCAAATAACGTTTGTGACATTCTAGTATGTTTAAAGAAATGATCGTCGTCCAAATCTATAATTTTCTCTTTTTTGCTTTTACTTTTTTATACAATAAGCATAACTGCAAAAAACTCAATCCAAAAAACAAATTATTTATGTTCATATTTTCTTTCATAATTGTTAATTTATTTTTTAACCTTTGAAAAAATGCTGTAAAACCAAAAGTTAACAAACACACAAATAATATATTTAAATGTTTGTTTTCGAATGTCAAAACATATGACACATAGTTTACGTATCTATAACTACACAAAAACCTCCAAGCACGTTACGTTTGAATGAGACGTTTACGTCTCGCTAATCCAGCTCTTAGGGCTAGTTTTTATTTTTTAAATTCAGTGGTGGTTTAAGAGCTGTTAATTTTGATAGTACTGCCATACTTTTTTGAAAAAAAAACAAATGGCATCATTAAAAATGCAAAATATTAACATGGCAATACTATCAAGTGTCATAAATAAAAAATGCTTACCTAATACCTACGTGCGTGCCATTAGCCTGGCAGAGTTATCCTTGGTTTGTGAAAAATTAGGTGGCAACACTGTGTATGTAATATTAATGACAGCTGTCGTTTTTAACACGTTATCACTCCTCAGTACGTGCAATTTATGAAGAAGAGGAGAAATAGCCAAATAGTTCCAATGAAAATTCTACATACACCAAAAATTCTGCAAGAGATTCGGCACCAACAAGGACCTTTCCCAAAAATCATGGTATGCACGATGGTAGCTGATGGCATGAAGATTTTTATAATCTTTATTGCAAATTTTCAAAAAGAATAGTTGTTGAGAAAATTGCACTTTTTTATGAAAATTTTTAGTTCTGGTACCAGAAATTCATAAGGGAAGATTGCGCTAAAACTAGGACTTGTCCTAAAAATCGTGAAACGCACAAAAGTAGCTGTTGGTATAAGGATTCTAAAAATCTTTATTGCAAATTTTGAAAAAGAACAGTTTTTGAGAAAATTGCACTTTTTAATGAACATTTTTATTTTTTTGTTCTGGTACCAGAAATTCATAAGGGAAGATTGCGCTAAAACTAGGACTTGTCTCAAAAATCGTGAAAAGCACAAAGGTAGCTGTTGGTATGAGGATTTCAAAAATATATATTGCAAATTTTTAAAAAGAACAATTTTGAGAAAATTGCACTTTTTCATTCTTTGTTAAAAAAACGTAATGATTCCATATTCGAAAACTGTTTTCCCCCGCTGTTAGCTACATAAAAGCAGTAGAATAGCGGGAAATATTTGGCTGGCAGCAATGTTGACGAATAGATTATGGTTAGTCGCGAAATCCCACGTTTAAAAACTAATATTTGGGTATGTTCAGTGAATATTTTGTAAATATACCAGTGTTATCAGATGCATTTTGTAAAATTGAATGTAAAATTATCAAAAGTTCAGAAATTACCCACGACTTTAATCTTTTTAATGAATAACAGTGGTATTCATAAAAATTTTAAACAGTATTTCAAATCAATTTAAAGCAAAATTTGCTAAAATTGTATTCATAATCGAATTTTAGCTTAAAATACCTTTTTTAAACCTTGTTTAAATAAACGAATTTTAAAATTGGTTCGACCCTATTTTAAACCTATTTTAAGATGACATTCTTGCTTTGTGTTTATTTTCATTTTAAACATTTTTGCAAAAAAATTGGCATTTAAACAAAAGAAGTTATTTGTTTTTGTTTAATAAATAATGGACCCTCTATATTTGATGAAAAGTATTGGTAAGAACCATTTTTATATGGAAAATGTGATATTTTTAATTGTATTTTGTTTATAATAGAAACTATTGCCCAAATTTCAAACAATCGTCAGACGAAAATTTACAAAAAGACCCGTTTTCAATTCCGGATAAAAAATTGAAGCAAAAATAATAATATTTTTGGATATTATTCATTGTGTTTTATAGTGGTGTGTTATTTAATCAAAACAAAGAAAATAAAACCGGTTATTTGAATACTTTTTTATCTACAATAAAACAATTATCTATGTAACACTTTTATCGGGCATTTTGTTTTGACTGTTTTTCTTTTTTTAGTTAATAAACAAGTTTTCTTAAATTTTTTGTTTTATAAAAACAATATTTTTCTGAAAAACGACAAAAAAAAATACATAGAAACGAGTACCGTATGGTTTAGTAATCATTGATTTGCATCATTTCGATTAATATGACAAATAAAAAAATACAGTGTTGCCATCTTCAAGTTAAAAAATAATTAAATCGTTTATTAGTTAAAATACTGATTATGAATACGAGTTTTTTATAAACCTTTTTTTAGGCTTAAAATGTTTTTTAACTAAAATCATTTGAAACTTGAATTAAGATTTTTTTATGAATACCGCTGTAAATATATAAAATTTTTCGATCGATATTAATAGATAATATGTACTATGGCAATGCTGTAAATTGGAAACGCAACAATAGCGATTTGTAAATTTCAGCAATATGGTGTAATTTACAAAGCTGTCTGAACTTTTGATAATTTTACATACAATTGTTCAAATTCTATCTGGTAACAAAATAAAAAAGTGCAATTTTCTCAAAAACTGTTCTTTTTGAAAATTTGCAATAAGGATTTTTAGAAGCCTCACACCAACAGCTATCATTGTGCGTTTCACGATTTTTAGGACAAGTCCTAGTTTTAGCGCAATCTTTCCTTATGAATTTCTGGTACCAGAACTATAAAATTAAAATGTTCATAAAAAAATGCAATTTTCTCAAAAACTGTTCTTTTTGAAAATTTGCAATAAAGATTTTTGAAATCCTCATAACAACAGCTACCTTTGTGCGTTTCACGATTTTTGAGACAAGTTCTAGTTTTAGCGCAATCTTCCCTTATCAATTTCTGGTACCAGAACTAATAACTAAAAATGTATATAAAAAAGTGCAATTTTCTCAAAAACTGTTCTTTTTGAAAATTTGCAATAAAGATTTTTGAAATCCTCATACCAACAGCTACCTTTGTGCGTTTCACGATTTTTGAGACAAGTCCTAGTTTTAACGCAATCTCCCCTTATCAATTTCTGGTACCAGAACTAATAACTAAAAATGTATATAAAAAAGTGCAATTTTCTCAAAAACTGTTCTTTTTCAAAATTTGCAATAAAGATTTTTAGAATCCTTATACCAACAGCTACCTTTGTGCGTTTCACGATTTGTAGGACAAGTCCTAGTTTTAGCGCAATCTTCCCTTATGAATTTCTGGTACCAGAACTAATAACTAAAAATGTATATAAAAAAGTGCAATTTTCTCAAAAACTGTTCTTTTTCAAAATTTGCAATAAAGATTTTTAGAATCCTTATACCAACAGCTACCTTTCTGCGTTTCACGATTTTTAGGACAAGTCCTAGTTTTAGCGCAATCTTCCCTTATGAATTTCTGGTACCAGAACTAAAAATGTTCATAAAAAAGTGCAATTTTCTCAACAACTATTCTTTTTGAAAATTTGCAATAAAGATTTTAAAAATCTTCATGCCATCAGCTACCATCGTGCATACCATGATTTTTGGGACAAGTCCTTGTTGGTGCCGAATCTCTTGCAGAATTTTTGGTGTATGTAGAATTTTCATTAGAACTATTTGGCTATTTCTCCTCTTCTTCATAAATTGCATGCACTGAGGAGTGATAAATGTTAAAAACGACAGCTGTCATTAATATTACATACACAGTGTTGCCACCTAATTTTTCACAAACCAAGAATAACTCTGCCAGGCTAATGGCACCCACGTTCTTTAGCAGCTTCATTTTTGCTGGGTATATATATAAACGTGATTGAAGTTATCCATAAAAAACCCGTCCATAGATTTTTATACCCTCCACCATATATGGTGAGGGCATATATCAGTTTGTCATTCGTTTGTAATATGTCGAAATATAGGTTTAAGACCCTATAAAGTATATATATTCGTGATCCTTATGCAATTTGAAGACGATTTAGCGATGTCCGTCTGTCTGTCTGTTGAAATGGCGATCACGACGCGAAGACGCAAGCGGGGGTGCTTATTTTTACCCAGATTATTTAACATCCTCCCGAGCAGTTTGGTATTTAAAATGAGCAAAATCGGTCAAGCGGTTCAAAAGTTATAAGTGAAAATGTGAAGGTACCTCTAAATTTTCCATACAAATTTGTACAATTTTTCTGTATCTATTTTTTTTTCTGTTAAGTAAGTAAAAATGTTATTAAGTCTTCTTATTGTTCGATTACATTTATTGTCTTACATAGAGAATAATAACATTCTTAGAGCTATATGTGTGTTACTCTGATAACTAAGTTAACGTAAAAATCAACAATGTTAAAGTCGCTAACAGAGCAGACCTCTGTAAATAACATTGCTAAAACTAAATAAATAACATTACTAAAACTAAATAACAAAAGTTCGTTACATAAATTGACAAAACATTATCATATTACAGTTCATGCAAAATTTAGTATATACGTACATATATCATCGTCAGCCCCTATGGTGGAGGGTATTCAAAGATTCGGCACAGCCGAATTTAGCCCTTTTCTACTTGTTTTGTGTGAAGTTATCCATAAAAAAGTCATTTTTGCTGGGTATATATATAAACGTGGTTGAAGTTATCCATAAAAAACCCGTCCATAGATTTTTTTGTGTGGAACATAAGTTTAATTAAAAAATACATAAAAAGTCAGATTTTTTAATAATAAAATCATTTAAATTACTACGAAAACACGTGAATATTGGTTTTATACATTTATTTTTAATTTTACCATAATACAAGAATTAGTAACATCCAAGTATGGTTTCTTATTTACTTTGAAGAAAAATTTTTAAATGGAATTTTCTCAGCTCCTCCGATGATTTGGACACATACCATTGGAATCTTCATGATTCCTAGATCATTTTAAGGTATGTCGAATATTGGCGAATCGTTCTTAAGTGCTTCAAATCAGTTTTACAAGTTCATCCATATAAAAATTTTCAAGATGGTGCAACATTATTTTCTCAGCTCCTCCGATGATTTGGATTTCTAATAAATATATTTTTCTCATAATTTAATGTCTATGAGCTTTTTTTTCATTGTTTCTTCAAAGTGGTGTATATAAAAATCTCGAGATTTCGTGCCAATGTAAAAGAAGGGGTTACAGTTTTCAAAAAAAGCGGTAAGAAAAATTAAAAGGTGCCGATCTGTCCCTTTTTTACAAACAGAAAATATTTGCATTTTTTAGGAAGTAAAATACCGCTTATTGTAACACGAAAAGGGCTAAATTAGCATCGCTAAAGTCCCTTATGTTTATTTTTTACAATTATAAAACAGCTGTTTTTGTTTATCAACTGTTCTTTTGACAATTTACCCAAAGAAAAAGTTTGGGTAACTTTCGGTAAAAAGAGAAACACTAAAACACTCTCATAAACGCTCTCATTTACCCAATTTTCGAGTACGGGAACGCTTTTGGGTAAATTTGGGTAAGTTTGGGAACCCGCGGTAACGTACGGGAACAGACTTAATATGTTTCAGAATCACTGAAAACCTCATCATCACTTGAATAATTCATTTAATTAAATTTTTTTATTTTATAAATTAAAATGTATTTTCTTCACACGTGAAAAACTTTTTTTTTAATATCAGCTGTTTTAATTTGACAGGTCTAACTAGAGCTTAACCGATCAAGGCTGGGTTAAACCTCAAATAAAAGCAAAATAATCAACATCTGAAAAACAGAATTCTAGATTTAACCATTCTTTAACTAACAAACAACGCTAATTGACATCCCAAAAACTAGGCCTTAATCAATAAAAATTACAGTTACCCAATAAAGTCTACATGCAGCCATAAAAAATTAATTTTTAAAGAGACTAAATCAGTTTAAACAGTTCTTATTGGAAATAATGGCAATGCATAAAAAGTTTTTTCTTTCGTTTACTTTATAACTGTCAAACCATATGACTTGTTTCCGTAATTTGAGTAAAGACTTCATTACTTGAGCGGAAGCGTAAACGCTTCGTAAACGTAAACGGGGAACTTCAGTATAAAAACTTATGTTTTTATATAGAGGTTCCCCGTTCACGAAGCGTTACGTTTAGTCTATAGGGTGTTTCCAGATGACGTTTTCCTTCAGACAGACGAATATACAATAACAAAATAGATGTAGTCATTCATTTGTTTCGCGACGAACGTTAAAAGGCAACACTATGTAAGACAAACCTTTTGCAAAAAATTTTTATTTTTTTGGAAAATCGCCCTAAAGGGGTCTTAAATAGAACTAGAGGGAACCACATATCATAGATCATGAAACAAAATTAATTTTTTCTTTAAAATTTTTAATTTTTGGAGAAGTCGTCCCAAAGGGGTCTTAAATTGATCTAGAGGGAGCCACATACCATGCAACGTGAAACAAAATGCATATTTGAGATTCTGCGAAAATTTCATTAGAGTACTCTCACTTATATGTTACTACGCGTACCAGTTTTTGGATCCTGAGGGCCTCACAGGCCCCGCCCCCAAAAATGGAAAATACAAAGTTTTTATTCCAGAGGCGGACCAGTTTTTGTGACTGGGGGCCCCACAGTCCTCGTCCCCAAAAGTAGAAGATAGAAAAGAATTTTCTGTTTTATTCCTGAGGGGGTCATATTTTTTTAGCAACGCCCGACAAAGTGCACTTTTTCCCAAATTATGCAGTAAACGAACGGAACTATTGAAAACTGAAATAAATAAAATCTAAATGCATATTTTTCGATTTTATTAATTTTAAGTTTATAAACTTCCTTGCCCTGTAGATTATGCTGTGATTTAACTACACGTGAAAACTTATGTATGTATGTCCTATTGGATCAAGATTCGACATGAGTTTAATTTTATTACGAGGCAGTTATTTTTAGGGAAAATTTCTAACCATTTAAATCTAAATTTGATGGATCCAACATACGAAATAAACGATAATTATGAACATTTAGATGATAATCTTGAATATATTTTAGAAAATGTACTTTGTGAAGAAACCATTCATAATGGCACTGTTGTTGATAATTATGACAATGATTATCATAAACTAAAAGACTTATTTAATTCGCTTTTAATCAATAAATGTCATTGTGATGAAACTGCACAATGTACATGTTGTGCACATGGCGGAAATTACACATTTGATGAAAAGTCTAATGAACTGGTCCTTAATCCGAAGAATAAGAATGGCGATTTGATATACGAATGTACGACAATGTGTAAATGTAAAACGGAAAAATGTCTCAATCGTTTAGTACAATATGGACCCAGAAAGTATTTAAAAATAATTAATTCCTTACAATATCATTCAAAAGGTGTTATAACCACAAAGGCCGTACCGAAGGGGGCATTTATTTGCGAATATGCCGGGGAATTACTAACACGCAGAGAAGCAAAAAAGATAATAAAGCAAAATGAATTAAAAAATAGAATGAATTTTGTTTTATGTCTTAAAGAAATGCAAATAACTAATAATCCCATGGGTAACAGCACAAATGATCCTAACATGATATTGACAATTGTTAATCCTAGTAAAAAGGGAAACATTGGACGTTATTTAAATCATAGTTGTCAACCAAATTGTCAGATATTTAGTGTACGTATTGATTGTCCAATACCGAAAATAGGTAAATTATATACATAAGTGAATACCTTTTATTCTGTTTATACAAATTAAATTGTGTATTTTTAACTTTTGTTTTAGCCATCTTTTCTGGTCGACTAATTGAAGCTGGGGAAGAACTTTGTTTTAATTACAATGAAGGCATAAATTATGAAAATTTGGAAACGTCGTTGAAGAAAGAACGATTACCTTGCCTATGTGGATCACAAAATTGTAAAAAATATTTACCAAATTTCGAAATATAATTAAGCGCAATAAAAAAGGATAAGTTAGTAACTATAATGCTCTCGTACCATGGCTGCCACAATGGATTTAAAAATATCAATTTGGATGTTTTTTTTTTTACTTAGCTTTTATAAAGTCAAAATTAAAAAAAAATATTCTTAAAATCGCATATTATTTATTTATTTAATTTATTTTTTTTAAAAATTTTTTATAAGATTATGCATTTATTTTTTCACTTAGTCTAGATTATGTTTCCACTTAACGTATTTTATATATATTTTCATATTATTTTCCATACAAAAACCACAGGTTTAGCCCAGAACAATTGACGTTCAAATGGCGGTCAGTGGGTTTTGACCATGCATTCACATATTTTTTTAACTTTTTTGGGTAAAAGTCTGTCTATCGTTACAAAAATGTTTGTGGAAAATTACACTTGATGTCTTTTGGACCAAAACTGTGCTTTGAACATGTTTTCCTATATACAGATTCCGTCATAGTAGGACAATTTTTAAAAAATTTCGATCTTAAAATTTGTATAGATTTTGAAAGTTGAAAACTTGGAAAATCGAAAATACATATTTTGGAAATCAGTGAAAACAAAAACAAAGAATGTAATTCTTGGGTGGGCTAGTTTTGGTTTATTTATTACGAAAATGGTATAAACGGAAGCAAACTATCGAACATTTCTTTTGTTTTCCATATATTCTTTATTAAACTGACCTTTAATCTTTATTAAACTCTAGTTTACATATTTATTAGAATTTTGTTTTTTTTTTCAGTTTTCAAAGATTAAACCTTTTTATGAATTTCGATTTAATTTAAAACAATTTTTTTTGTTCAACACTCGCCTTTTAACATTGACACTTTATTAACTATTTAAATACAGCCATTACAATTTGTTTGGTATATCATTATCCAGTGGTGGTAATTTCACTAAAATCCAATCATGTATATCCAGCAATTCCTGCTTTTTCAATTCATGCAAAGTATTTGTAAGTGGGGTAAATGTCCCTTTAACACCCAGTTGTAACAACTTATCGAAACTTTCTTGACCCCACTCCATGGGTACTAATGTGTCACGGTCACCGTGATACATTTTCAATTGAGGTAGTTCCGTTCCAGGTTTTGATCGATTTTTAAGAGAATCATAGACAATGGAATCGTGATTCAAAAAGGAAGAACATGCAAATACACCACCTAGCTCAGTGTTCAAATGATAGCCAGCGTGCATGGCTAAGGCACCACCCATAGAAAATCCTCCTATAATTATCCGATTTAAAGGAATACCCTGTGCCAATTCTTCGCTAATCATCTCATGTACTGTTTCATATATTTGTGCCATACTCTTGCGACTTTCCATTGCATCTATTGATATGGAACGTCTATCGAACCAGACGTTTGAAAGTGCACCACCCAGGGGGGTGTATGGCTGCAGGGGTGCTGTTGGGAATATCACTTTAATATGAGGGAATTCCATATCACGACCCAGTAGAAATCGTACCCATTCAATTAAATTTGGTCCGGTATCACCTGCATAAAAAGTAAAAATGGAATAAAAGAACGTTAGATAAGAACAGTAGCAAAACTCACCGGAACCGTGTAAAAAAAAAACAGTAGCGGTGTGCGACCGTCCTGTAGGATTTATACTATATTTTGCCATTAGATTAAAATTTTTTAATATCATGTATTTTAATTATAATTTTTTTAATCTATAGTAAATGCAAAACCTGTGCTAAAGTAGATTGAGTATCAAGTGGATGTAAAATAAAAATAAACATTCAAATTCCAAAGAAAATAAGAAAAAATCATATTTGCAGGGCTGCCAGATTTTCGACATTTTGCTGCTTGTTGTTAATGCGGAACTTATACTGAACTTGTGCCCGTAATGTTCTTTAATGTTCAATTAGACGTGCCATACTATATCGCCATAGCCGTAACCAAAGCCATTACCATAACAAGATTTGCGTTATCGATTAGAGGTTCCATAACCATTAAAAACAAAAACAAATAAAATATATCTAAATATATATAAAATATAAATATATATATAAAATATAATATGCATTACAAATAAAAACACAATAGAAAACCAATAAGTAATAAAAACTTAAATCAGCTGTATGTTATGGTTATGGGAAAAAACCAAAATTCAATAGATATCTATGGTTATGGCTATGGCGATATGGCAAGTCACCGATAATCAATAACATTGTATACCATAAGATTGGTTCGAACAGCTGTTTTATATGGTTATGGTTATGTCACGTCTAACTGAACCTTTAAACCTGATTTTGGCGAAAAAGTAGTTCATAATTGGATTTAAAACTAGTTTTCCATACAAACAAATCCAGCACAAACACATCAATTTTTATTGCAGCAATTCTGAGTTTATAGGAAAGGGAGGAAAGAAGAACGGAAAAGGGAACCGAATTGCTTGTACTTGCAATTCTCTTGCGTTTTGAGTCTTGATTATGATCTTGAACGATACAGACGCACAGAAAATAACGGAGTGTGAAAATTAATTAAAATATAAATATATTTAACGGAGAAATTGAAGTAGACTATTGAAACTGCAAAAAGTTTTTATAAAAACTGGAATATATAAATATTGCTGTATTTATAAAAAATATATATATATACCTGAAAAAATACTGAATTTGGCTACCACGTGTGCATTTAGTTGCAACGTGGTGCAAGCGAAGAAGAGCAGATGTATTATTGTCACCTGCAAACGTTGACGTAACTCATTTGGGTGAAAATAGATTTGCTTTACTTGATGGATTGGAGATTGAAAATACAGAGGACACCACCATACAGAGAAAGGCAGAGAAAACTGCTAGAGCCAAAAAGGAAAATGCCGGCAAATCCTTTTGCCCTCCAATATTTTTATTTGACGTCAACATTAAACGTTTAGTTGATCAATTGGAGGCAAAAACTCCCAAAAAAAACGTTTAAAATAAGAAACGTTAATAAACGTAAAAGTAAGTTATACCTTTCAGATGCTACAGTGCATTCTGAAATGATGGCCATCCTGAGGGAGAAGAATATTCACTCTTACTCATACACACCTAAAGAGCTTAGACAGACTTCTTTTGTATTAAGAGGTCTTTATCACGGTACTAGTGTTGAGGAAGTTAAGTCTGCCCTTGACAAATCGGTTCCAAACGTTGTGTCTAAAATTACATGTTTTACAACTCCGTGTTCCGTAAAGAACTCATACGACACAGGCCTGTTTCTGGTTACGCTGAACGCAGGAAATTCACTATCAGATATTTCGCACATTAAATATCTTTTAAGGCAAACTATTCTTTGGGAGAAATCTAAAAGGAAGGAACAATAAGTACAATGCCACAGATGCCAACGTTGGGGTCACATTGCTAAAAATTGCAATTCTGAATTCCAATGTGTGAAATACGATATGCCAGCCCATAAATTCTGAGACGCCAGCACCCCATTGCGTGAACTGTGGAGTAAGTGGTCATCCTGCTACCCAAGCTCAAACACATAAACCATCAGCAATTGAGGAATTCTTGAAACTTGCCAATATGTTTCTTTTACCTGAGGAATTATCGCTGGAACAGCAAATTACAAACATCCTTAAGAATTTTAAAAACATGCCAAAAAATGAAGCTAAAGCAGAGTTGCTGCGGCTTCTTAAGAGTGTGAATAACAAATATGGCCCATAGATCTCTTAAATTTATGACATTTAACGTCCGCTCTCTTGTTAATATCAGTCGCCAAATTGAACTGTCAAATATCCTTCATCATAACCAAATGCCATCTTTGCGGAAATAGAAAAGTAAATCTTAATGGATATAATATCGTTTATGACAATTCAGCTTGAGGATTAGCAATTGGTATTAAAAACACTGTAGATTATAATAGAATTATTTGCAATGCAACACGATTTAATAACGTTTTTTTTTGAAATAGAAATGGTTTCAAACAGCATTAGTAAAAAATATTTATTAGGGTCTTTGTATATTCCTTGTGTATATGAATCACATAAGTTAAACAACAAAGATATTTAGAACTCATTATACTGCTGTTTTTCGGGAGGTAAATCCTGAAAGATCGGTTAACAATATAGAGAATCAAATCTCATCATGTGTTGATAGACTACCGCAACATAAATATACATTTGATGACACGTTTCTGGCCGATAGGAATCTTGATAATTACCATTTTGCAAACGTGAATAATATCAGAATGCACATTAATAACATTAATAGCAAAAAGTCTTTTGGCTTTGATGGCGTTTCCAATTTTATAATTAAAAAATTTCCTGATACAACACTAAAATTATTAGCTGCTATTTTTAACAATTGCATTAATAATGCCTATTTCCCATCGGCTTGGAAAAGCGCAAAAATACTTTCAATTAAAAAATAGCAGGACAGTAAAAAACCCGAGGATTTTCGCCCAATATCCCTTTTATCCAACATTGGTAAATTATTTGAACCCGTAATTAAGGAAAAACTAGAAAATGAGTTCATTGTGGAACCAATATCAGAATTTCAATTTGGATTTAGAAGATCTCACTCAGCACAACATGCATTGTTGAAGTTTCACAATGATGTAACTTGCAACTTAAGGGATAAAATTTGAACATTGGCAAAAGCATTCGATATAGAAAAGGCATATGATTCGGTTTGTCATAATGGAATCCTCTACAAACTGATAAATCTTGGCGCTAGAAGTCTCTTGGGAAAAAAAAAATTCGGAAATGTTTGCATCTCTAATGAACAACACACATACTTACCTAAGAACACCAAGCTTTTACTCTACAAGGTCGTCATAAGATCGGTTATGTCTTATGGATTCCCAATCTGGTTTACTATATCTCCTATAGCAGCCAAAGAATTGGAGATATTTTAACGGAAAATACTAAGAAAATGCATCGGAAAAAATGCTGAAAATTTCATAAAACGATTTTCAAATAGTTATGTCTATGAAAATGCCGATATTCTACCCTTCTGTAGGTACGCCATGTCGTTGCAAGCCAGATTTGTTGAGAAACTTGCGCTACACGATAATATGCTTGTCAGCCAAATATACGAAAGCGAGAAAAACACCATCTTTGCTGGATCTACATATCTTTCTCCTGTCGGTATAATCAATGGACGTATTGGCGACGATTTAGTTTAAGTAATGTTATTTACAGACGTCTGCTCTGTTAGCGTCTTTAAAGGCCGAAAGTAAGCCTTTTAAAACTTTTAATTTTATACTTTTTTTTTACATATTCTATCTCACTTTAGCACTGTTGCTTTTTACGTTAACTTACCCAACAAACAATACGTACAGTTTACGTACCGGTTTCGGTCCGTCATAAACGGAATCCAACTCCGTTTACGTATCGTTTTCTTTATCCGTAAACGGACCACAAAACGGGTTTTAGGGAACATCGAAACTGATTCGAATCTGTTTAAAGAAGAACGGAGTTATCCGTTAAAAGTCCGTCAACGACGGACCGGATATATCGGATGAAAAGCGGAGTTGTCCGTTAATATTCCGTCAGTGACGGATCGTTTTCCGTTCGTACCGTTTTTTCAACAAAAAACGGATTTGTGTAAAGGCATATTATTTTAATTGTTAATAGCAAATTTTTCTTTTTTTTTCTTTTAATTTATTAACAAAGATATTTAAATTAAAATAACAAAACTTAATAAACTAAATACAACAAATACCATATTTATCACCAGCACAATTACCAACCATCAATCACTGCGATTGTGGCCCATTAAAAATCATGAAACAAATAAAACAAATATTTAATTTTGGTTTAAATTGTGGTACTTACGATATGATAAGCAGACAATGCAAATTTGCAAATTTTTTCACAAAATTATTTTAAGCTGCCGGGTAGAGTATTCAAAAAACCGGCCTTGTGGAAAACCGGTTTCGGTTTTCTTCGAAAAATCGAATTTAAAAAAAACCGGTTTCGGTTTTTGCAGAAAAAACCGGTTTTTTTCGTTTTTTTTTTTTAATTTGAATAAAAAGCTAATATAATTTGTTAATTGTTTTAAATTCAAACAAAAAAAAAGAAATTTAATATATAAAGTAATAAAAGTACAAAAATACATTCTTTGAAAAAAAAAATATTTTATAATATTTTTTATTGTATTTCATTTCAACATTTTATTTATTGGTTTTAATATTTTTTAATATAATATCTTAAAAATTAATATTATAAAACAATATTCATAACAAATGAATGCAGATCATTAAGTTTGTAAATTGGGTAAAATAAGTACGTTAGTAATTTGAACGTTTAAAACGTTTGGCATTAAATAAGTTTTTTTTAATATTACATTTTAAATATGTAAAAAGAAAATCTATTTTTCAGATCTAAAATAATATTTATGCAATTTAAATGTTTCGTTTTAAGCCGATTTTTTTGTTTGCTTTTGATAAAGCTAGATGTGGAAAATACTCTTTCACTAATATATGTTGGACAAATAGTCAAAAGACAATTATATAAATTTTCCAACTTTTCAGTTCTTTTGTCGCATTTATCAAGATATATGAAATCATCATATAATGATGAATGATTTTGTACAGTCTCTTTTTTAGGATTTTTAATACTGTTTATTGTGTTATTTAGATCAGAACTTAAACTATTTGAATTTGGAATATTCAAAGTTAAGTCTTCATCGGAATCTATCAGACTTACATCTAAATCTTCATAACCAAACAAACTATTATGAAAGTGTTCGGAAAAAGGAAAAAACCAAGTAACCCAGTTGGTGATGTAATTAAAAAACCCGGTTAACCGAACAAAAAAGACCGGTTTTCGGTTTTCTTCGAATTCACAAAATATTCGAAACCGATCGGTTTTTTAAAAAAAAGAAACCGGTTGACCGGTTTTCGGTTTCGGTTTTTGAATACTCTACTGCCGGGCAATATTTTTATTTACAAATCAACATAATTTTGCACACGTCATCATAAAACATGTTTACAATTTCATAAATATTTACCTGAGCGATATTTAAGTATACGTTTTTTATTACTAACAAATCCAAAAGCAACGGAAGAAAAACAGTAGTCCGTATTTGACGGTACGGAAACGGATACACCAAAACGGAGTAAAAACGTATTTTCGAAAATTTAATTATACGGTCCGTTAATGTTCCGTTTACGTACAAGCTTTGACGGATACGTACAGTAAAGCCGGACTTATGAATCCGTACGTATCGGAGAGTCCGTAAAAATGTTTCTTGAGTAGTTATTAGAGTAAGACACATATAGCTCTAAGAATGTTATTATTCTCATAGTATGTAAGACAATCAATGTAATTGAAAAAGAAGAAGACTTAATAAAATTTTTACTTACTTACTTCTCTTGCGTTTTCTAAATCGTACTTTTTTATAAGAAAAAGGTACTAAAATTGAAAAAAGAGACTCGCAGTGTGGATCGAATGCAAGTTCAAAAGAGAATTTAAAAAAAATGCTGCAAAAAAAAATTGCTCTGTGTGAACCGAGCCCATGCAAATGCATGTTTTCCTCCCCAGTAGCAAAAAATACTAATACCACATCACCAGTAATATAAAAAAGTTGATATATATATGAAAAAGATAATTTAATAAATCGAACGAAAAAAATGGCTACAAAAAGTTTTTTTTTTTATTTTATTTGTTATGAAACGTGAAATTAATTTCTAAAATTCGTACACTTAAAACACATTTTTGCTAGTGGACACAGTTTGAAATGTTTTCCTCAAAACATGTTATTTTGATCATAATGGAAACATGGTATTAAATGTAAACAAATATATTTGTCATAAAAGTATTTGAATTTTTTGTATTTTTTGGTGTGTTTGACGTACGTTACCGCGGGTGCCCGCGGGAACCCAATCTTACCAGAAAGCAGGGATGGAAAACATGGTACAATTGTACTTTTTTTGGTACATTTTTTCCTTGGTTAGTACCGTGGTACTACCGCGGCTCATTTAGTACAATTTAAAATATTTTCATATTTTCGATTTATAACTTGATAAAACAACATAACATAAAGTCGACTTTTTTTAAAAGCAACTTTAAATTAAAAACCTGTTTTTATTTATTCAGCTACTATAGTAAAAAATAGTCAGTTTTAAGTTGAACCGGCTCTAAATTGGTGTCACATCAAATATACCAAATGTTTCCATACACATTGTACTAAAATATTCGGAAGTGGCAACATTGAACAGCTGATTTTAAATTACCTCTCAAAACAAAAATATTAGAAAAAATTGTATAATTGTTAAAAAGCTATTAAATGCCTTTAAATTTTTTAATAGCAAATCCTGAAAAGGTTGAATTGCCCTCCAAGGGAGGCGGACAACCAGAAAAAAAAAAGAGTAAAATTTTACAAAGTTTTGTGGGAATTATACTACCGCATAAAATTAACGAAAAATTTTGTTTCACCCGGTCAATTAAAATTTTTTTAAGTCTTTTTAGTGTCTAAGCAAATCTGACTCAATACGATAAAATTGTTAAAAAAAACGGAAAAAATTTTGGTACCGTGAGGATCGAAAAGTACGATTTGTTTGTCTAGTTGGTACAATAACAGAAAACATATTTTCCATCCCTGCCAGAAAGCGTTTCTTGTAACAAAAATTGGATAAATGAGAGCGTTCATGAGAGAGTAATTGTGTTTCTCATTTTACCGGAACTTGCCCGTACTTTTTGTTTGGGTAAAATTGTCAAATCATCAGCTGTTGCTAATAAATTAGCTGTTTTGCATTTTTGAAAAAAATTAAAGTTAACTAAAAACTTATTATAAAGAACTTTTCCTTCATAATAATGAAAAATAGATTTGAAAATGTAAGTAGATATTTGCCATTTCAAATATATTTATTAATTTAACTGTTTTTTAATATGAATAAATTTGACGTTTATTTTTGGGTATGAAATGTGGTTTTGTGCGTTCGCAGTATTTTGGGCATTTTTATGGTTTTGTGAGGGAATTTCTTGCTCACTCTCATTTTACCAGACTTTACCCAAAATTACCTCGTACAGACCTTTTAATTTAATAAAATATGAAAAACAACAGAATGACAACAAATGAATTATGCGCTTGTAAGTAAGGTAGAGCAGGGCAAACAATATAATTGCTCTATTTCGCGTTCCGGCGAAGTCCATATTCGAAAATAGCTTTCATACAAAGGCGGCCCCAAATGTTCAAATGTGTGTACAAAAAATCAAGAAAAGTTAGGTAAGTAAGTGAGTCGTTTTATTTACAAGTAGTAATACATATAGATATAAAATTCGAAAAAAACAAACTTTATATATGAAAGCTTTAAGCTCTTCTTTTTTTTCAAATCTGGCATTTCTGTTTAAAAAATTAAAAAATCTGGGTCTTTTGAAAATATTTTAAATTGACAATTTGGGGTAAACAAATCATAGTTTTATTTTTAAGCTGCGATTACACTTGGCATTTAATGTCGAGATTTCGCTTAAAATCTCCTCAAAAATCTAGGAGTGTTTACATTGCAATTACGAGATTTCGGTTTGACAGCTGAATTATGTAAGCAACAATTTTATTAAAAAGAAATTGGCGGAAAAAGTTCCCATCATTTTGTTAATGTTCTAATTCAAAAACAAATGCAAATTTATTATTCGCAAATACTACAAACCAGGATGATTGGTTGCACGTAGGTACAAAAAATAGTATGTTTTCATTTTTCATTAAAAATTATGTATTATAGATTCGTCATGGTTGTTTTTGGAAGAAAGACGTTCCTCTAATGTCAGGGAACCTCTTAATTGAAAGTTTTAGAATGTCTCGCCAAACATTTTAGTTGCCCTGTTCAAAATTGACAAAATTTGGGAAAGCTGATACATATTTTAGAAAATGTATTCCTCTAGAAAAAAAACAGTTGCAATTGCCCTTTATACTCTAAAAAAGTCATCGTCAGAATATGAATATTTATAAATAAACACATAGATTATATTCCAAAATAAATTAACACTGGCTTTAAGCCTGATATTTTCCTAAAAATTCGTGCTTGTTGTTCATGTTTATTTGTAAATGTAATAAAATAAAGTTCTAATAAAAATAAAGTTATATTATTTTTTAACGTGTTTTCGTTTTGTTCTTGTCAAAAAATGGCGCTCGAAACGTCACAAACAAAAAAAAAAAAACATACCAGATTATTCCAAACGCAGTGTTGATTAGTGGGATTTTCATGAGATTTTCCAAAAATCTCGTCAATTGACGAGATTTCCATTTGTATGGGAAATCTCGACATTTTTAGGAGATTTGCGCCGAAATCTCGTTATTACAGATGTAAACGCATTCTAAACAAATTTTATTTTTCAAATTAAAAATGTTTGTGATAATTATCAGTGTGATTGTGCTATTCATACAAATTTTAAACAACATTTCAAATCAATTTTTATAAAAATTTGTTAAAATTGTATTCATAAACGAATTTTAGCTTAAAATACCTTTTTTAAACCTTGTGTAAATAAACGAATTTTAAAATTGGTTCGACCCTATTTTAAACTTGTTTTAAAATGACATTTTTGCTTTGTGTTTCTTTTCATTTTAAACATTTTTGAAAAAATTGTCATTTTATCAAAAGAAGTTATTTGTTTTTGTTTAATAAATAATGGACATTCTATATTTGATCAAAAGAATTAGTAGGAACAATTTTTGTTTGAAAAATTTGATATTTTTAACGGTTTATAATAGGAACTATTGCCCAAATTTAAAACAATCGTCAGACGAAAATTTACAAAAATTTTTACATTTTTAGTTCCGGATAAAGAATTTAAGCAGAAATCATAAATTTTATGATTTTTATTTTATATTATTTATTGAAAATAAACTAGTAGTGTGTTGTTTAATCAAAACAAAGAAAATAATACATTAATAAATTTGAATACTTTTGTATTGCCTTTTTTTTATTTTTTTAATTAATGAACAAGTTTTCATAAATTTTTTATCTTATAAATAATTTCTATTATAAACAAAATACAATAAAAAACATGAAATTTTTTAAATAAAAATGGTTCTCGCCAATTATTTTGATTAAACATAGCGTGTCCATTATTTATTAAAAAATCAACTAAATTATATTGATTTTAAAATGTTCATATCGGTCTTAAAGTAGCCAACGACTGTTACTATGAAAAGGTATTGAATTGATTGATCCATGCTTAAAATGCTGTTTAAAATTTTTATGAATATAGCTATAATTGTTTCAAAATGAAATAATAAATTGTAAATAAATGTGATATAAAAATGAGGAAAATAGTTTTTTTTAATTAATTCATATAAGAAATAAACCAGAGACCCAATCTAACTGTTATTATTTTAAAAATAGTCGGCACAAATTTGATCAAATATAACATTTCAATAATGCACTAATATATAAGGTTATAATACATACAAAAATCTCACAATTCTGCAAATATTTAAATTTTTATATTTTACCCTCTAAATTTCTGCTATTTTTTAATTTTTATTTTAAAACTTTTCATAAAAGTTGCTTATTGAGCTTTTTAGATAGTTTCGTGACTTTTAATTTATATTTACAATTCTTATTTCTTAATATAAAAAATAACTTTTATTTTTATTAAAATGAGTCATGTTTTCAATTGCTTATGTTTGAATTTAAAATATAAATCATACAGTGCTAATAAACATAAATTCAAAAATGTTTAAATAAAAAATATTCTAAAAAAAGCAATTTTTTCAATAAAAGTTTTCATTGAAATAAAATAAAGAATGTTAAAACTGAATTCTTCTGTCCATGGCAATAGAATATTTTACTTTTTAAACAAATTAAAGATATTATGATTTATTTTTATAATCAAACCACTACTAAAATTAGAAGGAATGCTTGTATGTTAATAGGGACTATTTAAACTATGACTGGGAGCGTGGCCCAAAATAAAATGGTCTTTGAATCTAATTAAAAGGAAGTATCCTCTCTATATTTTGTTTTTAAGGTGGGGCGCTCTGACATAGGCTTTTTAGAGAAAATTATCACAAAAAAAGCTTTTACAAATAAATAGGCCAACCGCTGGATCCAGGAAGTTGAAATTTGGTATGTAGGTTCCCTCCTCGGCATAGACATCCGCTAAGACGGAATTTTCGGAAATTCCCCAGTATCCGCTCAGGTGAGATTTTTAGTAGTTTCAACGGGGAGGAGCAAAAAAGGGCAAATTCTCCCCCTTGACGGCCTGCCAAAACCGCTTGAACCAGGAAGTTGAAATATGCTTAGTAGGTTTCTCCTCCGGCGTAGACATTCATTCAGACCGGGCTTTTGGAAATTTCTACGACAAGGAGTAAAAAATTTAAGTGTTAAAAATCATAAAAAATTATTAACATTTCATGCAGAATGTATGTTTAATGCTTGTTACCCAATGAAGGAACAACAAATTACCCGAACCACTAAATTCTGGAAATTTAAAATTTTATAATTAAAGAAAAATATTTTCTACGAGCGCTGTAAAAGTCATGAATAATATTGATTGAATATACCAGGTTCTCCATATATGTTATTCAGCAGTCTTGGTATGCGTTTACATCCGTTTTATAAAATTTATTTTGTAATCATTATGTATAATTACCTTAAGATGATTATTAAATGAATTAAATACGTTACTTAGATTTAACGCTTATTTTGTTAATTTGATCACAATTTAAAGACTGAAATGAAATCAAAATCAAATATAGTTGTCTAAATTATTTTCAAATCTTTAAAGATATCACATATATCTGTTTATTTCATGAATGGTAACTGAAACGAATGCGGCTATCAACCTATTTAGTTGTTTATTTTCCATCATTGTTTAATAATTATTATAATCAATACTAATTGAAAGTTGTTTAAAATAATCATCAATTTTTACCGACAAAATGATAGAAAAACGATTTTTGTAGTTTGTTTCTTTAAATTGATTTTTTTTTATTTGTATCTAATTACAAAACACAACTCACACAGAGGTATATATTTTTATTTTCTATGTTTGTATATTTGAACAATCTGTTGTAATGTGTAGTAAAACAATTTTGTATATAAAAAAACTATTTTAATAAAAAACCAAAAGGAATTATTTGAGTTTTTATTTTTAGAAACAGAAAACAAAAAATTTTACATATAACGGAAAATATCAACTTTTACCGATAGTTTTCTTTTAATAATAGTTAAATAATATATTTCTACGAATTTCAATTGATTCTTTATTTAAAAATAAACTCTACATATTATCTTTTAAATAAACTACATTCGGTAACGCAAAATTTATTGTGTGTGTGTATGAAGAAAAACAATTTTTTTTTTGATTTAAATAATTTTTCATCTTCGTAATAAATATACCAATATTATGTAGAAACGATATATCACAAGGTATAAAAAATTTATAAATAATTTTGCAGAATTTTCAAGCAATTGATGCAATTTTACACAGGTTATTGTTTCATATTCTTACAATTGGTATTAAATGGAACAAAACTGAGTGGGTGTTAGCAACCAAAATCGATAATTCGCAACTTAAAGGATACCGTAGTGTACATCATAACCAGGTTTGACAGGCAAAAACCTTCTAATCACTGCCGTTATCGAAATAAATCAAAACTTTTAATCTTAAAATGCCCTTGTAGAAATATTTTAAATTTCATTGCCAAAAAAAAAAACTAAGATGACCATAACTAAATATACTTTAAAATACTCGTACTTTAAGATACTTCTTTTAACAGATGATAGCTGGATATAAATTAAGAAATAAAATTAAGGAAATGGTGTAGTTTCCGCAATTGTTTATGAAAATTTATTGAATATTATTAGAAATTAGTGAACAGGAATATTCTACAAGAATGAAAATACATACAATTGAATGATTTCTAGTAATGTTTAATGATTACACTACCCAACAAAAATTGATTTTTTGCACAGCCTATTACTAAAACTTTTTTTGAAGTATTTTGGTCTCTTAAAGCCGAAAGTAATGTAAAAAAAATTATTTAAGTTTCCTTCTTAGTTTCTGATATAGGGAAAATATCTGATATAGGGAAAATATCCTATGCGTAAATTTTTTGGAGAAGTACCATAAATATTTCATGTTTCCAATTTGGTGCAAAATTTTTACTTTTGAACCTAACGAACTGTTTGACAATTTTGACTCCCCTATATTTATTTGTCAAAGTATTTTGATTGGATATAGTGTTAATAAGACCAAACTTAAACACAAATCTTAAAGTTGTATGCAAAAATCAAAAACAGCAATTTTCAAATTCTAATGAAAGGTAATTTAATTCCATAAAAATACATAAAAGATTTTGAATTTAATTTTAAAAAATATTTTACATTTAACTGCAAATATCAACTTTTACTGAAAGTCCGTATTTTTTTATAGTTTTTTTTAATGACTGATTCAAACAGTTAAAAAATATATTTCTATTAATTTCAGTTGATTCTTCTTTTAAAAGTCATATGAAATTTTTAAAAATTTTGGTAGAAGTCTGGGCAAAAACTTTGTCGACTAATGTTATTGTTCTATTGCTAAGGGCCCTTAACTTTCTTTTGATAAATATATATATATATATATATATATATATATATATATATATATATATATATATATATATATATATATATATTGAATAAATTATTTTTATGCTTCAAATCTTAGAAAACATTAAATAATATCGCTTGGCAAAATAAAGTTTGTAGTTATGAAACAACAGGTTATCTCAATTTATATTTAAACTATGATATTGTATCTTATTTAGAAAAAAAGGCATACACGTGTAAAATTAAGTCATCAACTGTATTATTAAAAATTAATTTGTATGAACAAACAAAAATAAGTGAAATATGTAAGGGTAACGCTATTTTATATTATTTCGGTGACGTTATTTTAATGGTAGCGATATTTTCTATTATTTCGGTAACGGTATTTTAACGACAACGATATTTTGGTTGATTCGGTATCGCTATTTTAGCGATAACGGTATATTAGTTATTTCGGTAACGATATTTTAGGGGTAACGTATTTCGGTTATTTCGGTTACGGTATTTTAAGGATAACGCTATTTTCTATTATTTCGGTAACGTTATTTGAGGGTAACGATATTTTCTATTACTTCGGTGACGCTATTTTAACGATAACGATATTTCGGTTGATTCGGCATTTTAGCGATAACGGTATTTTCTATTATATCGGTAACGATATTTCAAGGATGACGATTTTTCAGTTATTTCTGTAAGGATATTTTAAGGGTAACGATAATCAGTTGAAAGGGTATTGAATCGATAACGGATTTTAGTGGTATTGCCTGCCAACCCTGGCTTATTTCGATATCGTTAATGAGATCATATTTCCTAGAATATGTGAATTATCTTTTTATATTGAGCTTAAGATCTTTTATTTATAAAAAATTAATGATAAATATTTATTTTTCCCAATATAACGTCACCACATTGGGTGACTTCTTCAGGGGAAATTGTTTTTTATAAAAAACAATTTTTATAAAAAACAAATATTGGGATAAATAACGATAATATCGCGCTGCTGAAATTTTCATTATAATAATGTTATCATTTCATGAAATAACGATATCACTAACGAATTTGTACTTTTCTACACAGAACTTATTATATATGAGAAGGTCATGATATAATCCTCGGGCAAACTTATCATCGAAATGATATCGTTATGATATTAAAAAAATATCGCTTGGTTAGTTGGGAATAATTGTTAAATCATAAGGTTTGTTTTTTCGAATTTTATATCTATAACTACTTGTAAAAAAACGACTTTCCCTACTTACCTGACTTTTCCTTATTTTTTTTATAACAAATACAATTTGAACATTTGGGGCCGCCTTTGTATGAAAGCTGTTTTCGTATATCGACTGCGCGGGAACGCGATATAGAGTAATTACATTGTTTGCCTTGCTCTACCTTAACTTACAAACACATAATTCATTTGTTAGCTTTTGTAGTTTTTAATATTTTATCAAATTAAAAACACAAAAATTTCAAATATTTTTATGACAAATATTTTTGCTTACATTTAAAAGAGAAAAGCAAAAAATTTTCAAGACTAGGCAGCATTTTTATACATTCTTAATTTTTAAGTAGCTATATTTATAACTACTTAGCAAGTTTCGAAAAAAACAAGCCTATAATTTTTTTATTGATCGAACATAACTAAAAACTGCATTAATTTGAAAAAAGATTGTTTTGTACTTCAAAAAACTGTAAAAAAAGATAAATCTGCAAATTTGGCAGCACTGTTTCCATTGTTTTCCATCTCTGAAATAATTTACAAACCGCAACCAACTTCACAGCCATTGAATATAAAAAAACACAAACAGTCGATGTTATGTCAAACTTGGTGTTCTTGTTTTTATAAAGTTGGTGGTTGGTAAAAAATTTCGTGTTTTTTATATACTGCACATAAAATAAGTTTTTTTAAAGTAATTCAGGTTTTTCAAATTACAAAAAGAATTCCAACAAGTAAGTCACAATTTATAAAAAAAGACTATTAAATAAATAATAAAATACCTTTAGTGACGATTGCAATTATGTACGTCGTCATTGACTTTTATTTTATTTATTTTTGTATTATTTAAATTTACTACTATTAACTCTTTTGGTAACAATTCTAAAACTGTATTAATACATTCAATTACGAGTGATCCAAATGTATTGAATAAATTTGTTCATCTATTTACAATGGCTCTAAGTCGGGCAAGCCATCACACAAAACTTAACACCTTTAATAAGAAAGCTGCTAAGCCTTTTCCAATATATTTTTGATACATTTTATTCAGCATTTATTTAGGAACATTATAAAACAAAAATTATATATTTCAACTTTAATACTAAGGAACCAAACACAAAATGTAACAAATACAGTGATACACAGCTTATTTCGTGTGAGGAACAATTTTAAAAAACCCAGCATAGAAATGATGCAGTCTTGTATATAATTTAGACTTTAATATAAACTACTAAAATATTTACAGAAATATCAACATTGAACGATTTATTGAAAAATAAAACGAATACAACATAATTCTCAAGTCACATCTTATTTTGTGTATGGCGATAGAACATTAAAAAGAATTATAAGAATTGTTAAAAATTAAAATAAAATGTTTTGCAGATTATCCTTTTTGCTTTATTATAGCTTTTAATCTGGATTGCATAAACTAAACCATCTTTTTAATGTATTGTAGCGATATTTTTGTCCACACTTCCTTTAGTGACGATTATAAACTTTCAACGATAGAAATAAGGTATTTTAAAATACTCAGTTCTAGAATGTGCCACAAATTTTCAATTTCTTTTTAATTTGGGTTTTGTGTGGATGGCGTTTTACTGTGCCACGTATATTCTTTGTACCTTATCATCTGATGCTGATATATTAAATTTCCTCTCATCAGCAAAAATTACTATGTTCCAGAAATAAATCTGTGCTTTCATGGTCTTTTGCGAAATGTATGTGGACTTTTTGATTTTGCTTATTAATAAACGACTTGTATCTTTATGTTCGCCCATGAAAATTAGCATCTCTAAATACACTGGATGACATTTTTTCCAAGAAACATTTCATAATCCTTTTCCACAGCTGAAACACTTAACATAGGATCTTCTTTAATCTTTCGCGAAATCCACCTCGCATCATTTTCAATAAGTTTTTATTGAGACCTTTCTTCCTTTGTTGTGCACACGATTTTCTTGAATAATATACTGAACCGTAGATATACTTAAATCAACAATTTCAGCAATATGTTTTTGTGTTTTCCAACTTTTGAAGTGTTTAATAACTAACTCGGGCTTTCTATTAAGTTTGTCGACCGATCTTGTAAAAGCACGCAATGATAACTGATTTTAATACTTTAGAATAGACCCACTCTTTCTGATATCATTATTGTTTATGTTTTGATCTACAGTTAGTTTTTAGAATCCATTATTTCAAAAAAGATAATAAAAATAAGCTAATAAAAATAAACACAGGAAACAAGCTGTGACATGAGAATTATGTGTTTGTTTAGTTTTTTTCAATAAATCGTGCAATGTTGATGTTGTAAATTTTTTTGGTGTTTTATCTTGAAGACTAAATTATCTACAAAACTGCATCATTTTTTTGTTCAGAATAAAATATACCGTTTTATGCTTGGTTTTTCAAAAATGTTTCTCACATTAAATAAGCTGTGCATCACTCATATCGAAAATCTGGGAAACACAGCATAGAATACATAACATTTTGTTGCGTATCGTTTTGATTTTCTACCGCTTGAAGTCTTTTTGGCATGGAGTCAACTAATTTCTTGAAGGTTTTTTACTCCATTCTTCGTATAATGCAGCTTTTAGTTGTTCTTTATTGTAGCATAATCGATTTTGCATTCTAAGCGCTAGCTCATTCTCATACAAATGCTCGATTGCATTGAGATCAATGATTTTGACAGGCGTTTTTATAACTTAAGGGCAATTGTACAATAGACAGTTTTCACTACAAGTGATATGTGCTTAGGTTTAATGTCTTGATTAAATTTAAAAGTATCAGCAATACCCAACTTGCACTTTTCTTTACATGAGTCTTCAGGATGTCGAGATAAATGTTTTTATACATTGTGCATTCAATAAAATGAAGATTTCAAACACCTGAAGCTGCCATAAAACCCCATACCGCTACCCGTTTTCTTTGTGTTTTTGGCACAAAATCCCTTCTTTCGCTTACGCCATACATACCGCCGTTCATAGAACCTAAACAAATTAAATTTACTTTCGTCCGTGAGGATGATCTAAAAAATATTAAAATAATAGAAAAAATATACACCGTAAAAAAATCACAGAATCATCGACATGTTGTTGTTTTTGGTGCAGTGTGAGCAATCGCGGCACCCATTTCGAAAACAGCTTTCTCATGAATAAATATTCAGGAAAAATTAAGCCAACACGTTGCTTCGATATCTTTAAGGTGTCAGCCATCTCCTGCAACTTGACTTTACGGTATGCCGAAACGATTTTGTTATTTTTTGCTGTTTTCCGGTATCAATACCTCTTTTGGGCGACCAGAGCGTTCGGTGTCATTGTTGTTTGTACGACCACGTTTAAAGTCAGTAAACCGCTTTTCTACTATTTGTTTCGATGGAGCATAGTCCGATAACAGCCAAACTTTTTCCCATTACAAAGCAAAAGCAGCGTCACTAAAACAGATGTAACTTGTTTCCTCATTAAATTTTGACAGGTATTTTCTGAAGGTTGGTAGTCCCAAAAATCATATGGATTTTTCATTAGTGGCGTCACGTAGATATCATCCTGTAAAATTAAAATAGACCGCGAAGGCTGTAAAGTTAAAACAAAACGCGAAGGCTGTAAAATAACAACAGTCCGCGAAGGCTGTAAAATTAGAACAAATCGCGAAGGCTGTACAATTAAAACAGACAGCGAATAATTTAAATTAGAACGGACCGTGAAGGATGTAAAATCAGAACAGACTGCGGAGGCTTTAAAATTTATATTGAAACAACCATCTATCGGTAAAGACGTTCGACTCAGTTCGTTTACTCAATAATTTCTACAAAATTTTACTGTATGGCGTTCTTTTACACAAATACTAAGTAAACAGAAAGAAACAAGAGAGAACAATATGACAGTTTGCTTATTTTTACTGGACAAATTTTTGCCGGCAAGAATTTACAAGTAGAAAAAACATATGATTGAAAAACATGTGATAAATTTTTGTAAATACAAATAAAAATGTTTTACAACTACGTTTTTTTATGCAAATGCAAAGCAACAAATATTATTAAGTGAATTATAGAAAAGATAAGGAAACCGTCTGAAATGTTGCTGGTTGAGATTCTACAACAAGAATCCTATCGACCAGTTATATTTTAATTTTGCATTTGTTTTTACAATCAGCTGTTTAACAAACTTGTAAATTATTGCAAATTTTCCATTCGCGTACTTTTTTAGAAAATTTTCATTTTGAGAGTAAATTTGTCTTACTTTCTGTAAGTTTATTACTGAGTAATTCTTACTGGACTTGACTGAGAAAAGTAAACGAATAGAGATAATAAGACAACCGATCGAAGTCTACCATCTTTTCAAAATTTTCTTGTTACTGGCCAACGACGGGCTATGGCAATTCGGATCGACCACTCCGAGTAGTTACAAACTTGGTCCGCTTATTAAAAATTATTAACCAAACGAGAATTGCGTGTGGCTAAAGCAAAAGGAAGAAAAATACAGTTTTAAAAACTACCATATAAACAATTCGGTAGATTGACAGAAAATAGTGATCGATATAAATATTGAAGGACTACCATTATATAAAAGTTCCAGAACGCAATTGTGGCCGATTTTTGCAAAAATTGTTGACTTTCCTAACATTTCTATTTGGAAAATATTGGTGTTTACGTTGGAAAAAGTAAGCACTGTAATACCAATAGTTTCATATGTGATTTGCAGTTTTCTAATCTAACTAATATTTGATTTTAATTACGTCAACTTATAGCTAACTAAAATATTATTAGTTTGTAACTAACTATAAACTAGATAACTTTTACCTAACCTATATTCAACTAACTTTAAGTTAGTTTAAGTCATGCAGACAATTGACTACCGCCTAGAACATCGCAATGTTTAAATAGTCAGTTTGCTCCATTAAAAATAATCTATCACAGTTAGATTTAAGTGCATTAAAAGTTAGCTGAGTTGCCGGTAGGACAGTGTGAAAACGACATACAGTTGACCAACAAAGTCAACCTACACTTAAGAAAAAAATCGTTATTTCAATAAAACTACTGTTTTAACTTTTGAAATTGGTTTCATTATATTTAGATATATATAAAAGCTTTATTTGATATTTACTGACTTTTTGATTTAAACTATGATATAAACAAAAAATTTATTGAAGTCAAAAAAAAAAAAAAAACCGAAAATAACTCAAAAAAGTGTATATACAGTTCAATAAAATAGTTGTCTTTAGCATATAAAACTGCTGATTTTTTTCTCCTATTTCTATTTCCTTGTTAGATATTTTATTTTTTCGGACACGCCGGTCTTAGTCATTCCACAGATTTTCAATTATCCGGTGATGAAAGAAAAGAATGCTGTGTGAAAGAAAATAATGCTGTTTCCCACTCCAGCAGCTGACATGCACCGCCATACCATAACCGATTCGCCTCCATGTTTTACTGTTTGTAATAAATTCTGAATATCCATTGTTTCGTTAGGTTTCTGCCATACTCTTTGCTTACCATCGTATTCAAATAATTACTTGGACTCCTCACTGAAAATATCGTTTTTTAGTAATAGAAATCGTCGGATCACATCTTCTTTTTCGCGCTCGAAAAGCTGGTCTTACAGAACGATGCTTATTATCAGTTTTATTTAGTTAAACAAGTGAAATATTTTTTGGATTTGTGGTAGTATACAAGTGAATGCACAAAATAAAAATAAGTATCATATTTTCTCTTACGTAAGTTTTAAGAAATTTGGGGAGATTTTTTTTTTTATTTTAACCGGGGCACCTGACTTTTGCTGTTCACTGTATGTTAAAAATATATGTATTTTTGAATGCTCATCTATTCCTCAATCTAATCTCGTTCCAAAAAAAAATATATTGTTAATTGATTTTGTTACAATTTTTTTAGTTTGGGGACCATTTTAAGCTTTTTTCACTGTTTGTTTACTTTTATATTTATACCGTGTTTCTTCGAGAGTTGATGAGGCTAGAAAAAGTTTACACTCTTGATAAACCTGTTTCTTTAGCAAACCTATAAATTAATTCACATGTGCGCACTACACTCTCATCCATTTGTTTGATTATGAGTGTATTATTGTGACGTTGTACATATTGGACTTTTGTATATAGATTTCTGATTAATCATGATGATTTTACAATTTCAACAATTTGTTGTATAAATCGCGTGCTTTTTAATATTTTGTATACATACAGCGGTCAAAAAAAGTATTCGACAAACTGCTTGTTTTTCATAATCATGAAAAATATGTTAAAAAAATTCTACAAAATGAAAAATATAAAAATGCAGATTATTAGCTTAAAGTATTATCTCTTTATTTATGAAACAAAAAATACAACAAAAAACAATATTCTGGAAAAAAAATACAAAAACAAAAACATGTAATATTTCAACGCAAAAAAAGTATTCGACAACGTTGCTCTGGTTGTAATTAACGGGAAAATATTGATTAAAAATAAATAATTAATATTTAGTTGCCCTTCCTTTTTGTTTTATAACGGCTTTTAAACGCTTTGGCATTGATTTAACAAGATCTAAAATGTAATTTTGGTCAATTTTATGCCACTCTTCTAGGATTGCTTTAAGCTGGTTTTTGTTCCTGAAATTTCTTTTCCTTATATTTTGCTCTAAGCAGGCCCATAGGTGTTCGATGGGGTTTAAGTCTGGGGACTGTGCAGGTGGTTTAATCACGTTTGGACAGTTATACAACATCCACAACCTTGTATTTAGGGCCATATGTTTTGGATCATTATCCTGATAATAATGAAAATCACTTGAAACACCCAAAATTTCGGCACTTGGCTTAAGATTTTCCTTGAGTAGGTTTATGTAGTACTGATGGTCCATTATTCCATCAATGAAAACTAAATTACCCACGCCTAAAGCCCCCATACATCCCCAGACCATAACACCGCCACCACCGTGCTTTACAGTAGGCACCATATTTCGCTCCTCCAACTCGGAATTAGGCTTTCTATACACCAGAACCTTACCATCACATCCAAATAGGTTGAATTTAGACTCATCAGCAAAAATAGTCTTCATCCAAAACTCCATAGGCTTATTCACATGCGCTTTTGCGAAGTCAACTCGAGCTTTTCTGTTCTTTTTTGAGATATGCGGCTTTTTCCTAGCTGATCTTCCGTGATAATCGTTACTGTGTATAACATTACGCACGGTCTGAGGTGTAACATTGATATTAAGATCATGTTCTAGCTGTTTTGTTAAAACTGTAGCGTTGATCTTAGGATTTTTTTATTTCACGCAAGATCCACCTTTCGTTTACTTCATTAAGTTTTTTTTGACGCCCACTTCTTTGTACATTTTCAATACTTTTAGTTTTTTTGTATTTATTTATGATGTAGTGAATAGTTGTTCTAGGTCTTCCAACAATTTCTGCTATTTCTTGTTCAGTTATTCCCTTTTTAAAATGTGTAATTATTATTTCTTTAACATCTAAAGAAATCTCTGCACCCTTTCGACCCATGTTAACAATTAATTCAATAAATGAAATTAAGACATTAAAAAATATTAGTAATAATGGAAGACATCAATATAAATTTTAAAGAAACGGTGCTTTTCCCGTTAATCACAACCAGAGCAACGTTGTCGAATACTTTTTTTGCGTTGAAATATTACATGTTTTTGTATTTTTTTTTTCCAGAATATTGTTTTTGTTGTATTTTTTGTTTCATAAATAAAGAGATAATACTTTAAGCTAATAATCTGCATTTTTATATTTTTCATTTTGTAGAATTTTTTTAACATATTTTTCATGATTATGAAAAACAAGCAGTTTGTCGAATACTTTTTTTGACCGCTGTATGTGCATTAGGGTTATAACATCGTCCAACCGCAAAATAGTGTAGGGCACGCATTAAAGTTTTATATAAATAAAGAAGTTTTTTATGTATTGATGATCTGTTATTTGTCAAATAAATGATATTTAGTTGCATTTTAGATCATATAATGATATTGTTTATTTCATTTCATTTATTCAAATTAACCGAGCCCATTAGGGCCATATATGGTTAATAATACACTCAGAATATTATGTAGTTAACTGTTTGTAGTTTAATAAAAAAGTTTTCCGTTTCATTTAAAAATAAAGGAACATACATTTATTTTTCAAAGAAATATCTGTATTAACTTTTTTATACATTTATTCGAAATAATTTACTATCATTTACCATTTTTTTCAGTTTCATTTATTTTTTTCATTTGTTTGAAATTTAATAAAAATTTACCCACAAAACGGAAACTTGTGGTTTATTTGTGTCCGTAACAGTTATTACAAATTTAAATTTTGTTTGCTGTCTGTTTCAAAAAAATTCAAAAAATTTCAATTTGTTTTTTTATTTAAATTGGTTGTATATATACAAAATTTTTCAATACAAATTACAAGAACTTCATAAACACACATACATACACAAAAACATTCACACAAAAAGTGTTTATAGCTTCATATGCATACATACATTTTGTATTATACGAGTATATTAAAAAAAAAAAAAACAAAAAATACAAAAACGGAAATAATTTCAAATAAATGAAAAAAAACAGTTATTTTTTAAGGATTGGTAGGTAAAATTTTGACATTTATTTTAACTGATTATATCATTTGTTTCTTACGGATGTGTCAGTTGATTAATCAACATTTAAAAATAAATAACAAATGGCATTTAATTTAAATGAAAATTAAGTAGACCGGTTTTTAAATGAAATATCATTTCTTTTAAAGGATATTTTCAGTTATTTTAACTTACAAACTTTTTTAAGTGTATATAAGGTGCAAATATACATTCAAATACTTAAAACTATTAATCTTACATAGTTATTATGATAAGTTTGTACCAATAAATTGTATTTAATAAAAAATTTTTATAACAGGGAACAATAGTTGGATTATAGATTAGCAAAATTTTCAGAAAATAATAATTTGGCTTGAGGTTATGTAAAGGAAAATTTTTTTAAATTATTGGGAAGTGCATTCAATACAAATTACAAGAACTTCACAAACACACATACATACACAAAAACATTCACACAAAAAGTGTTTATAGCTTCATATGCATACATACATTTTGTATTATACGAGTATATTAAAAAAAAAAAAACAAAAAATACAAAAACGGAAATAATTTCAAATAAATGAAAAAAAACAGTTATTTTTTAAGGATTGGTAGGTAAAATTTTGACATTTATTTTAACTGATTATATCATTTGTTTCTTACGGATGTGTCAGTTGATTAATCAACATTTAAAAATAAATAACAAATGGCATTTAATTTAAATGAAAATTAAGTAGACTGGTTTTTAAATGAAATATCATTTCTTTTAAAGGATATTTTCAGTTATTTTAACTTACAAACTTTTTTAAGTGTATATAAGGTGCAAATATACATTCAAATACTTAAAACTATTAATCTTACATAGTTATTATGATAAGTTTGTACCAATAAATTGTATTTAATAAAAAATTTTTATAACAGGGAACAATAGTTGGATTATAGATTAGCAAAATTTTCAGAAAATAATAATTTGGCTTGAGGTTATGTAAAGGAAATTTTTTTTAAATTATTGGGAAGTGCATTCCGTATTCGCGCAATTCTAACAACAAAGGAACGTTCATATGTCGAATTACAAATTCTTGGCATAATGATTTGAGGAAAGCGTAACGATCGTGAAAAAGTAAACTTGCCGTACAGATCAGGTGGGAGTATTGTAGTTATAATCTTATAAAAATTAATAAGTAATCTTAGTTGAACATACATTGTAAAAGAAAAACCAAAAAATAAGATTACATGCGAAGAGATGTGCTCTCTCACTCTTAAGCCATATATGAATCTAACAATCCTATTAACAATTTTAATAACGTTTTTAAAATTAGTACGATAAGTTGCTGAATAAACTTCAATGCCATAATTCACTATTGATAAAAAAAAGTGGATGTGCCACCATAATCCTGACTCTTTTAGGGAGGTTATATTTTAAACTATATAGTCTTTTCAAAACAAAATATACTTTCGATGTAATTGAACTTATGTGTTTGTTAAATAAAAATTTATCATCCAGGACTATACCCAAGCAACGCATATTATTCACTATTTCAATTAAACGATTGTTGATTTTAATTGCCAAAGAAGATTTATCTATATAACCAAAAGACATAGCTTTAGTCACGATTTTTTTTAAATATCTGTGTTTTATTTAAAATTTAAAAATTGCGTTCTTCTTGGGATTACCTGAAAGAAGTTGTTACCCATCCATGACCCAACAATATCTAGTGTATAATTAATTCGTGCATTTAAAGAGTCAACAAATTGCTTCTCTCGAAAGAAAACCAAATGAATACCATCTGCATATAAAAACATGTTTGAAATTAAAAGATTCACAGCCTGAATGAAATCATTGATATAGAGTATAAACAACAGGGGTCCTAGGCAGACTGAAACAAGGCAACAAGGTAGAGCATCTATTGCCACAAGCTACAAATTGTGGTCTATCACTGAGGTATGATAATAGCAAAGTACAAGGTTCTTTCCTGAAATTAAAATTCTTGAACAATTTATTAATTAGGTTTTTATGGTTGATGGTATCAAAAGCCTTAGATAAATCCAAAGCAACTTAAACACCAAATCTGTTGTTATTGTAGTTCTGTCTTATTCTATCCGTTAATGAAAGTAGATTTGTAGTGCGGTACCCAGAGTGACAAACACTAAGAAGGTTATTTTCACACAAATACAAATTTATTTGATTAACCAGTAGATGCTCAAAAACCTTAGAGAGGCAAGAATGAATACTAATAGGCCGAAATGAATTAACACCCTGCCCACCTGGTTTCTTTAACGGAACAACTCTAGCAGTCTTCCATACTAGCGAAAAGTTTATGTCGTAATAATGGTATTAAAAATATGTAAAATGTGCTTTTCAATAGATGGGTATAAAATTTTCAAAAATTTAATTGGTAGTTCATCAAAACCCAAAGAGTTAGTTTTTATACTAAAGAAAGCCTCTTGCAGTTCATTTTCATAAAATCTTCATTGTAACCAACTGGCAAAAGTTATTATTTTGATTAGATGAAAAAATATTGTTTAAAACATCTCGATCTTCCGAATTAACTGCGTCGTTTTGCGTACGACAACCTATATTATTTAGTGGTCTCCATGTAGAGCTATTATTATTATGAGTTTTCCTACGTTTAGGTGGAACACAAGAATAAAGTTCGAGTATATTATTGTTTAGTTGTTGAATCTGTACATCAACATCCGATGTTTGATAAATTGAACTAAAATCTAAGCTCATAAACCTACGTTCAAGTAGATTGTAGTCTATTGCATTATAATCTCTATATTCAATGATAATATCTTCCTTTTGTTTAGGAAAATCTAAACTCACGCAAATAAAAGCATATCTAGAAACATGTGGTACCTGAAATTGCCCAAATAACTTTAAATGATTTAAGTCACTTAAGATAAAATAATCCAAAAGCGAAACAGAATTAGCACTAATATCAAGGTGCGTAGGGGTAACATTATGAGCGCAAAATATGTTATTGCGACTGCACACTTCCCTCATAATTGTCGATTTTGAAGGATCAAAAATATTGTAGTTAAAGTCACCCATTATAGAAACATGCTCATAACGACCCCCTGGGGTCCGTAGCTGCATACAAAGGGGTCCGGGAAGAGTTCGGAAATTCTTCTTTTAAAATAAGAAGGTAATTATAAATAATCTTCCACGTCAGTTGCCATAATTGTATTTAAAAAATCTAAAAAAGGGTAGTGATAAAACTGTTATAGACCAAACTGAACATGTTTGGCAGTAACATGTTACACGAAAACAGCTGAGCTGCCAAAAACAGTGTTCCCAAAAGGAAAGTTGCTAAAAAATCACCCTTTACTACAATCGGACTTGCATGATTTTCGTAACACTACGTGAATTTTGACTTGCTTTTTCATACATTTTAAATGCTACAAAATCAACTTTAGTCTGACGTGATTTAATTTTAATGAGCCCTCACACTCGAGACTAATATTATAGCGCACAATTTTGGTCCTTTTCGTAAAACGTATACAAATTCATCCGGCATAAAATTTATACAAAGCTTTGTGTGTGTTAGTGTTTTTGTATTCATTTAACGTTGTTGTTGTTTTGTTTTACTTTAAGGGAATTTATTTTTTTTATATTTTTAACAAAAACAATGTATGACATGAAAAAAAAATAAATTTTATTAACGAAATGTGATTTGGATTTTGAAAAGTTAAAATGCGATCTCAGTTCCAAATGTTTTGACTACTACTGTACATAGCTGTTAAAAATTAAAAATTTATGAAAATTCTGCCAAGTCTTGCAAATTCTTTTAAATGTTAACAAAAATATTTGTCATAAAAATATTTGAAATTTTTGTATTGTATTTTTAATTTGATAAGATATTGAAAACAACAAAAGCTAACAAATAAATTATGTGTTTGTAAGTAAAGGTAGAGCAGGGCAAACAATATAATTGTTGCGTACAAAGGCGGCCCAAATGTTCAAATTGTATTTGTTTACAAAAAATAAATAAAAGTCAGTTAAGTAGTGATAGTCGTTTTCTTTACAACTAGTTATAGATATAGATATAAAACTCGAAAAAAACAAACCTATTGTACAATAACTTGGAAGCACTTTCAGACACAATGTTTTAACACAAAAGTGTTGAACTTGTTTGTTGACTCCACACATATTTATCTCTATATATAAAGGAATAACGTTACTGAATGACTGAGGTCAGTCAGGCACAAATTTGGTATGCAGGTTCCCCCTCCGGCGTAGACATCCGCTAAGACGGGGTTTTTGAAAATTCCTTCGGGGAGGAGCAAAAAGGGGGAAAACCCCCTTTCACGGCCTGCCCAAACCCCTTTAGCTAGAAACCTGAAATTTGAAATTTGTCTTCCTAGGAGTATGTTCTAACTCCTTAATAAATTACATTATAGAATTTTGGGCAGGTTCGTTGAAAAATGTGGGTTTAAAGGATGAAAAGTCTCCTCTCTGAAAGTTAAAATTTGGTATGCAGGCTCCTTCTCCAGTGTAGATAACAGCAGCTAAGACCTATTTTTGGAAAATCCAACGAAGAGGGGCATAAAAGGGTAAAATCCTCCCCCATGTGGGCGTGCTAAAACCGTTGGACATGGGAAGTTGATATATGGTATGCAGGCTCCTTCTCCAGTTTAGATAACAGACAGGACGTGATTTTTGAAAAATCAAACAGGGAGGGGCAGAAAAGGGTGAAATTCTGCCCTGACGGCCTGCCAAAACCGTTAGAGCTGGAAGGTTAAATTGTGTATATTGGTTCCACCTGAGGTCTAGACATCCTACGGGGAGGGGCAAAAAAGAGGAAAGTCTCCCCCTTAACGGCCTGCCCACACCGAAATAGCAAGATACCTGAAATTTTAAACATGTATTACCTGGAGTATGGACTAACTCACTGATAAGCTACATTTTAGAATTTTAGCCAGATACGTGGTAAAAATGGGGTTTAAAAGGACGAAATGTCTCCCCTTTAACAGCTTGGCGAAACCGCTGGACCGAGGAAGCTGAAATTTGGTATGCAGGCTCCTTCCCCAGTGCAGATAACAGCTAAGATGTCAATTTTGGTAAATCCAACGAGGAAGGCAAAAAAGGAGAAAATTATCCCCCATGACGACTTGCCAAAACCGCTAGAGCTGGGAAATTAAAATTTGGTACATAGGTTCCCAATCCAGCGTAGACATCGACCCAACTTGGAAATTCCTACTGGGAGGTGCAATAAGGGGAAAGTCTCCCACCGAACGGCCTATCCAAATCGCTGAAACTAGAAAGTTAATATTTGGTACGCAGGTTCCTTCTTCACTGTAGCTAACAGATAAGACGTGACGGCGTCAAAACCGCTTGAGGTGGAAGTTAAACTGTTGTAAATTTGCAAAAGTGCAAAAGTGCAAAAATTAAAATGTCCAAATTTGCAAAAGTGCAAATTTGAAAATTAATTGTTTGATGGATTGATGGTTTTGTAGATTGATGGTGTGATGGATTGGTGGTTTGATGGTTATGTAAATGTAGAAATGTGCAAATGTGTAAATATGTATATGTGCTAATGTTTGTAAATGTAAAAATGTGTAAATATGTAAATATTTATTTATTTCATTCAACATCGCCCAGCCGAAACCGCAGGAGGTAGGACGCTGAAATTTGGTATGTAGGTTCCCCCTCCGGCGTAGACATTCGCTAAGACGGGGTGCTTGGGGGAAAGCCCCTTCCACGGCCTGCCAAAACCCCTTTAGCTAAAAAATCTGAAATTTGAAATATGCTTTTCTTGGAGTATGTGCTAACTCACCGTTAAAGCCTCCTCTTAACAGCCTGCTCAAACCGTTGGACCTAGGAATTTGAAATTTAGTATGCAGGCTCCTTCTCCAGTGTAGATAACAGTTAAGGCGGAATTTTTGGAAAATACAACGGGGAGGAGCAGAAAAGGGAAGTATTCTCACCCTTCACGTTCTGCCAAAACCGCTGGAGCTGGAAAGTTGAAATTTGGTGCACAGGTTTCTCCTCCGGTGTAGACATTCATCTAGGTCAGATTTTTGAAAAGTCTGGGGGGGGGGGCGGGGTAAAAAGTCCCCCCCTTAACCGGCTGCTCACACCGATTAAGCTAGAAACCTGAAATTTTAAATATGTGTTAATTAGATTATGGGCTAACTCATTGATCAGCTACATTTTAGAATTTTAGCCAAGTACATGGTAAAAATGGGGATTCAAAGTAAAAATCTAAAATTTATAATATGTGTTACCTGGAGTATGGGCCAACTCATTATTGAGGTACATCTTGGAATTTTGGTCAGGGACATCGTAAACATTGGGAACGCCGGGTAATTATATGGCAACTCCGTATACTTCCGGTCGTTAGCCCGCGCAACCTTTTTGTTTATTTATTTCATATTTACATATCCTGTACAACAAGATTAAATCTTATAATTAAAGTACAGGAAAGCAGTTTGTGGAGAAATAATATTGAGTTATTTTAAACTTAAAATTACGTTTAAATAATTAACATAAGTAGGTATAATATCACATTTCTAAATATATATAAAGATTATTCAATAATATCATTGACAAACATAATTTAACACAAGAAAACAAGATTAAAGTGGGGCAAAAATGTTTAAAACAAATTGTTTAAAATTGTTTGCGTTGTTGTTAAGTTGTTGGTTTGCTGGAAGACTTTTACAAAGACGTGAGGCATTTACATAAAAATGCCATTCAGACACATGATATCGGTGTTTTGGTATATTAATCTTTCTACCCCTTGGAGATATGGCAAATACTATTTTGGCATAAATGTAAAGTGGATTTTTAGTATAAATTATTTTATGATAAAACAATAACACTCGTATTTTTAAGAGATATTTAAACAATACACCATAAAGTTTGATTGCAAATGTTGAAATACGTTCAAGCCTCCTTAATCCATAGACATATCTGATGATATTATTGCACAATACAGTTAACTTCCGTTTACTAGTTGTATCACAGTTTTCAAACAGCTCACATCCATATATCAAACTAGGAATTAGGTACGACGTTGCAACAGAGAACTGCAAAATCAACTTTTTTCTTGATGTAATCATACACAAAAATTCTTGTTCACATTTAATAATTCAACAAAATTCACTGTAAATAAAATCAGCATCATGTTACTGAACGCGTAATTGGGAAAAGTGTGAATCATCTGTCGATTATGTTTACTGCAAATGTAATCGCTCAACAAAAAGTCGGCGTTAAATAAATCAGAAAAAACAACAAATAACGCATATGAGTGTATTCATAATTACAACAAAATAGAAACACACTTCATAAATGTACATTAGGGTGGGACTTAAACCCGCTATTTTAGAATTTTTATTAGTAATACAATACTAAAAATATTCTTCTTTTTGAAATAAAAATATTTTTTTGGAAAAAAAATTTAGGTCGATATCTCAGACTTGCCTAATCCGGAAAAATTTTAATATTGTCTTAATTTTTTTTTATCTATTTTGATTGGAAAATTAGGCAATATTTAACTTTAACCGGATTGGGAGAGCCTGCGATATCGACCTAAAAAACGTATTTTAGACCCACCCTAATATACATATAACATATATGAAATGAGTTTCTACAAAACCACCCCCTTTTTATAGATAAGAAACTATTTTGTTTTAATTATGAATACACACATACGCGTTATGTATTGCTTTTTCTGATTTATTCTACATCAAAATAATTATTGTTGGCTCGAATGAACAGAATAAAATCAATGGTATAAAAACGACCGTTGATTATAAATCAGTGACAACAATTTGCACGTCGTTTGATTGATTTAAAATCATCAACAAATATGTGTGTTGGAGTATATTCAACGTTTGAACGCAAACCCATATTTATTCTTGTGTTGATTGTGTATGAACGTTTTGCAATCAGATTTTGCAGTTCTCTGCTTTGCAAGTAGTAATCTCACTTTTAAAGGCGTTAAAAACTGTGTTGATCAAAGGGATCGTAACTTAGAGTAACTTTGACCAACAAGCGAATTTATATGGTTAGTCCAAGATAAATGTTTGTTGAAAACTATTCCAAGGTTTTTGGCAGATTCGACGATCTCAATTCTTCCTCTATTTATAACTATTTCATCTTCGATAACTGGCACACATCTTTGCTTGTGAGTCACCACACACTTAGATTTTTGTGAACTTAGACAAAGCCCATTTGCTGTGGCCCATAGGTATATTTTGTTAAGATCATATTTAATTTTCATAATATTATCTTTGATTCATTGCATTGGGCTACTCAAATATAATTGGAAGTCGTCTGCATACATATGAAGTTTACAATATGAAAGTTGGTTTGGCAAATCATTCGCATATAACGAAAAAAGTAAAGGTCAAAGAATCGAACGTTGTGGCACTCCTTTAGTAAGCGGTAATGAATTAGACCAAGAATTATTAACAAAAACAGATTGTGTACGATAAGTGAGGTACATAAAAGCTACGCTAACAGTGTTATATAAATTAAAAACTTTAATGTGTAATTAGAAATGACATATATTTATTTATTTATATTTTTTAAAAGTACATTTGAGGTTCTAAATTGTGGCAAAAAAAAATTCTATAGTTATCTATATTCTATAATCTATATTTCCCCGAAAATTTTATTTTCTATAAATGAAATTATATAACAAAATAAATAAATAAACAATTTAAAAGGGGAACATTTGTGAAAAGTACTAAATGAGTTAAAGAAGTACCATAGTACTTTTAAGAATTTAATAGCATCACAAAAAGTACTTAAGTCAAACCTTGCCATCCCTCTCCTCTTCAGTGTTTTGATACAAATAATTTGTTTGAGCTGAAAAACTTTTTTGGATGTGAAAACAATTTTTGTAGTGTAAAAAAATTTTTGTAGTGAAAAAAAATTTAAGTGGTGAAAAAATGTTTGATGTGAATATAAAATATTATTCACTTCTATGCGACTGGTGAAAATGTATTCGAAAATATATTATTTACCAGTCGCTAGTATTAAATTGTACTAAAAAACACCAATTTGTATGGAAAATTTAGAGGTACCTTCACATTTTCACTCACACCTGGACCGATTTTGCTAATTTTCAATACCAAACTGCTCGGAAGACAGCTTTCTAAGGATTTAATAGTGATTAGGACTTCTTTTGTTTTGCTTGGTATTGATAAACAATACCAATAAAGTAGTCTGACACATATAAAAATTAAAAACTCCATGCATTTGGCAATCTGTTTCGATTTTCTATATCCCATACTTTTTTAACCCTTGGCTCAATTCTTGGTATACTTATTAACATAAATATGATACAGAAACGGGCATATCTAATTGATGCAATTATCACTATTATATTTCCATGAAAAAATATAAAATATTATTAATATTTCGTACAATTTACTTACTGTCTCTTTTTTTAAAATTCTACTATAGAAAATTATAATATTTTTTAATGTTTTTTTTTTTTTTTCAATTGCAACAACAAAGCTTAAATTGTTGCATAAAATTAAGAGTTGTTAGGTTTGTTTTTTTTAAATTCTATATAAATATTCCATACAAATTTAAGTATATTTAGACTTGCTTAGTAGTTATAGATATATGTAGCTACTTAAAAATTAAGAATGTATACAAATGCTGCCAAGTCTTAGAAATAATTGTCTTTTCTTTTTAAATGTAAACAAAAATATTTGTCATAAAAATATTTGAAATTTTTGTATTTTTAATTTGATAAAATATTAAAAACAACAAAAGCTATCAAATGAATTAAGCGTTTGTAAGTAAAGGTAGAGCGGGGTAAACAATATAATTGCTCTATTTCGCGTTCCCGCGAAGTCCATATACGAAAACAGCTTTCGTACAAAGGCGGCACCAAATGTTTAAATTGAATTTGTTTACAAAAAATAAAGAAAAGTCAGGTAAGTAGGGATAGTTGTTTTTTTACAAGTAGTTATAGATATAGATATCAAATTCGAAAAAAAACAAACCTGTTGTTGTACTATAATTTAAAAATAATATTGGTAGTTTTTCTTAAAGTACATGTGTTTTTTTTTAACTTTATATTGGTTGCATGCATGTGTCTATTTTTTTCGCACATAACTGTAAGTAATTGAGATAATTTTGTTTCTAGGTCTAAATTTTCAGCTAATAAATTAACTGAAATATAATTTTTCCACAAATTTTCTGAGTTTTTTTCACTCTACTAATATTCAGCAAAAGCAATAATTTTTTATTTACAATCGATTAAGTGTTAGCACATTTTTTGCTGAATTTACTTATTTTTTTTTGCTAAAAATCATCTCGCTGTATTTTAACAACACGATTTTGCTGACATTAGCAATTACAAGCACCCTTCTGACTAAAATTGTACTGACTCAGCAACATTTTTTGCTGACTACTTTTTTAATTTGGTTTTGATGAAATTGCAACTAAAACTTTCTCTGGGTGTACGTTAACTACAATAAAAAATAAAAACCATCATGACTTAGCATAAATACTCCTCTAGTAAAGTAACACGGTGTTGAAGCAAAAAAAAATTGAATTTTCTTGGGGGTAAGGGGTAGTTTTAGTCAATTTGTTAGGCCGCAATAATAATATTTTTTGACAAAAATAAAAATATAAATAAAATTTCTAAAAATTAAAAAAAAAATATATATATATATTTTGTGCAGTTTTAAAACCAAAATATGATTGCAAATGGTAATTTTAAAGACCTACCAGCATTTAAGATCAACTGACAGCTTGATTGTTTGAATGCACGTTTATGTCGCATTTGTACAACCTGGGAGCCCTGGTTTTCGGTTATAAAATATTTTATTTGTTTTATAAAGAATTTAATTTTTTGTTGCTCATGCCTCCGATAATGTACGCACGAATTAAACTATTTCAGTTGATTTTGTTCTATCAAAGTGGTAGTATTATCGTCGGAACCAAATAAATATACGTAAAGATAAAATGAATAATTGTTGAACTTCTAGTGTCGGTAAAATAAAAGACGAAAATTAATTTGAATTTTTATTACATACAATGACATAACATAAATTATTTCAGTTTAGTTATTATCAGAGAAGACATAAAAAAGCAAAATTCTGTGTATTTTAAGCAAAGAAACAAACATTGGCATAAAAGCAATTTAAAGCTCAAAAATCTTAAGAAAAAAGCTACTATAAAACCAAAAATTGGAAAATCCAGAAAAAACTGAATAAAGCAAATATGAGTAAAAAAAAAGCAAAAACTGCAAAACAAGCAAATTTGTATTCTCTTGTTATTACACAGTCCGTAAAATAACCAATAATCTAATATATAATCTTATAAATTTGACATAGTGTGAGTAAAATAAATTTTACCTTTCGCTACCCAGCAGAAAATTTTAAGCAGAGAAAATGATAACTGGTTCTTCTTTAACTTAATTAATATTTGCACGTAAAGAAGAAGCTGCAGAAATGCGCCTCACCTCGAACAAAAATTATGCCTTATTTGTGAGGAACTATAGCGATGCATTGCAGATGCTTTAACTTTGAATTGAAATTCATAAATATGGCATGATTTAGAGATGAGCCGTTTGGAAATACGTAGTACATACCTTACGCTACTGTTTACATTTAATTTGTAGTGCTCTTAAGTAAGCATAATTTTTTGCTGGGTAATTCGTTGTGTGCATAGTGTGAAAGTTCATTTATACTGATAGTATTATTAAATTGTTAATAGTATATTAGTATTTTATGTACAGTTCGAGACATTCGTTTGAACGCACTTTATTTTTCTTAAGCTTAAAGGTAAAAAATATAAATTCGTTTGCACGCACTTTGGTTAAATAATGAAAAAACAAAGAATTTAATGGTTATGTGTGTTAAATGAAATTTGAGTTTTACAAATACTTAAAAATAAATTTGATTATATTTTATTCTTAAATTTTAAATTACTTATATCAGGCCCATGTCAATTCTCGCACCATTTCCACAACCAGTGCACAGCCAAAATTACATAACTTCTATATTTCTTTATGTAAATTTACAAAATTTGGTGCGTAGATTAACAATATAATATCTGAACTAGAGATGGGGACATGAGCGTTTTTAAATCACGCTCACGCATGATCACGAACCAAAAGTCACGCACGAAGATTCTTTTTCTACTCACAAAGTACTCTCAAAAATTCAAAATATTTTGAAAAATTAAACATAATCTGAACTATTTTAAGAAATTGGGCGTGATACAATAAGTGCCACGCCCATTTTGTTCAATTACATGACACTTTAATATCTACTTTATAAATGAATATAAAATTGATGTAAAACTACAATGCATACATAGTTTGTTTTTATTCTTCGTCTACCATTTATGCATAATCGACCAAGAATTTCAGAAATATGCAGAATATACAAAATGACTCTCATTGTGCAAATAACCTGGCCACCTAGCCACTATATGTAGTGGCTAGGAATTTTGTTGTAGTGGCTAGGAGGCTAGGTTATTGGCACGATGAGAGTCATTTTGTACATCCTGTTTATTTCTATAGTCCTTGTAATCGACCACCTTCTGTTAATTTTTTCATTTTACAAGCGAAAAAATGGACACGGAGGGGTTTAAGAATCTAATTTTTTGTGGCTAAACTACAAAATAGTTGAAGATCACCAAAAAAGTAAAAATTGCTTTGGCGAGATGTATGTAAGATGAAAAAAGTTTTTGTATTTTTTTTTTAGTTTTGAAATCAAGTGAATTTTATTTATGAATGTTCTCCTCGACAATTATTTCGTCTGAGTAGCATTCTTTAATACACATTTCAGTAATATTACGACGTTTACTCCTCTTGGAACAAACATTATATGCCACTTCAGGCCTTCGCCACTAGGTTTTCGACTTGTCTCAGCATGCTTTTTATAAATAATTCCTAATAGTATTACTGATATATATTGGTAAAATGTAAACTTACGCAATCTTCATACTTCAAGTATTCAAATATTTGTTTTAACCATTCTGATTCCTTGCGTCCTCAAAAAATCATTATAACTGCAATTTTGCCACTGTTTTTCTTCCTTTAGTAATAAAACATAGGATTTTTGATTTTATTTTATCGCGTTTAAAAATTTTCTTTAATCTCTTTTTAACATGTTGAATATTACTGTTAATATTTCATAATTTTTTTATGTTGATGTGCTTTCCAGACATCAAAAATCTCTTCCTTTGTAATTATAGATGTCACTAAAAAAGGCTCTAGTTATAAGAATCGGTTCAAGTTAGTTCTGAAATGAATAGTACTTACTTAGGAATCCTCATACTATTTTATAGTAATGAGTTTAAACCTCTAAAAAAGTTTTGACGCTTACCAAACTTTTTATTTTTTATTATTATTTTTTTTTTTTTGCATTTTTATCACCACAGAATTTAATAAACGACACACCCAAAATTACTTAAATTTATACACATGATTAAGAATAATTCCAATTTTCAAAAACAAAAAAATAATCTTTAAAAAACATAAATTAATAGCATTTTTCCACTGAGCTACATCTTTTATCAATTTGCAAAGATGTTAACATCTTCCCAAAAATTATACATCTTTCTACATTTACAAAAGATGATCCTTTCTCATTTTGTTCCATCTTACATCTTTCGTTATTTTAAGTGTCATCACTAAAAAAATGACAAAAAATCGATTTTCTTTGTGCCATCACTAGCAAACTGACATTGCAGAAAATAAAAAAAAAAATATTCAACAAATGAAAATGAGCGGCACATGTAAGAATTTCATTCTTATGTCTACCAAAAATTCTTCTTCATTACATCTTCTTCCAGAATGACCTTTAATATATCAATGTACTGCATTAAAATTCGGGTTTTTTCTTGCAAAGCAACAACTTCTCCAATGTTCATTACCGACACCAAAAGCAAAAAGTTCGGCTGTGCCGCACACGGTCGAACGTTTTGGAAATATCTAAAGCAATCAGTGGCGTGCCCAGGATTTTGTTTCGGGGGGTGCGGCCCAAAATATATTTTCTAACAATTTTTTTAAAAAGCTGGCAATTACTAAACCCAAATATTTTGTCCTTTTTGAAGCATTTAAAACAAAATTTACAGCTTTTAAATTCATAAACAATTTTAATTTAAAACTTATTTACTACATTGTCTGAGATCTAATGTATACGTTTAATATTAAGTATGTACATTTTGATTGTTTTTGTAAATTATAAATTCTATACCACGAAAATATAATTCTTAACAAGTTTCAAAATTTGCCAATGTTATAGAAAACCATTGTTATAGAAAAACCTCAATGTTATAGAAAACCATTCGCTCCAAAATTGTATAAGATCGTCGTATGCTGCAAAAAGTGCATATCAAAAATTGATAGCTCTTCCATTGTTACCAGCAAATTTAATAAAAACTGTCTGGACGGAGAGCAAAAATTTACTTAATTTTTCAAAAATTTTGAAAGGCAGTGGTTGGGCATCACTAAAATATTTGTTTTATATAAAATGGTTTTTATTCTAATCCTTTAAAATATTTCAATTTAGGTTGGCCCAAGTAACTTTATTGTTTATAAGGAGTACATTCGGAAGTGTTATATTATACAATGAAATGTCTCAATCTAATAAATGAAAACATGTCCCAAACTTAATTTTGGGGTAATTTTCATTTGGTTGGATTAATTTTTCATTATATTTTTAGTGTGAATTTTCATTATGAAATTTTGCCCCAAAGTATGGGGCATAATTACATTTTAAGATTGGGGTCATATTTCTTTGGGCCATTTTGCACAACGCCACCGTGAACTACATCGAATTTTTAAAAATAAAAAAACACAGATATCATGGGATCGTTAAATAGCCACCTGCAAATTTTTTACTCAAATTCAAAGACCATTTCAAAAAGGATTAGATTGCTGCAAAAACTTTTGAACTGACTCCAAATATAATTTTTAAAGCATCAACTGAAATATAAAACATTAAGTAAAATAAATATTTGCTTATTTTTTATATTAAAAAAGCCTTATTTTTTATCTCTATATAACTACTTATTTTCATATATGGATTTCAACGGAACACGAAATTTAGCAATTATATTGTATGCCCTGATCTTCATATACTAACAAACACATGTATTTGTTAGCTTTTGTTATTTTTAATATTTTATTAATTTACATATAGAAAAATTTCAAATATTTGTATGACAAATATTTTTGTTTACATTAAAAAAAGAAATGCTAAGAATTGGCAAGACTTGGCAGTATTTTTATAAAATCTTACTTTTTAACTACTATAACTACTTTGAAAGTCTATTTAAGAGTTGTTAATTAAATATTTTCAATTTTAAATACATATGTTTTGATATAAACATAAACTCATAATTCTGCAATTTTGGTGATTCCAGTTAAGACTTTATGTTGTATTTGAATCTCAGATTTTTAATTAAAAAATAAATACAATAGAAATCACGAATTTTATTGTTTTAAAAGAAGATATACAAATTCAATAATTACATTAAGGACCTGTACGAGGTAGCTGAAGAAATAATAAACTAAATACAAATTGACAAAAGATTTTAAAATTTCTTTGAGACAAAATATTTAAAAAATTTTTAAAATTTCATAGAAATTTGGCTACCAGAATTTAGTTCAGATTTTATTTAGCCAGCTCACACCCACACAAAATACAACATTTAAAAACAATAAACTACATATATTTTTTCTAACATTTTTATTATTTTGTTGTTTTGCTGATTTTTAAACCCAATACTGGGCAGATAAGGATAGTCGACGTGTAAATCAACTCCTTTTTTAGAAAACGTTCGAAAAAAGAAAAGACGTTAAATTAAATAAAAAACGGCAATTGATCGGCTTTTAAAAACTAAAGTGTATTTTTTTTTTTGTTTTTATCCAAATTATATTACGAGTGTGGAAATGATTAATAATAGAGGAAGGATAATAATAATTTATATCAATACCATTCAGTTTCTATAAATTTCATTAAAAGAAGCGGCCAAATAAAATTTTGTACATATTACAAGGTTAGGTAACTGAGAGAAAATTGAAAAAATTTCTCTGATTTAAAATTTTTCTCATTTCTGCACAAATTTCAGCAAAATCTGGTAAACCTAATTGGACTTGCAAAAAAATTAATTGGGCTTGCAAAGAAAATCAATTGTAAACAAAAAATTCAAATTATTTTGTATATATGTATACTAACATAGTAAAAAAATTGTATTTTGGAAATAATTTATGCGGGCCCCCTGGCCCCCCTGGGCACGCCACTGAAAGCAATCACCTTGTTCTCATCGAACCGGTGAATGGACCTACTCCAACGTTCAAAGAGAAACGCTAACATGTAGCAGTTCAGTTCAGAAACTGCGTTTCTGCAAATCTGTTTTGGCTTAGCCGAAATGCGCTTGATAGGAATGAAAGATTGTGAGCGAACGCCATGTGATATGCCTATCGCACTTCCAATCTCCGATCGGCCAACACCATATCGTTAATTTTTTTAATTGTGCTTCCGTGCTTGTATGACCATAACGAAATTCAGTAAACCACTTTTTTACCATTGAAATTGATGGTGCAGAGTTCCCATAGTCTGGCTGTCAAACACAAACTAAATGACGCAGCTTGTTTAAATTTTGACAGGAGTCAACTGAAAGATGCCAAATGACAATGTTGCCCTTTCATTTAAGAGGCAGCGAATTCAAAAAGCCACGGACTTACTGATTCGCCCTCGTATATGAACTACCATACCAATTTCCTCTCTCAAAAGTTAATCCTTACCAAGGTTGGTTATATGTACTGTAATCTATGACATACTTGAGGAAAAACAATTGAAGCAATGCTAATGCCAAAGCATTGGCATTTATATGGAAAAAGTAATGCTTCAGTGCTTAAATCCCAAGTGTGATCTAAAATTGTGTTAATCTAGCTGTGGGATTTTAGTTAAAAATTCAAGAACTATTCTATACGTTTATTTTAATATGCATATAATTCTGAATTAAGTTTTAGTATTACTAATTTGTTGTTGTTTGATATAAAAATTGGCAAATTCATCATAAAGGTATGTATGATCCTTCGTATCAAAAAAGTAATAGGACATAATGAATGCAAGATTTATTTATTTAAACCTTCATATATATTCTTCAACAATTTAAAGGAATCCATTTCTATTTCCTTTAAAGTTGCCTTATGTTCACCCAGAGAAATTTTTTCAGCATCTACATTTGGTTTTAAAGTGAATGAAAATCAAAACGAAGAATGAAACAACGAATTGCCGAGAACAAGCAACTACGTAACAATTACCACTCTCCTTTCCTCTTTCTTCCACAAACTCAAGAGTTGCGCAACAAAAGTTGCTCTGTGTGAAATGTGACTTATTGTACCTGTACTCACTAAAGAACATCCTGTTTTAAACAATAAGGTTCAAAAACCTATTTAGATCATGTATTTTGCATGCGAAATATTTTTTTAGTGCTGGCAAACGATTGTCTCACATAAAGTACACAAATTTTCGTTAAAAATTGTGTTACCCTTATAATTGTTAAAAAAAAATTTACTAAATCAGCGGGCTAATTTTTAGTTAAAAAAAGGTAAATTCAGCAATGCTGTGCGAACACTTAGTCGATTGCAAATACAAAACTCCATGCTAAAACAATAAAATTTTTTGCTGAAAAGTTTGTAAAAAATATACTTTATTTATTCGCTGAACATTTAGATATAGAAATTAGTTTTTTTATAATTATTTTGAAGATAAATTACAAAACTTTGTAAAATTCAAAAATATCCAGACTTCCACATTTGTAAAATGATTTAATTGAAAATCTAAGAAATATATAAAAATAGTTTTAAATAAAATAGAAACAAAATTTGTTCAATTACTTACATGATGCATATTTGTTTTATTTTCTCCACATTATATAAATGATCACTATTTATAAACATTTTGTTTAAAAATACACATTTCATCTTTATCTTTATTAAATTTTTTTTTCTATATTAACATTTTTTAGATACACAAATGCTTTGATATATAAGACGTTTTACTAATTATGTTATTATAATAACTATTATTTTTTGAGCATACTAAGTAATGTCTATTAAAACCAAAAACAAAAATTGTCATTTTAGATTAAGAAGCTTTTTTTTAACTATTTCTTTGTGCCTGCTTACGAATGTCTCGGACTGTTTTAGTGAACTTTGTTAAAAATAATTCAAAATTTAGTAGTTTTATTTCAACTCTAGATAATATTTTTAATCAATAAGAACTGATGTAATTATGATGTTGAATGATTAAATATTAACAAAAAGTTTAATAAGGATTATTAAAGCAAAAGTACAAAAGCAAACAAGACTCATTAACATAAAATGCCACAAAGTATTGAAAATAATATTGTGAATCGTCGTAGTCTGATACATTCATCCAACTCAGTTTATCAGCACCATCAGTACATTCGTGAAGGTAAGTTCTTAAACATTGGTGTTTTTGCAAAAAACTGAAAGGAAAATAATATAAAAATATATGGAAATTATTAAAAAATATTGGAAATTTTCTTCTTGTAGTTTCAGCGTAAATTTTTTAACAGGTGCAAAAACTTCTACGAATTCTTCACAAATATTATCATTCATAGTTAAGCAGCATCAAGTAATTCTGAACAAAAACTTCTGTATTATAATAAGGCTTAAACCATGTCATAACTGGAATTCCATCTAGTTTGACTAATACGGCTTTTTCAAGTTTATCTTTTTAGCTAAAGAAGAAATTTTTGGTGTTCGCAATTTTTTGCAAATAGCTCCGGATTGATCAATTATTTGCTTAAAAGAAAGACTAGATATTGTGTCAAGCACTGCAAACTGGAATGCAAGAAATGTAATGTTTATTATGATTTTTCTATCAAACATTTCTCACGCCATGAACAGCAAGAATATTTTTTTATATATTTGAACCCGAACCTGTTTAAATTTTTGGGTTTAGTTGTTCGGGTTCAAAGTTTTTATAAACAGCTAACCTAAACCCGTTTGGGTTCGGGTTCGGTTTCAGCCCCTGCTAACAAACAAAGAAAAAGAAATAAAAACAATGGGGCGTAATCGTAGTTCCGCACTAACGACTTTAAATTAAAAACCTGTTATTATCTATCTTGCTATTAAAGTCAGAATTATAGCCAGTTTTAAGTGGAACTGGCTTTAAATGGGTATCACATCAAATGTACCAAATGGCTTTAAATGGGTATCACATCAAATGTACCAAGTGGCAACATTGATCAGCTTATTTTATATTACCTTAAGAAAAGAAAAGTGTGAAAATAAAGAATATAATAATATAATTTTCCTTTTGCAATTCAAAAATTTTTTCATAAAAATTTTATCGGCTGAAAACAGCTGTTGTCAGTGTTGTTAAATTTGATAAAACCAACTTCAGCTAGTTTTAATTTTAAAGCAGACTTTAACGATTAAAGTATGCTTTTACTTGTCTATGTAGGCCTAAAGTATACTTTAAGAATAGTATTCTTTAGAACTCCTAAAGTATACTTCATTTTTGACTATGATTACGCGCCAATGGAAAAGTTCTTAAAAAGCTCAAATAACAGTAGAATAAGCAATTTAAATGAAAAATACGTCGTTGAATTTCATAAAGTTTTTATTATATACTACATTAAAATACAAATAAAAATAATTTTTGTATTTAGCTTGATATAAATTCTTTAGAACTTCAGTATTTGAACATATTTGTACTATTGTAACATGTTTGTACTATTGCAAAACCAAGCAAAGTTTGTCAAAATAAGCTTTAAACCCTCTTACAAAAAAAAAAAACCGCTAAATACCTATGCACCTGCAGAATCTGATAAATTTAGGTAAGCTATTGGTAATTTATGTGACACATTCTATCAAATAATTTAATCGTGCTTTCACATGTGTTGCAAAACAATTTGATTTCAAACCTACTGCTTTCAAACCTACTGGTCAATTATCTAATGTTAAAAATAAAAATGAACTGTCGTTCGAACTGATGCTTAATAAATGTTGCTACTCTATTTAAACAAAATGAAAATAAATTTTGAAACTCATCCTAAGTCCTTTTACCATTTCGTTAACTCCAAACGAAGATCAACTGTCATTCCGTCTGTAATGAAATTTAATATAATAATAAGCAACATGTTTGCTGATCTTTTTTGTACGGCACATTCTGATGCTAATTATGATGATTCTAAATCCTATCCACTGTCTCTGAACCTTTATCTCTACCTTTAGCGTTTCTGGATAATACTATGGTTGTAAACTTTTTTAGAAAACTGAAGTTCTCTTATAACCAGTGTTTAAAAGACTGTGATTCGTTAGGAAGTTTTTCTTTGAACTTTTACTATAACTTTCAATAACACAGTGCAGCATTTTTAAGGTCATCGTGTGGTTCCTCCTTCATACCCGTTTTTTTTTTGAAGTATATATCGAAACTAAAAAAAACCTGCAAAGGACTTGGCCAGATTACATCGAATTTTTTTTTATGGACACCCTAAGTTTTTGTACCCAAACACGATTTTTTTAAAAAAGGAAAATTTTTATGGAATCCATATATCATAAACCGTTCGGAATTTTGTTTTTATGTCTTTGGCAAAGTTGTAGATCCAAACCAAAGCAAAAAAATTCTCATATGGACCGACCCAAAAAAATTGCATCCACTGCATCAAAATTGCAAAAAATTGGGAAAAAATGCTATTTTTTCATGATAATATGGAAATAGCCAAACTTCTTAAAAAATGTTTCTGAGTGGGTGTGATTGTCATGTGTGTTTTTTCTTCGTGTTGCGGTTTTTAGGTGGAACTGGGTTTTTACAACACCTCATCTTCCTAAACAGGATTTTAAAATTGGTGTGATGTGCAACACGAAGATAAAACACACTTGACAATCAGACTAGCACGCAGTGAAAAGTCGAATTATATCCGTGTTTTGTGCAAAATTTTACAATTCAACTATTGTGCAATATGGAAAATAGCCGGTGTCCAAACATTGATTATTTTTGTTTAGTTTGTGGTCATATGGTGCCTACAAGTGTGCAAAGGAAAAGGTCTACTCCGGAATTTAAGCTAGCCTATGCATCTTATTTCGATGAGGTTGATCCCAGCGGTGAAGATTACACTCCAAATACAGTGTGTGGCACTTGTTACTTCCGCCTTTTGGATTGGTATCATCGACGAGGTAGAAATTTAAGTTTCATGAAGCCAATGGTGTGGATAAAAGACCCAAATTCACACGACAAATCCCGGTGTTACTCATGTATCAATTACTCCCCTAAGTTAAATAAACATATGTTAAAATGCAAAACATATGTGGCCACTTATACAGGCATACTCCCGGTGTCAATGCCTGATGGTGTCAAACCACCTAAGCCTCCGAGTCCGGATGTTATGTCCACACGGTCATCCACTACGACTTTCACAAATCAATCAGATTTCCAAGATGCCGATTATGAGCCTGATATTGACGACGATAAACCAAAACCGCTCGTACAAAACGAAATGGACTATGTTGTGGCTAAGATGGGCTTATCACAGCGGAATGCAGAATTTCTAACCTCATTTTTGAAGCGCCGAAAGCTTACAGAGCATACCGTTAGTGCCTCATCATATCGGAGCCGTCAAACAGAGTTCCAAACATTTTACACCGTCGATGCAGCGAACACGTTTACCCACTGCATTGACATCGAAGGATTAGTGAATCAGTTGGGAATAACGTATGCTGCTGATGACTGGCGATTGTTTATTGATGGCTCAGTATCAAGTTTAAAAGCTGTGCTGCTCCATAAAACTAACAACAAGCCTTCAATTCCATTAGCATATGGTACTAATATGAAGGAATGCTATGAAACTTTAGGTAATATATTGGAGAAAATCAAATATGAGGAGCACAAATGGAAAATTTGTTGCGATTTAAAAGTCGTGAACATAATGCAAGGTACTATTTTCTATTTGTATTTAGTAGTATCCTTTCTCAAGTGCTCTTCTTTCAGGAATAATTTCAAAAGGTGGCTTCCCTAGCTTCTTTTGCTTTATTTGCGATTGGGACTCACGATACCCGGGCAATCAGTATAAGCGCACAAACTGGAGTGCAAGAGATGCCGAAAACGTAAAACAACTTAAACTGAAAAATGAGCCGTTCATAAGGGAGACTAGTGATATATTACTTCCGCCGCTCCACATAAAACTAGGAATCGCTTCAAAGTTCATCAAAACTGCCGTTGGAAGTAGTGATGAAGTTTTTGATTGCTTGAAAACTATATTTCCGAAACTCAGCGATGCAAAAATTAAAGCTGGTAATTATGTAATTTTAATTATTTTTATATCTGATTTCGCGGGTCCCGCTTTATCTATACCTATCTTAATCGTTTGTAATAAATTTGTTTACATTGAACAGGTGTCGTGAACGGCCCAGATATCAGGAAGTTAATGAAAAACGATACATTTACAGCTGTGCTTACAAATGTAAATTTTAATCTCCGAAACGCATGGGACGCTCTCAAAGCTGTAATTCAGAATGTTTTATGAAAGGATCGAGCAGAGCCAGATAAAGCAAAGAAATTAGTGGCAACAATGCTGCAATATTTTGAAAATATAAATGTATCGACGCTGAAATTGCATTTTTTGCATCATCATATTGATGTTTTTTTAAAACAATTGCCCACCGAATCCGATCAGCAAGGGGAGCGATTCCACCAGGTCACAATGCCAATGGAAAAAAGATTCAAAGGCAAGAAGCTGGACGCAATGCTTGCAGAGGTTTGTTGGTGGAGCCACAAGGTGTGCCTGTGTGAGGATGGTGATATGGAAGACCCAGGAGACACTGGATTTAGAGATGTGCCTTTGGATCCTCTTTCTTCTTGTAGTAGTGCAGAGTCAGATCATGACCTTGAACCACCACCAAAAATATTTAAACCTTAACAGGCGTGAGTAGCAATGGTATGTTATTTATTTATTCTGTTAAAATTATATATTTTCTTATTTTAGTTCTGTTCGACAAACGTTACCTCGCGAACCCGCTTTGACTCCATCTTACCAAAAAGCGTTTTTATTAAAAAAAATTCGGTAAATGAGAGCGTGATAAGAAAGTAATTGTGTTTCTCATTTTACCAGAAGTTACTATACTTTTTTCGGGTAAAATCGTAGCAGAATAAAATCATCGGCAGTTAATAATACACATGTTTTGCATTTGTATAAATAAACAAAAAATCTTAAACAAAAAATAAAAAAAAAATTATGAAATTGTTAATTGCGCTATAAAATAATTACTTTTTATTAATAAAATAAATATATTCATTTTTTCAAAAACATATCAGCATTACAACAATAAAATGTTTAAATAGTAAATTTGAAAACAAGTAACAACAAAAACGGCATTAACCTATATAGTCTTTCTTTGTCGAAACGACAAACATTGGCTATGCAAAATAAGTGTGAGCAAAAAGATGTGCTTTCTAGGGTTAAGGAATGTTCGTATTAAGATGACATGTACTAGAGAGTTGTTTATATTGTTGTTAGATATAATTTAGCTGAAGAAAGATTTCTTAAATTCCCAGTATTTAAGCCATTTCAGGACAAAATCATGAAAAAATCATAAAAAAATAGCATTTTTTCCCAATTTTTTGCAATTTTGATGCAGTGGATGCAATTTTTTTGGGTCGGTCCATGTGAGAATTTTTTTGCTTTGGTTTGGATCTACAACTTTGCCAAAGACATAAAAACAAAATTCCGAACGGTTTATGATATATGGATTCCATAAAAGTTTTCCTTTTTTAAAAAAATCATGTTTGGGTGCAAAAACTTAGGGTGTCCATAAAAAAAAATTTCGATGTAATCTGGCCAAGTCCGTTGCGGATTTTTTTTAGTTTCGATATACACTTCAAAAAAAACCGGGTACGAAAGAGGAACCAATTTATGTGTTGCGCTGTGTAATTCAAAAAATTCCAGCACTAGTCATTAAATAACTTTCAGTTATTCAAAAACAGCCAGTCATTGTTTTAAGAAGTTTTTGTTTTCTTTATATGCTTTAACTTGAACCACAAAAATAAACATGAAGGTGCCTAAACAGTTTATGCTTAAAAAACAATAACTTGCAGCCTAAAAAACAATAACTGCCATCCAAAAACAAAAAAACGATTATTATTATTATTAAAAAAACAACTGCCAGCTAAAAACAAAAATACTATCATTAGCTGTGGGTGTGTTTTGTTTCTTTGTTGGAAATATTTACTATGTATGCATATGTAAAGCAGGACAGAAATATATGAAAGGCTGGGGGTCAGTGATGTCAATCTATTTAGTTAAAGATTAAAAAAAACATTTCTGGAAAAAAAAGTTTTTGTAAAAATTAATTGATATGATTGAAAGAACCATATGCAGTCGTGGTCACACAATTAAGTCATTCGAACTCATGAAATTTCTATCAAGAATACATTTTTTAGCCATAAAATCTTTTAAACTAAAACAAATAAACAAAAACAATTCACGATTACTTTAAACTGCATTTAGAAAAGGCTCGAAATCTAGTTTAAACTAGATTTCGATCATATGGTACTGTATACATTATACACGAACTAGATTTCAAAATGTAGTTTAAACTAGATTTCGAGCATAATGTATATGCAGTTTAAGTGCTTTTTTCAACTTTTTTAAATACACTTCAACTATTTTGTGGACAAATAATTAAGTCATTTAGAAAATATTATTTTAATCAATTAACACCATTATAATTGTAAAGGGTTATTTTTTAAGATCTTTCGGGTTTGATTTAAAAAAAATGAAAATTAGAGAAATGTATGAAATCTTTATTTGAGTCAATAGTACGGTCTATATAGTTCAATGTTTAAAGATGATTTCATGTACATGTTGACCGCGGCTGCGCCTTAAATGGGTTATACGCTGGGTCCAATTTTGGCATACTCTCCCCAAAATATCGGCCGGTATCACGAATAAGTTCTTTAATATTGGCTTCCCCCACAAAATCTAAATTCGTTTAATCGCACGATCTAGGCGGCGAATTGACCGGCCCCAAACGTGAAATAAACTGTTCACCGAACTCGTCTCTCAATTGGGCCATTGTTTCGCGTGCTGTGTGGCATGTGGCACCGTCTTCTTGAACCCACATGTCAGCCAAGTCCAGCTCCTCTATTTTGGGCAAAAAAAAGTTTGTAATAATCGCACGGTAGCGTTCGCCATTCACAGTAACGTTCCTGCCTTCGTCGTCTTTAAAAAAGTACGGTCCAAGTACCGGCCCATAATCCACACCAAACAGTGCATTTTTCGGGATGCATTGGCAGTTCTTGCAATGCTTCTGGCTGCTCTTCACACCAAATACGGCAATTTTGTTTGTTCACGTACCCATTCAACCATGAGTTTCGTCGTAGAAACACAGTTTCACACAGCACGATTTTGAAAACAGACCGTTTTATGATTCCTCATATGTTCTCTATTTGATTCATATATGGGCTTTGTGCTGGCCACTCGAGAACCTTAATGTGATTCCTCTCCAGACAAAACTAGACGACCCGAGACTTGTGCTTCAAGTCGTTGTGTTGTTGGAATATTCATGATAGTAACAAATCGTTACCATAATCACTATACAGATTATTTTCACCTCTCATTTTGCCGTCAATTGTCACTATCAGACCAACTCCAGATGAGGTAAAGTATCCTGATAATATCACCAGCGACACACCGTGCTTCACTAGTTTTTTTTGTATGTTTGGGATTTTTGTGGACATCTTACATGTGGTCTACCATTTTTACCAAGAACAAAAGACTCAGATTCATCGCTCCAGACAACCAATTTCAAAAAATTTTGGTCACAGTGGAGATATTCTTTTGTAAAATTTAGACCTTGCCTAATATTTATTTGACACATTCGGCTTTCGTTTTGCTGTGTGACCATATAAATTTTTTTTGACCAAACGCCTTCTTTCTTACAGTTCTTGCTGATATTTTAACATTGTGTTCTGTTTCCACGCTAGGCTTTATTTGCGTAAGTGTTACCTGTTTGCGGAAGAAGACGTTTTTCATTGAAAATATTTGATAGTTTTATATTTTTTAAAATGTTTAATTGCATTGACTATTTTTTTACGCGATAATGAAAGGGTAATTACCACGTTTTCTAGTCTTCATTTTAATTCAATCAGCCGTTTCCTGTCTGTGTAGTCTGTGTTTGATATGTTTGGAATTAACAAACAGTCAAGGAAGCGCTATAAATGCACCAAGAAAAAAATGTTAGCACAATGACTTAATTGTGTGACCACGACTGTATTATTATATTCCATTATAAATTTATTTCCATTTAATATTCAAACGATTCAAATCAAATATATAAATTTTATAACATAAATTTATGTAACATTTTTTTTAGATTTTATTTTTTTTTAATATTTATATTTTACGAACTTAAATATGTATTAATATTTTATGATTTATCTTCTGTAGAAATATCGATCTCCATTATTAATTTATTTCCATTAAATATTCAAACGATTCAAATCAAATATATAATTTTTATAACATAAATTTATGTAACATTTTTTTTTTAATATTTATCTTTTACGAACTTAAATATGTATTAATATTTTATGATTTATCTTCTGTACAAATATCGATCTCTAATATAACATAATAAAGAAATTATGAATTCAGCTTTAAAAGAGTAAGCATCAAAAAATAGAATAGAAGAATTTTTATAAGGATTTTTATAAGAGAATTAGAAATTTTTTTTCGAATCAAGTTTCGGAGTAACCCCTCAGTGCTGTCAAGTATTTTTTATAAAACCCCATACTTTGTCCAAAAAACCCTAGATTTACTCTACTACTAAAAATATTTTTTCTAAAATTATAAATAGCTGATGTCTATACCAGGAGGGGAATCGTTTTGTTAGGCCTTAAAGGGCGAAAATTTTCAAAACATACCTTATCAGTGATTTGGCTAGTACTGCAGGGAACGCATATTTTGGGTTTGTACCCAAGAAACATTTTTACGGACTCTCCTACATGTACGGACTCATAAATACCGCTTTTACGGAACTTTAACGGAATCTAATATACGTATCCGTCAAAGCTTGTACGTATACGGAACATTAACGGACCATATAATCGGATTTTCGAACACAACACGCTTTAACTCCGTTTTGCTGTATCCGTTTCCGTACCGTTAAATACGGACTTCACATATTTTTAGTTGCTATAAATAAATAAAATTTTAAAGTTTTATGTTAACAAAATTAGTCGCAAAATATTAACACGACGTGAAAATTTTGAGGCTCATAAAAGAATCATTTATGTGATGTCTGTTGTCCAAGTTTTTATACTAACCTAACCGTGCATTGAATATTCAAAAAACCATCAAAAGAAGAAAAATCATTTTCGTGTTCAAAATGTGACAAAAAGTAGAAAAAAACTTATGTTTTGGCAATCAAAAAGATAATCATAATCGCTTTTAGATTTAGCACCAATGAAAAACTTAAAAGTCATATTAGATCTATACATGGACCTTCTGCAATAATAAATATGTTTTAAAACTCCATAAAATAGAAAAGCATCCAGTGGGTGAACAATTTGAATATACATGCCCAATATGTTCTGGAATATCAGCCAACAAACGGGCACATGTAAGGCATGTCAAATATTCAAATGAAATGGGTTACAATCCAAAATGTACAGTTATAAATCTTTTCAAATACCACGAGTCTTATAAGTTACAGTTTTAATGACTATGAGCGTTAAAAGTTAATTTTTTTTTAGTTGAAGATATGTGCATTTTTTATATATTTAAAATTGTCACTTGTGTCCGGGAATTTTTACAAACTACCTAGTCATCGAATAAAATGTCATCACCAGGAGTGGAAAGAGGTTCTATGTAAATAATATTCTAAAAATTTACCCCCCATTTAATAAAACATCGACATCAAACATCTATTTTCATACCCAAGCAACTAAAGATTGGAAAAACAGATACACCGAAAATAAATTTAATTTGAGGTAAAGATTTATGAAATTTAAAAGAAGTTTTACGGTGATGTGCGCAAATTTATGCAATTTTGAAAATAAAAATATTGTATGCCAATTCATAATAGATTTTGTTAAAAAATAACCGCAGTGATGGATAGAGATGCAAGTTATGCTGGAGATGAATATTTCTTTAATTAAATTTGTAAAAGTTTTATTTTGTTATTTTATTACATATCTATATAAATAAATTTTTAAGAAAAAAAAACTAAAATTTGTTATTCAAAATTCAAAAATTTAGGCATTTACATAAATCCGTTTTTTGTTGAAAACACGGTAGGAATACGGATCCCTTAACGGTCCGTCATTGACGGACTTTCAACGGACAACACCGTTTTTCATCCGATATATCCTGTCCGTAAACGGTCCGTCATTGACGGACTTTTGACGGATAACTCCGTTTTTCATCCGATATATCCGGTCCGTCATTGACGGACAACTCCGTTTTTCATTCGATATTTTCGGTCCGTCATTGACGGTTTTTAAACGGATTCGAATCAGTTTCGATGTTCTTTAAAATCCGTTTTCTGGTCCGTATACGGATCCAGCAAACTGTACGTACATGGAGTTGGATTATGACGGACAGAAAACGGTAAGTAAACGGAACGTATTGTTTGTTGGGTAGCCAAAGGGTTTCGGACAGGACGTGGGAGTTTTTCCCCCTTTTGTCTATGCCGGAGGGAGAACCTACATACCAAATTTGAATTTCCTAGCTCCAACAGTTTGGGCTAGGCGATGTTTAATGAGTGAGTAAAGTTATTCCTCTACATACGCAGAGAACACAGATTCATCGTAACAACCGAATTTCTTGCCAACTGAATATTTTTGTTGCAGCAACCGAATTATTTAATTGTCCTAACCAAATGTTTTCCTGATAAAATTGAAATATTTGGTTACATCCGAAATTCTGCTGCATTAGCCGATTTTCGGTTGCGACAAACAAATGTAGATGGCTTTAACCAAACCATTCGGTTGTTACAATAAATATGTATTCTACATAAACAACCAACAATATAACAGATATTCATAAAAAAAAGGCTCAAATGCTGCATTTGCCGGCTGTACTTGAATGAAACTGTTCAACATTGAATTTTAAAAAGCGATTAATTAATTTTGTGTATCTGTTTATACTTGAAAATCTAATGCTGGCTAGTTTTTTTGTTTTTATTTTTTTTAAACTACCAGTTAGTGATAGCCAGTTTTGTTTTATAATATACCAGTTATACCACATGTTATTGCTGGCAAGCTGCTGCTTTTGTAATGTGAATGACTGTTTACTTAACTATTAGTTCTATCGCTTTATTCTTTATTGCTGTTTGTTAAAACTGACTTTTTCAATGCAGTTTTTCGTTTTCAAAAAATAAACTTACTATGCAATTGCTGTTGAAAATTGATGCTAGTTCAAGTTATAGTGATTGGTAAAACTTTAGTTTTTAACTTAGCTGTTGAAACAGTTAAATTTAGGTAATTTTGCTAAAATCGCGTCAGCCTTTTAATCTCTGGTTATAACGTTGGACCTGATAATGTTCCAAGTTGTATTTTAATACAATGTGCTGATGCTTTGGGTACTCCATTAACACTGATTTTTAATAATTCGTTAAAATGTGGGTTTTTCCAAAAATATGGAAATATTTGTTTATTCGTCCTATATATAAATATGGAAATAAATCTCATATAAAAAATTGCCGTTGAACCAATCAAAATATTTTAGTATTTTTTTTAATGGATAAAGATTTAGTTGAACTTTACTCAGTTTTAATTTCATAAAAATTGATAGAGTACTTTTTAAGGAATTCTAGGTCATAGTTGAACTTTTTATTTTTTAACTTTTAGCGTTAAATATATATGGGTTTTTTTATTTTTTTATTTATAAAAAAATGTCATATTTGGATTTTAATAAGAATTATAAACATTTTTTGTAAGAATGGGTTTTTTTAATTTTTACACTCAACTAAAAAATAGTAAAATCAACTGGAAATTTTGCTATTATTTGATTGGCCTGCAGTATTTCGTAAAATATAGTGTCTCATTTTTTCAAATATCCCTTGTTTGCGTTGTACTAGTCGAAGGATCTGAATCATCCAAAACTTATTCAATCGCAATGGCACATATGATACCATGAACATATCTGAGTCCGAAATATTTTCACATACTGCTTGTTTGTATTGTTTTTGTCCGGAAGAACCATCACATACCCATTTACAAAATAGAATTTACTTTGTGTTTCCATATTTCTTTAACTCATCTCTTTTATTGATTGTAGCAAGCGTTCGGCTGTGTGATCGAGTATAGATTGTAGTTGTACCTCTAACGAAATTAGTTTGATTGTAATAGTCTTTGATGGCAAGCAGTCCATTTTAGCAGCAGTTATGTAATGGTATGCTGAATACATATTTTAGCCTTTCAATCGCACGCAATCTGAGCTGAATATTGCCTCCTCGTTTGTGAACTGTTTTGCATCGCTCGGAGTTGGTATACTTTTAAGAATCCGTTTGTTCTCACTGGACTAGCTTTAACAACTTTTTCAATGATATTCACTTTTTCAATTGTTTCTGTGATCGTAATTGATGTAGGAAAGATTATTTTATATATGTACATCCAATTCCATCATTAACATATTTAAGTTTCCGCCTCTTAGATCTATCGCTGTAGTTGTCCAATGATTTGCGTGGTCTTCCAGTCTTATCTTTCTTTGTTGTTTCTGAAGCGACAGTAAGTTGGCCTTCTAACCAGTTTGCACTTTTTATATAAAACTTTTGTTTACTGTAGCTAACTTATTTGTGGCGTTTTTGTAGGGCTTTGTCGAAATTAGATAATTGCTCCTGTATTTCGTTATTGCTGAAATATATTATAGCAATTGAGTTTGTATTCAAATGTCACTTTCTTATAAGCCTTTTTATAAGCCATAATACTATGTTTCTAGGTAAACTAAAAAGGAAAGAAAATGGAATTAGTGCATTACTAGGAAAAATAATATATTTAAAAACCTACTATACAAATGAATTAACTTTGTGTGTTTTCTTTATTACTTGCATTGGTGCATTGCTAGGTAAAATAAAAGGGTATAAAAAGGGTTAATAAAAACCCTAAGCTACAAATGAATTACATCTTTTGTGTATTTTCATTCTTACTTACAAATATATAAAAAGGGTTGTGTAGTTTGTAAGCAGATATCATTACTGGTAATATAACAAATAATGACTTTTATAAGCTATTAAATACCTAAAGCACAAATTTAACACACGATTCTTTACTTATAGGGCTGTTTAAAATAACGTAATTTGAAGTTTTTTTTTGAGTATTTTAATAAAAAAGAAAAGAGTGCTCAAAGCTCTATTCCACTAAAGTTAAAATTTTATAAAAATATAGTAGTTTAATAAATATTTCAGAACACCCCTAATATTAAACGGTAGGGCTGTGACCACTTACAACAACTAAAGACTACAATCATACCAACCTTCGATGATAACTTGCGAATAGTAAACATTTATTTTTGACAGCATACCACGCCCACAATTAGCAATATTTTAAACTAATTTTTTGGCTACCCGGGAAGCGTTTAAAAGAAGAAAAAATCAGAGTTTCAAAAGATAAATATATTTATTAAGGAAGTCAGTACTTTTTTTTATCAAATCGACATAGCCGTGTAAAAAAGTTCAGATTTCAACAGATATCATTGAATATAATTGTACCAGATCTAATAAGATCTCAAATTTATCTCCAAAAATCTAGGCAGATCTCACGCACCGTATATAATCAGGCCCAATTTTCTCTAAATATTATTATATGTCCATTAGATTTAATAAGAAATTAAAGAACACCTTTATTTATATATACATTTTTACTTCGTTGGCTTTGAAACTGCTCAATTGCGCACTAGATCTGATATAAGATATAAACTGATCTGGCATATCAGCCCTTTGTAGGCAGATCTGGCACTAAATCTGATGACATTTGTCTATAAAGTGTATCACATATGCCACATCTAATCATGTATGATCAGATCTGGCATCAGATCTAACTCGACTCAATCATATGTAATTAGATTAATGCAGATCTGATCAGATCTAAACTTTTTTACACAGGCTAGCCTAATGTCGTTAACCATAAAGTACCGTTACGGATAGTTATCGGAATAACTGAAATGACTTTAGCGTTACCCTAACCGATAAAAGCACCAATCCGGTTACCCACCATAAACAAAATTTACTGTAAAAACTACTAATTTATGTCAGCGGTTTCAAAATGTTTGTAGTAAAAATTTGTCAGTTATTTTTACGACATTATTAATATTTTTACTGCACTGCTAAGTTATTTTTTAGAAGTTAAAAATAACTGTTAATGGTATTTTAATGGTAAACACGTTTGTCGCCTTTTTAACTGCATATACCTTTGTTTTAACTGTGATTTTCATTAGATTTGTATATATATATTGAATATTTCTGTACCACTGACAATTTCTGCGTGGGTAGTTTATTATTTTCTTTTAATACATTATTTTATTTTCTTTTTATTTTCAGGAACTGAAATGGATGTTACATCCAAAAGCAGTAGTCGACATATGTCCCACTGCCGAAGTACGATTTCATATGGTTCGTCAACAATTGATCAACACAATGATCTTAATGCCAAAGATGATGACATGACATTTTGCATGTCAAACTATGCAAAAGAAGTCATGAAAATGATGTTTATGATGCGTTCCCACAATATGTTAACCGATGTAATACTCGAAGTAAAACAAGAATTGTTTCCAGCTCACAAAGTTGTTTTGTCGGCCGCCTCGCCGTATTTCAAAGCGATGTTTACTGGTGGACTTAAAGAAATGGAAATGTCTCGTGTACGATTACAAGGGGTTAGTATTGAAAACAGGTGGTGTTTCAGATGACTTTTTGGCAATATTTGCATCCTAAAACACACAAAGTACTGTTTTTTGTCTGAATTACAAACTAGGTGTGTCCCTCAGCTATGGGTCGTTTAATATATTTTATGTATACAGGCCATGTACGAGTGACAGAAGTGACAGTTTGTCAATTGTTACCGGCTGCAACAATGTTTCAAGTGCCAAATGTTATTGATGCCTGTTGTGCCTTTTTAGAACGACAATTGGATCCTACAAATGCCATTGGAATTGCAAATTTTGCGGAGCAACATGGTTGTAACGAACTTCAAAAGAAGGCCAATTATTTCATAGAACGTCATTTTACGCAGGTAAGAAAGAGCGCATCATCTACAAATGTATTTATGCCTGGGAGTAATTGGTAATGCATTGCACATTTTAGGTCTGCCAAGAGGAGGAGTTTCTACAGTTGTCTGCATATCAACTAATAGCTTTAATACGACGCGATGAATTAAATGTTCAGGGTGAACGAGAAGTTTATAATGCTGTCCTTAAATGGGTGAAATATGATGAAGAAAATCGTTATCCTAAAATGGAGCACATTCTGTTTTCGGTACGTTGCCAATTTCTTACACCCACATTCCTGCGAGAGCAAATGAAAAACTGTGATGTTTTACGTAAAGTGCCTGCCTGTCGTGAGTATTTGGCGAAAATATTTAAAGATTTGACGTTGCACAAACGGCCCGTGGTCAAGGAACGTAAACCCAACACCACCCGCATGATATTTATTGCGGGTGGATTCTTTCGTCAGTCCCTAGATATTTTGGAGGCTTACAATGTGGACGATAAAACATGGACAACATTGCCTAGTTTACGAATACCACGTTCGGGTTTAGGGGCTGCCTTTCTAAAGGGTATATTCTTTGCAGTCGGAGGAAGGAATAACTCCATTGGCTCGTCATACGATTCAGACTGGGTTGATAGCTATAATGCCTTGACCGAACAGTGGAGACCATGTGCCCCGATGACCGTGCCCCGACATCGTGTTGGCGTTGCTGTTATGGATGAACTTATGTATGCGGTTGGAGGATCGGCGGGTTCGGAATATCATAATACTGTAGAATAGTAAGTTTTGTTAAATGTTTTGCAAGGTAAAATCCATTTAATAATACATTTTATTTGCATTTTAGTTATGAGCCCGAAATGGATCGTTGGTTTGTAGTACGACCTATGCATGCTAAACGTTTGGGTGTTGGTGTAGCCGTAGTAAATCGTCTACTGTATGCAGTGGGTGGCTTTAATGGCACCGAACGTTTAGCTTCTGTGGAATGTTATCATCCCGAAAATAATGAATGGAGTTTTGTATCACCCATGGCTTGTGGTCGCAGCGGAGCCGGTGTAGCAGCTATTAATCAGTATATCTATGTGGTGGGAGGTTTCGATGGCACACGCCAATTATCTTCTGTGGAACGTTATGATACTGAAAATCAAGTTTGGGAACAAGTGGCTCGCATAAATATTGCACGCAGTGCTTTATCTCTAACGTCCCTTGACGGAAAACTTTATGCTATTGGTGGTTTTGATGGTACAAATTTTCTATCGATTGTTGAAGTATATGATCCAAAAACAAATTTGTGGGAACAAGGAACATCACTAAGTTCTGGAAGATCTGGTCATGCTTCAGCTGTCATATATCACCCATCTTGTGTTACCAATTTTATGGATTGCATTGAAGATGAAAAACGTAGCGGTAGCGGCCCCGGTGGCAATGACAGTCGATCTGATGATAACTCAAGCGATCAACCCAGTGGAAGTCGTGGTGGTGATACTTCATTGGGTGGAGGTAATTCTATTACGGGATTTAATTCTTCATTAGGTAGTAGTGGTTGTCGTAATTGTGAAAATGATGTGCCTTTTTCACAAGAATATGAGGTAAATGATACACCCACCACCTACACAAGTAGCATTTGTACTATTTTGCCATTAAGACATGTACCAAATGAAAAGCGTCGCAGACGTTGGTGTAAAAAATTGTGTAAACTAAAAACAGAACATTCCAGTGCAATAATATCAAATAAAAATACACCATTGCCATACTCACCGGTGCCAAATGTATCATCTTCACTAACCCAGCTGTCTTTAAATGAAAGCGAAGATGCAATTCCCACTATTAGTATTTTACCTTCTAACGGCAAAAGAAAATGTCATTTGTCACAATGTAATTCCACCAAATATCTTATTGAAATTATTCGTAAGAGTTATGCTCATAATGTGCTGAAGGAGTTTTTTAATTCACTTCTAGAGAGACAATCAAAAGATAAAGCGTTGCCTTGTCATACAATATAATAATGATACCATAATGTTATAGAATTTTTATCAATACCACTCCATAGTAAGTTATTTCATAATAACATGCATACCTTTTATATTTCTATTTCACAACATTGTTTACCCAAGTATTCCCAAAGTTAAGCATGTTAAATGAAATTATATAGATCTTAAAAAAAGAGATGAATTACCAAAATATGGTAAAATATATTTAAATGTTTTTATTTTTATACGATTCTCTAACATATATTAAAGTTTATTATTTAAAGATGCTTTATTGAATTTAGGAATGGGAGATACATACTTCATATTATAGGCAAAAATATCAAGAAATATGATATGACCCCCTGATTATGTAAGGCGTTGGTGTATTTATTAAAAACAACTCCATACAAATCGAATTTCTCAACATCCCATATATAGCACTGAAAAATTAAATAGAAAAGAGATGAATTACCAAGATAGGGTAAAATATGACTAAAATGGTGTTACGAGATTTTTAGAATTCGTTAGCGTTTGGCTCCTGTTGGCTTGGCAGTATTTTACTTTCATATAGAGCCAATTTACACGGTGACACTTAATTACTGGAAATAAAATATTTTAGTCTTGGATTTTTTTATAGATACACAAACGAACCTTTCATTTAAATATAATTATGTCTGTTTTTGTTCAAAAATATTGTAAAAAGTTATTAAAAATAAAAATTTGGAAATTGGCTTCGGTGAGGAAAATTTTTTCTCTAAAATTATCAAAACAAAAAGTTTTTGTTATCATATAACAATATAACCTATGTCATTACGAAAAGGTTCCACCATCGTTTTTCTGAAAGAATCATTTTCGTTTGTCGAAAGTTTTTCTTGTCGGAAGGCACATTAACCCAAAAGCAGTACTTCTTAGCAATAAAACATTTATTATTTGCAAATTATCATTCAGATAAGTCGGGGAACCTTTAAGGCATTTGTTATCGCTAAATTATAGTGTGGAAAAAGGAAATGTTTATAAGATTTCCTTGTTCTGTCGCCCAAAAGTCGATTTTTATTTTATAAACATTTGACGTTTCAATGTATTTTTCATAACTGCCAGTTACATTTATTAATGGTTTCTTTTATTTAGAAGGAAAACAAAACTTTATATCTATGTACTAAAGAGAAATAAACAACATAAAATTTATAATTCAAATATAAACATAAAACAGTTTTTTTAATATTATATTAATAGTCAAAGGAAATAATTATAATGTCAAACCTTATAACTTTACTAAAGGTTATTTTTTTATTTGCATTATGAGCTCCGGAATTACGAATATCCTCCTCCATTCTTTGTGGTATACTATTCACCAAGTTTTGAAATTCGAAAAGGTCGACTTCATTTCAAGCACGCTTTACTCCTTTTTCAGCTCTCTTATGAAGTTAAATTGCCGTCTACGAGCGTAAACTTTGCTAAATAATATACCCCTTAAATATGTTTTATTATTCATTGAAAATAAAAACAAGTTTTTATACAAAAGAAATCGTCTTTATTGTTCAACAGACAGTCCTAAAACCTACTAATATTAACCTTATTTCTCAAACAAAATCTTAAAAAATGATTCAATCTCTGGAAAGGGAAATAAATAGTATATTGAAAGGGAAACAAAACAGAGCTTTAATTGTATTACTAAAATGGGGAGAACACCTATAAATATTTTAAAAATTGAGAGAATGAGTGAATTTGTAAAGTATTGTGCTAATTGAGGAAACGTAAGAACAACAAGAAAAGGAAAACGCCCATATAAAATACGAAGGGAATAAGAGAGAGAGAGAAACAGATAGGGTGATAAAATGAGATTAATAAGTTATATTAAAATAATAGTTATATGTATTATATTAATATAATTCCATAGGATTGAGATCTGCAGGCCATGTCATAGTTTCTGTCTTTTTTTATTAAGCCACTTTGAATAAAGGCTTTTTTCCTGCTCAATTATTGAATTTCGCAACTTAGTTTCGTTGAGATATGAAATTAAAACATTTTCCAGGAGTTCTATGTAATTTTGGCTTACAAAATATATAGTAGAATCTAGTTAAAACCAAAGGGTTGGAAACCTTCAGCAAAATTTCGACGTAGCTTAACTTGGGCGGACAGCCTCTAATCTTTCCACATCTTGTTGTTTCCGTCAGAGCTATCGCGCAAAAACTTATTTTTATCACTAAAAACCACGTATCGTCATTCATGGTCCCACAGCAAATGATCATTAGCTTTTGTGATTCGTCTTCAGAGCTGGCTTTAACTCAGATTTTACCCACAAAATTATTTCGGCCGATGATAAAATATAGTGTAAGACTTAGTTCTTGTTATTGCTTCCTTCCTCAGTAAATGGTTTTTCAAGCAGCATTTGAACTCGTCGACGAAAATGTGCTTACGACCTTCATAACTCAGGAACCAAATGAGTCTCCTTAAAATTTTGCCACATATGTAAAGAGGCCTTAGTTTTTAACATATATTTTTTTTCAAAATTTTAAAAAAAATTGGATTTTGAGATATGGGTCTTTGAAGATTAACTTAAAAAAATTACCTTTAACTTTTTAATACAAAAAAAAAACTTTTGGGACGCCATTTTGAAGGTAATGTTTTCACCTTTAAAATTTAAGGTTGTATAGTTCAGAAGTTATGAGCGACTTTGTATGGAAATTTTTTCGTTATTTTGAAGTTTTGCTAATTTTCATGACGTCATATTTCCAAAACCAAAAGGGTTTGGGGTCGAAAGGTTAATGATTTGATAAACACTACCCATTTACAATAATTGTGGCGAATTTCATTAAAATCGGAGATGACAAATCTGAAAATGACAGTTTTCTGTGCATGAATGACATGGAATGGCCCAGTATATTAATTTCCTTGGCTGTATAACATTGAAAGAACAAAAAAAAATAGATTTTCCAAAAAATTAAATAGTTTTATTTGTATTTTTTTTTACTTGCATAACATGCTCGTACCGTGTTTCAAACCCAGACCTGCAGATAGAGAAGAGTAAATCTGGCATTTAAATAACTGAATAGTTTTAAATTGAGCTTTCTTTTAGATTGATTAGCCGATCTTAAAGATGTTGCTTACTAAGCGTTTGTGTTTCGTTTTCTTCGACTTTTCTGATTGATTTATATATTGTTTCAAATTAATTGAGCTTGAGATCTTTTTTAAAATAATATTGTAATCATTTCAAAATTATAATTTGTTTAGTATATATACAAAATAGGTTATATTTTTTCTTTCCAAATAATTTTCTTTACAAGACCAATTGATTTTTTTTGAAAGTCCAATCGGGTTTTAGCAGATTTCAGGGAAATTTGTGCAGAAATGGGAAAAATAATTTAGAATTCAGGGAATGTTGTTAAATTTTCTCTCAAAGTTACCGAACCTTTGTAATATGTACAAAATTTTATTTGGCCGCTGCTAACGATACTTTGCCTTCCTCTATGACGACACCTTAAAAATTATCTCCGCACTCAAAATCAAATTTTCGTAAAAACAACCAAAAATACACGTTCAAATGGTTAACACCCGGTCAATTTTCTTTAATGTATGTCTTTTATCTTTTTTCGAATTTTTTTCTAAAAAAGGAGTTATTAAAGGTTGATTTATACATCGACTACCCTTATCTACTATTTCTAAGTATTGGGTTTAAAAATCGGCAAAACAACAAAATAATAAAAACATTAGAAAAAACTATATGTGGTTTATTGTTTTAAAATATTGTATTTAGTGTGGGTGCGAGATGGCTAAATAAAATCTAAACTAAATTCAGGTTTCTAAATTTCTTTGAAATTATAAAAATTTTGCAAATATCTTTCAAAGAAATTTTAAAATCTTTCGTAAATTTGTATTTAGTTTAGAATTTATTTAGTTACCTCGCACAAATCCTTGAATGAATTATGTAAATTGTATATTTTCTTTAAAACAACAAAATTCGTAATTTCAATTGTATTACTACTTTTTTAAATTAAAAATCTGAGATTCTAGTACGACATAAAGTCTTAACTGGAATACCCCAAATTTCAGAATATGCAATCAAAATTGAAAATATTTAATTAACAACTTAAAATATTATTATATGTTTTACCTTTTTTTAAACTTTCACGTTTTATTTTTGAGTGTACTGATTTTTTTTTAATAAATATGCCATAAGTTTTTTGTATTTCATTTGCAATTGTCATGGCAAAATTATACCAGGTAACCATATGTATACATTCTCTTCATTGAAAAAAATAATGCAAACGTTAACATACCCCAAATCGAAAATAAAAAAAAATCAAAACAAAATGAAATTAATTTGAAAAACAAAATTGTTGAGAATTGTAAATTATAACTACGTACATGTTTTTTTTTAAATATATAAATTAAAAATGAAGTGTTCCGTATGCATATATATGTACATTTAAACAAACAAATATTAAATTTGTTAAATGTGAAATTGAATACACTTAAAATGCTGTTACTGAAATAATGTCTAATATCTTAGTGCGTAAATAATTTATTTTATTAACTTTTATTTATTAATTTATTTTGGTTTGTATTTCTATTAAAATTGTCTTTTTAATGTTAAATGTAAACAAATCATTTTTGGACACATGTTTTGAAGTTTAGTTTTTTATATTTTGTTTTTCTCTGATATGCAGGGGTGTGTGAAAAAAATAACAATAATGTCAATAATATGGTATAGTTTTGTCATGCAGTAAAAGAACGGAACTATTGAAATTAAGTGTCTTACTTCACTTGAGATGAAATCATTTGGACAATTGATTGCTAACAATTTAATGCTTCTTCATCATGCACGTCTTATTAAGAAAACTATGTTTAATATAGATTTGTAGATTTATATTTTAATTGATTTTTTATTATAATTAATATAAGTGTAATTTAAAAAATAAAACACGTAAAATATCTGCTTACAAACGTCTTTGTTTACGTGGTCTTGGAGGATTCCATGAAACACGAGTGTTATCAGTTATTGAAATAATATTTAAGCCACTCATTTGTAAACCTTTAATAGCAGACTGAAAAAAAATAAATATAAATATATTATAGTATTAAATGTTTGTTTCAATAAATATTTTAGTCGGATGGTAAGTTTTTTTCTTCAGCGATGCTACCGCCTTACTTGTTACGCAAAAAAAAAATAGTATGAATTAATTTATTAGATTAGCCGATTAAAACTAAAAATAAGTATGTAACTGGATATATGTTCATTTGAAAAATGGTTAAAAACGGTTAAAAACTCTAATTAGAACATACTTAAAACAATTTCACATCGTACCGCATACCGTTGTTTTCTCTTTATTGTTGATCTGAATAAATATTAATTCTTCACTTCAAGTTCCAATTGGATAGAAAAATTATTATAATTTTGTAATGTAATTTCTTTTTAATGTTATTTAATGGTTAACGGTATTTTAAGAATTTTTGGTTAAGTATTTTGGGTTAGATTACGTTCGTAAATGCAGTAGTTGGGTATCACTGCCGCAAATTTTTGCAACTATTGCATAATTTACATTTCGTTTTAATTCATTTTTAATAATCAAAAGTTTCATCTTTCTATTAATTCTTTTTTATTAAAAAAAAGTTATTATTTTCATTAATAATTATTATTGTGGTGAACATGTTTTTTTATCTTCAAAACGATCCAAAAATAAACTTTTTGCAGTTGTTGTGCAGTAGCAAAGCATCTGCAACAGCTGATAACGCATCAGCAACAAAACTTGGCGTAACTGCCGCAGTGATGCACGAATTTTCTGCAAATACAAACGTACCCAAAACTTTTTCAAAATATTTTGGCCTCCTTAGCCCGAATCTGAAGTTTAAATAGCCGGTCTATGTTATGGAATCCCATTACGCAAAATATAAAACTAATTCAAACATCTAAAATTTGTAAATTTTTTGGCAAAAGTTTACTTTTTAGGGCAGTCAACAAAATAAAAAAATAGGTGAATTTAAAAAATTTTGCTTTTTGAATTAGTCACTTATTCCAGAATATGCACGAGCATGTCGAATCAATCATCTTAAATGTGGCCTTTCTTTATTTCAGACATTTGGTTAAAAATTTTGACCTATTTTTCAAATATTTTGAATGGATTTGCAAATTTTTTTTATTTATTGAAGTGTCTTTAATGTTTTTTTTTCTTTGCAAATTTTCGAGCTGTAAGGACAATTTTAAAAAAGGAATCCTTCGGAAGTGATTATACTTAGATGAAAGGTTATTTATGTGGTATTTTAGGACAAAATTTCTTTAAAAAAAGTGGGAAAACCTGGTCGAATTGAGTATCTATAGTTTTTAAACCAAGCTTAAGGGATTCATAGTAAAGTTGATTGTTGATCTGTATAAATGATATGTGAAATGTTCCTTGTTCGGTTCAAGATCATGGAAACTTTTCTGAATGTAGAGAAAAATTATAAATTGTGTAATAATGGGGAATACATCGAAAAAGTTGTTAGACACTAACCGAATAGAATGTACAACCTTCGTTACCATTCTTCGCATCACATAGTGTTAATTCTAAATATTCCTTCACAACTTTAGAGGAAAAAGCTAATGAAAGCTAACCTTACATTGATTTATTAAGAGAAAATGTACTTACACTCAGAAAAAAAAGTTAGTAGAAAAATTTGTAAACGGTTTTCAATTGCACTCTACTATTTTTGTATTGATTTTTAGTAAAAAATTATAATTTAGCAAATCTTTTTGCAATTTACATTTTACAAATTACAGAATTTTTACAGAATATTTACAAATTTTTGTTGCTAATTTCAGAAATCATTTTACAAATTTTTGAAAACCGATTTGCTAAAATTAGCAAAAAATATTACTAATTTTTAAAAAGTGGATATTGAAGGAAATGTTATTTTTAATTAAAACTTACACCTACAAACTTAAATTTCCTTAAAATGTTACATATATTAAAAAAGGTACCGAAAGTGAAGATACCGACTAATGTCTAACAAGAGGACATCCACTTAAAAAAGCGCTAAAAAGGTTTTTTAGTTCTAAAAATCCGCCCTAAAAACAATTAAAATTTAACCTTAAAAGTAAAAAAAAAAATTTAACAAAATATTTTTCAAAACAGAAATTACCAAATTAAAACAAAATGATTAATTCGTTTTTTAAAAAATATAATCAAAATTTTTGATGCTCGATAAGAAAAATAAATTCAAAGATTTTTACTAGCATTAATAATATTTAGTAATTTTTTTGCTGATTTTAGCAAACAGATTTTAAATTCCACTTTACAAAAAGTCTACTAAAATTTAGTAGCGGCTACTAATTTTTCTACTAATTTCATTGTACTATACGTCAGCAGACACGTGTTGCTAAGATTAGCAAAAAATACCGCTGGGCTCAAATTAGCAGAATTTCCCGTAATAACAGCAAAATTTTCAGTTGCCATTACAGACTTTTTTTGGTGAGTGTACAAACTGTCTGTGCCGATTAGTTACATATTTCAAATCAGATATCAGCTGATATTAAAAAACACGTATTTCTCATTACTGTAAATGAAAGTGAAAAATCAAAACGAGTTGTTTATATACCCAGGAATAATTTGCCAACCGTTCCAAAGAAATAGTACTGGCAAAAATAACCAAAGGAACAACAAATATTGAACTAAAATAGAGTAAATTCAGACCTGTCTCCACTTCTGTGAAATCTGGCACTTTACCGTTTCCTTCCTTTCTTGGGTATGGATGTGATGGCCTACGCTAATGACGCTAGTGGTGAAGTGGAAGCTTCCTTACACCTTGAGGGATACACTCAGAAAAAAAAGTTAGTAGAAAAATTTGTAAATGGTTTTCAATCCAACTTTACTATTTTTGTACTGATTTTTAGTAAAAAAATATTATTTAGCAAATCTTTTTGCTATTTACATTTTACAAATTACTGAGTTTTTACAGAATATTTACAAATTTTTGTTGCTAATTTCAGAAATCATTTTACAAATTTTTGAAAACCGATTTGCTAAAATTAGCACAAAAAAATTACTAATTTTAAAAAAGTGGATATTTAAGGAAATGTTATTTCTAATTAAAACTTACACCTACAACCTTTAAAGTGCCTTAAAATGTTACATGGATTAAAAAAGGGATCGGAAGTGAATACCGACTTATGTCTGAAAATAGGACATCCACTTAAAATAGCACTAAAAAGTTTTTTAGTTCTAAAAATTTTGGCTGGTTATTTTTGTTTGTGTATAATTTTGGCTTAAATACTCGTATAAGAATATCAATGATAAGTTATTTAAACGAATTCGTGGTAAATTAGGCCATAATAAAATAAATTTTTGTTTAAAAATTATTTCGAATAATTTATACGTAAATATTTATGGGTCTATTATCGATGGCAACCGAACTTTAGTTGCGTTGTCAACTGGCAACTGGCAACTCAACTGAAATTATAATTGGTATTAAATAAGGCAACTTTCCCCAGTTGCCAAAAAGTTATCGATAATGTAATTTTAACAGATAAGCAACTGAAAATAAATGTAAACAAATAAAAAGATTGACAAAGGAAAAAAGTTAACAAAAGTGAATTCATTAAAAAAAAAAACAAATTATAAAAAGAAATTGTGTAAAAACTTATTTCTTTTCAGTGGAACTGTTTTTTTGATGACGATGAAAAGGCTTCAAACGTGTCATCCATTAGATAATTTTCAATAAAAAGTTGCTTCTTATAGTTTCAAAGGTTATTTTCGCATTTCAAAAGACGCAGTTGTATATTAAGTGGAAGCCTTAAACAAAGTCGCTTTAAGATTTTTTGCTGAAGGAAGTTTCCAAAAATCTCACGGCAATGACTTAAATTTAGGAATGGTTCAACCAACGTTGTCGGTATAGTTTTAAAAATGTCGGAAGAAGAAAAAACAAAAAATAAAAACCTTTTTTATTCAAAAACGAAATTTCCAGGGATTGTTGGATGTATAGATGGAACACACGTACATATAATGGGACCGAAGGAATACATTCGTCCCTTATATATAAAAAGGCAAGGATATTTTTGTTTGAATGTTTTGCTGGTAAGTTATTTAACATTTTTTCTTTCTTTTGATCAAGATGATTTCTTTGTAGTTGTGCGATTACGAAATGAAAATAAGGTATGTTGATGCTAGGTATCCTGGATCTATTCAAGATGCCTTCATATGGAACAACAGCCCATTAAAGCAAGAGGTTGCTGCAGATTTTGAAATATTTATAACAATAAATAAATATGCTTACATTTTAATGTTCCCGCTTTTTTTCTTTTGCTTTAAAAACCTACAGCAACCAAAACTTTGTGGTTGCCAATACAATCACTATTTGGCAACTGAAATTGACAACTATCAGTTGCCATACGTAATATCATTTTGGCAACTGGCAACGCCACTGAGGTTCGGTTGCCATCGATAATCGACCCATTATTTTCTAATGTATACTTTGAGGGTATTAAAATATTAGTTAATTAAAGGATACTTTAAGGACAAACAGTTTTTTTAGTTCTAAAAATTAGCCCTAAAAACAATTAAAATTTGACCTCAAAAGTAAAAAAAAATTGATTAAAAAAATAAATTTAAAATGTACTAATATTAATAATATCGATGGCTTAATAAAAAGGCCCTAACTCGATTTTTTTTTACTTGACAGGAGAAGGAAAAAACAATAAAATCCGTAAAATTTTATATACAAAAAAAAAGTTTTAATGCAATTTCCAAAAATGTGTTGCCTCTTTTTATTACAAATTGCATTTAAACTTTTTTTGTATCTAAAATTTTACGTATTTTATTAAGTTTTTTCCTTCTCCTGTCAAGTAACAAAAAATCGAGTTAGGGCCTTTTTATATTAAGCCATCGATATTTAGTAATTTTTTTTGCTGATTTTAGCAAACAGATTTTAAATTCCACTTTACAAAAAGTCTACTAAAATTTAGTAGCGGCTACTAATTTTTCTACTAATTTCATTGTACTACATATCAGCAGACATGTGTTGCTAAGATTAGCAAAATATACCGCTGGGCTCAAATTAGCAAAATTTCCCGTAATAATAGCAAAATTTTCAGTTACCATTACAGACTTTTTTTGGTGAGTGTATTATGCAGATTACTCTTAGGGTGTTGGCCTGAACTTGGGATCAATCCTAACAATACGTAGCATGTATTCTTTCGCAGGGGGCATAACAGAGCCAAGTATCTTGCTGTAATTCTAGAGAGGAAGCTGTTACTCAAACACATTACAGACTTTTTTTGGTGAGTGTATTATGCAGATTACTCTTAGGGTGTTGGCCTGAACTTGGGATCAATCCTAACAATACGTAGCATGTATTCTTTCGCAGGGGGCATAACAGAGCCAAGTATCTTGCTGTAATTCTAGAGAGGAAGCTGTTACTCAAACACGACGTCAAATAAAGGTCGAAAAAAGCAGCGATTGATCTGTAGGAGGGACCGCTAGGAGTTGTCAGTTGGCTGTCAAAATAATTTTATTTTTTCCTTTAAAGTTGTGAGTTGAATTAGAGAAATGAACAATTAACATTATAAGATGCAAAGAATGTCGATGAAGCTCATAATCAGTGTTGCCAGAATTTGGTAAACAAAAATGGCTAAAAAGCTGAAAATTTCTATGAGAAATTTAACCTGATTATGCCGAAAAAAATTGCAGAATTCTGCAAATAATGGACAGCCCTGTCAGTGGATACCTTCCTTTAAGGTATTTAAGCAGCTCTTTAAAACAAAATTTTAGAGACAAATTATCTTCCAAGGCACAATTTTTTTTTTCATTTAGGAGAATTTTTGGGCTATCAGTGTCGATCAAATTTTAAGACTTTTTATCAGGGTTGGCAGGCAATACCCCTAAAATACCGTTATCGATTCAATACCCTTTCAACTCACTATCGTTACCCCTAAAATACTGTTACCGAAATAACTGAAAAAATCGTTATCCTTAAAATACCGTTACCGAAATAATAAAAAGTACCGATACCGAATTAACTGAAAAAATCGTTATCCCTAAAATACCGTTACCGAAATAACTGAAAAAATCGTTATCCTTAAAATGCCGTTACCGAAATAATTGAAAAAATCGTTATCCCTAAAATAACGTTACAGAAATAATAGAAAATAGTGTTACCTTAAAATAGCGTTACCGAAATAAAAGAAAATAACTTTACCCTTAAAATACCGATACATTTTTTTATTAAGTAATGTCTATACAGGTTATGTCCACACAAGTTATGATCTTGTTTACCAGGTGTCTTCACATGCAATAAAATTTGCCATTATATATGAAAATTAAACAAAAAACAACAATAAAATTATTTTCGTTGTTCTTTTGTGTGTAATTTTTGAATTTAATTTTTTGTTATGGTATGAGATATAATTATATGTGGTTTAATACATGTTTTAATATAAGAAATATTTTTTGATATGGTGTAAGATATAATTATATATGATACAATACGTGCAAACAAATTTGAGATATTGTTGTATATAGTTCCATATCTAGAGTATTTTTGATATGGTAAAAAATATAATTTCTTATAATTTTATGTGGCCCCATTCAATGGTTTCGAATCCCAGCCAGTGAGATAAATTTTTTGTGCTTTTAGCTTGTTTTTATTTCCTTATTAATATTTTTTTACAAAACTTTCAAATTTAAATCATTTCGGGATAACAAGGACTAGAAATTTTTGATAGGATATAAGTAGTGAAAATTTATATATATATATTTTTCGCTTTAAATATAATTATTTTACCATGTCCCAGACCAAAACTCTAAGATGTACCTCAGTAATAGTTTGCCCATACTCCAGGTAACACATATTTCAAATTTCAGGTTTCTGGCTTAATCTGTGTGGGCAGCCCTATAAGGGATACTGATCACCTTTTTGCCTCTCTTCGTAGACATTTACAAAAATCCGACCTAGGAGGAGGAACATATGAATCAGAGAACTGCAAAATCAACTTTTTTCTTGATTTAATCATACACAAAAATTCTTGTCCACTTTTAATAATTCAACAAAATTCACTGTAGAATAAAATCAGCATCATGTTACTGAACACTGTTAAGTGATTACATTTGCATAAAACATAAACGACAGATGATTCACATTGATTCCAATTACACGTTCAGTAACATGATGCTGATTTTATTCTACAGTGAATTTTGTTGAATACCAAATTTCAACTTTCTAGTTTTAGCATTTGAAAATACAAAAATTATTAATTTACAAGACAATAACGAAATTAAATATAACAACTCCAAATTGTAGGGTGTAGGTGAATATATCTATCTTCAAAAAGTCTAATAATGATGGGGTTAAATATATCGGTGTGCATTGATACTAGCGTTATTACTAAAACACCGATACCGCAATAACGTTATCGCTGAAATACCGTTACCGAAATAATGGAAAATACCATTATCGCTAAAATACCGATACCAAAATAACTGAAAAAATTGTTATCCCTGAAATACCGTTACCGAAATAACTGAAAAAATTGTTATCCCTAAAATACCGTTACCGAAATAACTGAAAAAATCGTTATCCTTAAAATAACGTTACCGAAATAATAGAAAATAGCGTTACCCTTAAAATAACGTTACCGAAATAATAGAAAATAACGTTACCCTTACCGATAACCGCATTTGTTTCGGTTACCATCCATGTTTTTTACAAAAAATTTTATAAAAAAGCCAATATTACAATTATTACTTGCCAATAGAAACCAAATCATTTTCAAATTGCATTAATTTGTTATTAAAATTTTGAAACTATTTTTATCATTTCCAACTTATCCAACTCTGAAATTGATTGATTTAAGGGTTAAAATTTTAAAAGGTGAAAAACAGACAAGAGAATCGCTTCAGTTGATTCGGCTGTATCTTTTCAAATTCCAAAATAATAAAAAAATATTTAGGAAAGCAAAAAAAAAAGGTCGATTTTCAGATAGTGTATAGTTTTAAGGTTTTCGTACCAATAAATTAATGCAGTACGGGTTCTATTCCCTTCTATTAGTGGCCAATTTGGTATAACGAAAAAATAAATCCTGATATGTATTTTCATAGCAATTAAATAAAAATATTAGATTTTGTCTTAATTGAAGAAAGAAACTTTTGTCTTATAATCAACATTTAGAAAGTGTAGTAACATATCAGAACAATCATTATTACCAACAAAAAGTTTTTGGAGTGGATCGAAAAGGGTTAGAATTAGAACATACTGTGACTCGATCGCATAATCGTTCAAGTGTTGGTCTGATATGTATGTCGCTTTCATTAACGGTAAAGAGAAATAGAAAACATACACATGTCTTTTTATAACAGCTAATAGCAGATTTGACATATACAATTAATTGATATTATAAACACAGACAATTTGTAAGTAAATTGCATATTGACTCAATAAATCAACGTGGGAAAATATTAGAATGTTATTAAAAAAATTATAATTTTTCTAATAATTTGGAAAAGAAAATTTTTCCTGATCTTAAACCGAACATGGAACCTCTCTCATATGATAAACAATTTTTCTACAATATTCATCAGGTTTTGGGGCCTTTATTGCTTTTAAAATTCTGTTATATTCTGCAAATAAAACATACTGAAAAAAGTGCGAAAGTTTCGTTTCAAAATAATTAAAAATAGACAGCTAACACTTTGAGTTATAAAGTTATTAGTATAAATTTTGTTACTTTGCTGAATGCTTGAATTTGCTTACCATTCTTCCTGGACCCAAACCACGAACTTTAACACGTATCGTTTTCCAGCCTAATTCAACCGCTTTCTAAACAAATAAAACAATATTAAAGATAAATGATACACTTCTAAAAAATCAATAAATGAAAATACTAACACTTCCAATGGTTATAGCCGTAGCCTGGGCAGCAATATTGGTACCCTTGCGTGCATTTTTAAAACCTTCAATACCACAGGAACGAATCAGTCGAGGTAGACCTGTCAAATTAAATTCATCATACAAGTTTTAATCACATAGCAAATTAATATTACAAATTATTTAATGAAACGGTGCTACAAAATCGAAGAAATTTATAATATTTTTCAAATGACCTAGTGTAGGTTGTAGGTCTGGAAATTTTAATACACCCTCTAAATCTGAAGTTATTATTATACGTAGACCAAAAAAAAAATAAGCTTTAGAAAGAACCGAAATCGACACTCTATATAAAGTACCCAAAATGCTTAAAATTTTTACAACAGCAATTTTAAAAAAGCACAAAATTTTTAATGAAAAGCCAGTAAAAATCCGTTTTCAATGATACACTTGCAAATGGTTTCTTTAGTTTAAATACCTTAAAAAGCTAAAAAGGAAAAAAAGCCCTTCTGAGGTTATACAAAAGCCGAGACAGGTCGACCTTAGATGTTTTCACATACCCAAATTCCATCACAATCACAGTATTTTAGGTTGGGGTACTCTCCTTGTTAGTAGTTTTTGACCGATTTTCATTTTTTGTATAGTTTGTAAAGAAGAATAGTTGAGATTTCCAAATATGTTTGATAATACTGTGAGGATATTTTTATTATATCAAATTTTTTATTTAATTTTTCTTCTAATTTGTTATAAATGTTATAGATGTAAGAGAATATGGAAAAAACTGTGATGATCAGCGCTAGAGGGAATCCATAAAATAATCCATAAATAATTAAAAATTATTTTTTTTTTCTTATTTATTCTTATGGGGTTATTCTGTAACTACGTGAAAATTTGTCACGTTCAAATATGCAACTCTAATATATTTAGGTAAATATTTGTACATAAGTTTAGGAAAATTTAACATTATGTGACTCCCTATCCTAAGTATGATAGAAATGCATATTCCGATGTGACAACTTTTCATATTGTTACGGAAATTCTATTCATAAATTTCCATATATTCTTAGAAAAATAAATTCCCATATGCCAGCTCTGAAATGTAAAACAGTGGCATTAATGGTCATGACTCGTTTAATTTCTGCACTCTACCTCTTAGTCCCATTCGGTAAATTTATTTTTTTTTATTCATTTTACTTACTAGATCTTGTAGTTTTCTCTCAACGTCTTTGGCTTGTATTTCACCCCCAGTCTCTAAGTCGGACAAATTTTTATCAAATCCATTCACTCTTTTTGCAAACTCACAAATTTTCTCATTAGTGGCTCTAGAAGTTTCATGCAGTTTTTCTTCCATCTTAGCAAACAGTTTCTCGTCTGCCCTCGAAGTTTATATCTTGGTTAAGGTGGTTTTACACACTATGTATTTTACAGTGGCTTTGTCAGCCGCACAATTCATCTGTAATTGCGTATGTCTGTCAAAATTGTCAATTTACAGACGGTTTATAATTTTTGATTTCACACTAAGGTTTTTAGTTTCATCTGACATAACCTACAATAGATCATAACAGCTATTTTTGTTATGACTTTTTTTACAGGTTGGTTGAAAAGTTCCTGCGCTCACCAAGAGATGGCACTGCTAGCTCCAAACTTTTTTTTCTCAAGTTGGTATAACTGTCCTGAGAACACATGCAAAGTTGCAAGTCATTCTGTCAATTCTTTCTTTGTTTACAAGCCATTTGATGTTGACGTGTCATTGATTTTTTTTAATATGGAAAAAATTTAATATCGTCCAGTCATTAGATTCTTTGTTTTAAAGGGTTGAAAAGCAAAGGAAATTTATGAACAATCATTAGAAGTGTATAAGGAGTCCTCACCTTCAAAACGCACCGTTGAATTTTGGGCTGGAGAATTTAAACGTGGTCGTACCAGCCTTAAAGACGATCCACGCGAAGGACGACCAAAAACTGCAACCACAGCAGAAATCATTGAGTGGTACATAATATGGTTAGTGAAGATCCAAGTTTGACTAAGCGTGAAATTACTAATGCCATAGGCATCTCAGACGAACGAGTACTCCATATTTTACATGAAGAATTACGTAGGAAAAAACTGTTTGGAAAGTTAGTGCCGCACACATTAACAATTCAACAAAAATTGGATCGAAAACAAATTTGTCGGCATAATTTGGAGCGTTTTAAGCCGAATAAAACCGACTTCTTGCGTCGTTTTATAACTATGGATGAGACTTGGATCTACCACCATGATCCTAAATTGAAGCAAGAACGTTTACAGTGGACTGAAGCTGGTTGTTCAGCTCCAAAGCAGGTAAAGTCACAACGATCAGCAAAGAAGGTTATGGCATCAGTTTTTTGGGATGTAAAAGGAATTTTGTTGATTGATTATCTTCAGAAAGGTAAAACAATCAACTTTGAATATTATTGCAGCCTTTTGGATCAGCTGGATGAAAAAATTCGTGAGAAAAGACCTGGTTTAAAGAAGAAAAAAATAATTTTTCATCAAGACAATGCACCTGCTCACAAGTGTTTTGACGATGGCTAAATTCAAAGAATTAAAGTACGAATTGCTTGAACATCCACCGTATTCACCAGATTTGGCTCCCAGTGACTACTATCTCTTCAGAAATCTCAAACAATTCCTTCGTGGAAAGCATTTTAAGTCGAATGAAGAGGCCATAGCAGCCGTAGACGGTTATTTTGCAGTGCTTCCGGAAAACAATTATAAGGATGGGATAAAATTATTGGAAGATCATTGGAACAAGTGTATTGAGCTTCTAGGAGATTATATTGAATAAAAAAATATATTTCGTAACAAAAACAGTATTTTTTCATTTCGAGCGCAGGAACTTTTCAACCAACCTGTATTTTTCGCGGGAGTTTTGTGTTCTTAAAAATAATGTTTAAAAAAATGGAGTCAAAAATTGCAGTTTGCAGCATTATTTTAATAATAGCTGCTATAAAATTGAAAAATAAAAAAATGAAGCAAGAAAAGTTAAAGAAAACACACAATTATATTTAATGTTATTAATATTATTGCCGCCACAAACAATGAAAATAGAACACACTTTAATTTAAAATTTTCACACTGTAAATGCAGGCTGACATTTACAGAAGCTTATTTTCTTTGCTTTTACACACCATGTATATATTTTGCAGTGGGAAATTTGACAAGCACGCTGTAAAATACATAGTGTGTAAAACCACCTTTAACAGTTTCTCATTGTCTGCTCTAGAAATGTCTAACAGTTTCGTGTTGGCCGCTCTAGATATTTGCTGGAGTTTAACTAACAATTGTTAGTTGTCTGTTCTCGAAGTTTCTAACAGCTTCTCTTTTTTGTTCATCTTTTCCATCATAGCAACCAACAGTGCGCTTAAATCCATGTTACCTTCTGTTTTACGGGTACTTAATTCCATTTCTTGTTTTTCGTCAAATTCATAAATTCCGATATCAATGTTACTCAACTCCTTATTGAGTTGTTTCACTTTAAGATCCTCCAATTTTATGACAGCTTATTATATTGCAATCCCACTTCTGACAAAAATTTTACGATTTTACCTTTTAAAATCGTTAATTTATTTCTTTTAAATAAATCTAGTTCTTTTTACAATGTATATAATAAACACAGCTGAAATATAGTAACTATAGTAACTCCTTATATACACAAACTAAAAAAAATTGCACAAGAGACTTTTTTAAAACTCTTATTAAGTTACATTTTAACATAATACACTGGTGATCAACTGAATAAATAAGTTGATCACCAATGCTGCTTCTTCAGCGTTTTGTTATCAACTAACTGCCACATTCTAGTTATTTTACCGCGCACATATGATAACGCCAGCGCACATTGACGCAACTAAAAAGTACACTCTTTTAGTTGATCGTGCAGAAGCAATGCAATTAACATAAAAAATAAAAGATAGCGATGAGAAAGAATTTTCTTTTAGTTGGAGATATGTACTGTGAATAAGTTTATGGAAAAAAGTCAACTTAAAGTTGTCTCTTTTGTATTTAGGGTGCAATATGTATATAATTGGAAAGGTCAACTTTCAAAACTGTTCAAAATATAGCAATCACTTGGAAAATAATTTCGTTCATAAATGTTTAGCCTGTGAAGTATCGTTTTTAACAATAACCAGCTTTTGAGCGTGTATTAAAATTTGGAAAGATTGTTAATGAATATACTCAACTAGATCTACAAACTATACTAGATCGCTTTTAAAGTTTATTTTCACTGTAGCACTGTGTTATTATTTACCTTTACTGTCAGTAAATGAAATTATAGTATTATTAGGTGACACACGGATATTAGCGACTGGCAGTTCATTAAAAGGTATACCATTAAACAGTTGTGTGGATGTACCAGCATCTGGGAAAAATGTTTCTTTCCTATAAATAAAAAGAAATTATAAATAAGATTTTTATGAAAAAAAAAGTTATATAACACTTCGCAACGCAATAAAAAAGACCAAGAGTATCGACCAATGGTCCTATATAAAGAGTGGTCCAACCATAATGCACGATGTTAATTCATTTCATTTATTCAAATTAACCGAGCCCCTTAGGGTCATATATGGTTAATAGTATATAGGGTGCAAATATACATTCAAATACTTAAAATTATTAATCTAACATAGTTATATTAATAAGTTTGTACCACTAAATTGTATTTAATAAAAATTTTTATAACAGGGAACAATAGTTGCATTATAGATTAGCAAAATTTTCAGAAAATAATAATTTGACTTGAGGATATGTAAAAGAAAAAATTTTAAAATTATTGGGAAGTGCATTCCATATTCGCGCAATTCGAACAACAAAGGAACGTTCATATGTCGAATTACAAATTCTTGGCATAATGGAGAGCGTAACGATCGTGAAAAAGTAAACTTGTCGTACAGATAAGGTGAGAGTTTTGTAGTTTTAATCTTATAAAAACTAATAAGTAATTTAGTCGAACATACATTGTAAAAGAAAAACCAAAAAATTTGATTAAGCCATATATGAATTTAACAATTTTAATAATGTTTTTAAAATAAGTACGATTAGTTGCTGAATAAACTTCAATGCCATAATTCACTATTGATAAAACAAGTGTATGTGCCACCATAATTCTGACTCTATTAGGGAGGTTATATTTTAAACTATATAGTCTTTTCAAAATAAAACAAATTCTAAGTAAAACAAAAAGTTTTCAGAGAATTATCTGAATATTTTTTATTATGATAGAAGGACCTATGACAATTATGTGTGAAACAAAATATCGGCCAAATGCTCGCTACGGCTTCGGTGGTATACCTCAAAATGATAGTCCATTGAGGTTCAATGTCGTTAATGTGCCGAATTATCTCATCCTTTAGCTCTTGAATTGTTCTTGGCTTATTGACGTATTTTGTTGTATATTTAGCTTGATTTTCCATTTTTTATGACCCTCCGATTCACCATGCCTTTGGATGTGAAATTGGCGTCCAGAAATTTTATCATTACACAAAAAACACAAATTTCTATTTCCTTGTTCTTTTAACCAAGGGTAAGTTTTTATCCAAACACTATTAAATTTTCTATTAACTTTTGGCTTGGGAGAGTCCATCGAATTACATTCAGTGGATTTTTTTTTTCTGTAAAAAGAACTTGTGTGATTATAATTGGAATATTATCTATTTGTTGTATTCTCAAACATCAACAAATTTTTCCATGTTTGTTTCATGAAATTTTACAATTTTTTTTTTTTCGATTTATTGTTTTTTGATTTAAAATGCCGTTTGAAAAAGCCAATATCTTTTGATATTCAAAATAAATTGAGACAATGAAAGGGGTTGCCTTTGACAACAAAAGATCTTTGCAACTTTAGGTAGTGTTCGATTGAATGGACGTTTTTTAATTTTTTATACCCTCCACCATATATGGTGAGGATATATATCAGTTTGTCATTCCGTTTATAACATGTCGAAATATAGGTCAAAGACGCCATAAAAAAAAAGAAATTTCCTCAGGATCTTAAATATGCATTTTGTTTCATTTGGTATGTGGCTCCCTCCACATGCATTAAAGACCCCCTTTGGGGTCTCCAAAAAAGGTACTTTATTAAAAAAATATATATGACCCCTCTGGAGTAAAAATAGAAATTTTTTTATCTTCCATTTTTGGGGCCTCCAGTGCCCAAAAACTGGCACGAGTAGTGTGGGTACTCAAATGAAAGGAAATTTCCTCAGGATCTCAAAAAATATATTGTTACAAGAAATTTCTACACCTAGAAATTTCTTCACACAAATTCTGACAGCTGGAAAAATCTAGTGTCGTAATAAACTGGAAATAACTAGAATACCTGACTACTCATATAAATACTGGTACTCAGTGACGCATTAGTTCAGTTCATAAGTAAAACGCAAAGTGTGAAGAACTAAAGTGTGGCTAACGTTTAGTTTATCTAAATCGTGTAAATAAAGTGTGCTATTAAAGTGTATTTCTGTAATTTTTAGTGACGGTTATAAATAATTAGAGCTATAAATAATTTCAAACGGTGTTTATTATTTGCAATATAGAAAGAACTCGATTTATTTAAAAGGTAAATAAATCAACAATTTTATAAAGGGTAAAATCGTAACAATATTTTCTATCTTCGCGATTTTAAAAATGGGGATGATTTCGCGAAATTTTTTGTGGAAATTTTTTAATACTTTTGGGAAATCAGGAATTTGAAAGTTGAAAAAAACTAAAATACGTATTTTGGGGATCAGTATGTATGTATGGGGTTTTAAATGGATCTAGAGGCAGCCACATACCATGGATCGTGAAACAAAATGCATATATGAGATTCTGCGGAAATTTCCTTTCATTTTAGTATCCACACTTATATGCTACTACGCTTACCAGTTTTTGGGTCCTGGAGGGACCTTTTTTTTATTCCAGTGGGGACATATATTTTATATTTTTAATAAAGTAAACTTTTTGGGACCCAAAAGGGTGGTCTTAAATGCACCTTGAGAAAGCCGCATACTATGGATCGTGAAACGAAATGCATATTTGAGATTCCTTTCATTTGAGTACCCACATTTATATGTTACTACACTTTGGGCCCTGGGGGCCCCGGCCCCAAAAATTGAAGATAGAAAATTCTACAATTGCCAACCACAATTTCACCCAATAAATAACTTAAAGACGTGTGAAAATATAATCGTAAAAGTTGTAAAGGATCAATTGGAAAAATATATGGACACAAACAATCTTATATCAAAATATCAATCAGAATTTAGGAAAAAAAATTCATGTGAAATAAAGATAAAAAAATAAGAAAATTGTTGCATTTTTTTAGACTTTAAACGAGCATTCGAAACTATAGACAGAACAATTCTAATGCAAAAACTATATAAATAGAACAGTTAAAATCGTATTTAATGAACAAGGATCAATTTTAGAAGCTTTACTACTTAGTATATTCATTAATGATATGCCAAACATAGTGGATAATTGTGAAATAATAAGGTATGCAGATGATACGGCGACTGAGGGCGACTTAAATTAAATTAAATGAAAATAATGGATATAAACGCTTTTAACAACATGATTTTTAACTTCATTTAAACAATATTTGTGTTCTATTTTGATGTATTTAGGTTTATAATTAAAATAGGAAAAAATATTAATTTAATATTTATATATAATTATTATTTTATTTTCACATAATATTAAGAATTATTTTTACATTTGATTCAATAAGTTAAAGAGTTTAGGAACTATGTACCTTTTCTACTTAGAAATAAATTTTGATTACAATATTTACATATTGTTACAGAAATTCCATTTACTCGTAAAAATGCAAATCCCCATATGTTAGCCCTGAAATGTAAAACAAATGGCAGCCCTTCACCATAACTAATGTTTCTTATGTCAAACTGTAAAAGAACATTCTCAAAGTTGCCAGTATGCAGCTTCTATACGATGCTGCCATATTCTAGTTATTTTAACCCGCATATATAAAAACGCCAGCAAGGTGGCAAAGTAGTTCAGTTCATAAGTAAAACGCAAAGTGTGAAGAACTAAAGTGTGGCTAACGTTTAGTCTATCTAAATCGTGTAAATAAAGTTTGCTATTAAAGTGTTTTTCTGTAATTCTAAGTGACTGTTGTAAATAAATAGAGCTATAAATAATTTCAAACAGTGTTTATTATTTGCAATATAGAAAGAACTCGATTTATTTAAAAGGTAAATAAATCAACGATTTTATAAAGGGTAAAATCGTAACAATATGTACAATTTAATTGTTTTTTAAAAGAGTGTAAGGAAAAAATTAAGCAAAAACCTTTAAAAGACAGGGTATAAGATAAAAAGTTAAAACTATGTTTAATTAATTTAGTTTAAAATGACGCTGAGACCAACTTATTGATGTGAGGCTACTGGGAGAATTGGCACCTCCTTCTGAAATTTTGTGTCAATGTTTCCATTTTATTAATAACTAAAACAAAGTTGGAGTTCGTGTGTAGTCGTTGTGTTGAAAAATGCCATGGCTATCTAAATATCATTTTAAGTAATTTTTTTTGAGCCACTTGTAGTTTTTGAATGTGACATTTAGCGGATGTGGACCATACTGGCGCACAACAAAACTTATAGGGTGGAAAACGGCTTTATGATGAGTTTTCTGTTTTCGACATTTAGCTCTGAGTTCCTGTTGATTAATGGAAACATTATTCTGGTAGTTTTATTGATTTTGTTTACCAAATACGAAATTTGGTCATTAAAATTTAGTTTTGTATCTAGAATTATTCCTAAATACTTTACTATTTTCCCAGGGTATGTTGTGGTTTATAAACTTAAGTGAGGTTTGCGTAGTAAAACAATCTTTACGTTTCCTTGTGAAGTAAATGGCTTTGGTTTTCTCAGGATTTACCAGGATGTTCCATTTATTAAAGTAATAATTTAAACTAGTTAGTGCAGATTGTAGGTTTGTAGTAACGTCTACTGCTAATATATCGGAGCAGAGAATTGAAGTGTTATCTGCAAATATTGATGTGACACAGTTGGGAAATGCTGGAATATCTGAAGTTAAAATGTTGTACAAGATTGGTGACAGGCATGAACCCTGGGGACATCCTGCAGTAATATTAATTTGTCGTGAGATTGGTGATCCTAGATGAACATGAAATGATCTATTAGCTAGAAAACTTTGTATTATTTTTCTCTACTGGAAAGTTAAGGCCATTTAATTTGAAAATAAGGCCATTATTTCAGACAAAATCAAAAGCAGATTTTATGTCTAAAAGAACCATTCCTGTCGATTTACCATTTTGAAAGTTATTTTTAACCACTTTTCGTATTTTTAGTAGTGGTTGAGTGGTGTTATGCTCTATTCTAAATCCAAATTGTTGCGTTGGGAGAATTTCATTTAACTCCAAGAATGTATTCAGTTTTTCCTTTGTTATTTTTTTCAGTATTTTACTTACGGACGATAGCAAGCTTATTGGTCTATAAGAAAGTGGCGAGTCAGGAGGCTTATTTGGCTTCGGTATAGGGATAGTTTTCGAAATTTTCCACAATGACGGGAAATAGCACAGTTTTAGACATCCATTTACAACAGCAGTCAGATAGTTAATTCCTTTTTTTGGTAGGGTTTTTAAACATTTGTTGTTAATTCTGTCCATTACCGGAGATTTTTTGTTTTTTAACTTTTTTAAGATAACGGAAATGTTTTGTCGAGATATAAAATAACTGTCATGGGTGTTTGGGTTTATGGTGCTTATATAATTTGCAACATTGTCCACTTCTAAAACTGTAGTAGCATCACTGAGGCTTGATGAAAAACAGTGGTTTAAACTAAAATTTTGTGCTAGTATTTCACACTTTTCTTGCTGGGTGTAGTAAACAGTAATATTGTGTTTTAATATAGGTATGTTTGGGGCTTTTTTTCTTAAAATTTTTGAAATTTTCCAAAAAGGCGAGGACGCTTTGTCCAACGTAGACAGCATAGTGTTCCAAGAATTGTTTCTAAAAAGATTTATTTCCCAAGTTATACTTTTATTTAGTTGGAACATTTGCCTATAACGTTTCCAGTTTAGACGATATACGTTTCTTAACTGAATCATAATTTTAATATTATTTGGTAATGGTTTTATAGCAGGTTCTATCCTGCGTTTGGGCACACTATCCTCTATTGCCATTTTTGTGGTATTAATAAACGTATTGACCATATTATCAACTTGGTTTATACAGGTGATTTCGTCAAGATTTTTAGCTATTGGGAGATTTCTGTTAATAAATTTAGCAAAACGAGACCAATTTGCCTTACTGAAATCGTGAATCAAGTTGTCTGTCACTTCGTATGTTAGATTTATTGTGGTTCTTATTGGTAAGTGATCTGAACTTAGATCGTTTATTACTCTTACCGCTGACATATTTTGTGATCGTTTATTACTCTTACCGCTGACATATTTTGTGACACGTTGGACACCAAGAAAATAACAAGAGTATACATAAATAAAACTATCGTCAGTTTATATTTTGATACCTATACTTTCAATAAGTGTCGTGGTTTGTAGATGTAACAGCTGGTGTTTAATATTTTTCTTTATTAAAATTGCTACTCCTCCTCCTATTCCTTGTTGGGGTTCATATCTATAGCAGTAGTAATTTGGATACTCAATTGAAATTTTGTTGTTTAAACCTGTTTCACATAACAGGCAAATCTCGATACAATGTTTTTCCATAAAATGGAATAATTCGTCTTTTTTTGTCGAATGCCACGAGCATTCCATGATATTATATTTATATTATTATTCATTGATATAAAAATTTACAGGCTAGGTTGGTAATACATCAAATTGCTCTTCGCGAGACTTACAATTTTTAAGACTTGAAATGAGTTCTAACGTAAGGTTTTTCATTTCTTCAAATGAAAATAAATTATTATTTTTATTACTGCTTGTATTATTATAACTAATATTTTGGTAATTTGGCTGGTTATTTCCTGCCCTAAACGTAACTGGCCTCTCATTTTGATTAAGAGTATTTTGGGAAATTAACGTTGTAGTTTGCAGCTGAGTTATAATGTTGACTCCTTTACCTGACATTTCTCTGCTGCGCACGTTGTCTGGTTTGTATATATAGTTCCCTATTAGGGCAATTAGCTGACCTGGCCTTATGTTGACCTTGACAGTTTGCACACTTGACAATTGTATCTTTACAATCTATAGTTTTATGGCTACCAGAGCAATTTCCACAATACAATTTAACTTTACAGTTGCTTGTTCCATGTCCGTACATTTGGCAATTTTGGCACTGGGTGACTTGAGACTTTCTGGGTCTTTGGTATTCCCATCTGACTTTTAAATAATTTATTACTGAGTATTTTTGTCTCAGTTCCCTTAAGGTAATTGATTTTCTTTCAAAATATACAATATAAATTACTAGTTCATTGTTATTTTCTCTAGGTTTAGTGACAATTTTAACATCAATGCATTTGCGGCGTAAGGCAATGATATTTTTCTTAACAACATCTGGATGTGTTTTTTCCAGACCTAAAAGCACAGCCTTATAAGGCTTTTCATCTTTGTTGGAATATGTAAAATATTCGTACGGAAAATTTGAATCTAACGCTTTACGTGCGCTATCATAATCATTTTTTTGGGTGAAAAATACTTTTAAACCGATGGATGTTTTACGTATTGAGTAATCAGCAATTTTTATTATTCGACACATTTCGTGTACTTCTTCAATTTTGCATTTTATAATTGTTATAGGTGGTACCTTAATTTTAACAGTTGGTTCAACAATTATATAATCATTATCATCATCGTCTATTGTTTGTAAAGGAGTATAATAATTGCTGGTACTTGCATTACCAACAACATTAGTTGTTACCTTTCTTTTTATACCCTTCACCATAGGTGGAAGGGTATATATAAGTTTGTCATTCCGTTTGTAATTTCTACAATATTGATCTTAGACCCTATAAAGTATATATATTCTGGGTCCATATGAAGAGCGAAGTTGATTTAACGATGTCCGTCTGTCCGTCTGTCCGTCTGTGTGTTGAAATGGGTTTTCCGAAGAACCCAGACATGATGAGGACTTGATTCTTTTTTATTTCTGTTACATGTGATCCATTTCTGTTTGCTATTAAAAATCAGACAGATCGGTTAATAAATGGCTGAGATATTAGCAAAAAACCAGGACTACCTCTAATTTTTCCAGTAAAATCCCTTTGTTTAATAAGAGTGTGAAGATAAATACGTAGGTTAAATACGTTTCACAACTATTGTGAATGATATAAATAAAAAATAAATAGTAGTGTCGCCAACTTTTTTTTGCCTAGAAAATGCCAAATTTGACAAGAAAAGCGCTGAAACATATGGAAAAATATAAATTTGAGATTTTACATGACATATTATTTTGGATTAAAATTTTTGGACATTTAAGAAAAAATAAATGGGGATACCGCTTGTTTGTGGAGAGCTATGAGGTAGTAGATTCCAACGATGTATTCATCTCCTTCAGAATACCATGGTGAAGGGTATATAAGATTCGGCATAGCCGAATTTAGCCGCTCTTACTTGTTTTTATTCATGTTGTATTTAACAACAACATCATTACCGAAGTTACGTTTAATTGTTAGTGTTTTTTTCTTCTACTTTGCTATTGTCAATTACAATAATAAAAAGTAGAAAAAAAATTTTAACCGCTTTTTTTTTGTTTAACAAGAATTTTAAAGTAGCCGGGTAAATTTTATTTTTGACTTTGTCCATCCAATGATATTGCAAGACTGTTAATTATTTTAATTATTTGTTTTGTATATATTTATTTGATTATTAATTATAATAAATATGAATCATCCTAGTCTGTAAAGAATTTTTTTTTATCCATAGACTGAATAAATGAAATGAAAAATCAACAGAAAAAGTAGATAATATAGTGTTGGATTTTGTATTTGACAAAAACTTAAATTTTAAAAAAAACATTGAATATGTTTGCAAAAAAAAAAATTGGCAAAAAATTTGTTTCTTCAAAAGGTTAACAAAACAAATATCAATACTAACAACAATTTATATATACAACACCATGATTAAACCACATTTTGGGTTCGGATCAATAATAATATTCTCATGCTGCACAGCGAATTAAATTGAGACTGCAAAAGTTACAAAATAAGGCAATGCGCGCCATTTAAAAATTCAGTCCATAAAGTTTATGTTAGAAATATTAAAATGGTTAAATATAAAACAGATACTTGAAATAACCACCATTAATAGGTGTGTTCGACGTACGTTACCGCGGGTGCCCGCGGAAACCCAATCTTACCAGAAAGCGTTTCTTGTTACAAAAATTGGGTAAATGAGAGCGTTCATGAGAGAGTAATTGTGTTTCTCATTTTACCAGAACTTACCCGTACTTTTTGTTTGGGTAAAATGGTAAACTTGTCAAATCATCAGCTGTTGCTAATAAATTATCTGTTTTGCATTTTTGAAAAATTTAAAGTTAAATAAAAATGTACTATAAAGAACTTTTCCTTCTTAATAATGCAAAATACATTTGGAAATTTAAATAGATATTTGCCATTTCAAATATATTATTTAAGCTGTTTCTTAATATGAATAAATTTGACGTTAATTTTTGGGTATGAAGTGTGGTTTTGTGCGTTCGCAGTATTTTGGGCATTTTTATAGCTTTGTGAGAGAATTTTTTGCTTACTCTCATTTTACCAGACTTTACCCAAAATTACCTCGTACAGACCTAATTTTATACAAAAAATGAAAAAATGGAATGGCAAGAGAATATTTAACTGAACAAAAATTATATAAATTATAATTAAACTAAATTCGTAAGAGATGCTCCTATCATCTACGGAATAATGAAAATTTTAGACTTCAAAAGGCATCAAACGATCATTATTTTACAAAGGGCTACAACTTTACAATACCTTGCGAAACGGAAAATAATGCACACATATTGTACATTTTGTTAAAAATACTAATTAGCAGTAGACATGGAAGTTTATTTAAACAAATGAAATTAGGGTTATTATGAATACTAATAAATAATAATTTAAAAATCTATTTTTAAGGAATTCATTCACAATATAATTAATTCGATAAACTCAGATGGTCTTAAATATATCTAGAGGGAGCTACATATTATGAATGATAAAAAATGCTTCTTTAAATCTTGAGAAAATTTTATTTTAGTTGAGTACCAACACTTATATGGTATTACATGCACCGCTTTTTAAGGCATGGGATATCCAGCCCTGCACTTTAATTAATAAAGAAAAAATTAGTTTTTAAATTCTAGAGGGTCATATAATTTACGATCCTTATAAAGAGCACCTCAGTCACAAATAAGTTTACTACTTACTTTCCAAATAACGTATCAATATCTATGGATTGTTCACCGGCTGTACCCTCATCTTTGGCTGGCATTGAGGACAGCATTTCTTTGCGATCTTCAGCTTTCCTCATAATAGAGTTTGTATGCAAAAGGATTACTTGTTGATTTTGGACAACATTGCTCCTAGTTATCTTCAGGATTGAAGCAACTATTGTTTTTAGAGACATTTTTTATAATAAAATTAAAACAATTCCAAAATTACCACAGGTTTCCTAAAACACACTTTTTTTAAATTACATCACAACATTGAATTGTCAAAGCAGCTGATTTTTTAACCAGACAGGGTGATTCCACATTTATTTTGGATAATTTTACTGCAGTGCTGCCAGCTTTATATTAGACTTCCAAGATTAAGGTTCGTCATACTGGAAAATCCCCAATCCTTTTAAAAATTTATATCCACATAAAAAATAATGCCAAAACTAACAAACCCCAAGAAACATTTTTACGGACTCTCCGACACGTACGGATTCATGAATCCGGCTTTACTGTACGTTTTCGGTCCGAAAATACGTATCCGTCAAAGCTTGTACGTAAACGGAACATTAACGGACCCTATAATTGAATTTTTGATAACAATACGTTTTGAATCGTTTTTATGTATCCGTATCTGTACCTTCAAACACGGAAAACCATTTTTAATCAGTTTTTCTTCCACTGCTTTTAGATTTGTTTCGTTATCAAAATCAAATACTTAAATATTTATGAAATTTAAAACTATTTTTACGATGATGTGTACAAATGTATGCAGATTTGCAAATAAAAATATCGCCTGACAGTTCAAAATAGATTTTGGGAACAAATTTGCAAAATTTGCATGGTGTGCTACATTTTCGTAAATACAACCATTAAAACCAAAATTAAATTTTTGTTTAATTTTTTCATGATTTTTAATGGACCACAAACCCAGTGATTGATGGATGCTGAAGATCCTGGAGATAAAAATGGTATTTGATTGTCATTTTGTTTGGTATATGTTGTATTTAGTTTTTTTGTTATTTTATTTTAAATAATTTTGTAAATAAATCTAAAAAAATAAAATTTAATTTATAAAATAAAAAAAACATTTACAGAAACATTTACAGGATCCGTAAACGGTCCGTCATAGACGGACTTTTAACATTTTACTCCGTTTTTCATCCGATATATCGGTCCGTAAACGGTCCGTCATTGACGGTATTTAAACGGATTCGAATCAGTTTCGATGTTCCATAAAATCCGTTTTCTGGTCCGTATACGGATCCTGAAAACGGTACGTAAACAGAGTTGGATTCCGTTTATGACGGACCGAAAACGGTATGTAAACGGAACGTATTGCTTGTTGGGACTACATGGGAATGCCATAAGCCAACTTTGATAACTTCATGATAACCCCATTAACTTATGCCAAATTTGTATGAAAATGATAAAGCCAACGTCAATAGCATCAGTAGCTACATCTGCATCGAAATACCAAGGTTTTAACAACAGACTACCCAGAATGGAAACAGCTCATTGAATCAAAGAAAATGTCAAAATTGCAGTGACACATAGAAAGGGATAAATATACAAAAAAAGTATGTACCATACAATTTATATGAAGTTAATTTTTTCCATCTCATTTTGTAAATCACAATGTCAAAATAACCATACGGTTCGAGAATTGTTATTTGACATATGTCAATGGTAGCCTGTCTGTGTAGACTGTGGTTTTAGTAGAAACATGTGTTCAACATTATTTCTGTGTGTTCGATTATACTACCCCTACTAAACAAATATATGCGGAAGAAAAGCAAATTTTTAAGAATGTTTCTACATTCTTTTGCAAATTTTCGATATGCTCTGTTTTTATTTTTATATCTATCACATATTATGTTCTATAATTCTTGCAAATTTGTATATTCATTTATAAAATAGATCCAAATTTAATTATTTTCAATTGTCACCTGTACCCTGAGTACAGTTTCTAATTCTTTATTGTTTTAGTTTTACAAGTTAGCTTTTAAAATTTGTCAATCAATTTTGTTATTTTAATTTTTAGTTGTATATTGTGGGCCATTAAAAATTTTAAATTTGAATTACCGATTACTTTGACTTTGAAAGGTAGAAAAACATTAATTTTTATTTGTATTTTCATGTTTATGTTTGAAATTTGCAAAATGGGTCGCTATACGTTCAAACAAAATTGGAAAATATTAAAAACTTACTTCCAAAGTAGTGTCTTTAACGCAAACTGTAAGAAATTTACGTGGAAAATTTTCGAGAAGAGATCGGCCTTCAGTTCAGTTTATGCGCCAATTTGTGAAGCAAGTTCATGAAAATGGATCGTTATTGGATAAACCAACACTTGTACTTTCTCGTTCAGTGCGTTCAATCGAAAACATTGCTGCTGTGGCTGAGAATGTCCATCGTCATCGTTCTCACATTTTTGAAAAATTGGGTTAATCGGATGAGGTACTGCCGAGCCAGTCATGGTAGTCATATGAATAATATTGTGTTCCATTCTTAAATGACAAAGTTTAACCTTTCCAATAAAACCAGAAATTTGAAAAAATTATTAGTACTATTTAGCCGATACAAATTTAAAGTTTCAAATGACCCTGTATTTGAATTTTTGAATAAATATATTTTCTAAATAAAAGTTTTTACATAAAATAAAATGTATCCACTAAAATGGTGATCCTACAAAAAAAAATCCTGGATAATTTTCAAGCCAATAATTGACACTACAACAATCTATTCAAAACAAATTTTCGTTGTGTATTTACGTTTTGTGTATGAATTGTATATCTTCAATGCATAGGAATGACACAAATATATACAACACAACATCTTCTATTCTTATTTAACTCCTTGATATGTTAACGTCTGGCTAATCCAGCTTTAAACGTTTAGTAGCTTGCTGCATATTCACAGCTATTGATGATATTAAAAATCGTCAAATTGTAATAAATCGCCAAAATAATAAATTGTCAAATCTGGAAGCACTGATAGTTTCTCAGTTTTGGTTTCACGTGTTTTTCAATATTAAAGTTTATCCACTCTCTAATTGTTATATTTTAATTAAAGTAAAATGGCTTTAAAACGTTTAAAAAGTAAGTAAATAACTAACAAGATTGCACAAACTGTAAATGTTTATTATATACAAAAAAAATTTAGCTAAAAAATCCAAACGCATGACTGGGAAGTTGAAGCACAAGATCGAAAAGAAGGTACGTGAACACAACAGGAAAACAAAACGGGCAGATCGGAAGAATCCCAAGAAGGGTAGTAAGAAACAAAAGCTTATACAAATTCCAAACATATGTCCATTTAAGGAGGATATTTTAAAGGACGTAGAGGAGGCGAAAAAGCGTAAAGAGGAAGAACGTCTAAAAAAACGTGAGACTTACAAATTTGAAAGAGACCAAAATAAATTTAAATCTCTGGAGGCTCTTGTCGATGATGCTGATATTCGTGGTACCGTTCATACGGTAATGCATAAAAATGATACGGACATTAAAGAGGTAATTTTTTGGAACGCATTTAAAATAGAAAATATGTAATTATGTCTTCCTTTGTTACAGAAACACTACCAAGAATCTGGCTCTAAGGAACAATCTATGAAACAGTACTTTAAAGAGTTTAAAAAAGTTTTAGAAAATGCTGATGTTGTCTTGGAAGTTGTCGATGCTCGTGATCCTTTAGGTACTCGCTGCAACGAAGTTGAAAGTACTGTACGTTCTGCTCCCGGCAATAAACGTCTTGTCTTAATATTAAATAAAGCCGATTTAGTGCCCAAAGAAAATTTAAATTCCTGGTTAAAATATTTTAGACGTCTTGGTCCTGTTACTGCATTTAAAGCTTCAACTCAAGATCAAAATACTAAATTGGGCAGGCGTAAATTCAATCAAATGAATTCGGATAAAGCAATGCAGGGATCAATGTGTGTAGGTGCAGAACTACTGATGTCAATGTTAGGCAATTATTGTCGTAATAAAGGCATTAAAACATCAATTCGAGTTGGTGTCGTTGGTATACCAAATGTTGGTAAAAGTTCAATAATTAATTCATTAACGCGTGGCAAAACTTGTTCAGTTGGCTGTACTCCTGGTGTTACAAGGTATGTAGACTTTTATAATTATCAGCTGTGCTGAAGATCCATTAATTCTATTAGATGTAGAATGAGAATACCTAATTTTATCAAACATGCACTTTCAGCTTCGAGTACAATTTTATTTGCTTTCATTTAAGTGTAGCATAATTTATCTATTTTGTAAATCTTTTAAAATTCTTAAAGCAAATTTGCAAAATAAAATGTTAATTTATGTTCCACTTAATTTAATTAAAAGATACATAGCTTTTGGAGCTTTGCGAGGTAGTTAAATTTATTCTAAACTTTCTTTGTAAGTTTTTTAAAATAATTTCCGAATTCCAAAGAAACTCGTAAACCTGAATTAATTTACGATTTGGTGTAGCCAGTTCGAACCCACCCTTGGCATCAAAATTTTATATTCTTAAAATTAATTTTCTATAAATGGTAAAAAGTAATGTAAGTTCATTTATAAACATATATATTTAGAAACAACAAATGTTTTGTAGTACTGATTATAAACATGTATTTTATAAATTTGGTTGTTTTTAACTGAATTTTATTAGTTTAGATTTATCACTGACTCCTTATTTTTAAGTTATAAAAAATATATATTTTTTTCAGTTGCACAAATTTTTTTTTAAGATGCGATTTTTTTCCATATATTAAGGGTGGGTGTGAACTGGCTTTAATAAATCTTAAGTTAAATCAGGTTTACAAGTTTCTTTGGAATTTGAAAATTGTTTCAAAAATTTATTTGAATGTGTTCAAATATTTTTCAAATAAATTTTAAACTCTTGTCAATTTCTATTTAGTTTGGCATAATTTTAATAACCTCGGACTAAGGCTAAGTACCCTGTCATGTTTACTAAACAAATTGTAGATTATTATTAAAGAAAAATTCCAACATTAAATATACACGTACTATGCAGAACAAAAGCAACAAATTCTACAAAAAGTCATTTATTTCAGAATATAGTTCATTTGAAACAAAACTATTTTTCATAATTTATTTACACATTAAAAAAAAATCAACTTTAAAACTAACGGATTTAAAACTAACGGTTAAACAATGCAGTTCTTCATATAAATGTATGCCTAACAAAATCAACAATTTAATATCTGGTATATGATTGTTTATTTTGTATAACTTCGGCAAATCTGAGCGCCATGGATTATTACGACTTCATCAATACGTTTCCACTCAGATTCTACAATTTTGAAAAGTTGGTTTCGATACCATAATCGTTTACGGGAAACACTTCTCTTCAATATTCCAAAGAGGTTTTCAATGTTGTTGCAGTCAGGTGATTGTGCCGGATAATGAACTCTTTACCAGTAACGATGTAAGATTCGGGTCATTATCGTTTTGAAACACACATCAAAATGGCATATTCCACTCGGAATGCGGCAACATTTTCGTTTTAAGGATCTTTCTTATACTTTTCTTATCAATTTCGTGGTATGGTTCAACTTCATTTACCGAAAAGCAAATTCACACCATCATCTTGCCTCCCGATGCTTAAAATTCATTTTGCAATTGTAGGGTTCAAGCATTTTGCCAGTTAAGCGCCAAACTGTTCACATATGATCCGAATTTATCAAGTTGAACTTTAATTCTTCACTAAAAAAAACGGTTTTTAATTTATGTACGATCCAGTTCTGGTGTTTTATTGCAAAACTTAGTCATAAAAATCTAAGAATTATTAGTTTAAAAAACATTGTTTTGGTTACTTACCTCTTTTGGAGGTTTTTCTTGGACAAAAAAGGTTTTTTGACTTGCCTGTAACTTTTTAAACCGTTTTCTATTGCACGTCTCCGTATTGTACTATCGTGCACATTAATTTTAAAACCTCATTTGAAGTAGCAAACTGTTTTTTTAGAACGTTCTGTAAAATGCTTTTTAAGCCGGTATGACATTTCATTTAATTTGTATCAAATGAGAGGGCTGCGTTACCTACATCCATTTGACATATACTCATTTATTCCCTATAGTTGAACACCTCACACTCATTATTTTACCATAAGCAAATTCATAAATTATACTGCTACAATTGTAGCGTAATTGTTTCAGGACACTACCACACCAACGTGGTTCGAAAGTACATGTGTTGGTAGTAAAATCCCCACTGGATTTTGCCCCACCTCATCACAGTTTCTTTTTATAACCAAAAATAAGTTGTACCCCTGAGGGGGTATTTTCATAATCATATCTATTCTAAACTGAATAGAATTTTGCTTTTTCATAAAAATTTAGTAGTGAAAAAAATTGTTTGAGGTGAAAAATATTTGAGGTGAATACAAAATATTATTAATTTCTGAGCGACTGGCAAAAAACTATAAGAAAATATATTATGTACCAGTCGCTACTATGAAATTGTACTAGAATACACCAATTTGTATGGAAAATTTAGAGGTATCTCATAACTTTTTAACCCCTGGACCGATTTTGCTCATTACCAACTTACTCGGGAGGATGTCCAATAATCTGGGCTAAAATAGGCATCCCGCTTGTGTCTTCGCGTCGTGATCGCTATTTTAACAGAAAGACAGATGGACATCGCTAAATCGGCTTAAAATTGCAAAAGGATCACGAATGTATATACTTTATGGGTCTATATTTCCACATGTTACAAACGGAATGACAAACTTATATACACCCTCACCATATATGGTGGAGGATAAAAAATTATGGCCAAGCGGCTAAAATCCACCAAATGTTGCAAATATTTTTTTTTACTTTTTTTTTTTGAAAATAACTTTCAAAGAGAAAATAATAAGTACATTTAGCAAAATAATGTAAGGCATTATTTTTGACACAACTAAAAATTATTTAAAATTAATAATAAATTGCTGTAGTTTGTTTTATTAAAATATAAGATGACATGTGAAAACAAGATAATAAATACATAGGTACATATTTTATGTAAAGCAATGTAATTAAAAGCTAAAATTATTCTCGCGATCTTTTTGCAGAAGGTACATCTAAATCATCACTATCACCGGAATCATCCAAATGTTGAAAGTAGTCTAAATTCATTCCTTCACGTTGATATTTATTTTCCTTTCCTTCGTATACCGTTTTTGAACACTAGCAATTTTAGATAGTCTGCATCTGGTCACCAATCATCGAAATCATCCAGCATCATTTTTAAATTATCTAAGATCGATTTTTGCCTAAAAATTCTTTTACTACATCTTTTAAAGCAAATGATTCAGCTTTTATTGCCTTTATAATATCAGGTCCGTTAAGTACACCTATATAAAGTAAAGCGGTTAAAAATATTTAGACTGAATATATACATCAATGTTTGGAAAACATTCAAGGAGCGTCGTTGCTCAGAATTTGGGTCTAATCGGACCACGCTAAAATGTGGAGCATCGCATTTAAAAATAAAAAAAGAACATTAATGTACATATTTACGGTTATAAAAAAAAAACATAATTTTTAACAAATTTCCTGATTTATCAATCTTCATTCAAACGCATATAAAAATCAATTAATTTTTTAATATTTTTGCAATATTTCAACAAAGTAGGCACACATAATAAGATCTTCAATTTTGCAGAAGAATACCAACCAATATTTCTAATATTTAAAATTTTAAAATAATAATAACATATAATAAAATAATAATAACATATAATAAAATAATAATAACATATAATAAAATAATAATAACATAAAAAAATACAAGTAAAAAAGGGCTAAATTCGGCTGTGCCGAATCTTTGAATACCCTCCACCAAAGGGGATGAAGATGATATACGTATATATTAAATTTTGCATGAACTGTAATATGAATATGTTTTGTCAATTTATGTAACGAACTTTAGTTATTTAGTTTTAGCAATGTTATTTACAGAGGTCTGCTCTGTTAGCGACTTTAACATTGTTCATTTTTACGTTAACTTAGTTATCATAGTATGTAAGACAATAAATGTAATCGAACAATAAGAAGACTTAATAACATTTTTACTTACTTAACAGAAAAAAAAATAGATACAGAAAAATTGTACAAATTTGTATGGAAAATTTAGAGGTACCTTCACATTTTCACTCATAACTTTTGAACCGCTTGACCGATTTTGCTCATTTTAAATACCAAACTGCTCGGGAGGATGTTCAATAATCTGGGTAAAAATAGGCACCCCCGCTTGCGTCTTCGCGTCGTGATCGACAGACAGACGGACATCGCTAAATCGACTTAAAATTGCATAAGGATAACGAATATATATACTTTATGGGGTCTTAAACCTATATTTCGACATATTACAAACGGAATGACAAACTGATATATACCCTCACCATATATGGTGGAGGGTATAATAATGAGTTGGAGCAAAACTCCGCTACCACGTAGCGATACTTTCAAATGACATTGGTTTGTTCCTGTCCTAAAATTGCTGTTGCATTGTGTTATTCGTCAATACAAAATCAATACGAAATCTAGCAAGTGTCATATATGCCTATATGACACTTGCTAGTTTTAGTATTAATCTAAATTAGAAGAGAGGTCAAACCAACTTGTGTGAAAAATAATGAGTATGAAGAATTCAACCACATAGAATAAATAGCAATCTATCAAATTGAGGTCGGTAAGGCAGTGCACTTAATGTGATTTGTATTGATGGCCTAAAAAATAGAATCTACAATCTACAAGCTTTAGCAACGGATGCTTTCTTTTTCTCCCTTTTTAGATGCTCATTAATTGAGATTTAAAAGATTTGCAATATTTATCCCTAGACGTTCTTAGCAGACCAACCAGTACAAACATTTGGAAACTAACTTTTAAAACTCGTGCAAACAATATTTAATGCTGTTAAGAAGGTTAAACTTTGGAAAAGTACCGTTATTTTCAAGAATTTTTTGTTATTTTATCAATTGAGTTTTGCACATTCTCTTTTTTGGAATTTTCGTTGTTTTTAATTTTCAAGTGATGCTAATGTTGTTATTTTCGCAGAATGATTTAAGTTGAAATTTGTAATTTTGAGATCGCGAGAAAAATAGTAATATATGGTCAGATGTATATATTGTTTCTTTTATATCTGACTGAAACATATTAAGACATATATCACCATTATATACAACTACTTTTTTGAGCGAATCTTTAATACGGCATTTTACATTATTATATGCCTCCAAATCTTAATTGATAAATAGCTATGTAAGCCATAAAAAGTTAATCAAAATGTATAAAGTGACCGATATGACTATATGACCACCAGAGTTGTCCAATAAATATAAAAGTTGCCCCTATTGTTTAAAGCCAAAAAGCCGCTGTGCTAAGTTTCGAGGTTTTAGAAAAAGTTAACTTGTATAAATTAGTAATTTGTCTCAAGAGTAATTTATAGAAAAAGTTGAATTATTTCTATGCTGTATTTTAACAAACCTGGAGCACCCTTAGAGACGTGCTGAATTATGTACAACCGGCGTGGTACGTTGTACACCAACTGCGGCACTAGATGTAATCTTGAATCTACAACTGATGCCTTATGGTTACGGAAAGATCATTGGTAATGTAAATTGTAGCAGTAACTACATTATTCCTAGGTTAAGCTTCAATGAGAGACTACGCTGTGGGGAGTATGGATGTTTGACCCTGATCATAGAACCTTTAATTTATTCACGGTTTCTATGATGGATCAGAGCTGGGCATCGAGGAGTCGTATAAACTTCCCGATTACTGCAGCATTTTTCAGACGAAAGTTCTGACGGACAAAAAGACTATTGACCTTGCTTTTGTCTCTGAGACAATTGGCTACTACGTTAATTTCTATATTGATGATCAAGCGGCTATTAGGGCGATCTCCACCGATTTGACATATTCATCGATTGTCAAAGGGTGCAAGGACACTTTGTGTAGACTTTGTTCCAGCAAGAGAGTGCACATCTATTGGGTTCGTGGGCACTGGAGCATTGATGGAAATGAGATTGCGGACCAGCTGGCGAAGAACGGGATCCAGTTGCCTGGCGAAGGGGTAATGGATATTCGTGTGCCACTCCAGTTCTTCAAAAGGGACGTTTGGTGTAATACCGGAATGTGCAGGAAAACAAGCGGTTTGGTGGAATACCGGAACGTGCAGGGTGATTATGTGAAAGTTCTACGATACTATGGCAACGGGTCTTCTGTTATCCTTAAGAAGAAGCGATTGGGGTTACTGATGGGTCACTGCTAGACTGCGGTTCTTGCATACACTCCGAAAAAAAAGTTAGTAGAAAAATTTCTAAACAGTTTTCAATCCCACTTTACTATTTTTATACCCTCCACCATATATGGTGAGGGTATATATCAGTTTGTCATTCCGTTTGTAATATGTCGAAATATAGGTTTAAGACCCTATAAAGTATATATATTCGTGATCCTTATGCAATTTTAAGACGATTTAGCGATGTCCGTCTGTCTGTTGAAATGGCGATCACGACGCGAAGACGCAAGCGGGGGTGCTAACATCCTCCCGAGCAGTTTGGTATTTAAAATGAGCAAAATCGGTCAAGCGGTTCAAAAGTTATGAGTGAAAATGTGAAGGTACCTCTAAATTTTCCATACAAATTTGTACAATTTTTCTGTATCTATTTTTTATACCTTCCACCATATATGGTGAGGGAATATATCAGTTTGTCATTCCGTTTGTAATATGTCGAAATATAGGTTTAAGACCCCATAAAGTATATATATTCGTGATCCTTATGCAATTTTAAGTCGATTTAGCGATGTCCGTCTGTCTGTCCGTCTGTCTGTTGAAATCACGACACGAAGACGCAAGCGGGGGTGCCTATTTTTACCCAGATTATTGAACATCCTCCCGAGCAGTTTGGTATTTAAAATAAGCAAAATCGGTCAAGCGGTTCAAAAGTTATGAGTGAAAATGTGAAGGTACCTCTAAATTTTCCATACAAATTTGTACAATTTTTCTGTATCTATTTTTTTTTTCTGTTAAGTAAGTAAAAATGTTATTAAGTCTTCTTATTGTTCGATTACATTTATTGTCTTAGATACTATGATAACTAAGTTAACGTAAAAATGAACAATGTTAAAGTCGCTAACAGAGCAGACCTCTGTAAATAACATTGCTAAAACTAAATAACAAAAGTTCGTTACATAAATTGACAAAACATATTCCTATTACAGTTCATGCAAAATCTAGTATATACGTATATCATCCTCATCCCCTTTGGTGGAGGGTATTTAAAGATTCGGCACAGCCGAATTTAACCCTTTTTTACTTGTTGTACTTATTATTAGTAAACAAATTATTATTTAGCAAATCTTTTTGTTATTTACATTTTAAAAATTACAAAATTTTTACAGAATATTAACAAATTTTGTTGCTAATTTAAGAAACCATTTTACAAATTTTTGAAAATCGATTTGCTAAAATAAGCGAAAAAAAATTACTAATTTTAAAAAAGTGGATATTGTGTGAAATATTATTTCTAATTAAAACTTACACCTACAAACTTGAGTTGCCTTAAAATGTTACATGGCTTAAAAAAGGGATCGGAACTGAATATACCGACTCATGTCTGAAAACAGGACATCCACTTAAAATAGCACTAAAAAGTTTTTTTAGTTCTAAAAATCAGCCCTAAAAACAATTAAAATTTGACCTTAAAAGTAAAAAAAAAAAAAATATTGACTAAAATATTTTTCAAAACAGAAATTAATTTTGTATAAAATAAAATTTCTGTTTTAAATATTTTATAATTTTGTATAAAATATTTAAAAAAAAAAATAAATAAAATAAAAAAAATTTGATGCTCGATAAAAAAATAAATTTAAAATTTTGTACTAATACTCACAATATTTAGTAAACTTGTTTTTGCTGATTTTAGCAAACCGGTTTTAAATTCCGCTTTACAAAAAGTTTTCTAAAATTAAGTAGCGGCTACAAATTTTTCTACTAATTTCATTGTACTACACGTCAGCAGACTTGTGTTGTTAATATTAGCAAAAAATACCGCTGGGCTCAAATTACAGACTTTTTGGTGAGTGTAGGGAGCGAGAAAGCTGGTGAGTGATCATTTTAGGTTTTGTGGGGTACCGCGGGACAGAGAGCCGTGGCGAGTATATTATGTGCCACTGTCCGGCTCCTGCGCGGTCCAGGGCAAGTATTTTATATTAATCTATACATGTATGGCACTAGAGTATTCAAAACCAAGACCAAAAACCGGTTAACTGGTTTTTTAATTACAAAAAAAGACCGAACAGTTTCGGGCTAACCGACAATTTTTCCTAGAATTTCCGCTAGATCTGACAAGAAAATCGCGAAAACTTTTTCAAATCGTGAAATACTGAGACGGGATGCAGTTCATAAAACATTTAAAACACAAATGTGATAAAAATTTGACGTTTCAGGGTATACAATTAACATAAATCCGCCCAAATATTTCAAAACTTTCAAAATTTTTGTTTTAATATCGTTATTTAAAATATTTACAGCCATTCAAACATGTTCTCGATGCCGTTTTAATGTAAAATAAAAAACCGGTAAACGTTTTATTTTGTAAAAACCTAAACCGGTATAAAAAAGATTTTTTAAATAAACCGAAAACCGGGGTTTTCAAAAGGCCGGTTTTTTGAATACTGTATATGTTATGGCACTATACAAAGTAAGATATATTTTTCCTTTTTCGAACTTATTTTATATGACCCCATATCTGAATATACAGTGACTCCATTGTATAATCGGACAAGTGTTCGTCTGATATGTATGTCTTCTAAACAAATTGTACTCAATATATGGGTTCTTTCACTATAGTTTGCTCTTTACATCGAAAAATAATAACATAAAAAAACCTTTCTCACAATAACGGTTAAATAAATAATAAATCATAATAACGGCTAAATAAAAAATAAAAATACAAAAATGTACTCGTTATTTGTTGATACCTCGTCTTCCTTGAATGATGAAGAATCTAATCAAGGTATTGCTGTTACCAAACTTCAATTACGGTTCAATTTTTATGTCAAATTACAAAATGTGTGCTTTTTTAATTAGTTTGAAAAAAATTTTAAACCAACGCTCACATAGAGAATTGGAATAGGCAATTTGTATTTTATTGATGATAAAATGAACATTTTGAAAGAAAATGATAAGCAGTGTAGAGAAATTGGACATTTCCAACAGTTTTGCTTTTTACCAAGACAATGATCCCAAGCACACTTCAGGTTTCTAAGCTTTGATTGATCCATAACTATCTCAAACTTATAGAACCACCGTCACAGAGCCCAGACCTTAATGCAATTGAACATCCTTGGCTAGAAGAGTGTACCAACAAAACTTTAACACATAAATCAGTTAAAGGAGGGTTGACTAAGAGCATGGAACTCCATATAACCTGCAGTATGCCAAAACTTGATAAAATCAATTTCAAAACGTTTACAGGCCGTTCTTGAAAACAAAGGATATGCTACAAAATATTAATTGTTCTTTTTTGGTATTTTTAGCAATTCTGCTATCATTTATCCGAGATTATGCGTTGAGCACAAAAACTGTGTTCATTTGGGTTTACCTTGTAAGTTTACCATATATGGTGAGGGTATATATCAGTTTGTCATTCCGTTTGTAACATCTCGAAATATAGGTCTAAGACCCCATAAAGTATATATATTGGTGATCCTTATGCAATTTTAAGTCGATTTAGCGATGTCCGTCTGTTGAAATGGCGATCACGACGCGAAGACGCAACCGGGGGTGCCTATTACCTGGATTGTTGAACATCCATCCGAGGAGTTTGGTATTGAAAGTGAGCAAAATCGGTCCAGCGGTTAAAAAGTTATGAGTGAAAATGTGAAGATACCTCTAAATTTTTCATACAAATTGGTGTATTGTTTTCACCACAAAAAATTTTTTTCACCTCAAAAAATTTTTTTCACCTCTATAATTTTACTTCAAAAGTTGATTACATTATTTGTATCAAAAACAGTAGAGAGCATTTTTTTAGGATATTGGTGGAGGGTATTCAAAGATTCGGCACAGCCGAACTTAAGCCTTTTTTACTTGTTATCATTTGGAAAGGTTAGGATGCATAGTGTTAATAAGATACAAATTTATAAAATGGTTATTTTACAATTTTTTTCGTTATTTCTCTTGAAATTGAATTTCTATTGAAATTTAATTGTTTTTTTTTTGTTCACGTAACAGAATTAAAAAATAATAGATTTTTTAAAATAAAAAATAAAATTTAAATATTGTGTATGCTTGTTTCAAATAACTAATCAATTTAAATTGGAAATTAATTTTCATTTAATATCGCATACATTTAGATCGTCGTGAGTATCTATGTGTAATTTTTTTATTTTATTTTTATTGTTGCATTAAGAAACCTATTTGGTCATGCTTTTATCCGCCAAAGCATTTCGCATTATCTCTTCTGGTTTCGAAGTTAGAAAAAACTCCTATATACAGTGTCGGTCAAAACATATTGGACAAAAATCATGCTCTTACTATTTTTAAAGTGAAAAAAAAAATCAATTTTTGAAACTAAAAATACATTGCATCATAAAAATAAATTTATTTCAATATTTTACACTTAAACATTAAAAAAATTAACAAAATAAAAACAAAAGTCATATATTCAAATGACAAAACATATTGGACCAAAAATTAAATATTAATATTTTGTTGCGTAAACCCTATTCTTAAGAACTGCCGCACATCTTGTCGACGTTTGAATGTCTGACCATGCATCATTTATGGCCCGATAGAGTTTGATTGGATCTCTATTTACCGATTCGCGATTGACCTTTTTGCTTACAATTTCCCAAAGGTTTTCAATGGGATTAAGGTCGGGCGGCTGAGCAGGCCACGGCAGAACGGTCACACCTTCCTGTTTCAAGTAACTTTTCACTAGTTTGGAAGGGTGTTTCGGGTCATTGTCATGTTGGAATGCCCACGGAGTGGGCATTTTCTCATTGGCAATCCTGCAATATATTTTTATAAATATTTTTGTCCATAATGCCGTTGATTTTGTGTAAGGGTCCTAAGCTTTCAAATGAAAAACAACCCTACACCATAATATGCCTTCTTCCTTCGTAATTGACTTACCAATATTGTGGTTTCCATTCCGTCAGAATCCACAAAATTAAATTTGGACTCATCGGAAAACAACACACTGTTCCACTGCTCTACAGTCCAGTTAAGATGTTCCCGAGAAAAGTTTATCCGAGCTTTGCGATTTTTCTGCGATATAAACGGTTTTTTTTTGTAGCTCTATAGCTTAGGAGGCCTCCTTCAACAGCTCTTCTTTGTACAGTGCTTAATTTTAGATTAAGAGACTCCACTACTCTAGAAGCTGACTTATATGGATCCTTCCTGAATTCTCTAACAATTCGGGCATCTTTTCAGGTCCTTGTACATTTTGGTACCCGATGAAATGTTTTAACGGTTTTTGTGTTTTTAAACTTATCTTACAAAACTTCTCGCATGTTTATTTTTTTTTTTTGCTACAGGTTGGTTGAAAAGTTCCTGCGCTCGAAATGAAAGAATACTGTTTTTGTTACGAAATATATTTTTTATTCAATATAATCTCCTAGAAGCTTAATACACTTGTTCCAATGATCTTCCAATAATTTTATCCCATCCTTATAATGGTTTTCCGAAAGCTCTGCAAAATAACCGTCTATGGCTGCTATGGCCTCTTCATTTGACGAAAAATGCTTTCCACAAAGGAATTGTTTGAGATTTCTGAAGAGATAGTAGTCACTGGGAGCCAAAGCTGGTGAATACGGTGGATGTTCAAGCAATTCGTACTTTAATTCTTTGAATTTAGCCATCGTCAAAACACTTTTGTGAGCAGGTGCATTGTCTTGATGAAAAATGATTGTTTTCTTCTTTAAACCAGGTGGTTTCTCACGAATTTTTTCATCCAGCTGATCCAAAAGGCTGCAATAATATTCAGAGTTGATTGTTTTAACTTTCTGTAGATAATCAATAAACAAAATTCCTTTTGCATCCCTTTACCTCCTTTGGAGCTGAACAACCAGCTTCATTCCACTGAAAACGTTCTTGTTTCAATTTAGGATCATGGTGGTAGATCCAAGTCTCATCCATAGTTATAAAACGACGCAAGAAGTCGGTTTTATTCGGCTTAAAACGCTCCAAATTATGCTGAGAAATTTGTTTTCGATCCAGTTTTTGTTGAATTGTTAATGTGTGCGGCACTAACTTTCCAAACAGTTTTTTCATACGTAATTCTTCATGTAAAATATGGAGTACTCATTCGTCTGAGATGCCTTTATCATTAGCAATTTCACGCTTAGTCAAACTTGGATCTTCACTAACCATATTATGTACCCGCTCAATGATTTCTGCTGTGGTTGCAGTTTTTGGTCGTCCTTCGCGAGGATCGTCTTTATGGCTGGTACGACCACGTTTAAATTCACCAGTCCAAAATTCAATGGTGCGTTTTGAAGGTGAGGACTCCTTATACACTTCTAACAATTGTTTATAAATTTCCTTTGCTTTAAAACCCTTCAAAACAAAGAATCTAATGACTGCCTCGATATTCAATTTTTTCAACTTCAAATGGCTTGTAAACAAAGAAAGAATTGACAGAATGACTTGCAACTTTGCATGTGTTCTCAGGACAGTTATACCAACTTGAGAAAAAAAAAGTTTGGAGCTAGCAGTGTCTTCTTTTGGTGAGCGTAGGAACTTTTCAACCAACCTGTAATTCCACTATGGAATGCTTTTATTACATTGTTTTTTACAGATGTACAATATATTTTGTGGCAGCCATTTTAAATATAAAAGTCTAAAATTCATTGAATTCAGAAAATAATTGCAAAATTTTCTATACTGTGATTTACCTTGGTGTTAAGTTTTGCAGTTCTTCGTCAAATGAGTTTAACATTAAACTAGAAATTATTTCAATTTAATTTTTTCTAAAATAAATATAACGATATTTTTTTCTTTTAAGCAAAACCTGTTTTTCCAATTTGTTTTATCGCTTGCAATTTATGTTTTTTTTTTTTTTGTTAGTTTGTTCATTTTAATAATTCTAAGAACGAATAACTTTAATAGTTCTATGTTTTTACTGAAGGCAGGTCTTACAGTTTCCATAACATTAATTTTTTTTGTTACATATGTGCTTAAATCAATTTTCTCAGCCAAAAGAGTAGGAAGACAATTTTTGTCCGATATGTTTTGACTAACACTGTATAAGCTATAATAGAAATTCTCCGACAAAAACACTATGTTTTACTGAAGCGTGGGATGAAGTTGATATATCCCGCCCAAAACGATTTAAAAAAATAAAAATATTAATATAATACACAACAGACTTTGCGACGTGAAATGTTATACCCTCCACCATATATGGTGATGGTATATATCAGTTTGTTTTTAACTAATTTAGTTATTTAAAATGTTAACTGCCATCTAAATGGTAATAGAAACAACTCTTAAGCCACTTTTAGACATGTCGCATGGAACATTTCAAACATTGCATATGTAAAACCCATATGTACAAGTCATCTGACAATAAGTGTGTTCCTGTACGTTACCGCGGGTTCCCAAACTTACCCAAAAGCGTTCCCGTACTCAAAAATTGGGGAAATGAGAGCGTTTATGAGAGTGTATTAGTGTTTCTCTTTTTACCGAAAGTTACCCAGACTTTTTCTTTGGGTAAATTGGGTAAATTGTCAAAAGAACAGTTGATAAACAAAAACAGCTGTTTTATAATTGTAAAAAATAAAACTAAGGAACTTCAGTGATGCTAATTAAGCCCTTTCTTGTTGCAATAAGCGGTTTTTTACTTTCTAAAAACTGCAAATATTTTCTGTTTATAAAAAAGGGACAGATCGGCACATTTTAATTTTTCTTACCGCTTTTTTTTGAAAATTGTAACCCCCTCTTTTACATTGGCACGAAATCTCGAAATTTTTATATACACCACTTTGAAAAAACAATTAAAAAAGCTCATACACATTAAATTATGAGAAAAATATATTTATTAAAATAAACTATGTGTGTTTTTTCAAAGAGGAAAATATCAGAATCTCGAAATTTCGTGCCACTGTAAACGGCGGACAAGTTTAATATATTTTTTAAGTCTTTTATTTCAATTTTCGCATTTCTCCATTAGCGCGTTTTCACTTGTCGTGTTACACTTATTGCACCTAAAAATTTGGCATCACTGATGCATTTTGACATTTTTTTTGGCTAGAAAAGTGGTTTTTTGCGTTCCCGTACTTTTGGGTAATTTTCTCATTTTATGAGAGTATTTTGTGCTTACTTTCATTTTACCGAACTTTACCCAGAAAGTAAGGAAACACAGCTAATGTAAAATATGAGAATACGAAGACAAAGGTCATGTTTCCAGATGACGTTTTGCTTTAAACGAACAAAAAACAATAACAAAATACATACAATACAAAAACATAATACATGCAGTCACTCAGTCGTCTAGTGACGTACGTCTTGTGGAAACCCCATAAAAGTCTGTTTTTCTCAAAAATCTGACAATTCTGTAAGTTAATCTGCTACTGCTAATTCCCACAGAAAAATTAACATACCACTGAACAATCCAAAGTGAATTTAATTAAAGCCAAAAGAAAAAGGAAAAAGTATTATTTTTGGAGACAACTATAAAAAAAAATTTGGAAGTAATTGCTAATAAAAAATTGGAAAAATCATATAAATTGCTTCAAGTTGGTTAAAAAGGATACCGACTTGAATGAGCTAAAACAATTTTGTTTTAAAATTTGCATTCCTGTTGAATTCTACAATGAGCTCCTTAAATCATCTTTGTGGCCAGATAATGTACAGGCCTCCATACACTTCGTTCTTTTTTTTTTTTGCAGTTTAACCGTACGGGTAAAACTGTATGGGTAGAACTGTACGGGTAAAACTGTACGGGTAAAACTGTACGGGTAAAACTGTCGGTGTGTGGTCAAAAACATAACGCGTTCAAAAATATCTGTCGCAACTAGATTTTAACCGTCCGTTTTCAAACGTTTTCGTTCAAAACTGCTCGTGTATGTAATTACGCAGTTATAAAGGACGGTTTTTGTCAGAGTCGAATAAAAGGTAATTATTTTTTGCTCTAATTTTTTTTTGACTTGAACTAAAGTAAACAACGCTAGTGTGTGGATATGACCATTGAGCGGTTAAAACTTCCAAAAAGAACGAAGTGTATGGCTGCCTTTAGAATACGCCCGTTCCACTTTTTTTAATAACATTCATAATTAATTAAATATATGTCTCTATATTAGACCAAATCACATTATATGGCGAACAAATATTAAAGTTGTGCCCCCCTGAAAATTAACTTTAACATTTTTTATGATGATTGTCAAAATATTTGGGCTCTAGCGATAATCTCCCGTGAGCTAAGCCTCGTCAAAAAGGGTCCAAAAATTGTATTTTTCATGAATAAAAGATTTGGTAAATTTTTTGTTCAATGAATGACAAAATATAATAGAAGTTTTTTAATTCTTCGATTCTGCATTAAAACATTTTAAAAACCTAACCACTAACTCGAGTTAGCGAGATGTTTATGTCAGTTTTTTGATGTTTGGTGCTACCCAACCTTGTCAATATCCATGCTCTTCTTCTCCCTTTACGGTCATTGCTTGTTGATGATTGTCTATTTTATATTGAGTGTAAGGAAAAAAATTAACAAACTTGTAAACAACAACACAATTAGACTAACATCAACGAAATTTAACAATTTTATATTTATCCTCTATATTTTACCGTTTTTTGTTATGAACTTTAATTCTTAAAGTATCAAACAACACAGCTTATATGAAGCATTTAATATCAAATGTTTGTCCTAATCTATATTTAATCTACAACTTAATCTATGTTGATAGTTAATGAATAGACAATATTTTGAATTTGTTATTTTGTTATTTATTGTCGAATTTTCACTTCTAATACATCGTTAGAAAGGTGTTGACCACCCCTTGGGATTTTAGTCCAAAATTAACCCTTACTGTCTCACTTTTTTTTTATTTACTTTTGACATATTTGCTTTTCTTTTAAAAATATTTGGGTTTGGCATATATGTAGTTGTAAAAAAATTCTTCAATAGTTCTGCAAAAAAATACACTAAAATGCTTGTTCCGCAAAAATTAGATTCCTAAAAAATATTTGCCAGTAATTTTTAATCTTTTTAATGTCAAATCTTTTCAGAGTATCCTTGTCATTCGCAAAACTCCGAGCGATATGTGCAATTTGTGAGCCAATAAAATTGAAAATAAAATTGTGTCACGCAAGCAAAACAATGAACTAAATTCGCGAAAAGTTTTTTTGTATGATATTTTTTGATAATTTATTTTAATTTTAATTATTTTTTTACTTGTTTGCTTGCATTTTGTTATTTGTTAAATTTTAATACTTTTATTTTTTTCAATTTTAATTATACTTTTTACTTGTTTGTATTAAAAATTAATTATAAAAAAAATCTGTATAACCTTATAGAAAATCGACAAGGATTCTTGATATTTAACTGCATTTTATTATTTGTTTAATTTTAATACCTTAATATTTTTTTTACTTATACTTATGTACTTGTTTTTGCCTAAAAATTAAACATAAAAAATCTGTAAACATTTTTGTTGTGATTTTAGGGAAGAAATTAATTATTTTGTCATTTCTTGGTAAATAATATCTCAGCTGGGGGCACAACCGAGTAATGAATAAATGCCTACCAAAAAATATCGTTAAAAAATATCCTCAAATAATGTTGGCCATAAAAGGGTTAAATTATGTCATTATTTGATGTCAACTGAAGGTGTTTCCTAAACGAGATACACTTTTTTGAGTTAAACAACTTGTTTTTAATGATGTCGAAATGAAAAAGTCAGACAGTGCAGTTAAGAGTTAATTTTTGACCAAAATCCCAAGCGGTGGTTAACACCTTGCTAACGACGTACTGGAAATGAAAATCGAACAAAAAATGGTTAACTTATTTAAATTTTCATTAAAATCGAATTGAAAAGCATCAAAAAACACATTTTTAAAATGTTTTAATGCAGAATCAAAGAATTCCTAAATATCTATTATATTTGGTCTTTAATTGGACAAAAAAATTACCGAATTTTTTATTCATGAAAAATACCATTTTTGGACCCTTTTTTGACGCGGTTTAGCTCACGGGAGATTATGGCTAGAGCCAATATATTTTGGGAATCTTCATAAAACATCCCAAAGTTAGTTTTGAGGGGGGTACATCAACAACTTTTTTTTTGAGTCTATCTTATGTATATACAATTAATTCAGTAACATTTATATTGTATCTAGCCTGTAAGGAATTTTGTATATTCCATTGATTAAATAAACGAAATGAAAGTTAAAAAAAAAAAATCTTTATACAATGTGTGTTTTCAAAATTGGTGTTTTTTGATATCTAAGCTTAATTTTGCATAATTTTTATATTATTTTTGTATATTTTTTCTCATTTTTTAGAGCTATGCAAGAAGTAGAACTGGATTCCAAAATCAAACTTATTGATTGTCCTGGCATTGTATTTAATAGTTCTGGTAATAATGACAATATGTCAGCTGTTTTAAAGAATGCCCAACGTGTAGGTGACGTAAAAGATCCGTTCACGGTGGCCGAAAGCGTTTTAAAACGGGCTAGCAAAGAATATTTTTGTAAATTATACGATTTAACTGAATATGAAACATTTGAAGAATTCTTTGCGAAAAAAGCTGCTAGAATGGGTAATTTTCGATCAATTCTCACTGTCATTGCGATTAAGTATTATTGACAAAGTATTTATTTGTATTACTTTTAGGCAAATTTTTAAAGAAAGGTGTACCTGATGTTGTGGCTGCCGCACGCAGTGTTTTAAATGATTGGAATACTGGAAAAATAAAATATTGTACGCAACCACCAGAGGTGGTTGAAAATAAAGGTGTTCACGTTAGTGCTGCCATTGTTCATGCTGAAGCACGCGAATTTGATGTTGATAATTTTGAGGCAATGGAAACGGAAATTTTAAATAATTTTGATGTTAAACAAGATGATGTTATGGAAATTACCTCATCTGGACCCGTTGAATTTAAAGCACCAAAAGATGATGGTGAAGATGAAGAAGATGAATCAGTTCAAAACACTATTATCGATGAAACCGAAGTACATAGCAAAGGAAAGAAACGTAAATTAGATGATGGTGGCAGGAAACCAAAAACAGATCCTACTATGGAATTGGAAGGTAAAAATTCGTAATATTTATTTTAAAAATACTGTTAAATTTTGAAGTAAACCGTATGCAACACAAATTTTTATAAGGGAATGTTAGCTGGTATTTAGAAAAATGATTATTTTGCATACATGTGGTGAAGTATACAAACGTTTTTTTTTTTTAAATTGTAAAATTATTAATTTTCAATCAGACTAGCTAGTTTCTGCCTCTTTTTGGACAGGCGTCATCAGTAATTCTCCATTATATTGTATTAATTATTTTATGTTATAATTGTCAGATTGTCTCTATATGATATTTTTTTCAACAACCCGTCGGCTATAGGAATCGAACCCGTTGTCCTACATTACAATCGTTACTATGCTGAGGTAGGACGACTAATTCGCAGTTTGTTCGTATTCAGCTTCTTTTGTTATTGTTTTTTTTTTATTTGTTTAAAAATATATTTTGTATTTGTTTAAAAATATATTTAATTTTAAAGCTCTAACAAGGAAGCATTAAAGTACTCGAGAAAACATTAATTTTGGTACCCATATTGCCCATGTAGTAGCAATATCGGAAAAAGCTCAGGCACCCCCTCGATTAAGGAGTTTCGAAGGCTCAAAAAAGCGTATTTTTCCTGATTTTTTTTAAATATATTAAATGAAATATTTTATTGAAACAATTTAGCATTTCAAAGATGAATATTTAACAAGTACTTTGTGATATTTTTATTTAACACTTTTGAAAAATCGGACATTGGGACCTTATCTCCTCTTAAAAAGAATTCTCTCGGCGTAGTATAACTCATGACTGATTCAAACAAAAAGTATAAAGTATAAGAAGTATAAAGCTCATGCTTGAACGAATGTAAAATAAAAACGGTCTGAAAAAGGTAAAAATAGGCTAAAAAACTAGCACAAATTTTACACACCGTTGCATTCTTATAGGGCTGCCTGTGACCGCCATGTTGTTTTGGTGGCGTCTGTCTAATCTATTGATTATTATTCAGTTATTGATCCCAAAGCACCATGACAAGTTATACGATTGGGCAACACGATCCAAATGAAAAAAATAAATTTACGAAGAAGAAAAATTAAAATAAATGAAAAATAGAAAAAAAATCATCTTTAGAGACGAGGCACATTTTTGGATAAATGACTATGTTAACAAGCAAAATTATTATAGGGCTGCGTGTATATTAGAGTCATAAAGGGTTATGCAATTGGCGCGTGTCTAATCTATTGGTTATTAGTCAGTTACTGATGCCAAAGCACCATGACAAGTTACACGATTGGGCAACACGATCCAAATGAAAAAAAAAATGAAAGAAGAAAAATGAATATAAATGAAAAATTAAAAAAAAATCATATTCAGCGACGAGGCACATTTTTGGATGAATGGCTATGTTAACAAACAAAATTGCCGTATATGGGACGAGCAAACCCAGAAGAGTTTCACCAGGTGCCAATGCATCCACAAAAAGTTACTGTTTGCGGATTTTGCGCTGGCGGAGTGATTGCTCCCTACTTTTCTGAAAACGACGTCGATGAGGTCATCACCGTCAACGGCGAGAGCTGCAGAACGATGATAACCGATTTCTTTTGGCCCAAATTGCACAATATGGACGTAGACGAAATGTTCCAGCAAGATGGCGTATGTGCCACACAGCGAATGCCATGATACCCGCCCTTATTGGAAAATCCTCTATAAATAGGTAAAATAAAAAGGGGTAAAAAAAATACCGTTAGTTGTACGCTATAAAATACCTTAAACACAAATTAAGCACATCATTTGAATAATAACTTTTGAGTAATTTCATTAAAATTAAAAAAGTGTTGTTCGGTCGAGTACAGGCGGGTCAAAATAATATAGACGACACTTTATCTTTCTCTTGGCGGTTTAGTTTTCTTGATCCCATATAATCTTCGAAAGTTATATTTTTCTATAATTAAAATTTGACAAAACTATTGTATGTAGTTTAATAAAATATTAAATAACTCTCAAAATATAAATGGTACAGAGGTGATCACACATACCACTTCTTAAAGACTGCAATCTTACCAACCTAGCAAAAAAGAGTGCAGTCCATTATCGATGATAGTTTGAGGAGAATTTTAATTTCTTTTGATCTAAGTTTTTGGCTACCCTAATTTTGATATGCGTTAAATCATATTTATACTCCGTTCCTGCAAAATATTCTAAAATTTACTTTATTGAGTTAGCCCTTACTCAACAAACATATTTTAATGTTTTTGCCAAAGAGGTTTGAGCAGGCCCTTAACGGAACCTTTTTCTCTTTTCGCTCCTCCCAGGAGGAATTTCCATTTTGTATAAAAACTTACAAGCTGTCCTCACACTGTTATAACTTTTAAACCGCTACAATGATATTGATAATTTAGTCCAACCCTCTTTGGTAAATAACAAACCTTGGTAAAAATGATCGAAAAATTTTAAAAATCAAATACATATCTTTAGCGCTAATCCAGAAAAACGGTAAGCACTACAGGATTTAGCTTACTCATATTACTCCTGGTTTTTAATGCAAATTAATTAAAAAAATTGCTTTCTATTCCGATTATGAATTTGTAATTATACAAAAAAAAATTGGAAATTTCAAAAACACCTAATTAATTAGTGTATTTAAGATTGTGATTGGACCACAATCACAAATAACGACGAACGACGGTGACTACACAAACTGTCATATTTATTTAAGTGTAAAGAGTAGCGTATATATTTTTTTTCTCTAGTGTGTCCTTCCCTTACTAACGACAATTTTTTTTGGTTTTTACAATTAAATTTTATAAAAACAATAAAAAGAAATAATAATTTTAATAAAAATTTATAAACGAACATGCTAAGTTGGTTTATAGTACGTTGTTCATTAGCTAGTACACCAAGAGATTATGACAGCATTTTTAACATGTGGAAACTCTGTTAAGAGAAATAAAAAACAAGAGAAAAAGGAAACACGTTTTGAAAATAAAATAGATTATGTGTCGGCCCAGAAAAACAACGTGATGTATTTTTCCATACAAATTGACAATTAAAACCCGCTGAGCGTTTCAGTTGTGAAATAGAATCTATTTTATTTTCAAAACTATTTTCTTATTCTCTTGATTTTTGTTTCTAATTTTGTTAACAGAGTTCCCGCATTTTAAAAGTTTTTTGTAAACAAAAAACATGAAGTTCAGTGATAAAACTTAAAAAAAACAAAAAATTCCATTCACAATCACAAAAAGTTCTTGGTTTTTAAACACAGAGTTGGCATTAATCGGCATGCTAAGAAATCATTAGAAATAAACTCTAAACTAATAACCCTAAAATACATTCTCTTTGAGTGAGATGTATGAATACAGGTGTAATTCTCATAACGATTAAAGTGTTTCTTGTGTCAAAAACTAGATTTTGATACACAGAGAAAGCTATCTAAAATATCTTGAAGCTCACTTAAACATACTACAACCTACGCTTAAGAATGTTAGTCACACTAGAATTATGGCACTGAAATGAACGATTGATGCGAAAACATTTGTTCATCGTAAAGCAATTAAGGTTTTGCCGGGCACTGTCTGGACTTAATACTTTGCATGAGCCTTCACACACTAGAACAAATGTACTGGCATAACATGACAGCGGAGCGAAGAAAATGGTTTTTTGTTGTCGTAAAGCACAAAACCAATACATGCACATTAAAAAAAAAACACCAAACGTCAAATGAATACAAAAAACCCTAACACACAGAGCTGTGAGCACGTATACATTTCAGGCAAGATGAATATCATACCGTGTGTTACGAAAATAACAAAAATTGTGAGTTTAATTAATAGTCTGGTGTGTGAAGGCTCTATTAGATGTTGTTATTAGTTCAAATTATATTAAGTGAAGGTTCAATAAATAAATATGTAAAAAACTAATGTTTCTAACCGAATGTTTATTAATTTTGTTTTCTCTATCTCATATCCAAGTTTCATTAAGATATGCCTGTTACCCCTTTTTGTAGTTTCCTTGTTAGTATACGTAAGCCAACTAGTCTATTTCAAGCAATATTGAACCTGAATTCTATTAGAATTTACTGCGGTTGAAACTTTTTTTAAATTATTTTAATTTTTCTTTCCATTTAGGTAACCAAACAATTAATAAAAATATTAAGGAACAATTAAAAAAGAAGAAGAAACAAAATGCCCGCAATCTAAAGAAGGTTGCTAAAATCGCTGATGTTCTGGATAATTTCAGCCTTGGTACATCGAAGGATGATGACAAATACGATTTCGATGAGGATTATGTAATGAAGTAATTAATTATATATGTAATTGTATTTAAATGATGTACATATATTCTTATGTTAAATTAAGAGTTGATATTTAATTTTTTTTCTATTTTATCCTATTTCGTCATATGCAGAATTATGATGTATGCAAAAACAAATAAAAAAATTTATTTAATAAAAATTAAAGTAAAACAAAAAAAATATATAATTGATTACATACATATGCTCTGAAAAGTTTTAATGATGCCACATTTTAGTTATAAGTGAAGGTACCCAGCAAACATGACAATACGAAGAAGATTCCCCAATCGTATTGCCTAGATCAGGGGTGCCCAAAAGTTCCTTATGGAAACACCAATACATTTAAATAATAACAAATTTTTATTCAATATTTTTTATTGTAAAAACTAATACATAAAAAGAAAAAAAAAATATTTCATATCATACGTTAAACAAAAACAAAATCTACATTGTTGTTGCCTTGCACTTGCGTGCATACTGTGAAGAACTACAAAAAAAACTAAAAGACAAAGTTGTTTGTGTATTTCGTATTGCTAGTGCACAAACAAAAACAAATGAGCACCAAGCGCATATGACTTGGGCACCCTTGGCCTAGATACCACATTGCCCGAAGGCAATACTTCCACGTAATACGAGAATAATATAAGTAATATTGTTGAAATATCTGGAAGATAAAAATATGATATCGCCCCATAACCAGCCAGAATTATTTTATTTAAGTACATATTATTCTTTTTAAACTTTGTTTATAACGGTCTGTTTGAATTCCATTTTCTGCAAAGCAAAAAAAATATTTTTTAGTTGCAATTTTTTAAATTATTAGATAAAAAATTAGCTTACCTTGCTTTTATATAATTTATTTTTGTTAATTTTCCGTCTGTCCGTTGATAAAATGTCGCTGATTCCCATTATTTTCAAATTTTTTCCAAATGACATTCAATTTTTAAAATTTTTTTGTTTGTCTTCTACGGGTTATTAAAAAAAATATGTTCGCAATAAATTTTTCCTAATATCGCCAAAATATCTTCCAGCTGATAAAAATATGATATGTTCACAATACAACTTTGATAATTTTTTGATGGCGATCAAAGGAAGATATTTCCGGAATACCTTCTTGACGATATTTCTTCCAAATGTTTATTGGGTATATGATATTTTTGACAACAATATCTACCATCTAATCAGGAATTGCGCACATGTTCATCTGAAATTTATATACTCTGAAAAGTTTTAATGTTGCCAAAACTTAGTTATAAGCAGGGAAACCGCAAATATGCGTCGTATGGACCCATGCATAAACTATTTATCCGATTCAGAACAATTTAAGAATTCTGGCATCGATTTGTTAGAGCATATTTTAGCATATTTTATCCTTAAGAGCATATTTTTGCATATTACAGTATTAAGAGCATTTTACCTCAAAATATGCTCTTAAATATTTTGAAGTAAAATCCTATTTTATGGCATATTTTTATATTAAAGCATATTTGTGTCTTTAACTGCAAATTTGCTTAAATGTAACAGACGTTTTTTATTTGAAAATTGAAGTCAAAATTTTGTAGTTTATTGCAACAACAACCTTTATTGAAAAACGTATTTTTTTTATAAAAAACATCCATATATTTTTCGTTTAAAAAAATATATAAAATTTTTGTATTTTAAGAGCATATTTTTTAAATTGTGCACAAAACATTATTAAGTGCATATTTGCGGTTTCCCTGGTTATAAGTAAAGGTATATGATATTTTTGACAACAATATCTACTATCTTATAACTGTAACTTCTATTTGATTAAACAATAAATTTGTTTAGTTCATGTTTTTTTCTTTCAATTTTTACTCAAGTAAAAATGTTTTATTTTGATAAAAAGATTTTACTTTCGTTTTTAAAAACAAAATGCCGTCCATTGTATTGCATTTGGTGCTGCAGAAGAAAAGATACTTGGAGGAAAACCAGATATTTAAGTAGTGCTCTGGCTGGAACATTTTGTGCTTGCCTGATATGCAAATTGATATTTGCTTCATTTGCAATTTCCAAAAAATATGAAAATCTCCTAATGTATCTTACAATCTTAATTGTTGGTATGATGGTGGTAAATGCGCATCAAATATGATATTTTTAATAAAGATTTCTCCAACATCAGGTAGTGGTTTTGTCTTAACCGATGCAACAAAGTGCATAACTTTAATGATATTTATAGCTTTAATGGGAAAATCAGGACGTGACTATTTGCGAGCATTATGTTTTGCCTTTGTTATTGCAGGTAAATGCTTCTTAACTTTTTTATAATAGACTGGAATGTTCAAAAATATTTACATTTTTCTAGGCCCAATTGAAAATCTATCTTCAAATACTGGTGAGATAGTTCGAGTTTATTCCTGTTCCAAAATATTATCCATAAATTTAACTCGTACGCGTTTTGATTTGATGACAAAACCATTTCAGAAAACTTTAATTCACATGAAAGATGATATTAAAGAGGTACAAAATACGTTCAACGAACTTAGAGATGTTACTAAGGCTCTACATGAAGAAGTTATGGGAGATATTCCAGACATATTAACTAATCCTAATAATCTCGCAATTTTTAAGCGCAATGATCAATATAAAGCGGAATATATTAAAGATATATATAAAAACAAATTCAAAGCACGTTGTCTTCAACAGCTGGACAGTGGAAAAGCTCGTTGTCGTAATGCATTTGCTAGTTCCTTAGATAAATGTCTTGAGAACATGCCATTTATTATAAAAACCCTTATTTGCTGGCCATTTAAGGTGGATACTATATGTAGAATCAATATTTTAGGGGAACCGGAAAGGATATGTAATGCATCTCATGCTATTCCTGATAATTTCGGTGAAACTTATGTGGACTTAGTTGCCACTGAAAATAAACTCTACCATGAAAGTGCAGATGTTAAAGTTAATTACACAATAATGAGCTCAGAAAAAATTCCGGGTATTAAGTAAGTTAAAAGTCTTTATTTCAAATGATTTATATAAAATTTTGTCGTGAATGTCAATTTTCAGATCTGCTGAAGAAACTGCTAAATATTTAGCAAATGAGTTTACGCTGCGAAAACGAATATTTGATTCTATTCTAAAAATACTTGAACGTTTTCTAGGTTTAATGGTATTGAATGTTTTAATTGGTATGTATGGAATTATTTTAAGAATTTATGATCAGACAAAGAACAAATTTTGCACCTTGATTCTAAAGTTATTTAGGTCCCTACGTAAGTAACTCTAGTGTACATGTATTGCAGTAAGGGATACCATACAGAAAATGTCGATATTCCGGGATTTTTGCTATTCAGTGGAGGGCGGTCCAATAATAAGACGATCTGCATGTAGATGGCGGCAGTAGTTTGAAAGAAAAAAATACTTTGGGAAAAAGCGGCAACCTTGTTTTAAGTTTTAGGACGCCATACTTTTAGTATTTTTTTTGAGCCATCAAAAAAAATTGTCACATCAAAAAAAATTTGGTAAACTTAAAGTTCGATTTGCTTCATCACGCATCTTATTTGCCAGATTTAGTTCCCTTGGATAATTTTCTATTTCGAAACCAGAGAAAATATCTCGGTGGTTAAAGATTTGGGGTTGGCTATTTTATGGAGCTAGACAGTTCTTACTATAAATAAGGTAACGAAGCTATTGAATATCGCTGAGAAAAGTGTATCGAGTGTTTTTGTTTTCGCAGTTTCATTTAAATATATGCAAAATTTACCTTTAAATTTTTGTTATATAGCAAAAATAATACTAGATGTCGAAATGACTAAGCTCAATTTTGTGCCAAAAACAAACATTTTTCTCGAAATCCTCCGAAATAGCTGCCCTCACTAAATTAAACGACAGATATATGTAATTCTAAGGGCTATTTTTAGGATGTCAATTAAATTTAGCTTAACGAACAATTAGGTTAATCTCGAAACAATTTAAGCGCATCCCTACATTTTTTTTTTTTTAAATTTGTATTCATTTATAAAAAAAATAATATAATAGATACATTTTTCGAAATGGATAATAATGATGCAAATCAAGTGATAAAAGTGGATGAAAAAAGATCCAAAAATTTTTCTACAAAGGAAATAGATCACCTTTTAATTTGACAGGTCTAACTGGAGCTTAACCGACCAAGGCTGCTGGGTTAAACCTCAATTAAAAGCAAAATAATCAACATTTTTAATTTTGTTGAACAAAATTTTAAAAAATTTGAAATAAGAGTTTTGAAAATGCTTTAAAAGTATTTAGCATTTTAACCCTCTGCGACTGAAGTGGTAGTCTAACAGACACCAATTAATTCTTCTGTTTAACATGAATCGTCGTTTTGAATTAAAAAAATTTATATAATTATACATCCAAAACCCTTATTAAACTATAAAAAAAAATAATTTCAAAAGGTTAACAAAAGGAAACTTGAAAAATATAAGCCGTCGGTAGAATTTTAAAAATATGTCACGTCAGTCGCAGAGGGTTAAGACATACTCAAAAATTTGTTAACGCTATCTTAGAGGAACAAAACTAGGCCTTAGTATTTTTATTTCTTTGTATTTTTATTTCTTATGATGTAACATACTTAATGAAACCCCAGTTTGCGAAACCTACATTTTTAATTTTGTTGAACGAAGTTTTAAAAAATTTGAAATAAGAGTTTTGAAAATGCTTTAAAAAGATTTAGCATTTTAAGACATACTCAAAAATTTGTTAACGCTATCTTAGAGGAACAAAACTTCATATTTTAGTATTTATGGATCTAAAAATAATGTAGCATTAAAAATTTAAAAAATACAATTTGTTCTTAGTTCTTCAATTTCCTAACCTATTGATATTTGACACATTTATGGCCTGGGGCACTTGTAATAACTTGGATGTTCGATTTCCATTTGTTAGACGCTTTAAGAAAAATAATTAAGTATAAATTTCGATTATTTTATCATTTGGTGTAAATAGATATCAAGATATCTTTAGTAACAAATTGTTTTCTTCTTTATCAAATGTTTTTATATACAAAGGAACCAAATTAGCCCATTTGTGGACTTTAGAATTCACTTTGATTTTTTTGGACACCTCTACATATATGATCATTAGGGCGGGTCGATTTAATAATCGCTCAACGTACAAGGAAAATCGTATTCTAGGGATAAAAATAAGAAACTTTGCCGAAGGAACCATACCTCTAAAACGAATTCTGATGTCCCGACTTTTGACCCGTAGGGTCAAATTTTGAAAAATCCCACTTTGACCAATTAAGAGTGCCCCAATCGAGTCCAAATTTATGATCAACCCCCACTAACTTTATAGGGCCGACCCACCCATGTCAGTGGCACAGCCCCTGGAACCCTCCTGGGGGGTTCCCCATACAAACATTTAAAAAAATCACCATTTTTTGGCACTACATGAAAAAAGCGAAATGGCTATGTTTTATTCTTTTTGGAGTTTATTTTTCTCTTTAGAAATTTATTTAGTCAGAACATATGTAAATGAAAAAATGAATTTAACTTAGTAATAGAGAAGAAACTAAAAAAAATTATTGTTTAAAGTCTTTTTTGCTTTAAAGTCTGGGCAATTTCGCACGGCTTTCTAATGTCGTCGCCATAACAGCCTCTACATTTCCCGGAATAACTCGTTTGGAAACGCTAGCTAGCAATTGAACGTGTCGTTCCGTTCCTTGTGTGTGTGATGGAATTTTTGGGTCAAAAAACGGTGGATCATCTTGATTTAAATATTCTTTCAATGTATCGTACGGAATGCTTCGCGTGAATGGTGGTTCAAATACGTTATTTATATCATTTAAACTTATAATTTCCGTGTAACTTGTGCAATTAAAGTTTATATCTGGTTTTTTATAAACTCTTAAGTTTCGTTGGGTCGTCAACATCGGTTCGATAGCATAGAATTTTCTTGATAGCACAGTCGCGCTTTTCTTTCCTATCATCAAACAACATGGATAATAAGATATTTTCCGAATGCGCATAATATGAATTATCTGTAATTACTTGATTGACAATTCTGCGTAAACGAGGTTCTAGAAATCGTGACCAACTAATGAACTTGAAAAATAATGCACTACCGTACCCGACAGAGCTTTAATACTTGTTTTGAAGTACATTGGCACATAACATTTAATTATAAATTCAACCAGAATTCTTACATTTTCATCTAGATTTTCCGTTGTCCATACAATCGTAATAATCTAGCGGCCTTGGTGAGCCAGCCAAAATGTACAACTTTCCATGGTTTGATGTTAGCCAGATCCACCGAAACTACGCCGATAGAAATTGCATGGGCCATGTCGTATAAGTTCTTCGAAAATTTTGGGTTTTTCTTTTTGCTCTTGATTTGGTCTTGATATTTGTCAAGCAATCTATTCAATTATTTCCATATCAAGTTTTTCCCAAATTCCAATCAACTTATTTTGTACTTGAATAGTGAATGATTTAAAGGAAAACTTTTTTTGGTCTGTTTTAGCACGTTCGTTCAAGTAAAAATAATATCTCAAGATATCCAGATGGGCTGGTAAATTAAGATCAGTCAAATCAGTAGACACACCAAAAGCAGTAACATCATGCTTGTGTATATGACTCATTGGGTTTTCGATAGTTTTTGATGTTGTTGTGGCTTCATCTTGTGGTGTAGAGAGAGGATGGTGGATTCATTGTAATAGGATGATAAATGGATTTTTAAAATAGTACCAACAAGTTTACTTTCTTTGACAGTCGAAAACGTAATGGATACTAAAGGTATATTGTCCACTTATTTATAGTATTTGTTACTCCGTTATCCTACCTGCAATTGTGTCACAATGATACCTTTATTATACCCTCCAACATATATGGTGAGGGTATATATTAGTTTGTCATTCCGTTTGTAACATGTCGAAATATAGGTCTAAGACCCCATAAAGTATATATATTCGTGATCCTTATGCAATTTTAAGTTAAGTTTAATGAGCAAAATCGGTCCATTGTTTAAAAATTTATGGGTAAAAATGTGAAGATACCTCTAAATTTTCCATACAAATTGTTGTATTTTAGTACAATTTCATAGTAGCGATTGGTATATAATATATTTTCTCATATTTTTTCACCAATCGCTTAGAAATTAATAATATTTTTTACACCTCAAATATTTTTCACCTCAAAAAATCTTTTCACCACTAAAATTTTTTTTCACCACAAAAAATTTTTTTCACCTAAAAAAATTTGTTCACCTCAAAATCTTTTTTACGTAAAAAAATTCGTTTTCGCATCCAAAAAATTTTTTCACCTCAAAAAATTTTTTTCACCCTAATTTTACTTCAAATGTTTTTTACATTGTTTGTATCAAAAACAATAGAGAACATTGGTGGAGGGTACTCAAAGATTCGGCATAGCCGAATTTAAGCCTTTTTTACTTGGTTTTTAAAAGGGTTGAATAAAAAACCCACACAAGTAAGTTTACGACATGTAAATGCATCACAGGTTGTAAAAAACGCTAATTTCTAATAATTTTTTTTAGTTTCTTTTCTATTACTAATTTAAATTAATTTTTTCATTTACATATGTTCTGACTAAATAAATTTCTAAAGAGAAAAATAAACTCCAAAAAGAGAAAAACATAGCCATTTCGCTGATTTTTTCATGTAAAGTGCCAAAAATGGTGATTTTTTGAAATGTTTATATGGTGAACCTCCTAGGGGGGTTCCAGGGGGTGTGCCACTGGCATGATGGGTCCTACAAAGTTAGTGGGGGTCGGTCATACATTTGGACTCGATTGGGGCACTCTGTATGGGTCAAAGTGGGATTTTCCAAAATTTGACCATACGGGTCAAAAGTCGGGACATCAGAATTCGTTTTAGAGGTATGGTTCCTTCGGCAAAGTTTCTTATTTTGATTCCTTAAATACGATTTTCCTTGTACGTTGAGGGTTTTTTTTGCCTCCCTACAAATCGACCCGCCCTAATGATCATACATGTTCATGCATATCGATGTATGTTGTAAAGTATGTATTTATGTACTTATAATTTATGGAAAATGTTGAATAATAACTACCCTCTGGTTTCAGCTGGATAGCGCACCCTTTCATACAACCGATCTTTTAACCCCTTTTGACCTTTTCTTGTGGGGTGCTTAACTTGATATTTCACAAAAAAAGAGCTCTTTGTACACTCATTGATGAGAAGTATACAATTATTTTGCATTAAACGATTAATCGCCAATTTTTCCGATTAATCAACCTGAATAACCGATTAATAAATTTTCGTAATTTTTCGAATAATGCCCCAACCGGCAGGGTCGAGTAATTGAAAATACTAGAAAAACATCTATAAAATAAAAATTCTCGGCTTAATCGAATTTCGATAAAAAATTGCTAATCATTTATTTTTATAAATATTATTATTATATAAAAATATAAAAAACATTTACTTTTATACTTCATAATATATTAAATACGAGTGCGGATTAATAAGTCCGTGACTTTTCGAACTTCCCTCGTAGTTATAGAAAATGCAACATCAAGTAGCACCTGTTAATAGACACTGTCAAATTTTGAGCAAGTTCCGTCATTTACTTTGCGCTTAATAGGATTTAAAATGGAAAAAAGTGAATTTCTAGTGCTCATTAAACATTATTTTTGCAAAAAAACCGTCAATCAAACCAAGGAAAAGCTTGATCAATGTTATGGGGACTCTGCACCATCGATTTTAATATTAAAAAAGTGGTTTACTGACTTTTCTGTAGTGGTTCATCTCTCCAAGAAATTTGACACTCTTTAAGGACGTGAAAAACACTCATAATTTGATGGCATAATTCATAATGTTGAGAGTTTAACAGTCCTTTATTAACTCTAAGGCGAGCAAGTAATATACATTGAAATATTGTAAAGCTAAAGTTGCCATCAATGGCAACTCTTCAACACGAGAACATACTCGACGTTTCCGGTATATAACTTCATGACAATGCTGCCACTTTCTAGTTATTCTCGCCACTCAATGTGGCATGTCGCTGAAGAAGTAACATTGGTGAATTATTGAATAAATTGTGTAATCTGTTAAAGTGTAACTTAAAGAGTTTCAATTAAGTCTCTTGCGTAATTGTTTTAAGTTATTTTTGTGAATAAAGAGTTGCTATATAAAATTTGAACTGTTTTTATTATTTGCAATATAAAAAGAATTTGATTTATTTAAAGAGAATAAATCAATGATTTTATAAGATAAAATCGTATCAGAAGTGGGATTGATATATAATAAGCCGTGATGAAATTGGAGGAGTGTAAAGTGGAACACCTCAAGGAGGAATTGAGTAAGTTGGTGCTACCAGGTAATAAGACAGAAATGCAAAGGAGGCTAATAGTGGAATCCGAGCGGCGTTACATTGACATCGGGACTTGAAAATTTGATGAAAAAGAATAAATAGAGGTTAGTATCCGTAAAAATGAAGGTAACATGGAGTTAAGCGCAATGTTGGCCGCTATAATGGAAAAGATAGAAACGTCTAGAGTAGACAACGAAATTGTTGGCTTAACTTCAGGAAACATCAGACAACTAGAAACTGTTAACTAAGATTGAAACAAAATTGTTGGAAGAAAAACTTCAAGAAACTTTTAGAGCCACTAATGCGAAAATAGACAGATTTGACAAAAAGTTTTCGGACTTATAGAATGGCCAAAGATGTCGAGAAAAAACTAGAAGATGTAGAAAGTAAAATGAATAATCTTCAATGTTAAGAGGACTCAATGCGAAGGCCCCCACTTTTGATGGCAGCATACCACATGCCGTATTCAAGTTCCAAATGCTGCCAACAATGTTTGAGACAGTGAAGAAAAACTTTAGAATTGATTCTGGTCTTAAAAGGAAATGCAGCAGAAATTCTAAAAAGTGTGCCAATCATCTGCGGAAATAATTACGATGACATAAAGGTGGCATTGCAACGAAAGTATGGGACGAATACAAAAAATTAATATACCGAATGGAATTAAGAGGCAGGGTGCAAAAACAAATGAGTCGTTGCAAGAGCGGTTGGTGCAGATGTAAATCATTCATTCTTAGATCAATTCAAAATTTAAGCGTTTGTAAATGGAATTCGTTTCACTATTTTTGAAAAGTTGCTTTAATTTTGGAAAAAGAAGTATTGTTTTTTAAATATTCCATTAAAAAAAATACACAAGGACTAGTTTAAATTTGCTATAAAAGTTTGTTAACGTTTACGTCTGGTAGCTCTGTATATCAATTTTAATGAGTTAAATAAAAATTGAAGATGTGTTTTTGTATCATTCTTATGCATTAAACATATACAATACATATACAATGAATATGTGTCCTGTAGTTTCATATGAAAAAAAAAAACTAAAACACATTACATACCTAACTAAATAACAATAAAAACATAACAAATATATTTGGTGTTAAAAAGCGGTAAATATTAGTTCCGTTCGTTTACAGCGTAATTTTTACCACTTTGTACAAATACTGGATGGCGTTCGTTTACACAAATACTCAGTAAATAGAAAGAAAAAAAGAGGGAATAAAGTAAGATTTCTATATTGAGAGTTTGCAAATTTTTACTGGATATGATTGAAAAAATATCATAAATTTTTTTTTAAAAATACAAATAAAAATGTTTTACAACTACGTTGTTGTACGCAAATGCAAAGCAATATATATTGCAAATGAATTACGGAAAAGATACGAAAACCTTCTAAAATGTTTCTGATATTAATATAATATTTTACATCAATATTATTTTATCGCAAAAATTGTCAAAAATTAATTAATTTTATTTAATTATTTTTTATTATTTGGATACATATTTATATTTTTTCAAAAGCAATCAACAACACCGTTTGTTACGGAATCAAAACTGATGAAAAACAGTCAAGTCCGTTTTAACGGCAAGGAAACGGACACATCAAACGGAGTCAAAAATGTTACGATTACGTAAAAGCTTTTACGGATACGTGTTTTACGGACGTAAACGTATGTGTCGGTTAGTCCGAAAAAATGTTTCTTGGGAAGTTAAAAAATATTCTTGCATTCACATACATTCAAACATGTAAAATATAAATACTTATCCATTGTGCATTTATTTAATGTTTTTTACTTTTTTTTACCACCAACACTTAAGTTGAATTAGTAATTATTTAATTCAGAGTCGTTTTTCTATCGAAAGAATGCCGCCAATTAAAATAGTCATGCATATTTTGGTAATCCATAACTGATTATTTTGTACAACGAACAACGAACTACGAACTAATGACCCAATTTTTTATAAAAACAATAAAAATATAAAATAATTTTAATAAAAATTTAGAAACGTACATAGTTACTAAGTTGGTTTATAGTACGTTGTTCATTTGCTATTAAACAAAGAGAAAATGAGAGCCATAGAATATCGTATGTTAATTTTACTCAGCAAATGGTTTTTGTTTAGAAACAATTTTTAAAATACGGGAACTCTGTTAAGAGAATTATAAACCAAAAACAACATAATAAAAAAAATGTTTGATTGTCAATTTGTATGGAAAATACGGCACGTTGTTGTTCTGGGCCGTCACTTATTGTTAAATAAAAACACAGAAAAATCAAATTATGTAACCAAAGTAACCAAAATAAAAAACAAATGTTCACATCTCCACATTGAAAAAAATATTTTTGGTTAAAAATAACCAAAACTGCAGCGCTGTTCCTGACTATTTTTCTCTTGCGGGTTTTCAGCAAATCATGTTGTTTTGATAAAAAAAATATATGGGAAAACATGTGCAAAATAGTGTTTTGTTTTAAAACACATGCAAAACTCGTTCAGTGGTAACGTTATAAGGCTACGTTACCACTGAACGTGTTTTGTGCAAAGAACAGTTTTTTGTTGGTTTTTATTTCCCAAATATTTCAAGTGTTCTTTTAAAGAGTTTTTAGTTTAACTTAGTGGTTTTAAAAATGTTATTAAATTCCTTTTTAATTATTGGTTGCTTAATTATAAAAATAATTTTTAATTGAACATGCCCAATTACAATTGCATGTAATAGTAATTGAAAAAGAATCCAACAATTACATCTGATTGTTATTGTGTTTAGTCCTTAATTTTAATTACAAATAATTGTGATTGGCAATAGATAAATTACATTATATGTACTTGTAATTAAATTAAAATGTAATTGAAACACCCCAACTCTGCAATGACCTATAAAACTGTAAAAAACTCAATTTAATCGAAATTAATGTTAACTCCTTTATAAATCTAAGTAGAAGCCATGATTTATGTAATTTTATTAATATGTACTTAACGACATAAAACTTTATACTAGATACAAGTTAAAGAAGGACAATTATCTAATGCCAAAAGAAGGAACGGAACGGCAATCTTATTAAACAATGATATCTATAATAATTTCACCGATAGTATTATTAATTCCTTTAAATATCTATTTGTAAACTTGCATTGTAAGAAACAATTGTATCCATTTTACGGAAAATTGCAGTAGCGTGCCCAGGGGGGGGGGGCAAGCTCAAATCGTTGGGAAACAATATAGTTTGTATTTTTTTTGTCCATTTTAAATTTGATTTAAAGTAAATAAAACTGTATATATCTGTATATGTTATATATATGCTCTAACATAGAGGGAGGATAAGTATAGAAACTTCACCTTAAAACCAAATGAAATTTTGAACGTATTACAAAGTTTCAGTTACTGCAAGAAAATTTCCCTTATTTCAAGCAAATTTTTCAACTTTCTGCACAAATTTGAGCAAATTACCCTGAAATCTGCTTAAATTTGACTTGCAACAAATCAATTGGTCTTGCAAAGAAAATCAATTGAAATTGCAAAAAACCTATTAAAAAACCCGTGTAAAAATGATTAGATTTTAACAGATTTTATTAGATCTAATTGTACCTGATATAATTAGTTCTCAAAATTGGGGACGCACCGTATATAACCAGGTCCAATTTGCTCTGATAAACAGATTTAATAAGAAATTAAAAATAAACATCTTTATTTTTATACACATTTTTATTTTGAAAACAGCTCAAATGGCTACAATCTTGTACAAGATCTGATATGAACAAATCTGGCAAAAGATGACATTATTTGCTTATATCTGGCTACAAAAATCAACGAATCCCTATAGATATAAACAGATCTGTCCATAAAGTGTATCACACATGTCATATCTAATTATATATTATCATACATGGCCCCAGATCTAATTAGATGCAATAAAACTCAATTTTTTATTAGATTCAACACAAATTTGAGCAAATTTCTCTGACATCTGCTAAAGCCCAATTGGGCTTTCAAAAAAAATTAATTTGTCTTACAATGAAAATTAATTGGAATTGCAAAAAAAAATCTATTATAAAATGCCAAACATTTATAATCTGCAAATATAAAATCCAAGAGTACGTTTTTCTTGAGAGACATTGTCATTGACATTGGGTCTGTACGAGGTAATTTTGGGTAAAGTCTGGTAAAATGAGAGTAAGCAAAAAATTCTCTCACAAAACCATAAAAATGCCCAAAATACTGCGAACGCACAAAACCACATTTCATACTCAAAAATAAACGTCAAATTTATTCATATTAAAAAACAGCTTAATTAATAAATATATTTGAAATGGCAAGTAACTATTTACATTTTTAAATGCATTTTTCATTATAAAGAAGGAAAAGTTGTTTATAGTAAACTTTTATTTAACTTAAATTTTTTTTTTCAAAAATGCAAAACAGTTAATTTATTAGCAGCAGCTGATGATTTGACAATTTTACCATTTTACCCAAACAAAAATTACGGGTAAGTTCTGGTAAAAAGAGAAACACAATTACTCTCTCATGAACGCTCTCATTTAACCAATTTTTGTTACAAGAAACGCTTTCTGGTAAGATTGGGTTCCCGCGGGCACCCGCGGTAACGTACGTCGAACGCACCTTTATTGTTTGTTGTAAAAGCTAAAAAATTAATATGTATTTGTTAGTAAAGGCAGAGTAAGGCATACAATATAATTGCTATATTTCGCGTTCCGGCGAAGTCCTTATACGAAAACAGATTTTGTACCAAGGCGGTCCCAAATGTTTAAATTGTATTTGTTTACAAAAAATAAAGAAAAGTCAGGTATGTAGGGAAGTCAATTTCTTTCCAACTAGTTATAGATATAGAGATAAAATTCAAATAGAAGCTTTTGTTATAAAAATAAAATATTTAAGTCAGTGTTGCTATAAAATACATTTAAAATTACCCTGAGATGAGGGCGGGGTTATGGTGTAAAGGTTAGCTTGTTGGAATGTTACACAGAACGTTACAACATCAATTTAGAAAACTAATATGTATGAGATTTCTATACCTTATACATATCGCAGCGCCCTACTTCGGTGTGCCATAGAACTTAACCCCCACCAAAGTAAAATAACATAACAGGTCTATGAACTAAAAAGCGTCCCTTAAAAAAAAATTTACCAAAAATGACAAATTAAAATTAAAAAAAAAAACGAATATAGGAACACAATTTAAACTCTATGCACACTGATCCCCAAAATGCGTATTTTCGTTTTTTTCAAGTTTCAACTTTCAAATTCCATACAAATTTTTAATCGAAAACTTGAAAATGACGAAAATACGTATTTTGGGGCTCAGTATAAATGGGGTACTACTTAAATTCAAAAAATTTTAAATTAAATTTGCAATTGATACTTAAAAAGGATAAATTTAAATTCAAAAATACCAATCGTAATTAGAAAAATTATTAAAAATCAACAAATATTTATTTAGTTTATCTTGGTGTTTTTAAATTTCAATTGACGTTTTATAAAATACGTTCCCATGATATCTGTGTTGTTTTTCAAAATTCTATGAAGTTCACGGTTTATCGCGGCTCAAAGTAGGTAATTTTTTAAATCCAATATGTGTTTTTTAAATATTCGCCAATTTATTTATTGCACTTTTGCAATTTATTTTTGTAAAGAAACAAACCGCTTATTTTCGAGGCAATTAACTAAAAGTAAAAGATCTAAGCTTTCATATGAGATACGATTTGTAAAAATAATTGCATAAAAAGATAGATCAGTTTCAACATGAGGTATTTTTCCAACTTTGAGCCTCTTAAAGTATCGAACTTTTAGCATCGATACACCGTGAATTTTGAAAAACCAAAACAGCACATATATCACAGGAATGTTGAATATCCATGTCCAAATTTTCAGTTATACGTATCCATAGAATAACCCTTCGTTATTTTAGTAGCATTTCATATTTTTTAAATTCATTTAATTTTTTCTTGAATTTTAAATGGTGTTTTTTTGTTTGAAAAAAATATATTTTAAATTTGAAATGTGACTGATTTACAATTGCTATTTTTTTAAATCAAAATACTGTTTTTTAGGTAAATGTTCTAATTAAAATAACTTATTAATTGCTAATTAATTATTAATTAATCAGTAAATCTTAATAAAATAAAGGCATATGAACATATCAATTTTGTAATTGGTATGTTGAATTCACTGCGGAGCAATACTGAGAAGGAGTTTATTATCATTTATCTGGAGACTACTTAAATGGTAAAACTGTATGGTATAGACCCAGAGTTACCAAGACGGATAGGAACACAAAATTTCGTTCAAATTTGCAAACAGATGATCCAACGGAATATTACAGATCAGTCTTATTCATTCCTTTCTTAGATCAAATAATCTCAAGTATTACAAATAGAATTCCAGTCTTGAAAAACTGGCAAAGAATTTATACAATATTGTACCTAGCCGAGTCGTTGATGTTTCATCAAAAGAATTTTGTAGCATCATAGAATTTTATCAAAATGATCTAAAAGCGGATAGATGCTTCACAACACAAAAAGGATCCAAACGCACTTAAGAAATTCATGAAGAGGTAGACCCAGAAAAAAATTGTCGGCAGTTTTATGTCGAAAAGTCGCATTAATTTTTAAGTTCAATATTAAATATATACATTAACATAGATTTCAGTTAAAATGACAAATAAGCTTTAAATAAAAGTTGTAAACTTTGTTAAAATGCTTCAAACAGGTTGAAAAATTTAGGTTTTGAAATTACTAGCCTTTTGAAAAAAATTTATAGGAAACTATATTGCCCCCTTCCGAAACAAAATTCTGGGCACGCCACTGGGTCCAAATATCAGTAATTAATGAAAACATTCTTTCCACAGCTGCATTAGTTCCTGTCAGACTTTTTTATTGATTCTTTTTTAAAGTGAGGAAATATCTCCATCGAATTTTCTGGCATTGTCTCTCCAAATTTCTAGCTTCTCTTCATTAAAAATAAGTTTTTTTCTTAATTCTTTAACTAATTCCCTTTTATTTATTTTTTTCACCAATTAATATTATCACCTTGTTAAGACATGAACACACAGTTTCCAAATAATTTTTTTTGTCCAGAGCTTCCAACGAAAACTATTTGTTTCCTTCAAAGAATTGGTCCATTCTTCTTAAAATTTCTCTGAAGTTTCATAAAATTTTCAAACATTTTTCGTAGGTCAATTGCTTATTTCACTCCATAGAATTATATATAAGTTATTTAATTCAAAATGTGTTTGCTCTTTTAATTCATTTAAAATTTCTAAAGCTTGCATTGCGGTTAAAGTTTGTTTTTTCTAATTTTAATATAGCAGCTTGAAAAATGGATGACTGATTACATATATGTACATTTCCATCAAAAAAATAACCTAGCACGTAGAAACAACAATTCGAAGTTGGCATTTCAAAAGCAGCGTGCTCTGTGCAGCATAAAGTCTAATTTTAATATAAATTTACTTAGTGCTTAAAAAAGCAAAAATATTTTGGTAAACGTTATTGTTCTTGTTAATAAAACGAGTAATTCTAACTTAACCTCAAGTTAATGACTTTTTCCAAAAATATAAACTTCGGTTAAGCTTTTTAAATTTGGCCGTGTTCTACCTTGTGAAAAAGTGTTAAGAAAAGAATATTGAAACTATATCTTAAATTTTTTTGTTTGTTTATTTATTTGCAATCTATCAAGTGATAATAAGCAAATTTGATAAAAAAAATCAGGTACAATATACAATAACATACTATAAGCGTCAAAACTGAGTAAACACCAGTGAATTATTATGTTTTATTAGGATCATGAAAATAAAAAATAATATATATATCGATTTGCTTTGCAGAAACAAAATAGTTTATTCATTATTTATAACATTAACAACAATTCTTTTTTTGCACTTTAAAACAAAAAAGTCTATAAACAACGCCTCAAAAGTTAGTATACACATTGTTGTAGGTAAACAAAATTCATTAAAAATCTATATGCTTTCCGGAATTAATATTTTGTTTGGCCTCCCTTGCTTTTTTTTTACACATTTTATTCTATTTGGCATAGATTCCACCAACTTTTTGGTATACTCATTTGGAATTTTGGCCCATTCCTCTCTTAGAGCTTCTTTCAGGGTTTCCTTACAAGTAATGTTCCTTTTACGGATCTTGCGGTCCAAATAATCCCAAATGTTCTCAATAGGTTTGAGATCCGATGACTGTGGGGGATGACGAAGTTGGCTTGGCGTTCGGTATATCAGCCATTCCTTCGCCAAACGGGATGTATGCTTGGGGTCATTGTCTTGTTGCAAGATCCAATGTCCAGGCAAATCCAATTTGGCGACGCGTGATGGAACATTTTTTGCTCAAGCATTCATTGTCGTATCAATGAAGTCAAGATCTCCAACCCCAGGTGCCGCAAAACACCCCCAAACCATAACGGAGCCGCCACAGTGCTTAACAGTGCATTGTATATTTTGCTCCGCAAACTCCATTTTATTTTTTCTCCAAATTTTTCGATGATTTCTCCACCAAATATCTCAAACTTACTCTCATCCGTGAACAGAACTGTTTTCCAAAAGTTAATGTCCTTTTTTCGTACATTTTAACGTAATCCATACGTTTCTTTTTATTTACTTTGGAAATAAAATGTTTTTTTCTCGGACGTCTGCCATTAAAACCATAATAATAATGCAAAATGCGTCTTATGGTACTGCCGCTAACATGTTTCTCGGACTCTGTACTAATGTCCTTAGCAATTTGCACTGCACTAGAACGGGGATTTTTTTCACTGTGGCAGCAATCTTCCTTTCTTCCCTTTTGTTCAATATTTTTGGACGACCTGTTCGCTTAAAATTGTCTATCTTTTTATAGTTTTTCAATTTGTCCACAGAAGTGTGATGTCTTCCTATAATTTTCGCGATTTCACGAAATAACTTGCCTTTTTCTTTTAAATCTATTATAATTTTTATTTATTTTTATTTATTTGCAATTTTTAAGCCCATGGGGCCAATTAATCTAAATTACAAAATCTCCTTAAAATGTAGCAACATCTTATATAATGTATAATGTATTAATAAATATCAGAATAAAATAAATTAAATTAATAAATATCAGAATTAAATAAATTATAAATAATAAAAAAAAATAATAATAATACTAAACCAAAAACTCGTCAGTAATAGATTAATAATTTATTAACGTCAATACTCCAAAACTACAAATTATAATTTTTATAATTTATATTTATATTTATATATATATATATATATATATATATATATATATATATATATATTATATTTATATATATATATTTTATAATTATAATTTTATAATTATAATTAATAATTATTAATTTCTTCCATGCACAAAATCGATTAGTTTACTTTTTTGGACACTATAAGAAACATTAAAACTTTTTAAATCTCTAGGAAGGGAATTATATGCTTTAGCAACTCTCACAAAATATGATCGTTTCAACATTGGGGTTAGTTTTGGATACAACAACTGTAAATTTCGTGTTGATTTGCTAAATCTAAAATTTTGTAAAAGAGTGGTAGGAGATTTATTTATTTATATTTACCTTAAAGAAATGAAGTAAAATACGGACCTTAATAAAACTCTGAAAAGAACAACCCAAAAATCTGTTAACATAAAAAGATATATGATCATGACATCTCAAGGAGAAAAGATATCGCATGACTCGATTAAATAGCAGCAATAACTTTTTTAAATTATAGCCCAGGGTTCCAGTATAAACTTCCATGCAATACAAAAAAATGGGCATTAACAATGCATGAACAATACGGGTTTTAACTTCAAATGGAAGACATAAATTAACATTATATAGCTTTCGAAGAGAGAAGTTCACTCTTTGCGCTAAAAAATCCAAATGGGCATCAAATTTAAGTTGGCTATCTATAACCACTCCCAAACACAACAGATTATCTACAAATTCTATTGATACACCATCAACAATAATGGATATTTCATTTATAAATCGAGGATGACCAAAAAAAACACTTTTAGTCTTAGTAGCATTAATAACAAATTCATTACGTCTCATCCAACTCAAGGTTTTATCAACATAAAAATCAATATTCGATTTAAGGACATCAGTAAATTGTGGTTCACCAGAGAATAACAATTGCAAGTCATCCGCAAAAGCAAATGGCAAGCAAAAATTACCATCAAAAATATCAAATAAGTATTCAAAAACATAATGAATAATTGTGGACCCAACACAGAACCTTGAGGTACACCAGTCAGCACCTGAAGAGTCTCACTACATATACCATTTATTGAAACAAATTGCGGACGTCCACAAATATATTTTTTTTTTTTTCCATATTTTATATTATTTATTGAATCTTCACTTTTAAAAAAACTGTGAACTAACAATAATTATCCAAATCTTAAAACTAAATATTAATTGTTAAGTCCAGCCAGTGCCAGACTGATGTTGTGTGGTTCAACTGGGACCATTATTTCCCCTTATTATTAGCGGACCAGATCCGCAGTGTCCCTCCTCCTAAGACGCTGGTGGCCGTGATTATCAGTTAAGTTACGGGCTAGTATGTTGGGGTGTGTTTCCAGTTTTGTTAAATAGCGTTGACAGTGTCTAATAATTTCATCTTTGACCAGGGGTACATTCAGGTCTTTATGTATGTTGTAATTCCTAACATACCAGGGTGCGTTCGTGATCGTCCTCAAGAATTTATTTTGCATTCTCTGAATTTTCCCTATATTGGACGCAGAGGCAGTACCCCAGAGCTGAATTCCGTAGCACCATATGGGTTTCATGATCGAATTGTAAATGAGTAATTTGCAGTCCAGGCCTAGTTTAGAGTTTTTGCCAGTAAGCCAAGCGAGTTGAGCAGTTTTTAGCCTCATCTGAGTTATTTTCGCATCAATATGATTTTTCCACGTGAGTCGACGGTCAAGGTGAATACCTAGATATTTCACACATGTGTGTTGGGGTATATTCACATTATTAATTTTAATGGGTGGACACGTCTCTTTTCTCAGTGTGAAAGTAATGTGGATACATTTCTGTTCATTCACCTTAATTCTCCACTTATCCAACCAAGCTTCCAATTGTGAAATGTGAGTCTGTAACATTCTAGACGCTATTTTTGAGTCATCGTGGACGCTTAAGATTGCAGTATCGTCAGCGAAAGTCGATGTGTGGGTATTAATATATAATGGCATGTCTGAAGTATAAATGATATATAACAGAGGACCCAAAATGCTACCTTGTGGAACTCCGGCTTGTATATCTTGAGGAGAGCTGACAAAACTTTTTTCAGCAAGAGTGAATTTTCGATTTGTTATATAGCTTTTGAGTAGCTTGTGAGTATTTGTTGGTAACAAAAGTTTTATTTTAAACAGTAGACCTTCATGCCAAACCTTATCGAAAGCCCACAAATATATGATGACAATAGACGGCAAGCACTTGATGACATTGAATATTTTATATTAAGTTTTTCAATAAGTTTCGAATGAGAAACTCTATCAAATGCCCTACTTAGGTCGAGAGACAATAAAACTGATAATCCTCCTTTACTCAAAGTAGAACGTACATTATCCGTTAAATTCAGTAAGAGTGATGAAGTGCTAAGTCCACGCCTAAATCCAAACTGACAACTATGAAGCATACGACTGGAGTTTATATATTGGAGTTTATATATGGAAATAGGTCGCAAATTACTAGGTACAGTAGAACTACGTTGTTTTATAATAGGCCTTACCTTAGCCAGGAAAGCACGATGTAGTCAAAACACAGTTCACAATGTGCAAAATGTGGTCAACTAAAAAAGGAAAAACTAATTTCAAAAACTTTAAAGAAAATCTATCAGATCCTGAAGCATTTGACTTAATTGCTGAAAAACCCAAAACTAATTCATCAACGTCGACACAACGAAAAATAAAACCATCACAGTTATCAGTATATAATATGTCCTATTATTAGCCTGAGGGTTCACAAAATAATGATTCAATAAATTAGCATCCGGATAGTCAAGATTATCAAGATCACTATCACATTTAGCCACACCATAACTCCTTAGCTTAGACCACAACTGTTTACTGTTGAGCCCATCAAACATGTTACTATTCACTCTCCTTTGAACATTCCTAATGACTGATTTGGCTCTATTGCGAGCCTTACAATATATTTTCCAATTTTGATCAGTCCTATCATTCATATAAGCATTATGACATAGATCACGTATGGACAAATGATACTTTATCTCAGGATCACTCAAAAACCAATCATAATCCCTATTAATAATCCTTTTCCTCACCAACGGAACTACAGAATGCAAAATATGTAGATTATCTTCCAAAATTTTAACTTGCACATCAACATCATTTGTTTCATATATTGGGACAAATTCACAATTTGAAAAAATATACTGCAACTCATTAATATCTACTCGCCCATAATCATAGAATTCTATCCAATTGTCCTTCTTAGGAACAGGAATCTTAATGCCAGCATAGATTAAGGAATGGTAAGATATACCCGGACATTGAACCTGACCAAATCTTGATACTAAATTACAATCAGAAACTAAAAAGTAATCAATTAAGGACGTGGAGTGATGTTTGAAGTCATAATGAGTAGGAAGTGATCCATGAATACATGAAATGTTCAACCTAAGACACATTCTGCGCATTAGGTTGGAACAGGTACCATCAAACATGTTACAATTAAAATCTCAAATAATTGAAACGTCATTATATTTCACTATCAAGTCACTTATTGAATCCTCCAATGCAACAATATTACCATGAGGCAAATATATACAACCAACAAGAACCTTCCTTCTATCAAAAATCAATTCAGCAAAAATAGCCTCTACAATGCCATACCTTTTACTAGCAAAAACCACCTTAAACCTTATTGAATCCCTTATGTAAATGGCAACACCTCCACCCCTACGTTCAGGACGATCATTACGGACACATATGTATCCCGGAATGTTAACTACATTTGATGATATTTTTTTCTTTAACCAAGTCTCACTAAATCCAATAACATCCAAAAAATTACCGCCGACAACATTTTTGATTTCATAAAATTTAACGGAATTATTATTAACTTTAAAACTTTGATAATTTATGTGAGCAACATTTAAATCACCAATACTTACTTAATTGTGCGCGAACAAATGAACTATCACTGACAGAGTTACCTAGATTATTATTTATATACATTTAATGATTTAACAATACTATAAAATGCAGATCTAAAAATATTTCTGTTATAAGCAAAAAAATTTCTGAAAACTTATTTAACAATAAAAAATCATTTTTAGAATTTTTAATAAACCAACAAAATAATATTACAATAAATTAATTTCCGGTAAAAATCCAAAAAGTAAAAATCTCGTAACTTTGAAAAAGAATCAATAATATATTTCTAGTTTTCCAACAAATTTGGATTGCAAGCAGATTCTGCCAACAAACTTCTTCGAGTGTAAAACTTCAATATTTACAACACATACCAACAAAAATAATTTAATTGCATTATACTGAGAATAACTAGGTATTATTATGAAAAGAATTAAACGTATTTACAAATAGTCTGCAAAATTTATGAATAATTATAAGATCGTAAACTGTATCAATCATTGAAAACTGGATTACAACAGATCTCTACTCATTCTCATAGAATTATTCCAACATCATGATAATATTATGTTGGCCCTCTCTTTAAATCAATACATTGCTGCATATTAAACACTTTTACAGTTCCATCCAAAAGAGAAAGTTTTACTTTAGGAATGTCAGTGTTTATATAGGAGAATTTAAAAATTTTACCATCATTGCGAAGATTGCGACACATCATTACTAGTTTGAAGGCTTCAGTTTTCGAGTTTCTATTGATATTTCAGTTCTCATCTTTGTAGAAGCTGATAATATTACTTTATTGACACTTTCACGGCGAATGTTGATAACTAAATAACTTAAAAAATTCTTTTTGGATTTTTCTTATAAAATTTAGCACAAAATTAACTGTAAATATAACGGTTTTAGCAAAAAACAAAACTGAGATAGAAAATGTATACTCACTTATGCAGCGTAATTTTTAAAGAGTTTTGTTTACAACTACTAGAAAAAAATTGTTGTTGTATTTTTGGATGTTTTTTGCTGGTAGTGAAATGGGAATAAAGTAGTCTTAATTTTAACTGAAAGAATTATTCCAGTGCTAATATTCCTTTCGTAATATAAAGAAATATTAAAAGTTCGGCGATGTTGACTCACTTTTGACGCTCATAGTATAGTATATTACATCATTATGTAATATCACTTACATAAAAATTTATAAAAATATAACAACTCAATAATTTATGATTTTAGAAAATTAAATGATACATATTTAAAGACTTATCTAAATGGGAGATCTAATACATGCAGTCTCTTTAGTCTTTTTGTTTCGTAACTATCATCTAATAAACAAATGGCTAATATATTGGGGTGATCACTTAATCTTTTTAAATACTTTTCTGAAGATCTTTTGATTTCATCCTTTACTTTAGGTATGTTGAGGTCGTGGTGGATTATGTTATTTGTGACGAACCATGGTGAGTCTAAAATTGCACGAAGTGTTTTAGATTGAAATCTTTGTAAAATTTCTATATTAGAGTTGCTTGCTGTACCCCAGCGGTGGATGCCGTATATCCAAATTGGTTTAAGAATAGCTTTATAAATCCTTAGTTTATTTTCTATGCTTAACTGAGATTTAGGGCGGAGCAGCCAGTACAGCTTTTTGAATTTGTTATTAAGTTGATTGCGTTTTCTTTTTATATGATCGTTCCAAGTGAGTCTTCTATACATATGCATTCCAAGATACTTGACAGAATGTTTATGGGGTATCGTTTCATTATTTATTTTTACAGCTTCACAATCACCTTTTCTTAACGTAAATGTAATATGATTCGATTTGTTTGGATAAATCTTAAATTTAACGTTGTTTTTTCGGTTTTCGAGAAATATAATTTTCTTTTAGACAGCCTCAGCTTTCAATATAGTCAACTTTTTAATGCTTGGATTTGTGAGAAGAATAAAGAAAAAAAATTGATGCTATTTATGATTTTATTATCGGTGAAAATGATTTCAATAACGCTTAAGGAAAAAGTACGAACTTTTTGTAACTTTGTTTTTGTGGAAACTTTGTAGGGGCTCCCTTAATTTTAGATTTTCTCTACGTGGTTTATATGTCATTTCGTTAGTCTTCTTGCGTATTTTAATCGTAGAGTTTTAAAAAAATTGATCCTTTCATTTTCGAGATATTCAGTCTTTTAATTTTTGCCATACGGTGGCATCTCTAAAAATTTCCACTATTATAAAAATCAAAAACTTCAGATATGGGTGTTCACGAAAAATTCTTTTATTCCAAATTTCAGCCAAATCGGTACAAAATTTTGGCTGCAATTAATTTTGGCCTAAAAAGTGGGTAAAATTACCCATAGTGGAACCCTGTAAGTGTCGGCCCAGAATAAGAACGTGACATGTAACAATTGTTGCTGTGAGAGAAAACGCGCCCAAAATAACGACGTACGACGGTGACTGCACTAACTGTCATATTTATTTTAGTGTAAAGATTACCGTAAAGATTCATTACTCTCCTGTAGGCAGTTTCTGTAACTTTCCGATCAAGAAAGTTTTCGCATGAAACGTGCGAAATGACACAAAAACAATATGAATTGATGCAAAATGTCATTTTTCTCACACGACCGGTTATATAACATTTTTTAGTGAAAACTTTCTGTCACGTGAGGATTTTTCCCACAATTATTGGAAAAATGTGAGAAAAAGTGTTTCTGTAAGCATTTAATGTGAAAAGTTATTCATTTCAAGTGTCAAAATTACTCGCAATTTAAAACGGTGCGAGTTTTGTGTGTTTTAGTAGTTGGTCTTTATCGTTCATTTTGGTGACAGCAAAATTAAAACTGAATCAAAAATAAAAATGTGAAAATCTTTTAGATGAGGTTTCAAATCTTTTGATTTATCAAAAAACTACCCATATTTCTAAAGAAAAAATGCGCGGTATTTGTTTAAGATTGACCCCAAATATGAAAAAAATATCAATTATTTTCTTAATAATTTTTTTGTTTACAGAGCTAAAGCTTAAAAATTCAACTTAAACTAAAATTTAAAGACTTGACTATAAATTTTATTTTCAATTCATATAAATATATACTTTGTAAACTATATATACGTTTTAGCCCCTAAAATACGTTTTTTTTTTTAAACTAAACAGAATAATATACATATGTACATATTATTATTTTTTTTTAATTATACAACTTTTTTTAAATAAACTTTTTTATTTTTTATGTTTTTCTGTTTATGTTTTGTATTAGTATTTGAGAGATGCTTTGGAATATTCCAATAAAGACGTAAGTAGTGTTGCCTCTTTTCGCATTGAAATACAGAAACACTTTTTATTCACAAATCGAGAAACAATGGAATTTTTTGTTTCATACTTTTCGATCCGAAAACTTCTCGCAAAAAGTTACATAAACTGCCTACTGTATCCTTTCTATTTTGGTTATAACATTTCAATTTTATAAAAACACTAAAGAGAAATAATTATTTTAATAAAAATTTAGAAACGCACCATAGAAGAAGAATAGTAAAGAGATTGCAACGCCAAATACAAAATACAAACTGAGAGAAAACAGGGGAACATTGAGCAAATTTCCCTGATTTTTGCAAAAACTTGATCAAATTTCCCTGTTTTTCAAACCTTTTTTCAAATCCAATTGCAAAATCTGCTCAAAACTAATTGGATTTGCAAAGAAAATCAATTGGAATCGCAAAAAAAAAAAACAATTTGAAACAATTTTTTAATACGTGAGCGACATCGACATGGTGTAAAACGAACATAATAAGATGGTTTATAGAACGTTGTTCATTCGCGAGTATACAAAGAGAACATAAGAGCTATAGGCTATCGTTTGCTAATTTTATTCATCATATGTTTTTTGTTTATAAAAAACTTTTAAAATGGGAAAACTCTCTTAAGAGAATTAGAAACACAAAACAAGAGAATAAGAAAAAACGTTTTGAAAATAAAAAAAGATTCTATTTCACAACAGTAACGCTCGGCGCGTTTAAATTGTCAATTTGTATGGAAAAATACATCACGTTGTTATTCTCGGCCAACACTAAAGCATACGGAAAGAAGATTATTGATATTTATTGTTGAAAGATAAGTATTGATATTTATTTTAAAAAACAAAAGCTCAATAAAAACAAATATTGATAATGCTTAAAATAAGACAGAAAGAGGACACACATTTTATTGATGACAGCGAGTTAAAATAGATAATGGGTACGTTCGTAAATGCAGAAAATTTGTGCATCATTGAGGCAGTTATGCCAATTTTTGTTGCTGATGCGTGATCATCTATTAAAGATGTTTTGGTACTGCTCAACAACTGCGTTTTGCAAAAGATAATAAACATGTTCATCATAAAAATATTAACAAATTTTAACGTATTAAAAATCAATTAAAATGAAAAAGAATACTAATTTCGCACTACTGCATTAAAAAATTTAATGAAGCCATAGTTGCAAAACTTTGCATAAAAAACTTTTGACGTAAATCAGTGCTGCCAAGTGATGCTTTTTTATGATGCTACTGCATTTACGAACGTACCCAATTCTTCTCCAAATAAGATGACATATCGTCGCCTTAAAATATGGTAACTTTAAGTTTTTTTTTAGTTCTGATTGCAGTAGTCGGCTTTCATTTTGTTTGTCATTCTTATTCTAACCGCTTTTATAAAAGGTAGCAAAAAATTTTAATAAAGAAGAAAACTCGTGTTTTATGAAAGTTAACAGTATAATATTAGAACTGAGCTAAACATATGACTTTGCATGGTGATGTATATTTCCATCATATTGTTTTTTTTTTTAAATTATTATATTATTTATTATACTAGGATTTTTTAAAATATTTTCCTTAATCTAGAGCATGAGTTACAGTGATTTATTTCAGAGAAAAAGAAAAAATCTTGCAAAGGGTACATTTTTTTTAACAAAAGTGATCAATATCGCGTGGTTATAATAATTAATTTAGTTAAATATGAATTACAACAACATACAACATAACAGCCTTTATAATATAAATGTTTACTTATTTTGTTATATAAATTGTAAGCTTAATTTTATCGGTTAGTATTTTAAGTTATCTGCATTTATTTCAGCTTTCTTACTATATGTGGTCTATGGACTCGGTTAGTTTAATGAATTCAACAAATAAATAAAATATCTGACCTTTTATTTGAAACAATACGATAGGTGTTACTCTCAATAAGCCAGTAACAGTTCGAAAACAATTATTTAAAGTGACGTTCAATTTGCCAAATATGGACATTCCACAACATGTTTTTAGTGAATATTAAACCACTTTAATATTGCCAATTCTAATATTAGAAGTACAGCAATTCCTCTTTCTACAAACATGCAACAATTCTGATTTATTTACAGGTATAACAGTCGTCCAATTCAGAACCTTGTCATTGAATAAGTTTAGATTAGCTGATACAATATCCTCTGACAACACCACGCTGTATGTTCTCTTAGATAAATTGTTTCTAATATTAGCATATTTCCAAAATCTGGTTGCATTTATTTTTCAAAAAACTACTGGAATTAAAGAAATCGGATGATATCCATCTATTTTGTATGGATTTTTATCCGGTTTCGGTATATGTGAGAGAAGAGTCACTTTCGAATCATGGGGATAGATAACGTTTCGAGATGTTATTATAAAGATTAAGTCAGCGTTTTTTAAAACAAGGGGTGAGTTTCGAATCACCAAAAGTCCGCAAACTTATGTGCAATATCAAGGATTGTCTATTATAGCGTCAACTTCAATGATAGATGAAAAAGTTTTTCTACTTTCCCTTCAAATATTTTTAACTCCATAACGTTCGAACATAAAATCTAGCTCTCCTATAACTCACTGCATTAAACTGACTTCTGTGTTTTTTTAAAAAGATTCCAGGCTACATGCTATAGTAGAGTTGAACCAAGCCCGTGAGTTTTTTCCATAAAGTTTATTATTTTGGGGAATAGCTTCATTTGCCGATTTTCTGATAATTCTTTTAATTTGAGCTCCTTCTCTACTTATATTCGTATATATTTTTGAAATTTAGTCAGCCTTATCTTCCATAAATTTATAATTAAAACGTTTTGTTAAAATTCCCTTATTAGAAATTTTGACTTTCAAATGGTCTCTAACTTCAGAAGAATTTAAAGTTATCCAAGATAAAGAAGCAGCTAAGTCAGAACTGTCCATAGAAATGTCAACTTCTGCAAATGTATTCCGTTGTATTAAAAAGTGTGTGTGAACCATCATTAAGGATCACCAAACCCAAATCGTCAGCAAACTTCTCCCAAATTGTACCACTAGATGACAAAATTGGAAAAGTTAAATAAAAGTTTACTATAAACAACTTTTTCTTCCTAATAATGAAAAATACATTTAAAAATGTAAATAGATATTTGCCATTTCAAATATATTTATTATTTATGCTGTTTTTAATAAGAATAAATTTAACGTCTATTTTTGGGTATGAAATGTGGTTTTGTGCTTTCGCAGTATTTTGGGCATTTTTATGGTTTTGTGAGAGAATTTTTTGCTTACTCTCATTTTAGCAGACTTTATCCAAAATTACCTCGTACAGACCTATTAAGTGTGTTTCAAAAATTTGTACATATTTGTAAAAGTTTTTACTGGAAGGTGTTTGTTTACACACTCAGTGAGGAGAGAGCAAAAATAGAGAGTAAAGTGACAGTTTAATTCAAGAGAACTTACTCGTTTTTACTCTGCGGTAACACGTACAATATTATTGCTTTCAATTTTTCCCATATACTGTAAGTCAAAATCTCTGGAATTGAAAGCTGTGACGTAGGCTGCATGCGATTTGAATACAATTTCGTTTGCAAAACGCCTTTATCAAGGAAAAAAGTACAAATTGTTTTACCGTGGCATCCTTATATTGTGGCAGAGTATTTGTAGAACGAAACATGAACGTTTGTTTACAAGAATTATCATCAGCTGTTAATATTGCTTCTCAGATTGCCTCACGGCTTGATAGGAAATTGAATACCATCCAGTTTTCAATTTCAAAAAACGTGTGTTAGTATAAAAGTGTGATTATATTGCAAATTGAGAGAAATTGAACGTGTAACCACCGTATAACTGGATAAATTGTTGCCAGTAAGAATTTGTAAGAACAAAAAAAGCTGATTGACAAAATACATAATTGAAAAACAAAGAATTTGTCCAAACACATTAAATATTATTTTATAAAAGTAAAAAAATAGTATGTAAATATCAACTTGTTAACGATGGAAGAAGTAATATGAAAGTCCGAAATGTTCCTTCAGAGCACTTCATATCTAATTTTAATTTTTTATTCATATTTTCCATACTGAGCGGTTGAAGTTTTTTGTTTTAAATATCTTACTAATTCTTACAAATTTTCCGTTTGAGTTCTTTTTTGTAAATTTTTCATATTGTTTTACTCTCTGTTATTTTGTAACTGAGTAGTTCTGATTTTTTGTTTAGTTCTGATTTTTTTCTTCCACGGCAGTTCATTTTCACAACTTTCAAAAATGTGATTTTTTGAAGAAATTTAACACTTTTTGTATCTATGACGGGAAACTTATTTTAAAAACAACCAAAGTTAAACATTAATCATAGATATTTCTCTATAAATTTGACATTAATAACTATGCTTTAAGTTTAAGAGATTTAAAATTCTTAAAATCGTAGTTATTACACAGTACGACAAAATCAAATTTTGAGTACACATGAGAAATGTTAACAGAATATGAAAATAAGCTTAAAATAACGAAATACGTGTCTCGGCGTTTTGCTGTAGCGCGTCACAATTATGAGAAATTCGATTTCGTACATTTTTGGTTATTTTTTAACTTTACATGTAAATTAATAAAAAAAATCCACATTTAATTCCCTTTTCAAAACTGGCTCAAGCATGAAAATCGGTTGGCCCATTCTGTTTTTTAGAACTTTTTATAATAGTATTACATTACAAGTGAACCTCCACGGTCCTTCAAAGTTTAAAAAACGCCGAGACACGTATTTCTTTATTTTAAGCCTATTTTCATATTCTTTTAACATTTCTTATGTGTACCAACCACTGTCGTACTGTGTTATTGATACAAAAAGTAAAAAATTTATTGTGGAAAAAATTGCAAGAATTTCGAATAAAGTAATTTAATAAATAAGGCCCGTTTACTGAATGTCCCGTTATAACCAATAGTCAAACTCAAACTTTATATGGGAAACAACAACAAAAGTGTCGGTTAAATTCCCAGATAGAAGCTAACGGGAGTTTGTGAAAATGTGGCTTAGGCTTGATTACTGATGTCCTGTTTAAATCTAAATTACAAATTCAAAATTTATTTGGGAACATCAAAAGATCCCAATTTTCACTAAACCATAAGAAGGGCTTTTGATGCAATGAAAAGGGATCATAAAAGAAAACTTCCACCCTATGACACCCCTATGTAAAAATCATTGGTTCCGATCCAAATTTTCACAACACCGGAATCAAAATCACTGCTTCTTTTTCTCTTCTTTTGCTACTTTTTTTTTTCTGGGATATCTTGATAAATGCGACAAAAGAACTGAAAAATTGGAAAATTTATATAATTCTTTCTTGACTATTTGTCCAACATCTACTATTAATGAAAGAGTATTTTCCACTTCTAGCTTTACCAAATGCAAACAAAAAAATCGTCTTAAAACGAAACATTTAAATTGCATATTATTTCCCAGCAAAATAAAATGGATGTTATTCTTTACGAATCTCTTTTTCAGAACATCCAAAGAAGTTAATAGTGCAAATTTTTCGATTTGTAAGAAGTCATTTTATACAACTTCCAAAATGTTGATATTAACCCCTACTAGTAAAAAAAAAATTATTTAGTTGGTCCATAAATGGTTAGTTCCTAGTCATTAAATGCCTTATTGAAAACATATTTTGCATACCAGTGATATTCACTTTGTCCTGGTCGGAATAATAATTATTTGCGTTTTTAAAATCACATTTTTAACTTTAAAAAAAGCCACTCCCTACATTTATTTTGTAGTCCCGATATATTTAACAACTTCCGTAAACTAATGAAAAAGTCCATCTGCTCATCGATTTTTCATAGCACCGAAACAAACTACTTCCTCCCAATGACACGCCAATGTTAAAATCATTAATGATTCACCGAAATTTTCACAACTTCGTGCTCAGTACATGTAGTGTTTAACTACTTCTTCCTCAGCTCTTATTTTGCTGGGTTCTATAATATTATTTTAGAAGTGAAAAATAGATTTTCTTTTTACATATTTAAAATGTAATATTAAAAAAACTTATTTAATGCCAAACGTTTTAAACGTTCAAATTACTAACGTACCTAATTTTACCCAATTTACAAACTTAATGATCTCTATTCATTTGATATGAATATAGTTTTATAATATTAATTTTTAAGATATTATATTAAAAAATATTAAAACCAATGAATGAAATGTTGAAATGAAATACAATAAAAAAATTCTTTTTTTTTTTACAAAGAATGTATTTTTTATTACTTTAATGTATTTTTTTTTTTTATTTTATATATTAAATTTCTGTTTTTTTTACATAATTAACAAATTATATAAGCTTTTTATTCAAATTAAAAAAACCGAAAAAACCGGTTGACCGGTTTTTTCTGCAAAAACCGAAACCGAAACCGGTTTTTTTAAAATTCTATTTTTCTGCAAAAACCGAAACCGGTTTTTTCAAAAGGCCGGTTTTTTGAATACTCTAATTGACACCATCACAATATTGACAAATAAAAATTGAATTTTATAAACTTTATTGTTTTTTGCTTGGAAAGTTAAGACTTTCAGTCTTAAGAATGGTCCTATGATAGTCACAACTTCTCACAAGTAGAATCGATCGAGGGATCTAGCAGTCTAAGTTTATTCTCGTCGGAGTGGCCAACCCCACTTATGTTGACGTCTCCACTCCTCTTTACCTTTCCTATGTAATTTAATCCCCCAAAAAATATTATATTATCCAAATTAATTAAAAAGACTTGATAAATGTAACGACTTACCGATCACAAAAGTCAATGAACAGTTATGTGAATGTGACTTTTTGAATGAAACACAGTTGCTTTTGCAAAAAAAAAAAAAATATTTTTCAACATAATCTCCTTTTAGTCCAACGTTTCTCCAATTTTTGTATCCCTTCCAAAAAATAGGATTTTTCGAGGTCCATAAAATAGGCATTTGGTTTTTGATCAATAATTTCGTCGTTGGAGCTAAATCTCTTTCCACCGAGCCATTTATTTAGGTTTGGAAAATTAAATAGTCACTGGGGGCTAAATCCGGAGAATAAGGCGAATGAGAGGGCAATTCGTAGTCTACTTCATGCATTTTTGCCATGGAAACTAAGCTGTCACACGATTCCGTTGGTGGTCGATTGTGAACAAACGCGGTAGCTATCTTGCGAGAGCTTTCTCATACCCAAGTGATCAAAATTGAAACCACTGAGCCATGTGAGATGCCTACACTCTAATAAATTTCTGTTGAAATTTACCCAACTTATAGTAGGAAACTGTACTCCTACTATAAATTGGGTAAGTTGGTACACACATAATGATTATTTTAAATAAAATTTTAAAAGTAATTCGAAAATTTACTAAAATTGTGCGTAAAAAACCTATTTGAAGAGTAAATATATGCATTAAATGCCTAAATATGCATTTCTATATGCATTATTATATAAAAAATGCGTATATTTACCAACGCATGTTTTAAATTGAATTGCAGAAAAATATTTTTTTTGAAAGAATAAAATTAATTGGATGTACGATATATATGTTTTAATAATAATGAATTATAAATATAATTCATAATATATTTCGAATTTGTATGTGCTGTCATTATGGTCATCTTAAATTTAAATTCACAATATTCACAAATATTATATTTATAAACTTTTGAAAAATAAATTTTTGTTTTTAGTTTTTTTTTTATTTGTTTAATATTTTCCAATTTCCAAATGTCAAAATATTTATTACCATTCAAAAATAGAATATTTACAAAATTTGTGCGTAAGATTTTAATTTAACAAAAGAATAATAATTTAAGGCACAAAGTGTTTAATTTTAAGCACATTATGTCTAAAAATACTTTTTGTGTGTATTATTGTATATGAAAGTGTGTACAAAACATTTTTAGGCATTTTTTGTTTATATTTACCGAATTTTCGTAATATTACATAAAGCTTTACCCATTTTATTGTAGTACATTTACAAACATTTTTTTAGAGTGTATGTCTTTCACAATCTGTCGCACATTCAATCTCCGATGGGGCAACAAAATATCGTGAATTTTTTCAATTGTTTTGGATGCAGAGACCTCAACTGGGCGTCCAGAACGTTCGGCATCTTCCGTGCTTGTAAGGCCACAACGAAAGTCAGTAAACCACTTTTTTACCATTGAAATCGATGGTGCAGAGTCCCCAAGCTTTTCCTTGGTTTGATTGACGTTTTTTTTGCAAAAAATAATGTTTAATGAGCATTCGAAATTCACTTGTTTCCATTTTTAAAAAATCCACGATGTTGTATGTTTTGAACAGCTGTTAAACGCAACGTAAATGACTTTCTCAAAATATGACAGTACATAGTCTATTAACAGGGGATACTTGATAGGAGCAGTGTTGCATTTCATATAACTACGAGGGAATTACGAAAAGTCACGGACTTATTGCGCCCTCGTACAACTGATATGAGAAATGCACGATGTTAACACGGCAAATGTCTGTCGATTACTTGATTTTTTAAATAAATTTGAATAAATTTTCGGTTTTTAAAATTTGCTAATAATTCACCTAATTTTTACGTACCAATTTATTTATTTTTTTTTTTTGATTTTTTTTAATATTAGTTTATATTAATAAATTTCAGTTTGTGTAAAATATCATAAACTTTACAAAAAGGATTTGGAGCATGACAATATTTATATAACAGATTATTTTAAGCAGATAGACCAGAAAAGAAAAATAATGGGCAGACACTCGGTATTACCCCTAAAAACGGTAAAAAATAATTCATGTAAATAATATATTTCCCAACTATATTCCAAAAATCTTTTTTTTTTTTTGCAGTATGAACAAAAAAATCTAATCGACGCAGATAAAGCATGGCATCGTACTCAAGAAGAATCGCGAGCTGTTAATTTTTATCTGTTACAATTTTCATTGGAAATTTTATCTGCCGCATTTTTTTTATTTCTCGATTATATTATTGTTTCAGTACTGTTGATTATACGGAAGAATTCGGAAATGTCATTTGTCCAAGAAGGTGAACATACCATACAATTTTCTGTAGGTTTAATTATTTCAATAAAATAATCTCGCTAAAGTAATTAATTGTTTTTTAGATTCAAGGATCTGGCCTTATAGCCCGTCTATTAAGAAGTACTATGCAGAATTTTAATATGCACGAAACTGTTTCAACGCACCTAACTAATGAGCAATGTTTGCCACGACCTACAATTTTGCCCAAAAGGTAATAGTTCAATTGTTAATTATCAGGTTTGGTTTTTGTTGTAGAGTGGGATCAAAAATGATCCTATTTTTGGTTTTTTCAGTTTGTATATTTGTTAGTATATTGGCTGCCAAATAGTGTTTCCAATTATTAAACCTTGCGATTAAACAGTTAATGAATTTTTCGAAAAATCGCTTAAATAGGTTAACAGGTTACAGCAATGTAAATGAAATGGGAGCGTTGCGTTACCGACATCCATTTGACAGATACTCATTCTCTATAGTTGAACTCTTCACACTGATTATTTTACCAAATGAAAATTCATAAATTTTTCGTCAATACAAAATCAATAAAAAAAATCTTGCAAGTGTCATATGTACAGGCTTTAATAGATAAATTGATTAACTAAAAATAATTTCACTTTTAGTGTTAGTTAAAATTAAGAATCATAATGCATCAAAAACCACTTGGTAATGAAATTCAAGAAAAATGTTTGTTTTTGTTTTATATTTTATAATGGTGCATTATTTTTTATTCTTGTAAGGCCCAAAAATACTGAAATATGAATTTTTGTCTATTAATGACCTGGTGACCTGTTCCTAGGTATGACAAAAAATTATAAATTTTTAAAAATTATTTTCAAAACTTGAATTTCAGTTTCTTTTAATATTTTTTTTAATTTAATATATAAAATTTTAAAACTAACAGATTTTATTAAGTAAATTTTAGTGCCTATAAAATAAAAGCGTTTGATACACATATTTCATGATGATTTCCAAAATATTTCACCTTTATCAATAAATGTGCGTGAGCTAAACCGTTTTGAAAAAACTTCATAAATGGTATTTTTTATGAATAAAAAATTTGTGGAGGCACCGTTTGCTAAATATTTTGTTAATTTTAAAAGCGATTCAATAATTCTTCGATTCTGCATAAAAATATTATAAAAATTCTCTCTTAGACTCGAGATAATTTAAATTTTTATCTGTCCAATACAACTTTGGATGTCAGTTGACTGCTGTTACTTTTTTGTCTCGTACACTTTTGTAGTGCAAGGTGGCTTAAAATGTATCACCCTATCGGAAGATGCTATAACCTTTGCAAACGACTTCAACTGACAGTTTTGTTTTAATATTTTTCAAGTGAACAGATTGTGGAATAATCGTGACTATTTTGCAATGATTACAGAAGTTTACAAATTTTGGTCAACTTCTGGATCAGATCCGATGAGAACAAATCTTAACGTTATTTGAGGCGCTGAAGATTGGTTTTAGTTTTTTAGTTTTTGCATGTTGGCAGCACTGCACTGTCATAACGACAATCAGCTGTTGGCATCGCTAGAAACATCATCTCGATTTTAATCTTAATGTTTTTTTTTATTAAAAAACCTGTGAAAATGTAAACAAAAAAGTGGAAAGCCGATTTCAAGTTTTCTTGTTATGTTTGCGGATGTTATATGATAAGAAAAAGTGGAAAAATATTAAAAATGTGATGAGAGATGCATATTTTCATTATTTTGGATTCTCTGTAGCAAACACTCAAAATACGTAGGTACCGATGTTATTTTGTAACGCACAAAACTTTACAAGTGGTTACTAGGTGAAGAAGTATACTTTCCATTTTTGAAGCCAATGCTATGGAGAAAGCAGTAAAATCATGTAGATGATTGTTATTTTTGCTTGATGAATGCAAAAAAAAACTAGCAAATTATAAATATCCTGACGTGTCATCAGTGTCCAAGCCAGTTCCCCGTACGAGTAATGACCCTACGTCAATTTGTTCAGGTATGAGTGCAAGTTCCATGGACAATGAAGACTTCATCATCGATCGAAGATTTTAACATGGAAGAAAAACATTTAATTTCGCAGAGCTAACTGAATGACATGATTCATAATTTGGATATATCGAAACAAAAAGCAGAATTGCTTCTATCACGGTTGCAGGATTGGGAATTGGTTGACACTACAAGAAATGTCACTGTTTACAGAACCAGAAATAAGGCGCTTTTACTGTTTTTTTTTCAAAAAAGAAGAGAACATATGTTTCTGCGATAGCATCAACGTTTTTTTTTTTTTGATGCGATGAATAAATTGTACGATGTAAATGAATGACATTTGTTCATAGATGGTTCAAAATACAGCCTGAAGGCTGGTCTGATACACATTGGAAATATAAAACCACCCATTCTGCTCATGCAGTACAAACGAAGGAATGCTACGATACAATAAGTACAATTTTGACCAAGATCAAATACAACGAGCATCAATAGAAATAAATAAAATGATATAATATTTTTAACGATATTGAGAAATATGTTGGTAACGATATGTATTGCAGTAAATAAAGAATTTTTTTACGTTTTTTAACATTTTTTAATACATGTTTTAACAATTATAAACAGAAGTATACATTAATACAATTCGAAACATACAAACTAAGGTATTCCGTATTCCGGAATTTTACCAACAGCTGCAATCCGTTTCTGGACTTATAAGTGCATCTAAAAATATAAAAAATAATTTATTTGCTATATGTACAGGTTGGTTGAAAAGTTCCTGCGCTCGAAATGAAAGAATACTGTTTTTGTTACGAAATAAATTTTTTTTCAATGTAATCTCCTAGAAGCTCAATACACTTGATCCAATGATCTTCCAATAATTTTATCCCATCCTTATAATTGTTTTCCGGAAGCTCTGCAAAATAACCGTCTACGGCTGCTATGGCCTCTTCATTCGACGAAAAATGCTTTCCACGAAGGAATTGTTTGAAATTTCTGAAGAGATATTATATTAAATATAATTGTGTGTTTTCTTTAACTTTTCTTGCTTCATTTTTTTATTTTTCAATTTTATAGCAGCTATTATTAAAATAATGCTGCAAACTGCAATTTTTGACTCCATTTTTTTAAACATTATTTTTTAAACACAAAACTCCCGCGAAAAATACAGGTTGGTTGAAAAGTTCCTGCGCTCGAAATGAAAAAATACTGTTTTTGTTACGAAATATATTTTTTTAATCAATATAATCTCCTAGAAGCTCAATACACTTGTTCCAATGATCTTCCAATAATTTTATCCCATCCTTATAATGGTTTTCCGGAAGCACTGCAAAATAACCGTCTACGGCTGCTATGGCCTCTTCATTTGACTTAAAATGCTTTCCACGAAGGAATTGTTTGAGATTTCTGAAGAGCCAAATCTGGTGAATACGGTGGATGTTCAAGCAATTCGTACTTTAATTCTTTGAATTTAGCCATCGTCAAAACACTTTTGTGAGCAGGTGCATTGTCTTGATGAAAAATTATTTTTTTCTTCTTTAAACCAGGTCTTTTCTCACGAATTTTTTCATCCAGCTGATCCAAAAGGCTGCAATAATATTCAGAGTTGATTGTTTTACCTTTCCGAAGATAATCAATCAACAAAATTCCTTTTGCATCCCAAAAAACTGATGCCATAACCTTCTTTGCTGATCGTTGTGACCACCTGCTTTGGAGCTGAACAACCAGCTTCAGTCCACTGTAAACATTCTTGTTTTAATTTAGGATCATGGTGGTAGATCCAAGTCTCATCCATAGTTATAAAACGACGCAAGAAGTCGGTTTTATTCGGTTTAAAACGCTTCAAATTACGCTGAGAAATTTGTTTTCGATCCAGTTTTTGTTGAATTGTTAATGTGTGCGGCACTAACTTTCCAAACAGTTTTTTCATACGTAATTCTTCATGTAAAATATGGAGTACTCGTTCGTCTGAGATGCCTATGGCATTAGCAATTTCACGTTTAGTCAAACTTAGATCTTCACTAACCATATTATGTACCTGCTCAATGATTTCTGCTGTGGTTGCAGTTTTTGGTCGTCCTTCGCGTGGATCAACGGTGCGTTTTGAAGGTGAGGACTCCTTATACACTTCTAACAATTGTTCATAAATTTCCTTTGCTTTTAAACCCTTCAAAACAAAGAATCTAATGACCGCACGATATTAAATTTTTTCCATATTAAAAAAAATTAATGACACGTCAACTTCAAATGGCTTGTAAACAAAGAAAGAATTGACAGAATGACTTGCAACTTTGCATGTGTTCTCAGGACAGTAATACCAACTTGAGAAAAAAAAGTTTGGAGCAAGCAGTGCCATCTCTTGGTGAGCGCAGGAACTTTTCAACCAACCTGTATATTTTTGTTATTCGCATTGTACCTTCAAAAAAGCTATGTGTTTTTGTAAAGTTAAAACGATAATTTATGCTGGAGGAATTATAATGAGTTTGTAAGGTCGGCGCGAAATATCCAAAAATCTATATAACTTTTTGCAACCCAACCAAAATGCAAAATACTTTCCAATGGTGTTCAGTTATTTAAATTTTATATGTAGTTTTCATACACTAATATAAGATATATAAGGTATAGGATTTATTCCGATTATAAGGAATTTTATAAGTCTGAAAGCGGATTAAAAAAATATATTTAATACAATTGCTTTTGCAAAAATGAGCTTACTCACCAAATAAATGAATTTGTTTGCAATAGTTTAATCAGAGCGTATACATATATATGTATCCAGTGGCGTGCCCAGGGGGTGCTTGTATTTTTTTTGTTTCCAATTGATTTTCTTTGCAAGACCAATTGTTTTTTTGCAAGTCCAATTGGATTTTACCAGATTTCAGGGAAATTTGTTGAAATTTGTGCAGAAGTGAGAAAAATTTGCTTTGAAATCAGGGAAATTTGCTCAATTTTCTTTCAGTAACTAAACCTCGTAATATGTACGGAACTTTTATTGACCGCTGCTTACGATGAAATCTCTACTTAGCCTTCCTCTATTATTAATTATTTCAACACTCTTAATATTATTTGGGTAAAAAAACCAAAAATACACTTTTAAGTTTTTTAACCCTGTCAATTGCCTTTTTTTATTTAATTTAACACCTTTTATATTTTTACGAACGCTTTCTTAAAAAGTAGTAATTATCAAAGGTTGATTTAGTCGTCGACTAGAACGTTAGAAAAAATTTATGTAGTTTATTGTTTTTAAATATTGTACTTTGTGTAGGTGTGAGCTTTCTAAATGAAATCTAAACTAAACTCAGGTTTTCAAATATCTATGAAATTTCAAAAATTTTTCAAAGATTTTCTCAATATGTATTTAGTTTAGAATTTATTTAGCTACCTGGCACAGGTCCTAAATGGAATTATTTAATTTGTATATTTTTAAAGCAATAAAAATCGTGATTCCAATTGTATAAATTTTTTTATTAAAAATCTGAGATTAAAATACCACATTAAGTCTTAACTGGAATCCCCAAATTTCAGAATTATTATTTTTAATTGGAAATATTTAATTAACAACTTAACTAATACACATTTAAAGTAAATAATTGCTATATTTCATTAAATAAAGGGTGGTTAAATTTTATGGGCCGATGTTGATTTTGAATAAAACACAAAAAATATTTAAGAAATTATTGTAATTTCTTTTTATTATGATAATATGGTATGGTTCAATTATGTATGGAACAAAATATCAGCCAAATGGCCGCCGCGACCTTGGCGGCATACCTCCATCCGATGGTCCAAATTTTCGATGACGCAGTGGCAAAGTTGAGGTTCTATGCCGTTAATGTGCCGAATTATCTCATCCTTTAGCTCTTCAGTTGTTGCTGGCTTATCGACGTACACCTTTTCTTTCAAATAACCTCAAAGAAAGAAGTCCAAATGTTTCAAATCACATGATTTTGGCGGCCAATTGACATCGCCACCACGTGAAATAACACGTCCATTGAATTTGTCGTGCAAAAGAGGCATTGTTTCGTTAGCTGTGTGGCAAGTGGCACCGTGCTGTTGAAATCACATATCGTCCAAGGTCATATCCTCAATTCCTGCCCACAATAAGTTCGTTATCATCTCGCGATAGCGAACACCATTCACGGTAAATGCTTGGCCGACCTTATGACACACTATCGCGAACAACAGCAATGTTTTCTGCAGAACGAACTGGGCGAGCATGCACAGGTGTTTTCACAGACCCGGTTTGCTGAAATTTGCCCACAATTCTCCCGATTGTGGACACATTTGGTCGATTATGCTGACCAAAAAAAATCAAGAACAGTTTGATTTGAACGCCCATTTTCATAATAAGCCTGAATAACTTAAACGCGTTACTCGATTGTGTATCTTTCCATGGTTCAAATTGAATTAGTCTGAAATTGAGAAATGTCAAGTGAAATGCAGAAAAAAACTTGACGTATAGGTGTGGTTCACATTCAACATCGGCCCTTAAAATTTAACCACCTTTTATAATTGGTATATTTCGTGTTCCGCGAAGTCCATATATGAAAACAACTTTCGTACAAAACAAAAAATAAAGAAAAGTCAGGAAAGTAGGAATAGTGGGGATAGTCGTTTTCTTTACACGTAGTTATAGATGTAGAGTTGTAAAAATAAAGCTTTTTTATAAAAAAAATTGCCCATAAATGTAGGAGATATTGCAAAAAAAAAATTGCAATTCAAATTAAAAAAAAAAAAATCCGAAATAAAAGAACACAATTTAAATTAAAAAAATTATAAATAAAATTCAAAACCTCGCAATTGACACTTGAAAAGATCAATTAAAATTAAAAAATACCAAACGAAATTAAAAAAATTATTGAAATTCAACAAATATTTTTTTAGTTTAATTTGGTGTTTTTGAATTTTAATTGGTGCTGTTAAACTACATTTGAAGTCTAAATTTGAAATGGCCTTTGGATTTGAGTAAAAATTTGCATGTGGCTATTTCACGTTCCCGTGATATCTGTGCTGGTTTTTGTTTTTCAAAAATCGATGCAGTTCACGTTGTATCGGGGCTCAAAGTCGGTCACTTTTTTTAAAACGAAGACGTGTTTTCTAAATATTCGTGAATAACGTTTTGCATTTTTGCAATATTTCTGTAAAGAAACAGTTTATTTTCCAAACAACCGTTATCTATCCAACTTTGAGCCGCTAAAAGTATCCAACTTTTAGCATTGATACATCGTGAATTTTAAAATACCAGATTTCACAGGAACGTATTTCAGTATTCAGTATATCCATAGAATGAATCTTTAGTTTTTTAGGGACATTTCATATTTTTTAATTTCAATTGATATTTTTTTAAATTTCAAATGTTTTTAATTTTAAATCATGTTTTGTAAATATAAAATGTGACTTTTTGATTTACATTTTCTATTTTTTGTAATGAAAATGCTGTTTTTTTTATATAAATGTTCTAATTAAAATTACTTATTACATAACACGCTGCTACAAAAAAAATTGCAAGGCCTTGTGAAATGACCTAGTGTAGGTTGTAGGTCTAGCTGAGTGTATTATGTAACCGGTTTTAAAACAACCATAAGTCAGTCTCCTTCTGAGTAAAACAAGCTTTTATTCGTGTAAATCGGTTAAAAAATGACAATGTTATAGTACTTTTTCTAAACAACGAAAACCCGATTTTGATTATATGATTCAACAAAAGAAATATTTTAAAGTACGAACTATTTTTTTTTTTAATTACGTTTATTTTTTAAAAATCTTTACTTAATCTACTACGTTTGTAAGGCAACCAGCAGTAATTCGCTAGCATTCTGATCTGACTTTTTCCTTCGAACTGCTTTTCCATTGTTGATAGCTCTTGGTGGAAGCGTTCGCCTTGCTCGTCTGTAAATTGACCCAGATTTTCTGAAAAGAATTCCAAGTGAGAATCCAAAAAATGTATTTTGATTGACATTCTGCATCCCATTTCTCCATACGCCTTTAGAAATTCACTAACACACTCAACTTTTAATAAATCAAATGATTTTTATTAACACTTAGCTTATAACACAATTAAATATTTTGGTTAGCTTTAAAAAAAAAAACATGTTGTTTTTTAAAGCTGCACCACTAATACTAACTAGTAAACAACTTTTTTGCAAGTACAGAGTGGATTTTCTTTATTTCTCCTTCGCACTTATGTCTTGTTTGAATCATACTCGTATAATAAGTCCTAAAGCTAGAACTGTAATTGACCTCAGTTGGCTTTGGCATACGCCGAACTTAAATAACAATCTAAAGTAAAAAACAAAAAATTTTTATTTTTTTTTTAATTGAAACGCAAATAATAAAAGAAAAGCCAATTTTAATTGGGCTTTAATGGCGATTCGTTAACAAAAATAAAAAAAAAATTGTTTAAGGAATTCTAATATCTCTTGATTAGAAAAAGTACTATAACTTTGTCAATTTTTAACCGATTTACACGAATAAAAGCTTGTTTTACTCAGAAGGACACTGACTTAAGAAGTTAGTTTTTTTACAACCACGCGGTTTAAAAGTTGAAAAGTCATTGAAAAGAAAAGTGTAAAAATGTGCGTGAAAGTAAAAATTTGTTTGTAATTTTCAATTGTAAAAATTGTTGAACCTCAAAGTGAGGATTTCACTTCAAATAGAATCGAAATTTCAAGTAAGTATTGAATACTTATATAATACAGTTAAATACTTTTATAATACAGTTTTTTTTACTTAAGTTGTAAACAAGCTGAACATCGACGTAGAAGGCAGAGAACTGCAATTTAGAGGTCGGGACGGTGCCGTAATTGATTTCGGTTGATTTATTAACACTGAATATTATAGAGTAAGGCTAATATTAAATACTTTATAATTAAATAAAAAATAAATTAAAAAATTACAAAACTCAAAATTAAATTTGTTTCATTTATTTTCAGTGAAATTTTATAAATAAAGGGTGTAAATTTTAGTCCTGCCTAGATTAAAATCAACACCCGTTTAGTAAAAAAATTCATTCCATTGGGTATTGAAAATAATACCTAAAAGGTGTCAATTTTAGTCTTGCCTAGATTAAAATCAACACATGTTTAGTATACAATTCATTCCGTATGGTATGGAAGATAACAGCTAAAGGGTGTTAATTTCAGTTCTGCTTAGCTTAAAAACAACACCCGTTTAGTATAAAATTCATTCCGTTGAGTCTTAAAAATAACACCTATTCAAGAATACAATATATTCCTTATGGTATTAATCCAATTCTTGATCAGGTGTAGAGTCTAATACATATTGGTGTTTCTTTTATGCTCTAAAAACAAAACTCTCTCTCACTGTCTCTCGTTCAATCTCTTTATAAGTATACCATATTGGAATACATTTAATTCTTTTTCGGATTTGTTATATATATACACCGGCTCGGCATTTAAAATAAACTAAAACTTTTTACAGTGTAGATGAAATAATATCAAGTATGATTTTTATTAAAATCATCTAAAAGCGACGTAAGACTTTCTGCATTGGCTTGAATGTCTGTATATCGTGAAGAGGTAGACTCAGAGAACTAAAGTTCAACATTAAATGTATACATTAGATCCCAGTCAATGTAAAAAATAAGTTTTAAATAAACATTTTGTCTAAATTTAAAAGCTGTAAATTTTGTCTTAAATGCCTCAAATATGTTAAAAAAAACCTAGTTTTTTAAATTACCAGCTTTTAAAAAAAATTTCGTTCATTCCATGAAAGAACATTACAAAATTAGCATTTTTTGACTTCATGTCCTCCGATTTTCTTCATATTTTGCACAGAGAGACTCTATGGAGCCATATAGACAATCCCGTTTTTAGATTAAAGTTTTAAAAATTCGCGATTTTATTCACGTTTTTTTCATTTTTCAAAAACATAAAGAAATGCTAAAAAAAATTTAAAAAGAATCTGAAAACTGCAGTTGTCTACTTTACGATGTGTTATCCAGAAAAGAACCTCTTCATTGAAAAATGCATTTATAATGCAAATACAATTTTTGAATGCATTTTGCTATTTTTCCCCCTTAGATTTTTAAAATATTTACATTTTTGGACAGCTTAGGATTTTTGGTATAAAATAAGTTTTTGATTTTTTTGGGCCAAGAGGCCTAACTATTTTTAACAATTATTTTAAAAAACTTACTAAGTTTTATCATTAGAAAATATAAATTTTTTTTGTTTATCAGTATTGTATAGCATTTTATTTAGGCATATTAATGCAAATGAAATTGCCAAATGCATTTGTATGTCTTTTCTCCTCTTAGAATGTATTAAGTGTTTATATATTTGCAAAATATTGAATCTTTGATGAAAATTTCAATGTAAGTTATCAATACACAAGTTTTAATGCTTCCTCAAGTAAGGACTCAGAGTCTGATACCTGCAGTGTAAAGTCTGTAAACTTATATAATGAAAATATATCGATTGGCGATTTGAATGTATGTTTAAGTAATTTGGAAACCAGACCAATAAACAATAGGCAAAGAGAACAAAAAAGATATCCTAAATTAAAATCAGAAGAAGTGTGCAAAATTATAAAAAAAAAACAAATATTTGGAGCTTGTGAAACTTCTAATACAAAAATCAAAATTTAACGTTATTTAATAAAATAAAAATAAAATCAAAATTTAACGTTATTTAATAAAATAAAAATAAAATTTGCAGATACTACCGACACAAATAAAAAAATCTAAATTTTAACTTTGTTTGATAAACCGAATCGATAAGAAATAAAGAAACACTTTGACGCAAGAGACTATATAATTAGAACTGCGAAAAAACTATTTGTTGAAGAATTAGCACTATCATATCCATCCAAAATTATCCAGAGAAAGCGCATTTATGATTCAGTGATAAAACTAGTTAAAGACTTTTATGAAAATGACGAAGTAAGCCGTATAATGCCAGAAAAAATGATTATGTAACAATATGGAAGAACGGTATTAGGGAACATAGGCAAAAGAGACTTTTAATGGGAAACCTTAAGGAAATTTTTCTGCTTTTAAAAAAATCGTATCCACACATTTCAATCGGATTTAGTAAGCTTGCAGAATTGAGACCGAAATAGTGCATATTGGCTGGATCATCAGGAACACACACAAAATTTGCTTATGTGTTTTACACCAAAATTTTAAATTGCTATTATATTGCATGAAAAATTATAATATAATGGAAAAACAGTTTTCGTATCGTGATTGTTAAAGGAAAATTATTTGTGAGGACCCTTCTGAAGACTGATATTTAAATAAATGCCAAAATTGTCCCGGAGTTTTAGATTTAATTGAAAACATTAAACTATCCACGAACGAAAAAAAATCTTTTATCTTTTAAATATAAACAGTGCGTGACAACTGATCGCGCAAGTTTAGAGCATCTGGAATCTTATAACGACGTTTTTTTAAGAAAAAGTTTCGTATTCGTTAACAAAATTATTAAGGCATTGAAACGTTGCAGATCAGCAATCAAAATTTCAAGACAGCATTCAAGGTGTTCATTGGAACAACGACAAGCTAGCGTTCATCCTATTGTTTTATGTATAAGAGAGAATGGTGTGGTAAAGAATATTTATTTTGTAGCAATTTCAAATCTACACAATCATGATGCCGTTACCTGGAGGGGTTTTCAGACAAAAATTTACAAATAAACCCAAGAAACATTTTTACTGACTCTCCGACACGATCGGATACTGTACGTTTTCGGTCAGAAAATACGTATCCGTCAAAGATTTTGTGTATCAGTCTCTGTACCTTCAAATTCGGAAACCCATTTTTCATCAGTTTTTCTTCTATTGCTTTTGGATTTGATTAGTTATCAAAATCAAATACCTTAATATTCATGAGGTAAATATTTATGAAATTTAAAACTATTTTTACGATGATGTGTACAAATTTATGCAGATTTGCAAACAAAAATATTGCCTGTCAGTTTACAATATATTTTGTGAAAAAATTTGCAAATTTACATTGTAGCACACAATCATCGTAAATACAACCATTTAAACCAAAATTAAATTTTTGTTTAATTTTTTCATGACTTTTAATGGGCCACAACCGCAGTGATTGATGGATGCTCAAGGTGCTGGAGATAAATATGGTATTTGATTGTAATTTTGTTTGGTATTTGTTGTATTTAGTTTTAAGCAGTTTTGTTATTTTATTTTAAATAGTTTTGTAAATAAATCTAAAAACAATAAAATAAAATTTGATAATGGAGTTTTATGAATTGTTGATCTGTTATCATGTAAATTAATAGTATACTATAACACAAGGATACAGTGCAAAATATAATTCAAAATATTGTCTAATCATTAACTATCAACATAGATTATGTTGTAGATTTAATATGGATTAGAACAAACATTTGAAATTAAATGCTTCATATAAGCTTTGGTGTTGGATACTTTTAAAGTTCATAACAAAAAACTGTAAATATAAATTGTTAAATTTCGTTGATTTTTGTCTAATTGTGTGTTGTTTTCAAGTTTGTTAATTTGTTTCCAAAACACTCAATATAAAATAGACAATCATCAACAAGCAATGACCAAAGGGGAGAAAGGAGAGCTTGGATATTGATAAGGTTGGGTAGCGTCAACCGAAAATACTAAGTATTCTATCCTGCTGACTCTGTGGAATTTCTCAGTTTTTATTCTCTATAATTTACTAATAAAATTTTCATGTTTCTTTACAATAAAATAATTTATAAAAAGAATATGATTATATGTTCTTAAATCCTACTATACTATTAATTTATAAAATTTGATATTTAAAATTTAAAAAAAATCATTTACACAAATCCGTTTTTTGTTGAAATAACGGTATGAAAACGGACCGAATACGGATCCGTGAACGGTCCGCCATTGACGGAGTTTTAAGCCATCACGAAAAAGATTTTGCCCTCAAAGCGGAATGTAACTTTTTGGCCAATTCACATGGTAAAGGGCCTTGTGATGGAATTGGCGGTACTGTTAAGAGACTTGCCAGAAGGTACTGCTTGCAACATCCAGAAATGGTTATAAAAACCGCTGAACAACTTTTCAAATGGGCAGCTGATAATATAAAAAATATAACATTTGTTTACTTTGATTCTGTTCTGTACAAGGAAACTGCTGAAAGATGTCAGTAATTTAGCAAGGTAATACCCATAAAGGGAACTCAAAAATACCACTTATGAACTTATGACAAATTATGAAGTGCAATAATTGATAATTTAATACGAACAAAAATTTGTGCTTTATTTATATTTATGTTTTAGAAGACAATAGCGGTTTTCATTCTTGGTGGTATATTTACAACCACAGTGTACATTTACAACCCTTTTATATTTACATCGATTTTATACTACAAAGCGTGAACACCTTTTTCGTGTATTAACTTCCCGCATAAATATTGCAAATTAATTAATCAGCTGATTTTTGTTTTGTTTTCATCAATTTAAAAACTTAAAATATCAAAAAGAATTTTAAGTTAACAAAAATGCCCTTAATTATGGAAAAAGATAAAATTATAAATTTTTTAATGCAAAATTCAATTGACTAAATAGAATTTGCAAAGATTTTGGGTTTGAAGGTACGATATTACTTGTAATAATAAAAACCAATAGGTGCTGAGTTTCACTATCGGTCCATCTTTTAATACTTATGTTTTCACGCTTTTGTTTTAAGTTGGGTTTTTCTTTATTTTGATCCATTATTCAACATTATTTTAATAGTGACCACAAAATGAAAAATACAAAATCAAACAAAAGTTTTGTCGGCTAAAAGATCAGCTGTTTTAGTTTTGTAAATTTGCAACATGTTTTTACTAACATATACCTTTTTGTCTTGTATTTAAACCACAGCCTTGTTAATTTTATTTCTAAACATTTTGTTGTTGTGGTGTAGTATAACGTAGTACTTTTACTATATCTACAATAGTGAAAACTCTTATTAAATTTCAATTGTTTTTTTTTTTATTTCAATTACTAAAATGCGATCTGCATTTCAGAAATATTGCTAAATTTTATACTGAAGTATTTAATATTAAAAAAAATAAAAATTATAAAAAAAAAATCAGCTTTTTATATAAAAAATGTAGTAAGCTTTTCTTAAAAAAACTATTAAAAATAGTTAAGCCTCTTGGCTCAAAAATATTAGTCTTATTTTATACCAAAAATCCTAAGCTGTCCAAAAATGTAAAATTTTTTAAAATCGATGGGGAGGGGGAGGAAAGAGCAAAATGCATTTAAAAATTGCATTTGCATTATAACGCATCGTAAATTAGACAACAGCAGCTTTCAGATTCTTTTTAAATTTTAGAAATCGTTTATGTACTCAAGGAATTATGACTTTTTAAAATTCGCTAATTTTATCATTTTTTTTATGTTTTTGAAAAATGAAAAACGTGAATAAAATCGCGAATTTTAAAAATTTTAATGATCTAAAAACAGGAATGTCTATATGGCTTCATATAGTCTCTCTGTGCAAAATATGAAGAATATCAGAAGACCCTTGGTCAAATTTGTAGCGATCTCTCGTGGAATCAATGATTTATAAAATATATATCCTGGGCATCATTCAATTAAAAAAATGTTTAATGTGTGAAAATTTTTGGAAGTTTTCAAAACTAGTTTTCGTTATTTTTTAAAATTATAACATTATATCACCATCATATTGAAATATAATAAATGAAATCATACATTTTATGAAATATTATACATGCAGTCTTTTAATGTAATTTTTATATGTAATTGATTATTTTATGAATAATAAATTGTAAACTCACAATCGCGGCTTTTATTATTTATAACATTTTACAAAAAAAAAAAAATATATATATATATTTTAGATATCGTTAAAGATATCATATATTTTTGTTTATTACGGTATCGTTAATGATATCATATTGTTACAAGAAATTTCTAGTTGTAGAAATTTCTTCCCACGAATTTTGACAGCTGGAAAAATCTAGTGTCGTAATAAACTAGAAATAACTAAAATACCTGACTACTCATATAAATACTGGTACTCGGTGACGCAGTAGTTCAGTTGATAAGTAAAACGCAGAGTGTGAAGAACTTAAGTGTGGCTAACGTTTAGTCTATCTACATCGTGTAAATAAAGTTTGCTATTAAAGTGTTTTTCTGTAATTCTTAGTGACTGTTGTAAAAAAATAGAGCTATAAATAATTTCAAACAGTGTTTATTATTTGCAATATAGAAAGAACTCGATTTATTTAAATAAATCAACGATTTTATAAAAGGGTAAAATCGTAACAATATTTTCATGGAAAACTGATAATTACTACTACGTGTAGTCGTGCAGATTTTTCGGGCCAATCTTTTACAGCCCGAATCTTCATCGGACTTCCCTCTGGGACAGTGTACATTTCTTTACGCTTAGCTTGAATCCAGCCGCAGATATTCGCCTTAAGACTTCTGCTAAGTTCTTCAGGTGTTCATCGAAAGTTTTTCCATGACAATTATGTCATCAAGGTACACTAAGCAAGTTTTCCAGTTGAGTCCTTTAAGGCACATTTTCCATTAACCGCTCGAATGTTGCTGGATCATTAAAGAGTCCAAAGGGCATCACATTTAACTGCAATAATCCGTCACCTGTGCTAAAAACAGTTTTCTCCTTGTCTTGGTCACAAATTTTTACTTGCCAATAACCACTTTGCAATAGCTGTCCTTTTTGGTAATATCGTTTAGTTTTATGTATTCAACACAGAATCGGGTGCTGCCATCTTTTTTCCTAACTAAAACTATAGGCGAGCCCCATGGGCTATAAGATGGTTCGATTACTCCACTACGATCCATTTCGTTGTTTAACTCCTTTACTTCATTTCGTTTTGCTAGAGAAATACTTCTGTATTTACTCCAGTATTTATTCGGTGTTTAACAATCGCCGTTCTTCCTTGACTTTGGTTTCTCATGGCGAAGGCAGAGCCGTGTTTCTGGATTAATTGTTTGGATTTATTTCTATCTATTTCCACATATTCTGCCAGCATCTCTCGATCTTCAACGGACGCATTGGAATGTTCCAAGTTCTTTTCGCAACTGATTATTGCTTCTGGCGCAGTACATTTGGCTATTTCAGAGTTCGGACAACTTCTTCACAATTTGATAGGTTCAGTACTCTTACAGGAACTCTGGTTTTCACGAGGGCTTTCGCTGTTATCAGGTTACTTTTTATTTCTCTTGGTTCTACCACCCACAAGCTGTTGTCCTCACAATCTCCCTCCATGCACACCCATACTAAAGTTTCTGACCGTTCCGGTATTTTCTGATGACTGATGCTTACTAGCTTTCTTACTCGACCCGCTTGCTCATATCCAAAATCAAGGGGTTTTCAACATTGCGCCAAATCATAACTTTTTGCCCCATCTGCAGATTAATGCCGTGATTAATCATGAAATCTGCAGCAATGATTACTTCGTCCACAATATCGGCAACAATAAATACGTGATTGACGCTTATGTTGGCAATCGTTAGTTTCACATTTACCTTACCGTAGACAGTATTAGAGAACCAAATAACTTTCTAAACAATTTGGTTCAAAAGTTTTTATTGAATAATAAGAATATTTTCATTTAATTGATTAAAAGTTCAAATACAATTTGATTAGAAAATTATATAATAATTTATGTAAAGTGAAATACGAATGCTTCTCCAACACCCTTCCTCAATCGTATTTTACTCCGAGCATCATTCTAAATTTGACAAACAGTTTTGTTGATAAAGCCTTGGTCATAATATCTGCTATCATTTCAACTGATGGACAGTAAACACAGCTTACACTTCCGACATCGATATGGTCCTTAACGAAATTAACTTTTATGTCGATGTGCTTGGTTCTGTTACTTAACTTTTGATTCTTTATCATGTGTAAACAGCTTTGATTGTCTTCATATATTTTAACTGGATTATGTTGTGGTAGGTGCATATCAGCCAATAGTTGTTTAATCCATACGGCTTCTTTACATGCTACTGAAAGCGAAATAAACTCGGCTTCGGTAGATGATAGGGCAACGATGGTTTGCTTTTTGCAAGACCAACTTATTGTTCCACCGTTTATTTGAAAAACAAAGCCAGAGTTAGATTTCCTATCTACCCTATCTTCCGCCCAATTTGCATCAGCATAACCCACTAACTCATTTGATCTGACAGAGCTGTGGCTTAAATGTAAGAAATAGTCTTTAGTACCCTTTAAGTACTTAAGTACCCTTTTCAATTCTGACCAATCTTCCTGCGTAGGACTGCAAACTTTACGAGCAAGAATTGAAACACTGGCAGCTATATCGGCTCTTGAATTGACACTCAAATATAACAATGATCCTATTAATTTTTGGTACTTTGTGTTGTCCAACAATAATTCCGATTCTGATTTGCCATATCCTGGGTCAAGTGGATATTTCGATATCTTTGACTCTTCTAACCCAAACTCTTTAATTAGATTGCTAATATATTTAGCTTGACGAATGCAGTAGTTTGAGTCTTTATCTTAAAATATTTCTAATCCCAAATATTGACTTGCCTTTCCAAGGTTATTAATTTCAAAATTTGAAAGTAGCAATTTTTCAAAATTTGCTATATTTGAATCTTTCTGGCTAGCAACCAAAATATCATCAACGTATATTAAAACATACACTAGCCCTTCCTCGTTGGAATATTTTGTGTATAAGCATGAGTCAGCGTTTGACTGCTTAAATCCTCCTTTGCAAAGTACTTCATGTAAAGCAATGTTCCAAACATGTGCAGCCTGTTTCAGTCCGTAAATGCTCTTTCTCAACTTACAAACGTATTTCGTACTCCCTTCCTCAAAGCCAGGCGGTTGTTTCATATAGATTACTTCTTTTAAGTCGCCATTGAGGAATGCTGATTTAATATCGAAGTGGATTACTGACATTTTCTTTGTTCCAGCTACGGATAATAAGGTCCTAATTGTCGTTTGTCGTACTACGGGAGCATAAACTTCATCGTAATCTTCTCCATACTTTTGTGAAAACCCACGAGCGACTAGCCGTGCTTTAAACCTTTGTGGGTTTCCTTCAGCGTCACGTTTTATTTTAAATGTCCACTTACAGCCGACAATGTTAACCTTATCTGGAGGTATGACTAAATTCCAAGTTTGAGAGTTTTTTAAAGAAGAATATTCCTCATTCATTGCGTTTACCCATTTTTCACGTTCTTTTGACTTTAAAGCTTCTGTATATGTTTTGGGTTCGATTAAATTATCCTTTGGTAAACAAACATTGTAAAAACGATCTGGGGGTTTTCCCTTTGTACTTCGTATAGATCTACGAACCTCGATTGGACAATTATCTGTTAAATTCTGATATACAGCTTCTTTATCTTTTACTGATTGGTCGTTTCGTTTTACGGAACTTTGCATATTTTCCTCGAATGACTTTTCGGTTAACAAATTTTCATCTAAACTTTCATAAGACATGTCATCTTCGGACAATTCATCAGTGCATTCTTCTAGTAAAATGTTTTCTTCTTTTTTGGAATTTCCACAGTAAACTTCAATTGGAAATTCATAATCATTTGGTTTTGGAACCACATTATCATTTACAATCTCTTTATCTTTGATGAATTTAACATCGCGACTAATTGTGACCTTTTTGGTGTTGACGTTCACCATTCGGTAACCTTTTGAGTGCATATCGTACCCCATAAATACCAAAACCTCAGTTTTATCATCTAACTTTTTACGTTTTTCCTTTGGTATTAAAACGTGACCCTTAGAACCAAAAATTTTAAAATGGTCAACACTTGGAATCTTGCCTTCCCATATCTTATAGGGAGTATTATCAATTGTTTTTGAATAACATCGATTCTGGACATAATTGGCTGCCATGATGGCTTCACCCCAAAATAAATTTGGCAATTTAGCCTCAGCTAACATACAACGGGCCATTTCAGTTAAACTTCTGTTTTTCCTTTCCGCAATACCATTCTGCTGCGGACAATACGGAACAGTGTACTGATACCTAATTCCCTTTGAATCAAGGTAACTTCGGACATGGTTGGCGGTATATTCCTCACCATTATCTGATCTAATAACGGATGGATATCTAGAAAATTTATTTCTGATCATTTCAAGGTAACATTTTAGTTTTTCGAAAAGCTCATCTCTTGAGTTAAGCAAATATATAACTGTAAACCGGCTATAGTCATCAATAAATGTCAAATAATAGCGTTTCTTTCCTGGAGTCATTGTCTGCATAGGACCGCAAACGTCAGTGTGTATTAAATCTAATACTCTAATTGATCTTGACTGACTTTGCTTACTAAATGGTGCTTTTGACATTTTACATTTAACACAAATTTCACATAAACTCCTAACGCCACAATCATGTATTTTCAGATGACTTACCAGTTGTCTTTTCTCCATATTACGTATCGCATCTGGATCACGATGTCCAAAAACCTTATGCCAATAGTGCAAGCAATTATTCATGTCACATTTGGCGCTCATAGCAGTTTGTTTTTCCTCTTGACGTAGACAAAACAAACCATTTGATAGATCAGCGACACCGATTTCTTTGCCTTGACTGGTACAAATACTGCCATGATTCCCTTTGAAACTTACTTGCAAATTCTTTTTTAAAATTTTGTTGACAGATATCAGGTTTCCATGAAATGATGGTATTAACAGCACGTCTTGAACCTTAATATTAAATTGTTCAGCCTTGGAGTTGTATAAAATTATATTACAGGTACCCTTACCGCTGCTTACAACGGATTGACCATTTGCAACTGTTACCTCTTCATGAAAATTAGAATCAATTGATGAAAACATACTTTTTTGAGAACTAATGTGGCATGTAGCCCCAGAATCCAGTACCCACATTTTACAGCCATTGGTCAATGAAAAACAATAATTATTCCTATTGTTCTCATTGCCGGATTCGATCTCATTTGCCTGATGATTGTTCTTTACCTTCCTGAACTTCCAGCAATCACGCTTGAAATGTCCTAAAGCATTACAAAAATTGCATCTTTTAAAATTACGATTTTCTTGATTTGTACTCTTCATCACAGAATTAACTGGCTCTTCGGAAATATTTCGTTGACTTTCTTCGATTAAACATGTTTCAACAACGTTCAGAGTGAGTTCAACGCCGTCACGAGCGTGTCGTATGACGATGGTAAGCTACTTAATAACATAGCAACTAACCAGCGTTCTGAAAACGTTTCGCCGATAGCTTCCAACTTTTCGAATAACATCTTCATGTTCATAATATGGTCGGAAATACTGGTATCGGATGAATACTTCATTCTGCATATTTGTCTCATAATGCGCACACTAGTACCAAGCGTATCCTTTTCATGATGGCTGCGTAGAATTTTCCACGACTCATATGCGCTTTTAGCCTTTTTAATCAGCATTAGTTGATTGTCTTCCACGGATAATCCAATTATCACGGTAGCTTCTTCATTTTTCTTTTTCCATACATCATCAGGAGCACTAGGAACGTCATTTATAACATGGTTCCACAGACCTTCCTTACGCAAGACCAACTCCAATTTATATTTCCAAAGATGGTAGTTGTCTGCATTCAGTTTAGCGAATGTTGTTTTTAAAAACTCCATAGCGTAAAGCCCATAACCTATTAGAGAACCAAATAACTTTCTAAACAATTTGGTTCAAAAGTTTTTATTGAATAATAAGAATATTTTCATTTAATTGATTAAAAGTTCAAATACAATTTGATTAGAAAATTATATAATAATTTATGTAAAGTGAAATACGAATGCTTCTCCAACAGACAGAAGCCTGCAACATCCAGTAGCTGTTTGCAAACTTACCCCGTGCAATGGTTTAACTGGCTTATGATGGACTGTGATGCTCCTGTATCTATGGTTAAAATGTGCTTTTGTCCGTTGATGCACCCATAAGCAGTAAGATTGCTTTTCCCCTGCTGTGCTACTGATATGGAGATTGTGGAGCTATCGGTTGTGGGAGCTAGCTCATGCTCCGTAGTGCTAGTTTTTTTTAGTTTAAGGGTAACTCTTGAGGTGATTGCTGATCGGCCAAGAGGCTTTTTCTTGATGCTTTGCAGTTTCGCTGCAGTTTGTCCTTCGGTTTGCTTCGCTTTTCACCTAATGCCTTCATAACTGCCTCTCTTAACTTGGTGCTTATATCCTTTTCCGCAGTTACTTCGAGGTTACGCACCTTAAATATTTGTGGCTTGGAAATCACTTTCGCAGTCTCTTGGGCCAGCGCTGTCGGTAGCTCCAACTTACTCAATTCCTTCTTGAGTTGCTCCACTTTAAGCTCCTCCAATTTCTTTACTGCTTATTATTTTGCAGTCCCACTTCTGACACCAATTGTTACGATTTTAACCTTTATAAAATCGTTGATTTATTTACCTTTTAAATAAATCGAGTTCTTTCTATATTGCAGATATTAAATACTGTTTGAAATTATTTATAGCTCTATTTATTTATAACAGGTACTAAAAATTACAGAAAAACACTTTAATAGCACACTTTATACACCCGATGTAAATAGACTAAACGTTAGCCACACTTTAGTTCTTAACACAGAGTTTTATTATCAACTGAACTACTGCCTCAGGTATTCTAAATATTTCCAGTTATTTTTTTTTATATTTTGTTTATTTATTTTTCCAGTTGTCAACATTCGCGTGAAGAAATTTCTATTTACAGAAATTTTTTGTAACAATATTTTTGGTTACACATTATCAATATGAAATCAAAATTAAATTCGGCCTCTCCACAAAAATCTTTTTTGAATGATTATATGCCCACGGAATGTCTTTTTATGTGGGACAGTATTTTTGTTAAGAATTAAATTTTAACACGCTAAATAATAGCGAGAAACTTAAAAAAGTAAAATTTTACGTTCAAGTTCAAGGATAGATATTATCCTTTCAAAAATTAAAAACAATGTCATGTCTATTGAAAGCCCTTGGTAAGTAGATTGCAAAAATACAGGAAGTTGGATTTTTCGACGACAACGGTTTTAGATAGGAAAATACCACAAAAAAGTAAAATTTTGTTGAGTTTTCAAAAACAGCGAATAATTTCAAAACCGCAAATTTGTTTTTAATTTTGATTGCAGAATCGTTATTTTCATAAAAATTAAGATTGGATTTGAGAAATTTATTCTTATAAGGCGTTAGAAAGTTGAATTTTTCCTTACATCTTTTCAGAAAATATTGATATTTTGACTAAAATATGTATTTTTATATACATATAAAATTTAAAAAATCGCGAACTACTTAAAAGTTACTCAAGTTTTGTAAATTTTGATCTCATATTTCTTTTATGCACATTAATAAAGACTACCCAACAAACAATACGATCCATTTACGTACCGTTGTCTACCCGTCGTAAATGGAATCCAATTCCATTTACGAACCGTTTTCTGGATCTGTATACGGACCAGAAAACGGATTTTAAGGAACATCGAAACTGATTCGAATCCGCTTAAATACCGTTAATGACGGACCGTTAATGAACCGATATATCGGATGAAAAACGGAGTTGTCCGTTAAAAGCCCGTCAATGACGGACGGTTTACGGACCGATATATCATATGAAAAACGGAGTTGTCCGTTGAAAGTCTGTCAATGACTGTCCATTTGCGGATTTATGCAAATCCCTAAATTTTTTAATTTTGAATAACAAATTATAGTTGTTTTTCTTTAAATTTATAAATAAAAATATTTAATAATATAACAAAACTTTAGAAATCTAATATATTGTTGCTGGCTCCTCCATTTTGTGTCGTGTTCTGGGTCGCATGCGAAAATTTTATTATTTTTAAAGTAAACAGCGTATATTATCTGCTTATAACGTGATAAATTTAAAGTTAATACGGTCCGTTATAGGCGTATATAATTGTATCGTCGGTTTCGTTGGCATTTATCACAGAAATTAAAATAAGAATATCTGTTTATCAGATTAAAAAATAAAAAATTTCGGAGTTAAAAAAACAATTTTATTCACTCAATCTAAAAAAAATAAAAACTTAATAAACAAAACACAGCTGTTTAAACAAACACACAGTTGTATTAAGAAAGTAGTGTGTAATTACTCAACAGCAAGCGCCATCTAGTAGCAAGTAGCAGTGTTAAATATATACAGTCAAGGGCAGTTAAATAGACACGTTGTTTTAAGGAAAAAAAAAAACAAAAAAAAAAATGAGTGTTACTAATCCCCCTTTAGGAGGGGGCACACCTGTCAGAGGGAATAGAGGCAGCATAATAGCCAGGGAAAATGAACAATTAAAACATGAACTTTCAGAACTAAGGAAATTAATCAATGAGATGAGTAATGAAATTTACCAACTAAAGAATGAGAACAAATTATTGAGAAATGAAATAACCAACTTTAATACAAATAAATTGGAAAGTATAACCGGAATGAACTTTCAAGAAATGGTGTCTGAAGAAGAATCATTAATGGAAGAACCCCAGATAAATGAACCTAACGAACAGGTATATGAAACTGATGAAGAAGAACTCGAAAGAGAAACAAATTGGATTTTAAAAAAGCTTAATAAAGAAAAACGTGAAAAATCAAAACGTAAAAACAAACCAGAAAATAATGGCGGAGATGTAGATCTTATTGATCCAGCACCAAATCAAGTAAATTCGTCAAAACCACTACCACCACCCCCAATTAATGTCATAGGGGTACCAGAGTTTTCTGCTATTAGAGAAATACTGCAAATAATCCCAAATAAGAACTATAAGATTGTTGCTTTAAACAACAATATTTGGAAAATAAATACACCAGATTCAGATTCATATAGAGCTCTTGTAAAGAGGCTTAATGATGACGGTACACAGTGGTACACTTATGAAAATAAGCAGGAGAGACCCCTTAGAGTTATGGTAAGAGGTCTACATCCAACTTGTAAACCCGAAGATATTAAGGAAGATCTACAATATCAAAAATTCGAAGTTCTAGATGTTGTAAATATGGTCAAAAAGATCAGAACTGATGAAGGGAACAAGAAAAATAAACTTCCGTTATTTATGGTCTCCTTTAAAAACGAAGAGTCCGTTGATAAAGTATTTAACATAAGATACATACTAAACGTTAAAGTTAAAATAGAGGCTTTAAAAAAGAATCCAGAAGTTATCGCGCAATGCAAGAAATGTCAGGGTTATAATCATACTCAAAAATATTGTTCAAGAGAACCAAGATGTGTCAGCTGTGCAGGGAAGCATATGTCTGCATTATGCACAGTTAATAAATCCTCTCCTCCAGTGTGTGTAAACTGTAAAGGTCGCCACCCTGCAAACTACAGGGGGTGTGAAGTTGCAAAAGAGTTGCAAAAAATTAGAAAACAATCAATAAAAAATCAAAAAACGCAAACAAATCCAATACAGCAAAAAGAAAATAATGTGAGGCTTAGGCAAATAAGCTCCAAACAAAATGAAGAGTTAACCTATGCGCAAGTAGCTAATGAAGGAAATAATAGAACTTATGATAATAAGCAAACTATACAAGAAATATCCCAAACTCTCAACAAGGTTAATCAAAGGCTTGAAGAACAGAGTCGTATTAATGAAATGTTATTCAATAGTCTAAAGACACTTGAGTCTAGACTACAACATCACAACTAAAAAAGAACAATGCCTAAAAATCTAAGTATTGTTACGTGGAATGCCAATGGTTTACAAAACCACTAACTTGAGCTTAGTTTGTTCTTAAATGAACAAAAAGTTGATATATGTCTTATATCTGAAAGCCATAACACGAAACAAACGTATATTCAAATTAAAGGATATAAATGTTACAATGCAATACATCCACTAAATAAAGCAAAAGCAGGTGCATCAATATTTATAAAAGAAAGCATTAAACATTATGTAACAGAAAAAATAGAAGAACAAAATATGCAAGTCATCGCAGTTAAGATAGAAATAAAAAATAAACAATTTAACATAGCAGCAATATATTGCCCTCCAAAATATAACCTAAAATCACCTGAATATGTTGACCTTTTCAAAACATTAGGCCCCTGTTTTATCTTAGGAGGCGATTTTAATGCAAAAAATTTATATTGGGGTTCACGACTTACAACAACTAAAGGAAAGGAGTTATATCATGCTGGTAAGATAATGAATTGTTTTTTTCACTCTGGATGCAAGCCAACTTACTGGCCAGCAGATCCAAATAAAATCCCTGACCTCATTGATTTTTTTATAACGAGAGGTATCGCAAAAAACTACATACAAGTTGGAAATGCAGAGGATCTGTCATCAGATCACTCGCCAGTCAAGTTACTGGTAAATGAAACTGTAAGTGATTTTCCACAACCACCATGTCTGGTAAACAACAAAACCAACTGGCACAAATTTCGCTCTAACATAAATACAAATATAAAACTAAATGTGTCTCTTAAGTCACCTTATGAAGTAGAATCTGAATTAGACAATTTTATAGAAGTCATACAGGCATCAGCCTGGAACAGCAGCCCAAATATACAAAGAAAGAGCTTACCTAAATATCCTGAAGAAATTAGAAATCTACTTTCTGAAAAACGTAAAGCAAGAAAAACCTGGCAACAACAAAGAAGTCCAGAAAACAAAAATATTCTCAACAATCTTTCTAATAGATTAAAAAAAATGCTTTCCACTATTAAAAATAACAACATGACAGAACAGCTAAAAAGTTTATCTTCTACAAAAGATACCGATTACTCATTATGGAAGATAACAAAACAGTTTCAAAATACACCCAAGATTATTCCACCTATAAAAAAATGTGATGGTACATGGGCAAAAAGTCCCCAAGACAAAGCTGACCTCTTAGCTAAACACCTTGAAGATACCTTTCAACCGCTGCATAGACTAACATCAGATGAAAATATTGAAATTTTTTATACAGCTGATTCTAAAGAAATTTCTGAAGTAACCCTTCGTGAGCTAAACAACTTGGTAAAACTGGAGATTAAACCCAATAAAGCACCAGGGTATGATCTTATCACCGGCAAAGTGTTAAAAGAGCTCCCGGAAAGTGGCATGCGACTATTTTTATATATAATAAATGCTTCGATTCGTTTAAAATATGTACCTAGCCAATGGAAAGTTGCAGAAGTTATTATGATACCTAAGCCTGGCAAACAGCTTCATGACAAAACATCGTACAGACCGATATCGCTCCTCCCAACAATGGCGAAAGTGTTCGAAAAAATATTATTAAAAAGATTACAACCAATACTTGAAGAAAGATGTTTAATTCCCAAACACCAATTTGGTTTTCGTCGTAAACATTCAACAATTGAACAAGTTCACAGAGTTACCAACACAATAGAAAATACTTTAAACTGCAAAGAAATATGCTCCGGTGTCTTTTTAGATGTAGCGCAGGCCTTTGATAAAGTTTGGCATGAAGGTCTTACCTTTAAGCTACAAAGAGATTTGCCGAACCAGTTTAGTGACATGCTCAAATGTTATATTTCTGGAAGATATTTTAGAGTGAAACATGAAGGAGAGTACTCCAAATTGACGAAAATTCATGCTGGTGTTCCACAGGGAAGCGTACTGGGGCCCATACTTTATATACTGTACACTAGAGACTTGCCAACTCCACCTGAAGCAAAAATTGCAACCTTTGCTGATGATACAGCTATTCTTGTAACTGATAAAAACATAAATGAAGCTACAAAAAAGCTTCAAAATGCAACCAACAAAATCCTTCAATGGACCAAAAAATGGAGAGTTCTTCTTAATGAATCCAAATCAACACACGTTAATTTTACATATAAGAAAATAGAACATTTACCGATTTATATAAATAACACTATTGTGCCATACGCTAATACGGCAAAATACTTGGGTTTTACACTTGATGCCAAACTTAAGTGGAAAGAGCACGTAAAGAAGAAAACCTCAGAGCTTAATAAAAAATTCAAAAAGATGTACTGGCTTTTTAGCTCGGCATCTGATATATCAATGAAAAACAAACTTTTACTGTACCAGCAAATCCTTAAGCCTAAGTGGACGTATGGAATTCAGCTTTGGGGATGCACTAAAAAAACAAACCTAAAACAAATACAAACCTTCCAGAACAAAGTGCTAAGATGTATCACTTGTTGCCAGTGGTACGTAAGAAACGATGACCTTCACAGAGACTTGCGAATACCAACCATAGTAGATGAAATTAAAAAAATAGCAACTAAACATGAAGTGAGATTACAACAACACTGCAATGAAGAACTACAGGAAATACTGCGTAATCCAATAGCAAACAGAAGATTAAGAAGAACATTACCATCTGATCTGCGATTGATGAATAATGTCTAGATGCCCTTTAGGAATAACCATTGGGTTATTTACTTACCAAACGTGATTTAACTGTGTAAATATAAGTTACTAGATAAGCAAACATAAGGCTTAGTTGTAATAAATAAAGATATTGAAAAAAAAAAAAAAAAAAAAAAAAAAAATTAAATGAAATATTTATCTCCAGCACAACTAGCATCTCTATCCATTACTGCGGTTATGGCCCACTGAATATTATGAAAAAATAAATAAAAATTTTAATTTAGGTTTATTGTTGGCGCTTACGAAATTATGTGGCATACAACGCAAATTTTTTTCAAAATCTATTATAAACTGGCAGAAAATATTTTTATTTGCAAAATTGCATTAATTTGCGCACATCACCATACAACTTGTTAAATTTATTTTCGGTGTGAGATGTAAGGGGGCTTACTCAAAATATGCATCTGTTTTTCTAAACTTTAGCGCGCGACCCGTATAATGATCACAGACATGTTTTAATTATTCGTTTTTGACACTAAAACGAATTCAAAAACTAAATGAAAACTAATGAAAATCGAGGAAGTCCCTATTTGACGGTACAGAAACGGATGCACCAAAAACGGAGTCAAAACGTATTGTTTTCGAAAATTCAATTATACGAACCGTTTATGTTCCGTTTACGTACAAGCTTTGATGGATACGTATTTGTGGTCCGTTAACGTACAGTAGAAGCCAGATTCATGAATCCGTCCGTGTCGGAGAGTCCGTAAAAATGTTTTTTGGGTATATTAGATTTTTTTTTTATTCTAGCGTGTAGTTTAAACAATAATTTTATTTAAAGACATTCTCTTGCTGAAACTTGGCACAGAGAGTTTTTAGACATTGAGGAATAGGGTCAACATTGTGGAGATAGCAAATTCAAACTTTAATGTTTTTTTGGACCACTCTAGTGAACATCCATAATATATACTTTGTATATGTTTTAAAAATATTTTATTTAAATTATTGTAATTTGTATTTTCTGTTCTTGATGAAAAAACAGCTTTTGTAACTCTAACTTTCAAACTGATATGGGCCCCTTACGCGTTATCAGTGTAAAAATATTAATGAAGTAAATAATAATCGTACCAAAAAATGTAAAACAATAATTAAAAGACTAAAACGCGATTGAAAATGGGATCAAGATGAAGGGTTTTTGGAACGCGATTCAAGATAGAGAACAGCAAGACGAAAGGGTGTTTACCCCGACTCCCCTGCCGTTTATTTTGTGGTTACATATGTAGAAATATTTACTTATCGTAATTAGAACCCTTTTCCCCATTCACGATATAACCCGACTCACCTGCCGATTATTCTCGTGAGTTACTGGAAAATATTTACTACTGGTATTTAGAACCTTTTTTCCCCATATCGCAATTTAACCCGACTCACCTGCTGACTAGTCTCTTCCGGGTTACTTCTACGAGAACATAACTTTACTCGAAGACTTCTAGACCAGAGAGGACTAAAATTTTAGGTGTTACCACAGCGCTAGCGGAAAATGTCTATGACATAAAATCGTCTTCATTCTCAACATCTACGAAGACGATCGTACTGATAACACTAGGCAACAGCCATTTTGTTATTTGGTTCTAGCATACTTTTTCTCATGGATTTGGACCTACTGAACACGAAAATGAATTTTAAAAATTTTTCTGTCGATTGGTTTGCGAGATACAAATTTTTTAATTTTTTTTTTTTAATTTTTGGAGGTACACTTACTATTTTGAGCATATCTTTAGTCTTCTTTGACCTATTTTATCCTAAATTAAAGACAATTGAGCCGTCTACAACTTATTCTCAGAAAATTTTCAAATCGGGTTAGTAGTTTTGATGTTGGCGGCTTAAAAAGGTTAAAAAACTGCGTTTTTTTAGTAAAAATGTGGCTGAAAAATTCATATAAAAATTCATATAAAATGTAAAACGCGATGTTAACAGCGATTTTAATTTTTTTACGTATAGCTGACACTTTTCCAAAGAAAATAAGCCCTTACTTAACAAAATCTGATGACAAATGGCCGACTTATTATTTTTTTGGTAAACGACCGAAATTCCGATTTTTTGATTTTCATTATTTGCACAGCTTACCTACCCAACGCAAACGAATAAATACATTTGAACTTAATTTAAAATAAACAAATTAGTCTTCGTATATTATTTTTTAATTTATTTGCAGCACTACATGCTCAATGTATCGCACAATTAGCTAAACTAACGAAATTAAACTAACTAATTAAATTAAGCAAATCAACGCACAAAAAAAATGAGTAAAAACAAAGATATAAGTGTACATTTTATGCCATGTGGAAAAACTGCTGACTTCTTCTTTGTTTTTTGTATTCGCTGCAATCGGTCTCACGTATTAGGGTCCAAATATAGTCACCCATCATAGCCGTGTCATAGTTGCCCTGATAGCGTCGTTCCATAGCCTTCAATTCCTGATGAAAGCGCTCGCCGTGTTCGTCGCTCACGTCTCCTAAATTCTCAGGGAAAAAATCCAAATGAGAATCCAGAAAGTGTATTTTAAGTGACATGTGCACTCCCATGGCTTCATAGTTCTTTACCAGATCCTCAACTATGTCCTTATAATTCGGGCTTTTGTTGTTTCCTAAAAAGTTTTCCACAACAAGCCTGAAGGAATTCCATGCTGCGGCTTCGATGGGTGATAACAGCTTTGGGAATTTTTCATCTTTCAACATTTTTTTTATCTCGGGTCCTGCGAAGACTCCTTCTTTAATTTTTGCCAGCGAAAGGTAAGGGAAAATTGACCGTAAATAGGCAAAAGCTTCACCTTCTTTGTCTAATTTTTTGGCAAAATTTTTAATCAAACCCAATTTTATGTGCAGCGGCGGAAGTATTATATTTTCACGGTTCTCTATTAGTGGTTTGCGCTGAACATTCGCTTCTCCAACTACAGGTTTCGTTCGTACCGGCCATTTTTTTTTATATAATGCTGATCATCAGCGCGGCTATTCCAAAGGCACAGAAAACAGCAATGTCGCGTATAGCCTCCTTGGAGTCCACACAGAATGGCCACAACTTTAAGGTCGGCGCATATTTTCCAATTGTATTTCCTATACTCTATGCATTTCAGCAAAATGTCCATAGTTTCATAGTTCTCCTTTGAATGAACCGCATGAGCAATAGGAACAGATGGCTTTTCATTCCCATTATGTAAGAGAACTGCCTTCAAGCTCTCTTTGTTGCTGTCAATAAACAACCTCCATTCGTTGGGGTTGTGAATTTGGTGAAGCTCTTGGAACAAGCCTGAAATGTCGCTGCAAAAACATATTTGGTCTTTCTTTGTATAAAATTTTGCATACTCCTTGTGACGGTTTCTGTACGCTGATACTTTCACTTCTGAAGCCGCAAATCCACACTGTATCATCCGAGACGCAAAAAGTTCGGATTTCTCCTTAGTGAGACCAAAATCGCGCACCCAATCGTTTAGTTCGGCCTGTGACAGTAATTTTCGCTTTGCACCCGGCTCAAATTCGCTTGCATTTAACTCAGACTCTTCTTCTGACGATTCTGCTTTTTGAAGAGATGCACCAGGGCACACTGGATATGGCACATCATGCGAATGTGGTACTGGAAGCGCAAACGATCCCACTTGAGCGTAGTTCCATTTAAAAAATCTTCCTACCCCACTGTTTGTGGTGAGGCAAAAATAACAGTCTGTGGAATGGCATAGCGGCTTTTTCCACATCATTGGTGTATCGAATTTCATATGGCGGCTAAAATTAAAATAAATTACTATATTCGCTATGTATAATGTGTTTAAATAAAAATTCTTACCTTCCGCCAGCTGCCCAGTTGGTTAAGATTATATAGCAAAGATCACACAGCGACTTAGGTGTCCATGGTTCTGTGATATTTGGTGAAATACCAAAATAATTCAAATAGTGCAATTGTACTGCTGGAGTAAACTTGTGTGCGTGATTTTTTTTTATAAACTGGCCACAAACATTGCAGAAATTGTCTGGATCGTTCAAACACTCGAACACACGTAGTCTTTTACTCATTGTCTTCCTTGCGTTTTCTAAATATTAACTTCTTTACACTTTCACAGACAGTTTTGAAATGCAATTGATAACCGTGTCTCCTTATGTTTAAATATGTATGAGCATGTAGTGCTGTAAATAAATTAAAAAAAAATATACGAAGACTACTTTGTTTATTTTAAATTAAGTTCAAATGTATTTATTCGTTTGCGTTGGGTAGGTAAGCTGTGCAAATAATGAAAATCAAAAAATCGTGAAATAGCGGAATTTCGGTCGTTTACCAAAAAAATAATAAGTCGGCCATTTGTCATCAGATTTTGTTAAGTAAGGGCTTATTTTCTTTGGAAAAGTGTCAGCTATACGTAAAAAAATTAAAATCGCTGTTAACATCGCGTTTTACATTTTATATGAATTTTTATATGAATTTTTCAGCCACATTTTTACTAAAAAAACGCAGTTTTTTAACCTTTTTAAGCCGCCAACATCAAAACTACTAACCCGATTTGAAAATTTTCTGAGAATAAGTTGTAGACGGCTCAATTGTCTTTAATTTGAGTAGTAGTAGGATAAAATAGGTCAAAGAAGACTAAAGATATGCTCAAAATAGTAAGTGTACCTCCAAAAATTAAAAAAAAAAAATTAAAAAATTTGTATCTCGCAAACCAATCGACAGAAAAATTTTTAAAATTCATTTTCGTGTTCAGTAGGTCCAAATCCATGAGAAAAAGTATGCTAGAAACAAATAACAGACAAAAGTTTGTTATTTGTGACCTAGTGTAATTAAAGGAATCGGATCTTTGACGAACCCACCCCCACTGAATTGTTTCCGACTGGAAAACAAAACTACATTTCATCTTCATAAATATGACCCAAAAACCCTTGACACAATAAATTGTTAGCCACACTTTTTGTAAAAAATAATAATTTGTGCAGAGAACAGGAAGACGAAAGGATGTTTACCCCGACTCACCTAACGTTTATTTTGTGGTTACATATGTAGAAATATTTACTTATCGTAATTAGAACCCTTTTCCCCATTCACGATATAACCCGACTCACCTGCCGATTATTCTCGTGAGTTACTGGGAAATATTTACTACTGGTATTTAGAACCCTTTTTCCCCATATCAAAATTTAACCCGACTCACCTGCTGACTAGTCTCTTCCGGGTTACTTCTACGAAAACATAACTTTACTCGAAGACTTCTAGACCAGAGAGGACTAAAATTTTAGGTGTTACCACAGCGCTAGCGGAAAATGTGTATGACATAAAATCGTCTTCATTCTCAACATATACGAAGACGATCGTACTGATAATTAAAGGAAGCGGATCTTTGACGAACCCACCCCCACTGAATTGTTTCCGACTGGAAAACAAAACCACATTTCATCTTCACAAATATGATCCAAAAACCCTTTACACAATAACTTGTTAGCCACACTTTTTGTAATAAATAATAATTTGTGCTGTCCTTGAGGTATCCATCCTCCGATGTGATATACTTATTTATTACTACTGTCTAGAGTCTAATTTTTGTGAAAGCTTTTTTTACACCTTTTTTGAAACTTTAAAGGCGATTGTTTGAACAAAATAAATCGAATAATCATTAATCGAATAATAAGGGTATTAAAATACGACTAATTTGTTTGTTCTTTTAGCTATTATATAAAACTATTTTGCTTTTATGCATTGGTGCTACTTCTGATATATCAGAGCACTACGTTCTTACGAATGCGTCGTTTTATTTGTGGTTATTTTTATCGTAAACGTGAAAAGAAGCGAATACTCTTCTTGTATAATCGTCTTCTACAACAGAGACGTACCCAGAGGGAAACTATCTTGAAACAGGCAAAATATAATTTTGCAAATCGCAAAATACGTTTAAAGGCGAATTTATTTCTGGTAAAATTAAACTACAAAGAAATGAGTCGTATAATAAACATATAAATTAACATAACTTTACGTTTTTTACAGAATTTACGTTTACGCTGGCCCCAGTATTTCAATTGGCTGTTAAAGTTCAAAGTGGGACGTCGAAAATGTGTAATATGTGGTGAATTTGAAGGTTTTGATATGCCGTTATTGGATTACTTGATATATTAATTTATATATTAATTTATTTTTATGCACATAGATTTGAAATTCACCATTTGTAAAAATCCAGAATGTGGAGTATCATATTGTAACCATTGCTGGAATGACATGGGTAATATGTGTTTGGTTTGTAAAAACGTGGTGTCCATGGAAGTATTATTAAATTTTAATGACTTTTTTGAAGAGTTTTCATTTGCATAAGTTTAAGTATGTAATTCATATCCATTTATTTTATATATATTTGTGTTAAAAAAGATTTAATAGAGAATGAGATCAAATATAATTTATATTTTAATTAAATTCTAACATAAAAAATCCACGAGGTTGCATGTTTTGAACAGCTGTTAAACGCAAAGTAAATGGCGGAACTTGCTCAAAATTTGACAGTAGTCTATTATCAGGTGGTACTTGATGGGAGTAGTGTTACATTTCATATAACTACGAGGGAAGTTCGAAAAGTCACGGACTTATTGATCCGCCCTCGTATTAAGATGGTTTATAGTACGTTGTTCATTCGCGAGTATACAAAGAGAGCATAAGAGCCATAGAATGTCGTATGCTAATTTTCCTCATCATACAAAAAAGTTTTTAAATGGGGGAAGTCCGTTGAGAGAATAAGAAACAAAACACAAGTGAATTAGAAAAAACGCTTTGAAAATAAAATAGATTCTATTTAACAAATGCAATGCCCGGCGCGTTTTAATTGTCAGTTTGTATGGAAAAATATATCACGTTGTTATTCTGGACCGACACTAAAAGTTCAATGTCCAGTTTTCGATGCCACTTCATACCCTTTGGCAGGGTTTAAGCATACGAGGTCAATTGTTTGGATAGGTCGATGCCTGCCTAAACTTTGTTACAATTAATAACTGCTTACGGCTTTTCTTTAATTCGACTTTTCCGTCTTTTTCTACCACAAGATATGGTGAACAAAAGAATAAGAAAAGCTGAAACAAAAACAAATTTCATCAACTGTAAAAAGGGTAAGAACAAAATACATTCTCATTGTTTTTTTAATGATCCTTTAACTTGTATGAGTTCGTTCACTTTAGTTTGCTTTCGTCCAAGCATGATTTGTTTTAGGTGGGCAGCTAAGATCCAATGTGCTGCCGGACCTGCCCACCCTTTTTCAATTTGTAGAAAGCCCCTAAAATTATCCACTACGGTTTTTTCTAGCTCATTTATCTTTAAACTAGATTTATTCCACGCTTATACACTTAAAGCATAATCTTTAATAAAAAAAAACAGATCATAGCAGATTTTCATATTTCAATTTACTAACTTTGGTTTTATTGGACCTGATTGCGGTTGGCGTTGTCGATATCGACAGTCAGGCATTTTTATTAAAAAGATGTTATTAAAACAATTTTTGTAAAATTTTACAAGCGTTTTCACCTTATATGTCCTCTAAATTGTTATAATTTTTTTTTCGACAACGCCAACCGCATCAGGCCTATTTATTACAATTTCAATTATTCGGGTTTCAATTATTCCTTTCTTCGAAATTTGTACAAACTCAAACGGAAATTAATTAAATTTAATTTCATTACTATAAGATTCATTAATTCAAAAAAACTATGTGCAGACAATTTAATGATATAGAATGACCATAACCAAAAATAAAAAAGTGAATGAATAAACAAAAAATAAAAAGATAAAAAACCCCTTCGAAACTATTTATCCTTCAGGTCGAGAGACTCTAACAAGTAAAAACAAGGGTTGTAGTCCTGTCCTTTTACTGTTCTAAAAATAGGTTTTTCCGATCAATATACAATTGCAATTATTAGTCTTTCCTTTTAAAAATTATTTTTCTTAAGTAAGTTTTTCCTGTAATTTCTTTATTTTCTAGGTAAGGACACCATTTACACCACAAACCTAACTCCCCACAATTTGCAGCACCCTACCGGCCTAAGCTCTACCCTATATGCTTGTGCACTTCTTCCATTTCCACACATAACAAAAAAAAAGGATTTTCTCAAAAAAAAATAAATAAATAAAAAACAATGGGGTTTCCTTAATTATATTTATTTTTTTAATCAATCAATTATATTTTCTTTTCAGTCTCGTACAATACCTAAAAATTCCAGGACTGGTGATGCTGATGCAGCTCCTCCAACGTTAAGCACAGGAAGAGGTGGCTTTGTAGTGGATGCCAGCTTTCCAATATTGGATATTTATTATTAGCTATAAGTTCCTTTTTTCTATGTTTCCTTTTTAAGATGTAAGCTTATTTCCCAAAATAAACGATAAGCGTTTTTCTTACTGTTGTTGTTTCAAAATTGCCATTTGCCTGAGCTACCGCAATCATTGCCTAATTCAAAAAAAGGAAGAAAAAGGAAGTTTTCTTCCATTTTTCTTACTTCCGCTCTCACTTGAGAAGCTGTCAACCCTTTAAACACTATTTTTGCAGTTCTACAAGGTCACATTCTAATGCGATTCTGTGTTTCTGAATCTTACAGAGTTGCATTAGAATGGAACCTTAAACCTTTCAGGCGCGGTCATGACAGTTTGTTCATTTTAAGTAGACACCATCACTGGAGCATGCTTTATTGACAGCATTCTGACATCCCGCTTATCCTTCCATTGCCGCACTATGATTACATTTTCATCTTCTCTCGTCACCATTTCTCATTTCTTTTAATGCTATATTAAAATATTTCTTGTTTTCACGGAGGGTTTTAACAATATGTGTGTTATTATTAATTGAGCTCATAGCTGGTAAAAGTATAATGTTCGACCTTCTCCTATCAATTTGGCGATGTTTTTTTGTCAAACCAACTTCTCTTATCCCAGTAGATAATTTCCCAAAATATATTTTTACTAACTAATCCTTCAGTAGAGCAAAGTTTAAATAGCTTTATTCCATATGCATGAGTCTTATTGGGAATATACTGTCGAGAAAAAAGATTTCCTATCCAAGGAATAAGTGTCTCATCAATAACTATATTTTCTCCCGGTACATACATTTTTTGATATCGCATTTGGAGTAATCCAGTGGTAATATTTTAGAAAAGTCGATCACCTTTCCTAATAGAACTATCGTCTGTAAAGTGCATTAAGGTCAGTAGCAACTAAAAACGGTTTCGAGTTTTCCCGGAATGGTAAAGTTACATAGGTGATCTTTGGACGAATAATCTGCAAAAGCTCCAACGCTTGCCAAACTCATTCATACGAGAAGTTCAGGAAATGTTATTTCACGGCTTGTTGTTAGTAGTCATTGTTACGCGTATTTGTTGGTTCCTTCGACATATCAATAATATCATTGTGTACAAATAGCAAATATGCATCAAAACTCTGGTGGAATATTTTGCTGGATTCCATATTTTCCAGTGAATATGTAGTTCTTTTTGAGGTAATGATAATTCGGCATCTTTAACGTAATTTTCTATATCCATACCCAGCGATGCCAAGTTAGCCCTTTTCGGGCTATATTCAGACCTTTTTTATTGCTTGCAACGCGTACTTTTTTCACTAACCCCTTTTATTTTTTTAGGACTAACATAGCTCTTTTTGTTATATTTTTTAGCCCTTTTAGCTCTTTTTGAGTCATTTGTTAGTTTTGTCCATAATCTGGTAACTTTTTTTGGTACTTTACATAATGTTTTTGAAAATCGTTTCAAGTTTTTTTATAAATCCCCTTTAAATTAATGTTTTATTAAAAGTGGATCGTTACAACCAAAAATATAGAACTAATCCGACGAGGCATTGAGGTTATTTTATATCGTTTCCGAAATAATTCGTACTGGACCCTATTGACATTGAAGATTTCTAGATCTTGTTGCTTTCTCTCAACATCTTCCTCTAAGTCAGACAACCTTTTGTCAAGTCTATCCATTTTCTCACTAGCGGCTCTATAAGTTTTTCTTCCACCTTAGCAAAAGGTTTCTCGTTATCTGCTCTCGAAATCTCTATATTATCTAATAGTTTCTCGTTGTCTGCTATAGAAGTTTCTTGAAGTTTAGCTATCAATTTCTTGTTGTCCGCTCTTGGAGTTTCTAACAGTTTCTTAATGTCGGCTCTAGAATTTTCTAGCAGTTTCTGGTTGCCTGTTTCCATTCTTTCCATCATAGTAGCCAAGTTCATAGGTGCCAATGTCAATGTCACGGCGCTCGAATTCCTCTATTAGCATCTTTTGCAATTCAACCTTACATATGTCCTGCTGTTGAAAGCGCCAATTTACTCAATTCCTTCTGGAGCTGTTCCACTTTAAGCTCCTCCAATCTCATTACGGCTTATTATATTGCAAACCCACTTCTGACACCAATTTAAAATCGTTGTGTTATTTCCTTTAAATAAATCGAGTTCTTTTAATAGTGCAAATAGTAAACACAGTTGGAATTTTTTATAATAACCCCTTATTTTCACATAAATTTTAAAACAGTTACACAAGAGACTATTGAAACTCTATTAAATTACACTTGTACAGATTACACAATTTATTCAACTAATCACCAATGTTGCTCCCACATCACGGTCGTATTTATATGTACGGTGAGAATAACCAGAATGTTGCAGCATTGTCCGGAAGTTGTATGCCGGAAAAATTTAGTGTTTTCTTTTATGCTGACATTTGCAACACTAGTTGTGGTTAAGAGTTGCCATGGATGGCAACTGTTTAACATTAAATTTAATATTATTACAAAAGCACCTATTTCAAAATTACAAATTTATAATTTCTGAATGGTTTTATCATTGCATGAGTGACGAGTAATTTTTTATCGCTTCACAGCTTCACAAATCATTTAGAATCGATACCCAGGAGAAATAAAATACATTATAGTAAAACAGTATAGAATTGTAAAACTATTGAGTATTTGGCTATTGAGTACTCAATATCCCTTGTTTTTAATATCGTAGTCTCAATACCAAAAGTATCGACTTAGTACTTTCAGAGTTGTATCTTACTAAATGGATGCATAATTTTCTATGAAAGTACAACTCTTTAAGACAATAAAAGTGTCGAGAATTTATAACTCAAAAACTGTTTACAAATGTTATAATTTATTCTTTATTTTTAAAATTTAGATTTTTGCATGTTTATACATCGCTGAAGTAAAAATGCCTAATGTTACAAATGAAATATGTATTGGAAATCTTGATTGTCTTTAATAATATTGTTAACCATAAAATGTTTTTTTTTATAAAATCTTTATTGAATAACAATATATTAAAACAAATGTTTCAAAACGAATGAGAAAGTTATTTCAAAAATCAAAATATTTACATTAAATATTTTTAAAGCAAACTATAATATTCATGTTGGTTTAGGCAAGTGTCTTTTGACAAAGTATATTTTCAACACTCCTCCTAAACATGGATATTCTTTATAAACTTAATTATTTTAAATTCATCAAATTAACAAAATGAATATGTTTCGACTTCGCCAAATTTTTAGTAAAAATATCAGCTATCATATTTTCAGTTGGGCAATATTTCAATTCAACCTCTTTCGATTCGACAACCTCTCTAATGTGATGATATTTGATATCAATGTGTTTACTTCTGTTGTGAAATACAGGATTAGTTGATAGCTTCAGAGCACTTTGATTATCAACGTTTAATACCACGCTTTCTTTCTTTTCAAATATACGGCTTCCTTTGAGGCATTCGAAATCGACATGTATTTAGTCTCGGTAGTGCTCAGTGCTGTTGATTGTTGTTTCTTTGATTCCCATGAAATTTCACATTTACCAATATAAAATACATATCCAGAATACGATTTTCTATCTGAAGTACAACAACCCCAGTCAGCATCAGCGTAGCCTTCAGGATTTCTGCTACCACTGGAAAATTTAAGCTTTAAATTATTTGTACCTTTCAAGTACCTACGAATATTGTTAGCTGTTGTCATATGTTCCACATGAGGATCTGCATTACTTTGAGCCAACTTTGAAACGGAATTAAGTATATCGGGTCTTGTTGTTAGAGATACATACAACAAAGCACCGATAAGTGACTGGTATAAAGTTGTATCAACCTTTTCGCACTCTTCATTACAATTTATTTGAAAACCAGGAGTTAATGGTACAGAAGATAATTCTTTAATATAAATTTCTTGACTTATTTCGATGTCGCCTATTTCACCATGACGTTGGACTTCCATACCCAAAAAATGTTCTAACAACCCTTTATCTGTTACTTCAAATTCTTTATTTATTTGTGATTTAATCTTCAAAATTTCAGACTTATCTTTACAGCTAATTATTATGTCATCAACATAAACAGCGACTACTATTAAATTACCACCACGAATCATTTTGTAAAAACATGGTTCGTTCTTGCATCTTCCGAATCCCATCTTACATAAAGCTTCATTTAACTTTGTATTCCATTCTCTTTCAGCTTGCTTTAAACCATACAGACCTTTATGAAGACGCAAGACCATTTTAGGGTTAGATTTATTCATAAAAATTTCATCATGTTGTTCACCATTTAAATATGCTGCGACCACGTCCAATTGATGCAAATGGAATTTGTGCTCTACGGCTGATGCTAATATCATTCTAATTGTTGCATATTTAACTACAGGTGAAAAAGTTTCTTTATAATCTATGCCATACCTCTGACTGCAACCTTTTGCGACGAGCCTTGCCTTGTGACGTACTACTTCCCCTTTTTGGTTCTTCTTCAAAGCGTAAACCTACTTACATTTTATTGCCTTGTGACCAGCTGGAAGTTCCGCTAACGACCAAGTTTCTTTTTGTTTGATATTTCTTTTTCCATAGCTTCTTGCCACTTTTCATGGTTTTTACTATATAATGCTTCTTTAAAAGTTTTAGGAACTTGCTCCTCCACCGCATTATTTAGAAAATTTGGAATCTTTCTTGGATACCCAGGTTTACCATTTCGAATGACCTTCGGTCTACCAGTACCACGTTTTACGACACCATTTTCTTTCGGAATCTCCACCTCCTCAGAAGAAGAAATTATATATAAATCTTCCATTTGAGTATTATTATCATCAGAACTTATGTCATTGTTTTCAGTATCATTATTTTCAACGTTATCATTATCTTCAATTTGGTTTTCTATTTCATTTACTTCAGCAATTTCTTCCACTTGTTCTTCAGATTCTTTTATTTCTTCTTTGTTTAAAAATTCATCAAAAGTAATAAATTCTGTGCTTGAGTAATTAACATTACCATTTCCAACAGCAGGATTACGTTCATCGAACAAAACATCACGACGTTCTATCACCATTCTAGTTTTCTTGTCATATAATCTATAATCTTTAGATTCAAGGGAGTATCCCACCATTATAAGTGTTGAACCTCTTTCATCAAACTTGCCTTTTCGTTTTTTGTTAAATTCCAACGCATATGAACCAAATACCTTTAAATGTTTTACATTTTTTTTTTTCGACCGGTCCAAATTTCAAAAGGAGTTTTGTTGAGTAAGCCTTTTGATGGACATCTGTTTCTTAAATAAACTGATGTTTTTATAGCTTCGGCCCATAATCTTTGATCAAGTTGAGAATCAACCAATAAGCAGCGAGCCATTTCAACTAATGCACGATTATATCTTTCGGCGACTCCATTTTGTTGCGGTGTGTAAGGAACTGTAAGTTGACGTGGAATACCACATTCTTTTAAATATTGATTGAAATCATTGTTCACATATTCTTCACCGTTGTCGCTTCTAAGAACTTTTATTTTACGACCAGTTTGTCGTTCTACCATATTTTTAAAATTATTAAGTACTTCACTTTTCCGCTTCAGGAAATATACGAACAAACTTCTTGATTTGTCATCTATGAATGTCAACAAATATTTTGAACCACCAATGGAATCCACATTCATTGGACCACACACGTCCGTATGAATCAAATCAAGTATCTCATCAGATTTCCTTTCGAATTGCTTTGGAAAAGATGTTGTATGAATTTTACCAACCATACACGTCCTGCATTGATCTTGAGAAAGTTTTTCTAGTACCATTTATATGAAGATTTATAACTCCCTTCCCCTTTGCATCGATCGACTTTTGGTCTGTCAGCATAATAACGACATTGATCTCTTCATATTTATTAAAAAACTTACGATTAGAACACATGTGGATTGTAGCACCACTATCAACGTACCATGATGATGAATTTTAATTACTATTATTCGCCAATGCAATCAATGAATAAGAATTATGGTGAACCTCTCGTTTTTCTTTACATTTATTGCCATAGTGGCCTTTCTTTCCAGATATAAAACAATTACCTTTTATAACTTTTTAATTTAAAATATTTCTATTGTTGTTATTCTTCATAAATTTTTCCTTTTTAACAGCACCAAAAGTTTGTTGATTGTTTGATCCTTCGCCTTGCTGATTTCTACGTTCTGCCTCTTAAGTTTAATTACTGAAAATGAAGGTGATGGTTATAGAGACACGTGATGGTCTCTATAACCATCACAAAATTTGCATAATCTTTTGGGAGACTTGAAAGGAGAATTATTACCAGCAATTCATCTTAAATTACAATACCTACGTCAGCCTATTTTTCGACAACATCAGAGAAAGAATTTAAATACTCCACCATGTTCTTACTTTCTTTCATATTTAAATTTAACAGCTTTTTATACAAAACCACTTTCTGTAGCGGACCATTCGGTTTATATACCTCGATTAGTTTCTTCCAAGCATCATTTGAAGTTGCACAATTTTTTATGTAATTTAGTTGAGACGTCTTTACACTCAACATTATTGTTGCTAGTGCTTTTTCATCATTAGAATCCCATTCTTTCTTTTTACCTGCATCATATGTTAGATCTTTGCTTTCTTTACCATTAACGTGTCTCCAATAATCGCTATGAATGCGTACACTCTTCATTTGTACACTCCATGTCTCAAAATTATTAACATCTAGTCTTTCGATTTGATATAAAGATTAAGATGCCATTCTGATGATTAGTTTCTTGAAATTATCTTGAACTTTTTATTAAGAACTCTTGATTTAATTCTTTACCCAAACGCCCTGGGCCCATAACCTATTGGAAATCTTGATTGTCCTTATTGATATTGTTAACCACAAAATGTTATTTTTTATAAAATCTTTATTGAATAACAATATATTTAAACAAATGTATTAGTTTTGAAAATTATTTCAAAAATCAACATATTTACATACTATAATATTCATGTTGGTTTAGGCAAGTGTCTTTTGACAAAGTATATTTTCAACAATATGTTAGTAATTTTGTCAAAAAGAAAATAAAAATTTTAAATAAGTCGTTTTGAGGGGGTCTTATATGTTGTGGTATACACCACATATGACATAAAAGTTTTATTGTCAACAAATTGCGTGGAAAATGTTCTAAAGTCGCCTTAAGTGCTTATGTCAAAAGTCCACAGATATAAACATGACCTTCGTTATAAGAAAACATGTCAAAATACTTTAAATAAGAAAAATATTTTGTGTTTGAAAATCGAGAGATCGGATCATTTTAAGCTTGTTATAACTATAAAATGATGCAAATTAACCCATTTTTGGCGGTAAATTTGGGTACAACCTGATAAAGATTCTTTCAAAACTTTTGAAAAACGATTGGACTATCTCCCACTCTACCCCCACACTACTCTTAAGTTCTCAAAGTCGCCATTATTTTAGTCGACATATTAAAAACCACAATAACTACTCTTGTGCGACAAATTACTGTGTTTCTAATGTGAATTTTACGTTGTTTGTAACCCCTGTGAATGACTACTAAATATGACTGCTTGATAGTTGTTATAAACAACGAACGTGTGTCTCCACGGTGCCGTTATGAGTCGCGACTTTGTCGCCTATTTAAAAGAGAGAGATGCTGCCTTTTTTTGTTATTGCTTTAATACATATCAGACAGACAGTCAGCTTGCCACCAGCCACCCAGTCACACTGGGATTTCGTTAGTTCTACTTAGTTGTTTGTGATTATGAAATTAAAGTGTGAGGAGTTTATTCATTCACCACAATTGTCGACAAGTTGTCGCAATTTGCAACAATTTCCCAAATAGCCACTTGTTACGCATTTGGCGCCTTCTTCGTTGCTTGGCAAATTATTGTCGTCGTAGATGTCTTTTTTTTAGAATCCTTAAACTGAAGCAAAAAATGGCGCGCAATGAATCGTTGTCTAAAGACAACAAACCATTCGCTGTTGCAGTCGTTGTTGTCAGCTAGCCAGCCAGTCAGCAGCCACCCTCTTAGTTTGTTTTGGGCGACTGTCGGCGTGTTCTTCTAATGCTTGTGGAAAATTGGGGCCATAATGTTACTATATAAAATAAATATTTTCTTCGTATCAAAATCAGGAGCGGCAGCATTACGACAAAGCAGCAAAGATACGAGTTGTATATTAAGGTGTCCCGATATACGGCTTTCTTCTGAATTACATAAAATGCCGAAAATAGTGTAATTTAAGTAAAAAAAGTTAAATTGTTTCCAAATATTGGTATCAAGAAAAAGAACGAGCTTGTTATAAGAATAGCATTTACAAAATTTTTATGCAGTAACTAACATATGCAACGAATCGCATTTATTACTAAAATTTAGCCGCAGTATGTACCAGGGGTGGGCACATATTTAACACCAAGAGAAATTGAAAATGTATTTTTAGTCTGGTTTAAGATCATAGACAATTTTTTTCAAATGAAAAATTTTTTTATTTTTATTTATTAATCATGGAGAATACACAGAAAAAGTTATTAGAACAGTCTGAATGGAATGCATTTTCTGGTCCGCTACGACTTTCATCAACATTCTTCGTGCCCAAGTGCCAATTATAAATATCTCTATTTAACTCACAAATTAACGGAAAAAGCTATTTTATGCTAACATACAGTTGATTTTTATTATTGAGTTTAAGATGAAATTTACTTATTATTTACTTACTATTCTCCATGATTACTAAATAAGAAAAATTTTTCATTTGAAAAAAATTTTCTATGATCTTGAACCAGACTAAAAATACATTTGCATACATAAAAGTATTAAACTATAAAAAAAAATATAAACTTCACCAAGAGAAATTTTTAATAAAACTTTCATATATGAAACTTAAAAAAAAACTATTTTCTCGTCAAATCCAGCGATTTTTGAACACTTGTAGAGATTTTGTATAACATTTTACTTGGTCTGTATTCGGTATTTTGCAGCATTATAGACAAATTTTGTTAACAAAAATGTTTGTTAAGCCAATTTATTTCGACTTTGAGTGTAAAAGTCCGAGCTAAAGAAAAGAATTTGTCTATATCACCAAGAAACAACAAATGTGTCAGTTAAAGTCCCACTTAGTGGCTAATGGGTCATTGAAATAATGGTGCTTATGAATTACGAATAGTAAATTGTTCTTCCCGTGATAAAATTTCACTAGAATTTAAATGACCTCAAATGGTAATATAAATTCTGAAAATTAATTGCTTTTTGATTAACCTTAAATGTCACTTTTTCATGTGAAAAATAATCATGTATATGAAATTTGTCTGTAAACAAATTGTACTAAATGTTCACTAAAATTCATTCATAACAGTTTTTCCAGGTGAAAACCGAACAACTTACTATGTTTTAGCGTAATAAATTGATATATTTTGTAAAGCGGTCTTCTTGTTTTCAAGCATTTTTAATACATTTATTTTTTTTTTGCAATATTGTTAAAATATTATCTTTTTAAAGTTTACCAATTTTTCAGAAAATTTTAAGTAAAAATGATCTATAATTTTTCAATAGAAATTAAGTTATTTAAAAATTTATTACAAAATTTTTTAATTTTTAATAATTTAGCTATTTTCTAGCAACTATAGGTTTAACCAAATTTTTGGTAAAGATTTGGGAACAGTGGAAGATGTCTAAATTAATTTTAAGCAGCAAAAATTAAAATTTAATCAAATTGAAAGTTTTTGTTTGCAAATTTAGAGATTTTAGTAGTATTTAAGTTCTGTTTGATTTATTAGAACGTCTACCTTTTCACATAATATTAATTAAAAAACGAGTGCTATTGTAACATTCAGTTGATATAATAATTTCCGGTAAAAAAATGGTAAACCTAAGAACAAAATAATTGTCAAAAATTGAGAATAACTGCATAAAAAAGTTTCAAATTTCACGTCAAAAGGAATTTAAGGTGAAAAAACTAGTAAAAATATTATGTAAACAAAGAGAAATATATTGTGAAGGATATGTTCTGAATGTAAAAGTTTTTTAAAAATATATAAGGAAAATTTGTACGAAAAAATGTGAAAAATCTCATGAAAAGACAAAATTCAACTTTCCTCGAGGGGCGCAATAAAATCGATGAAGGGAAGCACTTGCCCACCGTTGGTATATACAGTAGCGAAAGTCTTAATGGTGAATAAGATCCATTGTAATCCAACCTTTGAAACTTTAATCATGACACAATACATATAAACAAAACAAATTTTTGACAAAACTGTGTTATCTAGTACAGACAAAAAATCATCATAAGGAATAAAGGAAACAGTTCCAATAATCTAAAGGCTTTTTATTAAAAATATAGTCGTCAGAATCTGGACTTTTCTATATGAGGAAGTTCTTTAGATACTCGGTAAGTATCTAGACACTAAAATTGAAATTACGGGCATAAATCTAAGGGTTTTTTTGGAAATTCCTCAGAATCTGAGAGTTTTCTCTAAGAAAAAGTCTTTAGACTCTAAGAGTTTTCCAATAAGAAAGTCATTAAAATTCATATATTTTAAGTTCTTAGAATATAAAGGGCCTTATAAGAAAAAGTTCTCAAAATGAAAGGGGTTTCCTCTAGGAAAAATTTATTTGATTTTTTAACATTTTTTAGTTTTAAATTTTTATTTTTTTATTAATATCCAAACCATTTAATGGAAAATAATTTTATTTTAATATGTTTTTTATTTTTAATTAAATATTTTTAATTACATATTTTTTTTTAAATTTTATCGGGCTCGAGATTTGAATTAAATGTTACTAACTAATTAATGTTTACTAATAGTAAACACTAATTTTTTTATGAATTGAAAAAATTCTGAGGATTAATGGAACATTAAGTTGGAACGGCAACCCTGTCATTTTGTGCTTTGAGAATCGAAGAAGATTGCCAAAAGTAATTATATAAATAGATGGAAAAGGTTCATTTGTACGTGCAATCATTCACTTTCTGGGGAAAAAAGGAATTTCGCATAGTCATTTTCCTTAGAGTGTGTGATAAATAAGCCTGTTAAAAACCATGAGTTGTTTGTGGGTTGGGTGGTTCATAAGGAGTCTGACGATGACCTGGTCAAAGGTGTACGCTGCCTCTAGCACTGGTCCTCACAATTTTTTTCATGTGTGTTTACTATTCGTTAGTAACATTTAATTATGAACTCGAGCCTGATAAAATTAAAAAAAAACAAGTAAGAGCGGCTAAATTCGGCTATGCTGAATCTTATATACCCTTCACCATGATTGGGAAAAAACTGAAGTTTATATATGGACATATATGGAATGGACAAATTTATATACAGACGCCTTTAAGAGGAAATTAACCATTTAGTTTGGTGATAAAACTTGGACTCGGGAAGATTTATGGTTCCAGAAAATAGGTATTTAAAAAAATTTATGTTTTGGGCATAACTTTTTTGTATCTGAACCGATATTTCCGAGTTTTCAGCAAATATGTTATACTAAAGATTTTCGATCTTTTGCTATATAAGACGTATCCATAGGTCATAATACAGCTCTAGAATAGTGTTTGTTGTTTGTGTATAAAAGGTGAAAAGGTGAAAGAAAAGAATTTCAACAAATCGGTAAAAGAAATCACTAGAACTGCATGTGTTTTATTTCTACAAAAACGTTTGATTAAGCTGGCAAATTTGCATTTGGGATTTTATTTCGCTTTTTTATTAAAAATATTTTTAATTTCTTTAGCTTAATTTTAAAAATTTGATGGAAAATAGTTTTTTATAAATTTTTTTTATAAATTATTATAAGTTATAACCTAAAAAAGTTGCACTCAAAGGGAAATTATGTATAAAATTTTCTTAATATATGAGAAAATGGTTTAAAAATCTGTTTATAAATTCTTTTAAATCGGAGCAAAAAATAGAAATAAAACCGTTTGTATTTTGTTTGTATCAGAGGGTTTTTATACAAATTTTGATGTTTTTAGCCTTTTTATGGATTATTTAATTATTAATATAAAATTTTATTTAAATTAATAATTTAATGTTAAAAAAAAAACAAAAAATAAAAAAAGTCTTAAGAAAATAAAAAAAAAAATGTACAAAAAAAAGTTGAATTGTGTCTTCAGTAGGATTTGAACTCGCGTTATTAGAGAAAAAAAAGTATTTGTGACATAGCGTTTAGACGACTCGGCTATGAAGGCTATATGGAGTCATAGTTTATAGAGGTAAATGAACAGTTTTCGTTCAAAAGGGATTTGTTTGGTTTTTATTTAAATGACAAATCTTTGTATGTGTTTGTTGTTTATGTATCAAAGGTGAAGAGGTGAAAGAAAAGAAGTTCAGCAAATCGTTAAAAGAAATCACTAGAACTGCATGTGTTTTATTTCTACAAAAAAGTTTGATTTAGCTGGCAAACTTGTATTTGGGATTTTATTTCGCTTTTTTATTACAAAATATTTTTAATTTATTTAGCTTAATTTTAAAAATTTGAAGGAAAATAGTTTATAATTTTTTTTTTATAAATTATTATAAGTTATGACCTAAAATAGTTGCACTCAAAGGGAAATTATGTATAAAATTTTCTTAATATATGAGAAATAAAATGGTTTAAAAATCTTTTTATAAATTCTTTTAAATCGGAGCAAAAATAGAAATAAAACCGTTTGTATTTTGTTTGTATCAGAGGGTTTTTATAAAAATTTTGATGTTTTTAGCCTATTTATGGATTATTTAATTATTAATATAAAATTTTATTTAAATTAATTATTAAATGTTAAAAAAAACAAAAAATAAACAAAAAAAAAAGACCTTAAGAAAATAAAAAAAAATGTACAAAAAAAAGTGAATTGACCGGGATTCGAACCCGCGACTCTTCCACCTGTGGTGAAGGGTATAAAAACGTTTGTATTTTGTTTGTATCAGAGGGTTTTTATAAAAATGTTGATGTTTTTAGCCTATTTATGGATTATTCAATTATTAATATAAAATTTTATATAAATTAACTATTAAATGTTAAAAAAAACCAAAAATAAACAAAAAAAAGTCTTAAGAAAATAATAAAAAAAATTTACAAAAAAAAAAGTGAATTGACCGGGATTCGAACCTCGAACCCGCGGCCTTAAAGAAAAAAATGATTTGTGACATAGCGTCTAGACAACTGAGCTATTGAAGCTCACACAAAATCATCGTCAATAGAGGTACATATATAAAAGTCTTCGTTCATTAGAGATTCGTTTAGTTTTTATTTAAATGACAAATCTTTGTATGTGTGAAGGAAAATAGTTTGTGTATAAAAGGTGGATGGAGATGAAAGAAAAGAATTTTAACACATGCATGTGTTTGTTATGCTTAATATTCTACATACATATTAAACAAAGGGATTTTACCGAAAAAATTAGAGGTAGTCCTGGTTTTTTGGTAATATCTCAGCCATTTATTAACCGATCTGTCTGATTTTTAATAGCAAACAGAAATGGATCACATGTAACAGAAATAAAAACCAATCAAGTCCTCATCATGTCTGGGTTCTTCGGAAAACCCATTTCAACACACAGACGGACAGACGGACATCGTTAAATCAACTTCGCTCTTTATAAGGACCCAGAATATATATACTTTATAGGGTCTAAGATCAATATTGTAGAAATTACAAACGGAATGACAAAATTATATATACCCTTCCACCTGTGGTGAAGGGTATAAATATATAGTTTTATATTAATATTTATTTTAAATCTGGCAATTATATGTACACATATAAAATCCTGTACTATAATTAAAGGACTTAGCATTGTTGTGTAGAAAATCAATAATAAAATAAATAAATTTGTATTGAAGATACTCTTCGCAACCGACTCATGTTCAAACAGAGTACATAAACTTATTCTGCGCCGATAATGATCGGGCCACTTCTTTACCTCAAACACTTACCATTTTTCCCGGACTTCCGACCCGCTGACTTTAGTCAAGACAAGGTTTCTTATGAAAACTTTTGGTTTACTTAAGTATCAAGCAAGTTTTAAACCAGGCAATTATTTTTTAACGGGACATTCTATTGTACATCCATACAAAAACAAAGAATGAATAACGTTTGGCGTGCAATAAACAATGTGGCATTAGGACAAAAGATGCCAAGAAACAAATACAAGAGAATTCAAAACAACACTTTTTGATTGAGTGTAACTTGTTTTGTCATGGGAAATCCGTTGTTTTAATGTGGCGCTAAAGTGTTAATGCGGAGCCACCGATTTAACCATTGTTACATGCAAACAGGATATTCGGGTCATGTAACTGACTTTTGTTTTGTGTTGTGAAATTAATTCATCGTCAAATACACAGCGAAAACATGGTAATGTCAGGTAATTATCGCATAGATTACCACTTAATGAGAGGTCGTTATATGAGCAATAAGAGTCCATTCACATTGCAGCCCTAGAAGCCTTAAATGGTTTCGCGTTTTCTAAGTTAATTGCGCTCAAAGAAGAACCTTCTATGTCCAATTTATCAGCCATATAGTACACTCAAAAAAAATTTGGAATTTATGTTTGATTTGTTACATTTTTCCCTTCTTTTTTGCTATTGGCAACACCAATATTAAAAGCTGATTGAAAATAATTTTGTTCTTATGTAAATATTTAAGCCGCCTGAAACCTAAATCCGTAAAAATATATGGAACAGTTTTTGAAATTTAAAAAGATGTGAAGTGAGGGGTTCCGTTTTGCAAAATGAGGGCATAAGTAAAATTTTATTAAAACTTAGAAAAATTTTCTTAAAATTAATAAAAATTCCTATGTTTTGGTAAAAACGAAATAGTTTATATATTCAGAAGTAGTTCATATCCCTCCTAAGTAATATTTCTTAATATTAGGAAAAAAAAAACAATTATATTAAATAAAAATTTATAAATTTTTATGAAAAACATCTTAGTTTTAAGAAATTTGCATACTAAAATATAAAAAAACTAAGTTTAGATAAAAAAAATTAGAACATTATTTTCTCCCATTTAGTGCAAAAAATGTTGCTAACTTAAAATAAGAAAGTACTTGAACTTAATGTGTGTACATTTTTTTCGTGAGTGTAAAATTAACTTAGTTTTAGAAAGCCATTTCTAAATTTAGTTTCTAATTTTTAAGAGTTGTTTTCTAAAAACTAGTTTAGGCAATTAAAAACAAAAAGTAATAAGTTTTTTCATATGTAATTTTTTTACCTTTTTGCTAATGAAGTTTAATTTATATTTTAAATACATGAGTATAGTATAATTCAATTGAATTAAAAGATAAAAATGTATAGCAAAAAGCTTGTTAAAGGCAGTGTCCCCACAAAGCGGAAGTCCTCCGAAAGTGGGAAAATACTTATAATAGAAACAGTTTCATATTTATTAGGAATTTTTTTTTATCAAATTTAAGTATAATTTTTACTTAAAAGAAGTGCTATTTATCTAAATGTTAGAAAATATTTTCTTATTTTAGGGAGTTAAGTCCTAGTTTTTAGTAAAAAAAATTATCTAATGAATTTAAATAAAATAAAATTTTTCTTAAAACCAAGGAACATTTCCTAACTAAGAGTAAAATTTAAGATGATATATGAACCAATTAGGAAGAAATTTTACTGTTTTCCAAAAATAATTTAGTTCTCAATAGTCAAATTTTTCTATAATTTAGAAATTTTTACCAAATTTGAAATAAAATTTGTTTCTTAATTTCAAGGAAAATTTTATTAAATATTGGTAAAAAGTGTCGTTGGCGCCGCTTTCATTTAAATTTTTTCTCCAAATAAGTTAATTTTTCTAAATTCTAGTTAATTTTTTTTTTGGGTGTTGTTAAAATTTTTTATTAATTACTATTTAATTATTAATAACTCAATAAATCTTAAATCAATTTACTAATTGATATGTTGAATTCGATGCGGAGCAATACTGAGGAGGAGTTTATTATTATTTATATCAAGACTACTAAAATCATAAAGCTGTATGGTATAGAGCCCGAGTTACTAAGACGGGAAGGAACACAAAAATTTCGTTCAAATTTGCAAACAGATGATCAAACGGAATATTACAGATCAGTCTTATTCATTTTATATTTGGATAAAATAATCTCAAGTATGACAAATAGAAAAAGACCGGAAAGTTCATGAAAATGTGGTAAAGAATTTAAACTAAGCCGAATTGTTTTGAAATTGCCAGCTTTTTAAAAAAAATCCTAGAAAGTATATATTGGGCCCCCCGAAGCAAAATACTGGACACGCCACTGAGATATGGTATTTATTTTATCATATTAAATTATATATAACACTATATATAATTTTATACGGCTTATATGGGATTATATTTACTTATATATGTATGACTTATACAAAACCATATATACGTATATATGGCTTATAAAAAACCATATATAATTAATATATATATGATAGATATTTGATTCAATACATGGTCTAACATAAGAAATATTTTTGATATGGTATAAGATATATTTATGTATGATACAATTTTTGCAAACAAATTTTAAATAATTATTGTCTAGCTCTAGCGGTTTAGGCAGGCCGTAAAAAGGAAGACTTTTCTCCCTTTGAGCTCCCATTTCTACCACATCCCTGGCGATAATAATAAAATGTACATTGTCAATGAGTTAACCCGTGTTCCATGTATTTCAAATTTCAGGCCTTTGGGTGTAGACTTCTCCTTTTCGCCTTCTCCGTATTGTAATTCCTTAAAGGTTTTTAAGGATAAATAATAATATTTAAACAAATTATAAATTTTATAATATTTTAAAAAAATAAAAAATTGTGGGCAAATTTAAAAATTCTAGAAAAAGTGTAAAGAAAAAACACGTCTGTTGGCGTTTTGTAATAAAATTCAACTGTTTTTATTAACATTTGTTTTGCACATTCCTTCTTTTCAACAATGCCGTTATAAATAACATTATTTAAAAATGCATCAAAAAAGGGTTACCAAAGTTATTTATTATTAATATATTTATGCCCACTATAAAATTCATGTTTGGACATAATTTTAAACAAAAAATTTCATCAAATATTTAATTTAATTAAACTTCATTAAAAAAACTATTAATAACAATGTTGCTATTATTTAAAAATGGTACACTCAACAAAAAAGGTCTGTAATGGCAACTGAAAATTTTGCTGTTATTACGTGAAATTTTGGTAATTTGAGCCCAGCGGTATTTTTTTTTGCTAATCTTAGGAACATATGTCTGCTGACGTGTAGTAGAATGAAATTTGTAAAAAAATTAGCTGCCGCTACTAAATTTTAGTAAGCTTTTTGTAAAGTGGAATTTAAAATCTGTTTGCTAAAATCAGAAAAAAAATGTACTAAATATTATTAATGTTAGTACAAAATTTAAATTTTTTTATCGAACATCAAAGTTTTATTATTTTATTTATTTTTTCCAAAAAATATTTTAGACAAAAATAAAAAAACATAGGCTTTAAAATTGTAAAAACATAAACGAATTTATCATTTTGTTTTAATTTCTTTTTTGAAAAATACTTTAGTCAAAGTATTTTACTTTTAAGCTCAAATTTTAATTGTTTTTAGGGCTGATTTTTAGAACCAAAAAAAAAAATTTTTTTAGTGCTATTTTAAGTGGATGTCCTATTTTTAGTCATGAGTTGGTATATTCACTTCCGATCCATTTTTTAAATCTATGTAAGATTTTAAGGCAATTTAAGTTTGTAGGTGTAAGTTTTAATTAGAATGACATTTCCTTCAATATCCACTTTTTAAAATTAGTAAATTTTTTGCCAATTTTAGCAAATCGGTTTTCAAAAATTTGTAAAATGATTTCTGAAATTAGCAACAAAAATTTGTAAATATTCTGTAATTTGTAAATGTAAATAGCAAAAAGATTGGCTAAATAATATTCTTTTTTATAAAAATCAGTACAAAAATAGTAAAGTGGGATTGAAAACCGTTTACAAATTTTTCTACAAACTTTTTTTTTCTGAGTGTATATATAAGTATAAAATAAATTATTTTTAAAAAAGAGTAAAAAATTAGTCCCGTAAAAAAACCCATATGGAGAAAACCATTAGGCCAAAAAACTCCATCACGCTCCAACAAGTAGGATTTTCAAAAAATTCCGTCTTAGCTGATGTCTAACTACACCTGAGGAGGAACCTACAAACCAAGTTTAATAGGGAGTCTTTTCGCCCTTTGAACTCCCATTGTTACCACGTCCCTGACGAAATATATAAAATTTACCTCATTAATGCACGAGGGAAAACATATATTTTAAACTTTAAAGAATTTCCAAAAATACCATATGTGCTTATTTATACGCCGGAGGAGGAAACTATGTATCAAATATCAATTTTATAGCCCCAGCGTTCGGTTTGGGCTGGGCGATGTTGGATGTGTGATTAAGTCAGTTAGTCAATAGTAACTTTATTTCTTCGCTTTAATGTGTTTAACAGAAGCAAAGGTAAAGATATTCATAAATTTCGAAGGTGCCATGCCCCTCGTTATATTTCGCTTACTTTTCGCACAGTGCCTAAGAAAATTGTAGTAAGATGCCGGGCTGTATATTAAGTGCCACGTTCTATCACAATTACTTTTCTCACATGGCTTAAAATTTTGTAAACAACAGGAGCCGAAGAAAATAAATTTTCCAAAAATGCGTTTGTCAGCAACCGGTAAAGAAATTTAAGGCATTGAGTTTTTTAGAAGGTGCCACGCCCACTTAGTGCAGTGTTTAAAAACATTTTTAGAAATCTCGGTGCAGAATTTTGCTAAAATATGCGTTACTAGAGCCGAAACAAAACAATTAAAAATTGTGGGTTGGAGTTGTTATCAGATGCAGTTCAAAAATTTTAGGTGTACAAATTTTTTCTTGGGTTACATTGAGTACCCCGCCCCGTTTTTCCAATCCGCCCACTTTCTTGGCAGTGCTTAGAAATATTATTAAAACGACAAAATTTCCTCTGCTCAAATACATTCAGAAATATTGGTTATGTAAGGTGCCACGCCCTCTCGTCCCTTTGGCTTAATGCTTAATACTGTTGTGTAAATTTTCAATTTAAAATTTATTCAAATAGGCTTAACACCCCTCGTATTATTCCGCCCACAATAGGTCTAGAGCTTAAAAATGTTATTAAAATATGCAGACTAACTTGCTCATAAGTAGAAGCCTGGGTAAAGTATTTAAAAATCTGTATGGGAGGTGCAACGCCATCTTTTTCATTTCTGTCCATATTTCACTTAGTGATTAAGGAATTGCTATAAGATATTGCACACAATTTTGTTCGAAAATGTTCAAGCATGGGCAGAGGAACATCACGTTTAAAATTTAAGGTTATTTGGAATGTGAAACGCCTCATTTTTCTAATCTTGCCCACATTTTGGACAGAGCCTAGGAATTTTGTTAAAACGACGTGGCAACCTCTTCTCAAATACATATAATAGAAATCGAGTTTTTTTGTTGGTTGTAATGAATGTGCTACGCCCTTTCATCCTATCGGCCCACTTTTGGGTAAGTGACTTAAAATGTTGCAAAATTTCGCTTCAATACGTTTTACAGGAGCAAAAATAAAGAAATTTAAAATATTTGATTGTTTGAGAGACGCCACGCCTACTGCTTCTATAACGCCAACATTTGGTGGAGAGTTAAAAAATCATTATTAGAAAATTGTAGTCAAATCTGTGTCACAGAAGCCGATAAAAAGCAATTTAAATGTTTGGTTGTATAGGAGTTTCAACGCCCCTTTAACCTAACTCCAGAGAAGGTTGCGGGTTCTATCCCCAGCAACAGCAACATCAATTTAGAACAATAATATATACATATCGCATCGTTCAATATTTGAAGCCCTTCATCTTTCACCGCCTTTCATCTCTTCTCTAAAATAAAATACAAAAGAAATAAAAAAATAAAAATAAAAGTAAAAAAAAAATAATAATAAATAGGATTATTCAGTTCAATTTCTTCGACCTTTTTAATACAAATTCCAGGTAACAACAACAAAATTGTTTTATTAATTTTGATTTTTTAAAAAATTTGTTTAAAATTAAAAAACAAAAATCCCTGATGAAGCTATCCATTGAGATAGCGAAATATTGGATGAAAAATAAATAATTTTGTATAAAATAGACCTTGAGCTTGAATACTTATTACCTGGAATAAATAAGATTTAAAAAAAAAAAAAAAAATAAAAAAAATTTAAAAAAAAATTAAAAACAAAAAAAAAAATCAAAAATCAACAACAAATTTTAAAATTTACATGGGAGGTGCGACTCCCCTGTTTCCAATCCCGATTTAAAAACAATGGATTTAAAGCATTTTCGTGTGTTGATTAATCATTGCTTTATAATGGGGAAAAACACATTTTAAGGCAAAGATTGACTTGATAAGTGTTATTCGGACTCTGCTCCATCGAGACAAATGAAAGGAGAGTGGTTCTCTGACATTAAACGTCGTCGTACAAACACCGATGACGGCGAGCGCTCTGGTCGCCCAAAAGAGGTGGTAATACCAACATAAAAACGTCACAAAATCGTTTTGGCAGACCGTAAATTGAAGTTGCAGGAGATAGCTGCTGATACCTTAAAGATATCGAAGGAATGTGCCGGCTTTATTTTGTCCATGAGACAGCTGTTTTCAAAATGGGTGCGGCGTTTGTCTTCACAAAGACAATGCCCGTGTCACAAGTCTATGGCTTCCAGTGCCAAATTGCACGAATTACACTTTTAATTGCTTCCGCACCGCCCGTAGTCGCCAGATTTTACTCCCAGCGATTTATACCTTTTTTCAGACCTCAAAAAATGCTCGCTGGAAAGATGTTTGGTTCGAATAAAGAAATAATTGCCAAAACGGAGTCCTATTTTAAGGTCAAAGATAAATCATTCTATAAAAAAAGGTATCGAACTGTTAGAAAGGCGTTGGAGTGATTGTATCGCTCTTAAAGAAGACTAACATATGTTGATAAATTAAGTCGAATTTTGCCAAAAAAAAAATGTTGTTTTATCGGTTATCCTACGGACTTTTCAGCCGGTGCGTTAGATCCACCAAAATTGTGTAACGGAACAAGACTTACTGTTAAAAACTAGCATCGAAATTAATCGAATCCACAATCATCAGTGGCAAATGTAAACGAGAAGATGTGCTTTCAAGCGATTACAGTTTCAAGTTCATCTGGCTTTCGCCATAACCATCAATAAGGCTTAAGGCTAATCGCTAAGTGTTGCTGCTGGTTTTTAGCACTACCAATTATTCCAACTCTACTTGCTCCAGAGTTAGAATGTCGAAAAATCTTTATGCTTACACACATATCGAAAAAACTTAAAATATTGCTTATCCGCTAGCATTAAGAAAAAAAGTTAATTCATAAACAAAATTTTCTTTTTTCCAACAAATAAAGAAAATGCATTTCTTTTTAGCGTAGTAGCACACGCCGGATATCCGCTATTGAAATTATATTATTGCGTTGTTGACGATCGCTAATTTTCGATCAAAAAAACAAATTTCGGGTGGAACCATGAATGCTCGAAATTAATTCAATCAAAAAATCTATTTTGTGCAAAACGAAGTTTGCCGGGTCAGCTAGTAATTATACAAAGTCAGATAAGTAGAAAACCAATTTAGTCTCATTAATTCAGCCATGATACTTTTCCCAAATTTTCGAATATATAATTAAATATAATTCCCGAAGATATAATTTTACATAACACAATTATACGAAAAATGTAATCTAATAAAGTCAGCCTCACACTGCTGAGTGCTTAACTCACTACAACTCTGGCAGACCGAGTTCAAATTCTGGCAAAGCCATTGTGTTTTTAGAATTTTAATATTTTTTTTAACTTAAAATTTATTTTATACGTATATAAACTGATGTAATTCAATCTGATATTTTTCGGATAAATTTGGATCTTGCCATCATAATCGCTAAATATATTGCTGGATCTAATTTGATCTGCCATTTTTCGGATAAATTTAGATCTTACTAAATGCCCAATTATATTGCTGGATCTAATTAAATCTGCCATTTTTCAAATCCCCAAACATATTGTGGATCAAATAAGATCTGCCATTTTTCGGATCAAATTTGGTCCTTCCAAATTCTCAAGATATATTACTGGATCTATTTTGATCTGCCATATTTCGGATCAATTTATATTCTTCTAAATCCCCAAATATATTGCTGGATCTAATTTGATCTGCTATTTTTCGGATCAATTAATATCTAACGTAATCCCCAAATATATTTTGCTGGATAAAATATGATCTGCCATTTTCGGGTCAAATAAGATCAGCTAAAAAAACTAGTTTTAGAGATACTTAGAAGGTTCTTAAAACACCCCTCACATTTTCCGAACATGATTATACTTAAAAGAAAGGTAATTTTATGTAGAATTAAAATCGATAAAAAAATATAATATGCATTTTGAAGTATTTAACCACAATATTAACCAGTCAAGTATTTCCTTCTGGATCAGCGGTTAAAAAAGGAAGCATCATAACTCGGAAAAGGTTTTTTTTAAAATTTGTTGCCTTCAGATTCGGGCTTAAGGGGGCAAAATTGATTGAAGTCGGACTTTGTTGAAAAAAAATTACAAAATCTGTCTGTGGTAACGAGTTGTATTGTGTTACGTGCTATAGTTTTGTCCTTCAATGGGAGTTTTAACTACTTATGTGTGAACGAGTGTTTAACGACATTAGCGTTATTTGAAATTAGTGGCAAATAATGGTTAAATCAAACATTATTGTGTGTACTGACAAAGCAATTATAAAGTACTTTCCGGTTATAGTACACTACAATATAGTCCACATTGTGTGATTTTATTGCCCTCTAAATGCCAATTTCATACAAATTATTAACATTTGCGATATAATGGAAAAACTGCGATATAATGGAAAAACTGCTCATTTTTTAAGGACAAGAACGAATCAAATAAATTTCGGATACCCTGTTCTGAAGCGTATTCCGCTGAGAGCGTTCTGCATCGATTGAAAGATTTGATAGTAGGTCGGAGCAAGGTCTGGGCTATAAGGCTAGTGAGGGAAAACTTCCCAATCACTATTACTGAATAGCTTTTAGCCGTTCTTGGTCAGTGTTCGCTCCAAACGAATCAATTGCGTTCGGTACAGGTCCCCTGTCACCGTTTAGCCCGATTTCAGCAGCTCATAGTAGAAGGAACGCCATGGATATTAAGCTTTGACGTTGATGTGGCTGGTTGATCGGGCTTCACAAACGATTTCAGTCACTTGTGGTAATGGATTTTTATCGCCAGTAATGATTCGATGGATAAATTACTTCTTTTTACGGAGTTCAAGCAGCACTTAGGACATGCAAAATCGTCGTTCAACGACTTTCGGCTTAAACTCGTGTGGTAAACAATATCCTTGCCTTTGAATGAATCCTGCTATTTGCAAACGTTTTGAAATTGCTGCTTGAGTGATTCCCAATTAATTTCCAAGTTCATCTTGAGTTTGACAACAATCGAGTAATGTCTCCAATTCATCATCTTCTAAATCGCATAAGCCATAGCACTTAGAAATCGATGGGACGTATTCAGGATAACCTTTAACGAGCATTCGATGTGCTTCGAATGCACTTTTTTACAAGTTGAAGAAGCAAAACTTCCCCCAAATGATGCTTTGTTGGCACAAAATTTGACATTTTCGAAGCAAAAACAAAAACTTTGTTGTTTACACTATTTCGGTCAATGACTAAGTGAGAATAAATGACAGATGTTTACTCTCCAAAATGTCATATAAGTTATTAAAGACATAATCCATAAGTAAAAAATACGCCATCTGTGGTGAATACCTCACCTTATGCTTAAAATCGAAAATTGAGTCAATGCTTTTCAAACGTCGTATTTATATTCCAACTTTTTCACCATTATAATACTTACTGAATTTTATATATTCACATTATTTGATAACTATATATAACCGAATTCGAATTCAGGGCACAGAATGGTATATAAAGAAATTGGGCTTTATTTAGTCCACAATTTGTGTGACTATAAGGGATAAGTACTGTAATAATTCTTATAATTGTTTCACGGAACTTAGTAGCGTTCTTTATCGTTTTCATCGTTAGAGATGTGTTGCTGCTACTTAACCACCGCTGTTGTTGGTGGTGATGTTTAGCAATGATTCTGACGGTGATGATTATGTTGATGGCGATAGTTAAAATATTATACCAACGATGGCTGTTGTCAGTTTGTTATTATGATGTGTTTTGTATTGAAGAGTACAAAATTGTTTAGAACCGATTGTGAGACATACCGGCAGCCAAGATTCTTTTTAACTTAAACGAGAGAAATTATATTTCTTCTTTTTCGCATCGACACCACAGGGACTAGACGATAAATGTCGCCATATTAGCAGAGCAATACCGATTGTACCCAAACGTAGTTTGAGTGTCAGCAATAATGGTGGATGGGAAAAAAAATTAACCCCTGAAGATACAGAAGAAGGATTTGTTTTTATATTTGTATTATTGTACTTGTGTTTTTCGCTGCTACTCCTGGTGCTGCTTTTATTATTATTGTTGTTGTAACTCCGGATGGATGGCAGAATAGTTGCCATAATTATATCATCTAAAACTGTTGTTAGTAATTTGTTGTTATTGTTATTATTAGTGTTTGAATATTGTGGTCGCTCTTCCTCACTCCAACCATTATCTAACTATTGTGATTTCTCTGAGGCTACTATTTTTTTTTTTTTTTCTGTTCGACTAAATAAGAATCGAGTGGCGACTATCTTTTGTTTTGTACAGAGTGGCGTTAAAGTCTTTTTGGTCATGTTTTGTATTGTTTGTTTTTAAGAAATCGAAAATTTACTCATCACGCACATACACGAGCACAATAGCTACACAGTTGTACCAAAAGAATAAGTAAAAAAGGGAATAAACAAAACAAACCAAAAAAACTACTGAATTCAAATGTGGTTATAATGAAGATGTGTGTTGACCAAATTAAGCGAACGGAATCAAGAATGATGGTATACACCGACAGTATGAAAAACAAATTAAGGGCTTACTAACGCAACCTTTTATCTAAAAAACTACGACTTTTCAGGAGGAAAGTACTGACATGCCTTACCAGTAATTGTGTTCCTTTAGTGTATATTACAAGCAACTGACAAATCTCTATGCTGAGTTTATTCAAAATCTCCGAGTTTATTCAACACCGATAAATTTTGAAAGAAGAGTTCTAAATAATAACTCACATCATCCACTTTAATATTTAGTTAACACCATACAAGTATGTATATTAACACCTTTGTCATGTCTAAAATTAGGATGTTAAAATTTATTTTTACACAGCGTTTATACATTCCTTTAAATATGAGAATTGATAACCGTATTTTGATCGTTTCGTAAAATAACCTTATTTTAAATAAGGTTACTATGTAACTACGTGAAATATGTAATTTTAATATATTTAGCACAGATACATTTTTGTATATACCTTTAGGAAAATTTAACATTATGTGGCTCTCCCTATGCTAAATATGGTAGAGGTGCATATTTCGATGTGACAACTATTCATATAGTTACGGAATAATCCCAAAAATATTCAATTAAGGGTGAATAGAAAACCCGACGGGGCGACAATCAACTCGATGACCATTTAGCGCATTCGTCTCTTCTTCAAATTTTTTCTCACACCCTTATGAAAAACCACAACCTAAAACCATACGGTTCTTCTATAAAATAGCGCGAGACCGAACATAGATACATTCCGTGGGCCGCCATTCTTTTAGTATTGGACATTCTAAGAGTATATGCGGCAATGCTGCTCTCTACGTGCCCATAGCTCCTACAATAATCCGACATGAGTAACCTAAGCTCTCTTTATGACGGAAACATAATTTGTTGAAGTGACATAAGCTAGGTACCGGTATGAAACAAAAATTTAAAATATTGTTACGGAAATTCGTAGGAACAGAAATTCTTATATGCTAGCCCTAAAATGTAAACCATCAATGGCACTTCTTCACTATCAAATAACATTTACTGCAATATTATGGTATTTGCCCTCCTCCGATGTTTCTAGTATGCGGCATTACCACATTATGTTCCGGACACTTCTACCACATTCTAGTTGTTCTCACCACACATGTAAATAAGTGCACCCTGTGGTATGCTTGCAGTTTGAGATTGAACGCTGATACGAATACAACTCAGCAAAATATCAATGGTGATTAATTGAATAAATTGTGTAATCTGTTAAAGTATAACTTAATAGAGTTTCAATAAAGTCTCTTCGTGTTATTGTTTTTATACCGAGTTGCTATAAAAATTTCAATTCGTCTTTATTATTTGCCATACAAAAAGAACGCTGATACGAATACAACTCAGCAAAATATCAATGGTGATTAATTGAATAAATTGTGTAATCTGTTAAAGTATAACTTAATAGAGTTTCAATAAAGTCTCTTCGTGTTATTGTTTTTATACCGAGTTGCTATAAAAATTTCAATTCGTCTTTATTATTTGCCATACAAAAAGAACTCTATTTAAAAGTAAATAAATTAACGGTTAGAATATTGTTCAACTTTAATGCCTGTAAATTTAAGCGATAGCTACCAGTGCTTAGATACTTACCGTGTAGACGAATTAAAACCAATATATATCTAGACACTGGCATAAGTCCAAAATCTAATATGATAATGTCATATTAGATTTTATTTGTTGGCTTTAAAAAAGGTTAATCATTTTCAGGAAACAATTGTATTGTCCATCGCTTAATGATCAACCTTTTTGAAAACAACAAACAAAATCTAATATAACAATATCATATTTGATTTTGTACTTAAGGTACAACAAAACTCAAACTAAATATATAAAAATATATAAAGTCCAAAGAAAACTATTTTTGAATTCTTTTAAATGCCAAAATTAGAATATCTAAATCAACAGTTTTAAAAGGTAAAATCCTAACAATATTTTTAAATTAAAAATATTTATTTCTAATTTTTTTTTTTCATACCAAAACAAAGCATAAGTCACTTCAGCCACTTCATACGCAGTGTATACATTGTTTTACAGCAGTACGACATGTTATCGATAAAGCTAGAGTTTTATTTTCTTAATTTGTCATTGTCAAGAGTTTTTAAATAAAAGAAAATTCGATAAGAAATTTTAATATTTTTTAAAGTTACAGTTTTTAAGGTATTCACAATCAAAGTTAGACAAAACTTCTACTGATTAAGCTGGTTTAACACATTATGTATGTGTTTTACAGTGTGCTTGTCAAATTTCCCACTGCAAAACACAAACAGGGTGTGTAAAAGCAAATAAAATTTTCCTCTGTAATTGTTAGCCTGCACCTGACATCAACTGTTTTGCAAGTTAATTGTTTGTGGCGCCAAGAATATTAAAAATATTAAATATAATATTAAATATAAAAATATATAAAAATTTGTATATATGTAATTTGTCACCAGTATATTTAAATGGAAAAGGAGCATGGAAAACAAAAAAGTCATAACAAAAACAGCTGTTATAAACTATTGTTGGTTATTTTAGATGAAACTAAAAACGTAAGAGTGAAAGCAAAAATTATAAACCACTTGTAAATGGTAAATTTTGACAGATATGCTCAATTACAGATATGCTCGTACAGCTTACAAATCCACTGTAAATAACATAGTGTGTAAAAGCAGCTTTACTGGCACTTGCACTGAGTTGTTTTGATTTCACGTGGAAAAACTGTATACTGTAATTGTTAGCGTTTTGATTTAATGCAAAGTAAATTTTCCGGCGAAAAAATGACATTTTGGATTTATAGTGATTGTGTCTCTCTTATAAAATAAAAAATTTCAGTTTTACAAATTAAATTATGATAAAAAGCATTTAAACTTCGAATGAAATTTTTCTACTATTCTTTCAATTTGAAGAGGGTTTCTCTGAATCTGAGGTTTTTTTAGGATAGTGTTTCTACTTTAAAAATATGCAATTTTGCTTACTGTTTAAGAAATCAAATAAAGTGGACTTATGAAAACCTTCCTCATTTAATAAATTGCAACTTAATAAATTGCAAAGATTTTTTTTATATATGCAGAAAATGTTGTAAGGATAAATATTTTTGACAAAACAACTTGTTTTTAAAATTTTTTACAAAATTCCGTGTTATTTTTTATTGTTTGTAGTTTTTATCGAAAATGTTATTAGGAAAATAAAATTTTCGAGTTAAAATCATTTCTCTATTACTATGTTAGAATTGCTAAGGAAACAATAATGGAGCAAATATACGTTTAAATAGGTTTTTTGTTTATGCCCTGGCTATTCTGCAGACCCTAGCTTTTCTTTTCTTCAAACTGTGTGGCTGTTTTGTACGAAATGGGTTGCTCTGGATCTATCTCGGCCCTGGCTATACTTTTACCATATAAAGTCAGTGCCAGTTAATATTTAAGTTAACCTGCCTAAAGTGCATTACAAGGAATTTGTTATCGGATATAACGATGTATCCGCATGCATTGCTTTTGTTATTTAAAAATCTAAAATACCCTACGGGAAATGGACCAGTCACAGAGTTAGTCACGTGACCGGAACTTTGTGGTAGAAACCGGTCCTCGAGTTGGTTCTCTGATATGAAAGTAACCGGTAACTTTAACATGGACTTGTCATAGGAGGTGGCAATTTCTACCTTTTTAGCTTCTTGTGACATATCGCTGACCTTGTGAAGGGTACCATATCACTGCATTGGTGTAAGTGAATGCACAACAGAACAGGTTAGAATTACCTTACACATAACTAGTCTCATGTTAGACACTACGTGATGTGTATCAGAACTAATGCAACATGTAACTCTCCGTGACTGGTTCAAATGTACATACCACGGGACTGAGCACAAGTAATTAATAAAAAACTGGTTACGTTTCAATTACAATGTGTTATGTTGCAGAACTTGTAGGGAATCAATAGTTTCATGAGATATCACTTAACTGTTGCAAGTGAACATGTCACAGAGCAAACGAAAATTAATTAGCATGTAACCTATCATTATTTCTTCCGCGTGTCTCATATTAAGAACGTGTTTCTGGAAGATTCCATTAGGTCCAGTCACTGAATTTACATGCAATGTTTATTGCAAAAGTTTTTAAAATTTTTTATATTTTGCAATTTTAAACTATTTCCTCAAAAAAAAAAAACAATCACAGAATGTGAATATTTTTCAAATTTTAACAAAATTGAAGAACAAAAAATTGTTTGCTATTTAAAAGCAGGTCTGTGGAAGCGTCTACCCCAGACGGTCCTATTCACGCTAATGCTCTAGGACAATGTTAAGCTCTTTGGCTGTCAGTGTTTTTCCGATTTTTCCTTTAATTTTACCCTCAAAATCGCATCCGATCGCTAAAAAAATATTTTTTCAAAATGAAAATTTTTGGAAAATTTCAAAATCAAATAATTCAATTTCTCAAAATTATTAAATAAAATGGTTTTGATTCAAGAATTAAAAAGTATAGTTTATGAATTAATGTACTTTATTTGTAATAAATGAACTTATATTTACTACGTTGATTTAACGAAAATTGCAAATGCAAATTAAATTTATTCCTAATAAATTACTGTTTTAATAAAAATCGAGTACTTTTAACAAATTAAAAGTCAATATTTCGCAAATTAAAAACGTTAGATCTTCTGTAATTAGTGCGAATTCAAAAACAGTTTTTTTTAAGTTCACGATGTTATTAAATTCGAATGTTTTTGGTTTATGTACAAAAATATTTGTTTATAGATTTCAACCAAATTGTCCAATAGAAAAAAGTTCTCAAATTTTAGTTTTTCTTCTCCCGCAGAACAATTATTTGATTCAGAAAAATTTTCAGACTTAAAAGATTTTGAAGTCAGTATCACATAAGTGATTGCTAATTTTTTATTATTAATGAGAATAAAGAATTAGTTTTGTAATTCACTTTTTTAGAATGAATTAACTTTGACTCGAATATCATTCCATAAACACATTCAAGGCGTGTTGGGGATTTTCATCAGAAAATGATAGTTTAACCTTTCCAAACACATTTTGATGAAATACCAAAAATTTAGACGTCCCTTTAAAAATTTCTATTTGAATATTTAAAAAATTGCTATAATTTTACGGGCCTATATGGATATCTTAATCTCTATAATAACAAACATTAACATATTGGTAAGAATAGTATCAAAACCACGCTAACAAGACAGTGGGACATATTGAAAATTACTCGGTGGTTTATCGGATTTATAAAAAATTTTACACACACGCAACTATCGCATAGACAAGCTGAATTCCAATTTCTGAAAAAATGAGCTGAGCTAGGGTGGAGTATTTGAACGACTTTTAGTTTAAAATTCCGCGAATTTTTGACTGTTATGTAATTTTTGTGATCGTTACATGTTTTAAATTAATATTAATCAATGAATCAACTTTAAAAAATCATTCCAACAAGAAATGGTGTATTTGATATATATTTCACGAATTAAAATATAAAACAAATTATTCTATCAAAACAAAATTAATTTAATATAAATTAAATCATATCCCACTTTATTCAATGCCAAATTATTCCTTAAGAATGAATATAGATTAATCACAGACTTGTGAAAAATGTTTGTTCAAATTAATACGGAAAATGGATTAATATAATTTATAAAAATAATTATAGTCGTTTAAATGAAACAGTGTCCATAATGGAGTTAAGTGAAAAATTGTTTAGAATTAACAATGTTAAGAGAAAAGAGTCGTCGATAGAAATTTTCAATAACTAATATGGATTTTTAGGGACAACATCTTGATTTGTCTGTTATTGACACTTCATCATGCACATTGGATTCATTTTGAATTAATGAAGTTATATGTCACTATCTTAACAGTTGCTATTCACATCTTTTTCAACGAGATTAGTGTTATGTCATCATTTCTGCAGTCACAAAATCGGTTCTGTTTAAATCAGTTCAGTATTATGTCAACTTTGCAACAGTCGCGTGATTGGAGTTTTCGCCACCGATTGACATTCTTTTATACACAGCGAAATTTGTTGAACCAGTTCCGTGTTCTGTCATTATTTTAACTATAACAGTCCTAATTTCTTTAGTCCACATTGGTTCAATTCTCTTTAGTTAAATGATATTTCCAGAAAGAACCAGTCAATATTCTGCCATCATTTCAATATTTGGGACACTGGTAATTTTACAGCAATTACAACTTTTTCAGACACTGAATTATATATTACACCAGTTTTGTGACATGTCCCTTATTTATCTATCACAGATTTATCACCTTGGATCAATCGACCCTTTATTTCCCGTAGGGTAGTTTCTACCACAAACTACACAAACAGGTTACCAATGACATATGTCAAACAAGATTTCTCGAACCGTATGCTTATTTTGACGTTGCAGTGATTTGCAGAATGAGATAGAAAAAAAAACTCCGTATAAATTTAACGCTACAAATTTTTTTGTATATATATCCCTTTCTGTGTATCTCTGCAATTTTGACATTTCCCTTTATTAATATTCTAGTCGACATTTTGATTCAATCAGCTGTTTCCTGTCTGAGTAGTCTGTGGTTTCTACTTTTAAAATTAAAATTTCAATAAACAAAATTTGAAAAACAAAATAAAAATATAGGGTTTCTTTTTGAAAAAGTATATGGCGTAAATTACGGGGGAAACTTAATGATTTCAGTTGATTTTATGGGCAAGAACATTTTATAAAATAATTTATAATATAGCAACAATTACTGCTTTATAAAATATATAACAAAATATTAAATTAAAATAAAGAATATAAGAATAATAGATCGCCATAAAATAGAAAACACGCCTAAACCATTGATTGCTGTATTTAACTGTAATAACATCTTTAGAATTCACGAATTTTTAACAGTCAGTAGAAAGCCATACTCATAACAAAGCCTAATGTCACTTTTTAAATACGTTTTAAAATGTTCTTCTTTAATAAATTGATGTGATAAAATCCCATCGCATTTTCGCATCTACGCACAGTGAAAAATCATTTTTTATATGGAGTTCTACAAAATACCTGGTTCTTACCAAAAACCGTTCATCTTACCTTTAATTTTGAACGTAAGGTTTATTCATTTGAAGTTGCCATATTTTCAGCTCATTAGTGTAGTTACCGTGTAGTTTTTTTAACCATTCCCTTGCTATTTTGTTTATTTCTGTGTTCGGCGTCGACATTGTAAATTTTTTACAACAAACATTTTTATTTTTTACACAATTCGAAGAAATTGGATTTTTCGTTTTTTTTTTTTTTGTTGTAAGTATATAAATAAATAAAAGTTCGTCGTTGCCACTACGTATTTTTAAGAACCATTTAAATTTGTCAAAAGTAATCGGTTATTGCTCTGTTAATGCCATATTTAAAAAAAAATATTTTATTTTATTAGGAAGTTGTGATAACCAAATATAGTTAAAGGTCACTTTATTGGTCACTTCAGCTAAAGTTACTTTTAACTAACACGTACCTTAAAGGCAGGTTATATTAATGGGCCTAAGTCTGATTATTTCGATTAGTTTTGCAAATCATAAAAGACTACAAAACGGGACTTTTAAAAAGAATAAAATTATGTGCACTTTTACCTGTTAAACCCAAACCAGATACCAAAGTGCGGCAGGCAGTCTATCGATAAAGTAGGATTTTTGTTTTTTTTTTTTTTTCATTTTACACTGTTGAAAAATTAGATAATTTTCAAAATTCTTAAAAATATTGAATTGTTTTTGCGAAATTGTAAAGTATTGCATTCTAAACTAAAAGTATTGTTTAAAAATAAAGATTTTATTACCCTTGTTTAGGATGAAAAAATATATAAATAATTCGAAACCCTGCAATTATTTTTTAATTCAAATTGTCTTTTCTTTGATTGTTAATAGGCTTTTTACACTGAACAACATCTTTGTGAAACGAATGGAAGATGTTGAAAAAGTGAAACATGTGTTTACATTGGTAACATCTTTCAGCTGTCAATAGAATAAGAGAAAAAGACGCATAATTTTTGTTAAAAATAAAAAAATGGATTTAGCGAAAGCATTAAGCATTGGAGTAATTGTTCCTTTGCAAGAACAAAATCGAATTTTAATGCAGTACATTGAAATATTAAAGGCCATTCTGGAAGAAGATGATGATGAAGAAGAATTTTTGGTAGACATAAGTTAGAAATTCTTACATGCGCCGCTCATTTTCCTTTGTTGAATAAATTTTTTTTTGTTTATTTTCTGCAATGTCAGTTTGCTAGTGATGGCACAAAGAAAATAGATTTTTTTGTAATTTTTTAGTGATGACACTTAAAATAACGAAAGATGTATGATGGAACAAAATGAGAAAGGATCATCATTTGTAGATGTAGAAAGATGTAGAATTTTTTTTCCTGTATAATTCTTTTGGGAACATGTTAACATCTTTGCAAATTGATGAAAGATGTAGAGTGTACATAACATAAAATATCGATAACCTGAAAATAACCTAACTAAATTATTTTGAACTACCGTTATCCAATAACTAGAGTATTCGAAAAACCGGCCTTTTTGAAAAACCGGTTTCGGTTTTCTTCGAAAAATCGAATTTTAAAAAAACCGGTTTCGGTTTTTGCAGAAAAAACCGGTCAACCGGTTTTTTCGGTTTTTTTTTTAATTTGAATAAAAAGCTTATATAATTTGTTAATTATTTTAATTACAAATAAAAAAAAACATTCTTTGAAAAAAAAAATATTTTATAATATTTTTTTATTGTATTTCATTTCAACATCTTATTTATTTGTTTTAATATTTTTTATATATCTTAAAAATTAATATTATAAAACTATGTATATTCATATTAAATGAATAGAGATTAAGTTTGTACAGGGTGGCGCAAAAATAACCTTCCGATGTTTTTTGGCTGTAATTTAAAAAAAAAATGAAAAACTTTGATTCTTCTTGTGGATTATTTTTATTTGGTCTTTTTAGCGTAACATTGTTTATTAACGTGTATTTCGCATGTGTCAAACAGAACTGACATTAGGGGCCAATCGCAAAATTTATAGCATTTTCTGATAGGAGGATTACTTTTGCACCACCTTGTAAATTGGGTAAAACTGGGTACGTTAGTAATTTGAACGTTTGGCATTAAATAAGTTTTTTTTAATATTACATTTCAAATATGTAAAAAGAAAATCTATTTTTCAGTTCTAAAATAATATTTTACAAATAATATGCAATTTAAATGTTTCGTTTTAAGACGATTTTTTTGTTTGCTTTTGATAAAGCTAGAAGTGGAAAATACTCTTTCACTAATAGTAGATGTTGGACAAATAGTCAACAGACAATGATATAAATTTTCCAAATTTTCAGTTCTTTTGTGGCATTTATAAAGATATATGAATTATTTTGTACAGTCTCTTTTTTAGGATTTTGAATATATTGTTTATTGTGTTATTTAGATCAGAAATTAAACTATTTGAATTTGAAATATCCAAAGTTAGGTCTTCATCGCAATCTGTTTGGAAAAAAAAAGAAAGTTGGTGATGTAATTAAAAAAACCGGTCAACCGAACAGAAAAGACCGGTTTTCGGTTTTCTTCGAATTTACAAAATATTCGAAACCGATCGGTTTCTAAAAAAAAAAGAAACCGGTTGACCGGTTTTCGGTTTCGGGTTTTAAATACTCTACCAATAACACTAAGTGTCGGTCGAAAATAACAACTTGATGTTGTGGATGAAGGGCTAACGATTGTGTACTGCAAAGCAGATGAGACTACTGATGGGCTTAAGTTAGATTTAAAAATAAGAATCTAAAGTGAAGATAACTTGTGTTTTAATTTCAAATTCTATCCTATTGTCCTGAGGTTTATAGTAGAAAATATTCCTTATTGGACTGTGAAATTGTAAACATAAAACAGCTATATGATGAAATTTTTATTACGATAAACTTGGTGGCGTTGAGTAGAGGATTAAAACGGTTTTTATAAAAATGTAAGTCACAGCAGCTTTGTTGCCAGATATTTTGGTGTGAATCTCTATGCGAAATCTTTTAGTTGGACTTGTATTGGTTCTTGGTAAATAAATAGCATTTTTTTGTGAGAAAAAGAAAAAGTCATTGTAATTGAGAACGTATTTTAAATAGCAAACTCGTTTAAAGTAATTTCACTATACAAGTCTATAGGGTAAACATAAAGTCAACATACTTAATCCAGTATTTATTTTTATTGTAATATGATAGTGTTGAATGAACAAATTATTTATTAACTCGAATAACTACATAGTAGTAGATAAGTAAGTCCATATCAAAATGTCTGTAAGATTGTTATCGAATTTTGTTTCTATGCCTACTGTTGTTATTCAGATGATAGGAAAATTGGATTGACAAAAAGTGTTTAGTATATTTATGTGTATGTACATGTTTTATCATTCAACCATCCATTATTATAAAATAAAGATTTTTAGAATATCTCGCTATGAAAATTTCTACTAATGGACACTCCCGATAGTGGACACCTTCCCATAACAGATACTTTTGAAACATCCAAATATAAATTTTAATATAAAATAATTTAAAATATGTATATGTAATCATTCAAAATACTAATTTGACTCGATTACTTGTTCATATTCGTTCGTTGTACATTCATATTCAACACACTAATAACATACAAATGCAACAAACATTCTATCTCCAAAACAATATGCCATCCACATAGACAGCGTATTATTGTGGCGACAAAAAAACATCTTGCCACTGTGCGCCAGCGAGTCAGTCGTTGAAATTCAGGAGTCAGGATAAATGGCGACCGGCAAAAGGACGCTGTACTTGCTAAACATACATATCACATTGTCGTATCGTAAAAAAATCCTTTTGTGTATTATATTCATACAATATGATGACTACAAATTTCCCGCGCATTCATTCAACAAAAATAACAACTCAGATTTTGCTTATGCCATCCTATAAAAGAAGCGTCAAAGTAAAAGCCCCTGTTTAGTACACATGCAAACATTATTAAGACAACTTCGTCACTTTTAAAGAAACTTTTCTCTCGTATCGAATATTTAACAACAAAAATAATAACAACAATAATTATCACGTGTAATTTTTAAATAATAAATGATATTTTTTAATAATTTATTCAAATTAAATAAATCCAAGGATTAGTGAATGCAATAATTTTACTGAAGAACTTAATGATCTCAATAGGTGTACCTAGTTAAAGTGTAAGTTTTTACATACAGATAAATTAACATTTAAAAAAATTGGTTTGAAAATTGTTTTAATGGGTAAGTAAAATGTTACTTAAAAAACAAAAGACATATTATTAATATTGAAATCGGTGATAAACAATTATGTTCTGTTATTTAAATGATTTCCAAAACAAAATATTGAGTGAATCTAAATAAAAATAAATTTTATTTAATCTCGGAGTTAATTAAAATGATATCAGTGTTAAATTGATAAATGTTTTATGTTGATTTTTGATGCCCTTATAAAAACGCATACATGCGTCTAACCCTTACTGCAAACCCCATTTTTTTAGTTTTAAAATTTTTTTGACAATTCCCGTAATATCTCGAGGGTTTTACGCTCTTTAGAAATCAATAAAAAAAAACCTGATGTATTTACATGCAATAAAATGATAGCGAGAAAATAAATATCAAAATGATGTAAATTGCACTTAGTGGAGAACACTTGCTCATATTATTGCTAAAAATATATCACAGTTTTTTCTTTGAAAAACAAACTTTTATCAAAAACTTATTTTTTTTTAGAAATAATAAATAATTAAACTGTTCCTGATTTTTATTTACTAAAATTTGTGTCGTTGTTTTTTTTTTGTTTGCTAAATTAAAATGAAAATTATATTTGACATTTGTTGGTAGAGATTATGGCAAGATCCGATTACATGTCAACTAGAGATGCCAAATGGGAAATCTCGCGATTTTTTAATTTAAAATTTACAACGTTTTTATTAAATTTTCTAATCTTTATATATATAATTCTCCTGTACGCGTGTTAGTGACTGCACTCCTCCTTAACGGCTGGGCCGATTTCGATGAAATTTGTTGTGTCTGTTTTATTTGATCCCTGAATGGTTTAGATTCACAATTGACCTATATGGGTACAATGGGCGTGGCACCTCCCATACGAAGTAAAAATGTATTTTTGTATATCTGGAGTACTGTTACAGTGGGAGTCTTCAAACTTTGTGTGAGCTTTTTTTATAATAATACTCATAATCTCCCAAAAAAATGAGTGCCATCCAAGCAATGGGCGTGGCACCTCCCATACGAAGAAAACATTCATTATTGCATATCTGGGGTACTATTAAAGTGGGAGTCTTCAAACTTTGTGTGAGCTTCTTTGATAATAATATTCATAATCTTCCAAAAAATATGGGGGATCCAAGCAATGGGCGTGGCACCTCCCATACGAAGTACAAATTTATTATTGCATATCTGGGGTACTATTATTGTGAGAATATTCAAACTTTGTGCGAGCTACCTAGATAATAATGTGTATCCTATTGAAAAAGTCTAACATTCTGAGACATTTTTCCTTTTCAAAAAGTCTCAGACTCCGAGAGATTTTTCCTATAGAAAAAGTCTCAGAATATGATAAATTTTTAGGCAGGACAACGTCTGGCGGGTCAGCTAGTATATATATATATATATATATATATATATATATATATATATATATACAAAAGATTGTTGTCGCAACGAAAACTTTATAATACTCATAAAATATGCATTATTTAATTAACACCTACTAAATTGTTATGAATTAAACTGTTTTTTTATAAAAAAAAATTGTTATGTAATAGAATAATATTAATAAGTACTGAATATCCCGGAATTTTGGTATTTCCAAAATATCGAATTAAATATCAACCGCGATTGGCGTGACCAATGTCAATAATACTAAAATTAGGTGTATTCACTTAAGCAAACATTTATTTGACAATTCCATGCTATCACATAATTGCACGTGAAGACATCGGTTGCCATTGTGCAGTCGTGAGGAATAATGTATCCCAGTAAATTGAAGTAATAGCACTCAAGAGATTCATATTAATGAGCTACACGGGGAAAAAATAACACAGAAACACACAAAAACATGCGTGGAAAAATTTTAGAATGTAGATCACGAGTGTGAACAAATTTAAAAAACAGCGAATAATTTTTGAGCTTAGAAACCATATTTATTTATTTCGACTAGATTAAAGATGCAGGATATTTATGTAATTATTAGACTTATTCTTCAAATTTGCAAATCTTATAAAATCCCTTAATCGGAATTGCAAAATTTTAACGCATGATGTTAGTTTAGATTAGAGTTAGCATTTAACCACAATTTTTTTCAACCTAAAAATTGGCTAAAATTGGTCCGGTTAACGGTTAGTCGCAATCAGTAACTAAAATATTTTACACATAATAAATTAATTAAGCCTAAAAATTATTACAAATTGAAGAAAAAAATCGGTTGAGTACGGTCTAAATGGTCCATCATAAACGGAATCGAACTCCGTTTACGTACCGTTTTCTGAATCCCAGAAAACGGATTTTAAGGAACATAGAAACTGATTCGAATTCGTTGAAAGACCGTCAATGACGGATTGTTGTGTCATGTAAAAAACGGCGTTGAGTCCGTTAAAAGTCAGTAATTTACGGATCGTTATGTAGCGTAATAAACGGAATGACTCCGGTTTCAGAATACCGAATCCGGACCGTATTCCTAAAAATTATTAAAACAAAAACGAACTTGTTTATCTACCTAATATGAGCGGCAAAAGTGAGTCAACATCTGTGATAATTTTATATTTCCTTTTATTATAATTGTAATATTAGCACTAGAATAATTCTTACAATTAAAATTAAAATGCTATTTCATTCCCATTTCACTACCAGCAAAAAATTTTAAACAACCTTTTTTTAGTAATTTAAAATAAAAACTTAAAAAACTACGCTGCATAAGTGAGTATACACTTTTTTCTCAATTTGTTTTTTTTTTTTTTGAAAAACCGTTAGATTTACAGCTAATTTTGTGTTGAATTTTGTAAGAAAAAAAAAACAAAATTGTTTAAGTTAGTATTTTATCAACATTTGCCGTTAAATAATCATTAAAAATTTATAAAGTATTTTACTAAGTTGAGAACTGAAACCTCATCTGAAACTCGAAATATTATAATAGATTTAAGAGAAAAAGGCAAATCATTTCGTGAAATCGCGAAAATTGTAGGAAAACACCACACTACAGCCAAAAAATTCGTGGAAAAGTTAAAAAATTGTAAACAGATAGAAAATTTTAAGCGAACAGGTCGTCCAAGGCTGTTAAATGAAAGGCAAGAAAAACAATTCCCATTCTAGTGTAGTGCAAATTGCCAAGGAGTGCGAGAAAAGAGTAAACGGCAGTACCATAAGGCGCATATTGCATTAAAATGGATTTCATGGCGGACCACCCAGGAAGAAGCCTTTTGTTTCCAAAGATAATAAAAAGAAACGTGTGGATTACGCGAAAAAGTATGATATTAAAGGCTTTAACTTTTGGAAAACAGTTCTCTTCACCGAAGAGAGTAAGTTTGAGATTTTTGGTGGAGAAAACACAGGATAATTTGGAGGAAAAAGAATAAAGAGCTAGCGGAGCAAAATATCCAATGCACTGTTAAGCACGGTGGAGGCTCTATAATGGTTTGGGGGTGTTTTGCGGCAACTGGGGTTCGAGAGGTTGACATTATTGATTCGACAATGAATGCTCAAGGCTATGTACAGATTTTTGAAAAAAATGTTACACCAAGCGTCGCCAAAACGTTGAACCTTTAACAGGACAACGACCCCAAGCATACATCTCGTTTTTGCGAAGAAATGGCTGCTGTACCGGACAACAAATCAGCTCGATCATCCACCAGAGTCCCTAGATCTCAATCCTATTGATAATTTTTGGAATTATTTGGACCGCCAGATCCGTAAAAGGAACATAACTGGTAAAGAAGTTCTAAGAGAAGAATGGGTCAAAATTCCAACCGAATATACCAAAAATTTAGTGGAGTATATGCCAAATATGATACAATGTGTAAAAAAAGCCCAAGGGAGGCCAAACAAAATATTAATATCCAAACAAATATAGGTGTATACGGTGCCTTGTCATAAAGCCCTAGGCAATAAAGCCATATGATCTTATTTCACACCGCATTGAGAAATAATGCCATATGACTTTATTTCCATAGAAGGAGTGAAATAAAGTCATATTCGTTTGTCAATTGAAGTGGCAATAATGTCATACCAGTGTAAAATACTATTAATTGTAATAATTACATATGTATTGCCAAAAGAATACGTTGCTATTGTCAAGCGTTGAAAAGGTTATGGAGTACAGGCGTTGGAAGGGGGCCGGCGCAATTACGCGTCGTATTGCATTTTGATTGCTGCTCTTCAACATATTGAAGCATTTTTTTTCTGGCGACAGGCTATGCATGAAGAACCGTTAGTTTATATGAGCACGTTTTTCTTCCCAAGCGTTGTGCCCAATTTGTCGTGTCCATTATTGAGGATGGCACGCACGCACATTCATATATTGTTAATTTTTATAAAATCGATTCATATTGCCATTTGTTAACTGAACTTATTGTATTTTTTTTTGTAATTAAAAGAAATCAAATATACTACAAAAATATTGCACAGAAAATTATCATAGGTGCAATAATGCCATAATGACTTTATTTCACTTCTCCTTTGGAAATAAAGCCATACGGTATTATTCTCAATGCTGTGTGAAATATGGCCATATGGCTATTTCCTATGGCTTTATTACACGGCACCGGTGTATACTTACTTTTGAGGCGATGTTCATTGTCTTTTTTGTGCTAAAGTATAAATAATCTTGGTTAACTAAAGCCATATATTATGTTTTTATATAATATTTAATGAATGAACTATTTTGTTTTTGCAAACGAAATCGATCAATACCTTTTAGTTTTTTCATTCTGTTAAGAAAATAAAATACTTCACAGGTGTTTACTCACTTTTGACGCTCATAGTATATTTATGTAGCATATTTTATTTTTTATCATTTTTGAGTAGTACATACATTTTTTTTGTAGATTTATTAAAAGAAAGAATACTTGATAGAAAAAACACTAATGTGTTGCTTTATTTAGAAAAGGACAGAGAAGAGTTGAGTTGGTGAAAGATGAAGGCTACAAATATGGCGCGATATGATTATTCTTAGAACAGTTGTTAATTCCACTTTAAGCTAGATTTCGCCGAAATCTAGCTTAAAGTGGAGTTGTATATGACTTCGTCATATACAACTTCGAATTTATCGATAAATGGTAATTGTGGTTGGGCAACGCTAGTATATTGGCAATTGTTTGACATTCAATAAAAGCGCAAAAACACATGGCCACGTACATACTACATTTGTATGTGTAAAGCTGAAAGTCCATACCACGCGTTTTCGCGTCAACGCTTTAAACGCTTTACTGAAATTCAAGTTACATACGATGCTTTTTACGCTTTTGTTTTGATCAGCTGTAGTGTAAATTTGTTGAATAAAATAAATTTAAAATAAAAACAATTTTTGCAAAATGGAAAGTGAAACTTAAATTTTGAAAGAATTTATAGAACTTATTGAGTTTGTTAATATTATATTTTGTGCTACAAGTGTGTACAAAAAGCTCCATAGGAATAGACGATTTTGGGTACGTCCCTTGTTCTTGGAAAGATAAGCTATTGGGTTTTTGCCAATTCTAAGCAGCAGCTCGCTTAAATTTATTTATATAAAAATGGAGCTTTTTTTAAAAAGTACTCCTTGCTTTTTTACAGCTTCAATTAGTTTTTCCTCTATTGTGTATTTTTTAAAATAAAAATAACCTATCAAAATCAGCTCATCTGTTCATACGCTGCTTATGACGCTTACAAAAGTAGAAAGTAAGCCTACTTTACGCGACTTAAGTAATTAAACTCAATTTTATATTTTAAAATTTAAATTGAACTTTATTGTACAAAGGTTATTTTCTTACTGAACTATTAACTTAATAAAAAATAATAATTAGGAATTTGATATACTATTGAAAGCTTTCTTAAAAATACGTTAAAGTTTAAAATTAAGGAAAAGGTATAATAAAATAGTAACAAAGTAAAACAAAGATTGTAATATAACAAAAGGGATTAACAATAAGTGATGGTAAAGTGTCAACGTAACTACTCCCCCATTAGATTATGGACACTCCTGAGTCCTTTTAAAATTGAATTTATGTACAAATAAAAAATTAAAAATACAGAAATCTTATAGCTAGTATCAGGGTACGTATTTGGTGTTCTTTATTATTTCATTTTCACGAAAGAAAATATTTGTGGTCAGTTATCTTGTATCACTGTACATGAATGAAATATAATCAATGTGTTTCATTTTTCATTTATGGTAATTTCTTCTTACGCACACATTTCATTTTCTCATTGTGGTATATTGTGTCTCATGTTTTTATTCTCATTCATGTTATGAAAATTGAAATTTATTTTCATATATCACAAAATGAGAATGTGAGTGAGACAGCTTTTGAAAATTTTCATGTTATGCTTCGTGATACTTTTTTCATGATACACTTCGTGATACTCTTCATGATACACTTCGTGATACACACTTATTTTCATTTTTTTCAATTTTTTCTTTGTAGCTAAATTATGCACTTGTAAAATTTAATGTAAAACACAAAATTAAGGTCTAAATTAAAATAATTTAAAATTAATTTGTTTTTAAATTGATATTTCTAAAACTAAATCATAGATATTCAATGTTAAAATACTAGATAATCGGTGCAATTTATTACAATTATTAAAAAAATATGTCAATATTCAAAAGTGGCTACTAATCAAATGTGCCATTAAATTAGGGTATCAGGGTAGAAAAAAATTTCTTCTTTTAAAAATTATTTTTTTTTTAATTTGATATAGATTTTTTGAAAAAACACGATTTTTTTTTTATTTTTTTTGCATAGCGGCGTGCAAAATTAAAGTTTTTAATAAAAATATAAAGGAAAGTGAATTTAAAAGATAATGTACATATAAAATACAAAATTTTGCAAATTTTGTTATTTTAACTTTCATTTACAGTTTATTCTACCTACATAATTTCCTGAGCGTTTATTATAGTCGAGCGCTAATTTGTGTAAGTTTTATTTGTGTCATGTATAAACCATACAAAATTCAAAATAAAAAACAATAATAAAGAATTATAAATATTTTAAACTAAAATGAACTCAAAATTTTTATAACAAAAAATTAAAATAAATAAATAAAATATAATTTTGCAACTATATAATAACTTATAATATCAAAATCTTAACTAAAATCTTGTTCGTAAGAATAATCAAGTTTAACGTTATTGGGATTTATTTCGGAAATATTTAATTTTGTTATTAATAGATTATTCAAGGTAGTGTTGTTTAATTTATTCCTTAATTTAGTTAATGTTAAAGCAAGGACACTAAAAGCCCGTTCAACCGAAACTTGGCTTGCTGGAACTGCGAGAGCAACATTCATCACATTTAAAATATCTTTATCCAAAGGAGTGGTCTTCCAATATTCAAGAATATCGGTATTAAGTGAAACCATCTTTGTGTTGGACAACAACATTAATTTTTGCTTAAAAGTGCGCTGAGTTTCTGCACTTCTGGGTGTATTGGCTGCCGAACTTATTATGCGCTGAGCAAGTTTGGCATAAGCTGCGTTGGAAGTAGTGGGCTGTTCTTCATTTTCTTCTGGAGTATTATTAGACTCAAATAAATTTTCTGTCTGTTGCAAATGTATTCTTGAGTTCACCAGATTTTGTATGACATCAAATGTTTTCACTAAATGTGTCTACATTAAAAACAAATATGTTAAAATTAAAACCAAATACTCAATCTAATGATTAGGACTATTAAAATCTTACCAAAGCTTGGGATTTTTGCTCTTCTGACATCATTACTGAATTAATAAAATTAAATCTGGATCTAAGTACAAAGCTGAAACAAAAGCATCATTTTCCAGAAGCATCTTTTTTCGGTTTTGCATTGCTAGATGTAACTGTAATGCAGTACTGCTTGTTAGGTTTTCTAACTCTATTTCACACGTTTGCCAGTCTCTGTAGAAATCACCTAATACATACTGTTCTTTTTGTAACTGTTTTGTGCACTTGGCCAAAGGAGCAAATGAAATAACAATATCTGAAACAAAATCCCAATTTATTTCGTTCTGAATGTCAGTTGAGTCAAAAAATTCAGAATTGATATACTCTTTCAAATTCTGTAAAGATCTCATCATTTCATATACTGAATTCCACCGTGTTGTGTTGTCAAGGACTGGCATTTGCTTATCCACACTTCCACTTTCCTGCAATCTCCAATTTCGGTTTCAAAATTCTTAATAACGTCATAAGCCGCAAGCTGAATAGTATGGGCTGCACATCTTACAACAGATAGTAATGCCGACAAAGAATTGTGTACATTTTCATCAATTGTGTCATTTTCATCAGCTGTATCATCGGCCTCCACAGTTTCTTCTACCTGCAGTTCTTGTAGTATTTTTCCTACTTTTATGACGTTGGCGCCATTATCCGTTGTAGTAGAATAAATTTGATTTATATCGATATCATAACTTTTAAGACACTTTAAAATTTCATCTTTTAAATACGACGCCTTATGTCTTTTTTGTAAATGGACCATGCCTATAACATTATTAAAAAATTTATTTGATAAATTTCATAGAAAATTCGGTTATAAAAAATAAGCAAAATTTTTAAAGACAAATTTTTTTTAAATTTTACTTGTATAGTGTACTTACCTAATGTGTTGATGCATATTTTAGAATTATGTATATACTGAATATTTATTCCAAGTATACTGCGATCCATTCTTGTCGCAATGTCAAGTTTTAGTGAAATCATTTGATTTTTTATCTTATGTTTTATAATCTCTTGTATGTTAACACTGGATGACTCCAGTAACTTCACAATGTTCCGTGAGTTTAAATTTGTATTAAATGCATTTTCGTATGGGGAGATTAAAGTTTTAAAAAACTCTCGATCATCAAATATCCGAAATGGGATATTTTTAACAGTAACTAAACCCACACAACATTTTAAAAAATCATTTTTGTCAATATTTATTTGAACAGATATTTTAGATTTTTTTGGAGATGGACCAGTGCAATCTTCATTATTCCGTTTGTTTGTAGGCGAAATTTCTTTTTTATGAACTAATTTATAATGGCGGACAATGTTATATTTGTTAGCATTGCTAAGTTTTTTCTTGCACTCAATGAACTCAATTTTATTTTCACTTTCTAAAACTTTATAATGCATAATGATTTAAATTTTATTAAACGTGGTATTCGCGTAAAGGGTCAACTACAGAATGAACTCTTTCATGAGTATCACGCATTTATATATGAAAATAAGAATTCATTCCATGTTTATCTGCCATAAGCATAAACATTTTATTGATTTTCAAAAAAAACACACTTATAAATCAAATTAGCATGTAAAATAACAAAAAAATTTCCTTATAAGGCTGTTATGCATATGGCTATGTCTATGCATATGACTGTAATAGTCTTTTTCCACTGACCTACATCTTTCATCAATTTGCAAAGATGTTAAAATCTTCCCAAAGGATTATACAAATAATGATCCTTTCTCATTTTCTTCCATGTTACATCTTTCGTTATTTTTGTGCCATCACTAGAAATGCAGAAAATAAACAAAAAAAAAAAAAAACAGAAGCGGCACATGTAATAATTTAATTCTTTTGTCTACCAAAACATCTTCTTCACCATCATCTTCTTCCAGAATGGTATTTAATATTTCAATGTACTGCATTAAAAATGGTGTTTGTTCTTGCAAAGCAAGAAAATATTCGTCTTTTTCTTTTATTTTTTTGACAGTTGAATAAATGACAGATGAAAGATGTTGCCAATGTAAATACATTTTTCACGTTTTCAACATCTTCAATCCGTTTCACAAAGATGTTGTTCAGATTAAAAAGCCTATAAGGCTTTATGGTGTTGGCTTTTTTAAGAAATAAATGTATAAAATGGACAATGATGAATAAGAACAGACAGTTATAGAAACAAAAAAAATATTTAAACAAAAGCACGTGGTTTTTAAAAATGAAAACAAATAACTCCAAATTATAAATCTAACAAAATCGCAAAAATATATTTTAGTTTATAAAAAATATATCATTCCACAATATATTGCAATGAGTTAAATAAAATTGTTTGATCTGAAAGTTTTTACATCTGTTTTCTAGTACAATTGCCAAGATCCAAAAATATCTCACATGGTATAACCCAACAAGATTTGGTTTACTGGGTTAGCATGCAACCAAAAAAATTTAAAAAAATCGTTGATGTTAATCGAATTGTGTGTTGTTTTCGAGTTTGTTAATTTGTTTCCAAAATAACAGATCAACAATTCATAAAACTCCATTAAAATCGTGTTTTTCAAAAAAAAAATATCAATTAAAAAAAACAAATTTTAAGAATAAGGAATTTTTTCCTACCCTAAACCCTGATACCCTAATTTAATGGTACATTTGATTAGGATAACCGTATTTGTAGTAGCCACTTTTGAATATTGACATATTTTTTCAATAATTGTAATGAATTGCACCGATTATCTAGTATTTTAACTAAATAAATGGTTCCTACTACTGTACGCAATTAATAAATTTTAAATCAATTTTTTTTTAAAGTTGAATGGAAATACCAATAATTGGATATGACAGTTTTTAGTTCCTTTTCCCTCTTTTTATTTCTTAATGCAATATTTAAGCATTATTAATTGATTATAGGTAATTCTAAATAAAATTTTTTCCTAAGAAATATATTTTAATGGTCTTAATCTAATTCCAACCAATCTTTTCTCCGGGTGTTTAATTTAATTTGACGTTGAATATCTATGATTTAGTTTTAGAAATATCAATTTAAAAACAAATTAATTTTAAATTATTTTAATTTAGACCTTAATTTTGTGTTTTACATTAAATTTTACAAGTGCATAATTTAGCTACAAAGAAAAAATTGAAAAAAATGAAAATAAGTGTGTATCACGAAATGTATCATGAAAAGAGTATCACGAAGTGTATCATGAAAAAGTATCACGAAGCATAACATGAAAATTTTCAAAAGCTGTCTCACTCACATTCTCATTTTGTGATATATGAAAATAAAATGTGTTATTTCATGTTTCACACAAGAACATGTTGTGTAAATTTCAATTTTCATAACATGAATGAGAATAAAAACATGAGACACAATATACCACAATGAGAAAATGAAATGTGTGCGTAAGAAGAAATTACCATAAATGAAAAATAAAACACATTGATTATATTTCATTCATGTACAGTGATACATGAAAGAAGTAAAATGAGCACTTCGTGGTGTGCAAATACGAACTCTGGCTAGTATAATAATATAAATAAAATATATATTTTTTTTAAATATGTAGTATTATTTTTATGATTTTTTTAAAATTCAAAGTGTTATTTTTTTTTTTAACATATTTTGTTGTATTTCTTAAACTTATATCAAGTAAGTAAATATTTTTATACAGGTTTTTTTTTAACAATTGTTTAACATTTGAAAATTGAAGATAATTATTATTTTTTTTAATACAAAATTTTTTTAAAAATATTTTTTTTTAATCTTTTTAACAAATATTATATTTTTTAAACAATTTACTGATATTTTTAAATAAAAGACACATAAATGTACTTCAATTGCCCATATTATTGTACTGTGCTATATCTAAATGTCCATCATATTTTGTCTTTCTTTTTATAGTTCTAATATGTATGTTTTGAAGTTTACTGACTCTGAACTTGGGTTGTTCCTTGTGCCTCAACGCTCTATAATTTTTTATATAACCTACATTTCTGTGATCAGTATAAGCTTCCCTATTTTCGTTTCTTCTATTAATGTAATTTTCCTTATTTGCCGCAACTAGTTTATAAATTTTTGTTTTATCACAGTAGCCATATTCCACATTAAATGGTTTTTCTCTTATAACAGAGTGGTAGCTATTGTTATAGTGTTCTATTGACTGACTAATTTTGTTCTTAATATTAAGAGATCTCTGTTCTATGGTCAAAGTTCTTATCTTTTCACCTAGAGTGCAATGAAGTCTTTCAATGTCAGCATTTCCGGTGTGATTATTAGGTTTGACTAAATGAAATTCTATATTTTCGTTTTTCAGGAAATCTTTAATATTTATACTTTTAAACTCATTATCAGCAATTAGTCTAGCAAAATGGCCTCTTTGAGACTTATATAACCGGAGCTTTTCGATAATGGTTTGATTCGTTCTATCTTCCAAGTAATAAGCAGTTGCAAATTTAGAAAATTTATCTATAAACGTTAAAAAGTTTGATTTAGAATTTGTGTAAACATCCATATGAACTACCTGCCGAATATCAGTTGGAGTTTCAGTCAAATGAAATTTTGGTCTTACGGGATTACGATCGAATTTCGCTCTATTACAGATATCACAATTATTGACATATTTTTGTATTAATTGCTTTAAATTTGGGAAATATATCCGTTTTTTTAATCCTTCATAGTTTTCATTAATCCCAGTATGCCCTGTTTCATTCTTGTGGTAATGGTGTATTTGTTTAAAAGTTTCATCTTCAGATGACATATCCATAGCATGATAAGAACATCTCACAAATTTAACGCTATTATTCCCCTCAAATATTTCAATAATCTTTTTCTGTAAAATATTATACTTGTGGTCATCAAGCTCCGTAAAAATTCCTATTTTTCCTTTCTCTATATTTCCCCTTAATATTGAATATAAATTTTCATTTAAGTCGACTGAATTAATATAAATTTTCTTATTGCCATTTTTTATTTCAGACTCTCTAGTTTTATTATCAGTTAATATTATCTGAGTTTTAAATCTATTTACTATTGTATCTAAAATTCCGATGTGATTTTGAGAATCTTCCTCTTGAGAGTGCACCGTTGCCAATTCATCATCGTTGTTATTATAAAGAGAGTCGTTAGAATTGTTCAAATGATTTATTTCCCCTAAATCATTATTAATCCTGCTCAAAAAATCAGCAACCTGATTATCCTTGCCTCTTATATAATTTACAGTTAGATTGAAATCACTAAGTTTTATAATCCATCTATAAAGCCTAGGATTCAACTCTCTACTTTGAGATTTAACAAATAACCATCGTAATGGTTGATGATCTGAAAGAATTTCAAATTTAACTCCGTATAAATAAGGACGAAAATAATTTGTGGCCCATACAATTGCCAATAGCTCCTTTTCCGTCGCCGAATAGTTTTTTTCGTGCTCATTCAAGGTCCTACTTGCAAAACAGATAGGATGCCCATTTTGCTGCAAAACAGCACCAAGGGAATTCAGGCTAGCATCTGTTATAAGCTGGAATGGCGCTTTAAAATCCGGATATCTTAGTACAGGAGCTTCGGTGATAATATTCTTTAATTTCTCAAACGCATTTATATAATTAGGGTCATTAATATTTAACCGAACGTCCTTTTTTAAATATTTTATCATGGGATATGCTACTTTAGAGTAATCTCTGATAAATTTACGGTAGTAGCCTGTTATACTTAAAAATGATTTGATTTTTCTGACAGTATTAGGTAACTGAAGTTTTAAAATTGTATCGACTTTAGCCGGATTTGGTTTAACTCCCTCAGCTGTCAATATATGACCCAAATACAGGGTTTCTTTTGCAAAAAACTTGCACTTATTTATTTGAATTTTAAGATTTGCTTCTCTTAATTTCTCAAAAACTTTATTTATATTGCAAACATGTTCCGCAAAACTAGTGGAAAAAATTAGTATGTCATCTAAATAAACGACACAAATTTTATTAATAAGATCTCGGAGAATATGGTTGATAAGTCTCTGGAACGTTGCTGGAGCATTTTTTAAGCCGAAAGGCATCCGAACAAATTCATAATGACCATAAGGCGTTGAGAATGCTGTTTTCGACCGGTCTTTTTCCTTAACAAGTATTTGGTGAAACCCTTTTGCCAAATCAATTGTCGAAAAATACTGAGCACGGCCTAACTTATCTAAGATTGAATCTATATTCGGGATAGGAAATTTGTCATCTACTGTAATATCATTTAACTTTCTATAATCTATCACAATTCTCCATTTTTTTTCACCTGAACTATCAATTTTTTTAGGAACTATCCATAATGGACTGTTGTATGGTGAGTTACTTTCCCTTATAATGCCCTGTCTTAACATGTCATCTATTTGATCGCAAATTTCCTGTTCGTGGACATGTGGATAACGATACATTTTCGTATAGACAGGTCTCTCATTTATTGTCTTTATTTCATGTTTTATCACATTTGTGTTTCCTAAAATTTGACCTTCAACAAATATTAAATCCTGAAATAAATTTAAGATGTTCTCCAAAGCGGATTTTTCCTCCCCATTTAATCCACTATATAAGTTTTCTAAAACATTTTCATTAATATCTACAATTTCCAATTTATGTATTTCATGTTTATCATATGGACATGTTTTCAAAAACTCTATAGTGTTCTGATTAATAAAAAAAGTCTCTCTGCCCATATTAACAACAGCACCCAAAGGTTTTAATATATTTTGCCCTAAAATAGCATCAAATTGCCTATTTTCAAAATTCATTAATTTCCAAGACATGGTGGCATTTTCGCCAAATTCTCTAGGTAATTTTGTAATAATTTCATAATTTACTGTTGATTTGCCAATCATGGACGAAAATGGGATAGGTTCTCCAAGTAGTAATCTTTTATATTGTGGTAGTTTATCTTGGTCTAATAATGATGTCGTTGAACCTGTATCTATTAAAGCCTTTATGATATCATTACCAATGGTAAGTCTTACTATTGGAAGTGCCTTGAAGGGGCAATTGTATGAAAATTTACCTGCTCCCCATTATTAAAATTTTGTCCTCCCTCTTGATAGTAATCAACTTCCATTTGGTTGTTATTATTGCCTCCAAAATTACCACTATTATAACGAGACTGATTTGTTCTACGATTAATCTGTGAATTTCCATAATTATATCCATTATTTTGGTAACTTGGCATATTAAAATAGCCATTAACATTCTGGTTGGGGTTAAAATTTTGTCTGTTTATTCCAGAGAAATTATTATTAGAACTTCGGTTAAAATTATATTTCTGTCTATTACTATTGTTCTGATTACTAAAATTTCCGTTACTTCCCTTAAACTCTTTTCTGTCACTATAATTACTGATATTTTGTTTAGGATTAGTATTTTTCTTTTCAATCTCATTTCGTATCAATCCTTCTCTTTCCAGTAAATTATATGCATCTCTTAATTTAGTTATGTTTTTATTAATAATTACAGATGCTAGGTTAGTATCAATATTATTCATGAATGTTTTTAAAATTATTTTCTCTGCATATGCAGGGCTAAACTCAATGGGTTTTTCAGAATCATATTCAAACTTTTCATTAATTTTACATAAAGTTTCTCTTAAATATTTAAAATAACTTACAATACCATAATTTTTAGCAGAAAACGCCTCCTGATACAGTTGATGGTACGTCTCTTTAACTCCAAAATTAGCAATCAATCCATTCTTCACCTCCTCCCAACTTGGATTTTGCCCCAAAGTTCTAATCACATCAAGAGCTTCTCCTTGCAATTTCGTTAAAATAACTCTTTGATATATATATAGTTTAGCACTAGGGTCTGCTTGTGCTAGTAAGAGTACGGTGTCAACTTCTCTAAGGACCGACGTAAGAGCATACGATTTATCACCATTAAATTCGTGAATTCTTTGAGCGTCTTTTAATACATCATTTATTGATAGAGCAAATGCCATTTTGATTTTAAATTGTCTATACTTTGTTATAAAAGTTAATATAATATTAAAATTTCTTTAATTTTTTCCTTTAGAAAACACTTTTGTTTTTGACTGTTCAAAGCTTTTTTTTTAAATTAGTAGATTAGTGTTTATTTTAATACCTCTTCATCTCTTTGTTAAGAAAATTAAGAGTTTAATAACACTCAATACGTTTATTTTATTAATATTCTATTGTTGATTGATTTGATACATAATTGTATTTTTGCTAAAAGCTTTAACTAATTAAGCTTGAAAGTTTTTTTTATTGTTGTTGTTGTTAAAAGTTTTAAGCTTAATGCTGTGGTATGTTGTTTTTTTTTTTTCTTTAACGTTGTACAATATAATTTCAAATTTTCAAATTGTTGTTAACGGCTTATTTTGTTTTAAACTTTTTATTTAGTTGGTTTCCTTTTTATGTTTTTTTTTTTCATAAATAAGAACATGAAAAATGTCTCTTTTTTTTTGAAAAAAGAAACCGGTTTATTTAAATATTGTTTTTGTTACAGCTTTTTGTTGCTTTTTACTTGTACGTTAATTTTAAGGAAAATTTAAATTGTTTGTTGTTAACGCTATGTTCGTTGTTTCTTTTTTTCCAGAACTTGTTCACTAATTTTATATAAAATTTTTATTAACTTTTGTTTTTTTTTTTTTTTTTTGAAACTGTACTTATAATTTTAATATCAGTTTGAAACTTATTTGTTTTTTTCTTTATGTATATAGTAATTTTATTTATTCAATTGGTTCTTTTTTTAGTTTTTTAACTATACATTTTTAAATATATGTTTTTTCATCTATTTTATTAACTTTAGTTAATTTTATCAACTTTTTTGTATTTGAAATAGGTTCGATAAAGACTGCGCCACTTAAGTAATTAAACTCAATTTTATATTTTAAAATTTAAATTGAACTTTATTGTACAAAGGTTATTTTCTTACTGAACTATTAACTTAATAAAAAATAATAATTAGGAATTTGATATACTATTGAAAGCTTTCTTAAAAATACGTTAAAGTTTAAAATAAAGGAAAAGGTATAATAAAATAGTAACAAAGTAAAACAAAGATTGTAATATAACAAAAGGGATTAACAATAAGTGATGGTAAAGTGTCAACGTAACTCGCGTCAAGGCATTCTACGCTTTGTTACTATCTAACTTGCAGCATACAATTACACTGATTCTACTTTTTTGACAACCGCGTATGACGCAAAGAAGCGCAGCATGCGTGGTATGGACGTTTAGCTTAAGAATATTATGATAAAACCTACTTTTTGTGTTTTTGGTGTAACACATTAAATCGATATTTAAGCCTTTTTATTTGTAAGAAAATTTATTTCTTAATACCGAATGCATAATGGGCTAATGAGAATCTGTTTTGTTTAAAGTTTTTATATTATTGTTTTGTATATTAATATTTTTTTGTACACTTAATCAGCTGTTTTTTGTATTGTCAAATCGAAATCCCGAAAAATATAACGTAAAGGATTTTGATTTCGAACTAGATTTCAAATTGAAATTTACTTATTATGTAAATTCGCTATAATACTCTTCAAGCTACTAGCCACGTGACGCAATAAATGACACCGTTTGTTATGGAATCAAAACTGTAGTGCAATTCTCTAACTTTCTTAACTAACGATAATTGTCAGTTGAGTTACCGAAAAAGCTTTTCTGTATTTTTTTTATTGACAAGAGATACCGACAAAAGTTGTTAATTTTAAATGTATTTGCATTGTAATTTTATAAAGTAGGGACAAAAATCATTAGCTTGAACTTCAAACAAAATAAATAAGTTAACGATTTTTTTAACTGCATGTATTGGCTGACAAAAGTTTTAGAATAACTTTTAACGAATTTTGTTGTTAATAATTGAATTTTGACAATGTAACTATCGAATTTCGTCGTTAAAAATTTACGGAATCGCACTACAGGAGACGTTTTTTCACTGGGCTCTATAAAATATGGTGTTAGAATATCATATCCGTCTTGACAGACTGACTATAATTTTCTTACTGATTACTTTTTCAAATCCTTTCTACATTTTTGGTAATATGTTACCGCATTATTTTGATGCATACTCATTTTTCTTTACTGACCATACTTTGGCAAAACAAATACACAAACTTTTTTTCTTAGAATTTGCCACAAAAACAAATAAAAAATTCCTTAATGGGACTCAGATCACAAAAATTCCACAACACACTATAATCGCACACAACCGGCGAGATGGATGAATGGACGTATAGACGGACAGACAGGCGGATGCATTGTATGAATGTGTTTCACAACAAAAACCTCTAAATGATAAACTTTATGGTAACGATGATGGAGGCGAGTATACGATGAAAATAAAAAATTAATTTTTTGCAACCAAAGGAGATCAACATAATATTTATGTACGTATGTACATCAGCCCGTTGAAAGAGCCCTGAATACTTATCAACCAACTTAGATTTAGGGGGAAAGTCTCCTTGTATAGACATCTTATAAACTAAAGGGACCAATATAATGGTTTGATCTGCTATTAAAGAATATTCCCTAGGACAGGGATAGCAAGACTTTGTCGTTGCGTAACTGCCAAAAACAAATACATTTTTTTACAAAAAATATATTACGTGGCATCATGTATATTTTTTTCTTTTAAAGCCTTTTTTATTTAAGCCTTTCAAATATTGTAGTTTGTCCAATTTGGCACTTATTAATTCTTTAATTTCGAGGCTTTTTTTCTATTAACGCATTTAAACCGCTATCAATCTAAAATTCTAAGAAATTTTAAAGATATATTTTTTAACATCTAAGATATTAAACTTGTGGTAGCTCGATTCATAAAAAACGAATATTTACCCAGCAAAATAAAATGGATGTTATTCTTTACGAATCTCTTTTTCAGAACATCCAAAGAAGTTAATATGCAAATTTTTCGATTTGTAAGAAGTCATTTTAAACAACTTCCAAAATGTTGATATTAACCCCTACTAGTAAAAAACAATTATTTAGTTGGTCCATAAATGGTTAATTCCTGCAGTCATCAAATGCCTTATTGAAAAAATATTTTGCATACCAGTGATATTCACTTAGTCCTGGTCAGAATAATAATTCTTGGCGTGTTCAAAATCACATTGTTAACTTAAAAAAAGCCACCCCATATATTTATTTTGTAGTCCCTGTATTTAAAAACTTCCGTAAACTAATGAAAAAGTCCATCTGCTCATCGATTATTCATAGCAGGTGAATTCCATACAAAAGTACACAACTAAGTCAAATTTTCATATTATTATTTTTTTATAACTGGAAAGAATATTGAAGATGACGAGGATAACTCATTTTAATGTAACTGCACATCTTCAAAAAAGAGTTGAAGCGCTAAAATAAATTTATTTGTAATTCCAAAAATTAAATTAATCAAAAACTGTATAATCTTTACTTTAACTCTTCATATTATTTAGTGTCGTGTAAGTCACAATTTGTATGTCGTGTAAGTCACGCGAAAAAAACTATTTTTTGTGAAAAATAAAATAAATTTCACTCAAATACTTTTGGTGCAGTTTAAAAGGAATCGGACTACACAATTAACATAATTTTTAAACTATCTTTGATTACCCTGAAATCAATGGATTTGATGTCGTGTAAGTCACAACTAATTAATTATATTAAAATTAAAAATATGTAATCGCAAATCAAAAATCAAAGTGCATGAATTAATACGTATGTTCGTGTAGATGTTATTTCTTAAAACGAAAAAATTAAAAAAATTATGATTGTACCAGAAATTTTATCAAAAATGACAAAAGTTTTGCCTCGTGTCGTGTAAGTCACACGTGGAATTCACCAGCACCGAAACAAACTACTTCCTCCCAATGACACGCCAATGTTAAAATCATTAATGATTCACCGAAATTTTCACAACTTCGTGTTCAGTAGATGTAGTGTTTAACTACTTCTTCCTCAGCTCTTATTTTGCTGGGTAGTTATTTGCCATAATTCTGTAAAAAATAGATTTATAAAATTTTTGTTTTAACATCTTAGAATCGATATATCACCTTTATGAAAAATTTCACCTTTTGTGGATCGAAATATTTTTTTTCCAGCCAATTGAAATTAATATTCTTTAAAATATTTGAAATTGAATTCAAAATTGATGCCTAAATACTCATATATTTTATAGTTTTCGAGCAATCTCGGTTCAAATAGCACAATTTTAGAATTCTTGAAGTTTTTATAATTTTTTTACATAAATAGCGTAAAAAAATTTCTGTCGTTATGTTGTTTGGGATACGTGTTATAAAACCAATGCTTTTATCAAAAATTTTTTATTGGTTGCAAACTCGTTAAGCGCTAAATATTTAGCGAAAGTAAATTTAAGATAAATTTAAGTTGATTAAAATCTTTAATTAAGACAACTTTTTCAAATTTTTTAAATTTTAGCGGTTTTTCGATTTTGGTGATTTTTTTTTTTGAAATTTTGATTTTTCTAATTTTGTTTTTTTTTTTTGCATATATTTGTAAATAAAACTTCAATTTCATTTAATTAAAACTAGTAACTAGTTATTTCTTAAATTTTATAATCGAATTAAGAAAGTTGAATCTCATTGCCAAATTACTCAGTCGAATGAAACAAAATCGAATGAGCAATAAGTCCCAAATTTGCAAATCGATTGACTTTTTATTCTCAACGAATGAATTCACTAAGTTATTCACAAATCGAATGATGAAAAACTAATGGTCTATAATCATAGTCAAGCACTAAAGTTATTATCTATTTTGCTATTATAGTCACAATTACAGCCAGTTTTAAGTTGAACCGGCTTTAAATGGATATCACATCAAATGTACCAAATGCCCACATACATTGATCAGCTGATTTTATATTAGCCGAATAAATAAAAGATTTGCAATTGCAAAATGTGAAAAGGAATAACTTTATAAAAAAAAGGATAGAAAAGTGTATTTTTATTAATAAAAATTTATTAACTTAATAAATATTTTGCAAAATCCCTTATTTATGGATATAATTTTCCTTTCAATATTTTGAAATTCAAACATTTTTTTTCACAAAAATTTTATTGGCGGAAAACAGCTGCTGTAAGTGTTGTTAAATTGGATAAAACTGACTTCATGTAGTTTTAGTTTTAAAGCAGACTTTAACGATTAAAGTATACTTTTACTTGTCTATAGTAGGCCTAAATTATACTTTTATTTTAACTGTCAAGTAGTTATAGATCTAACCATGGATTTGGGTTTTTAATTTGACAGTCTATGGTTTTTTTGTTTACTTTTTGTATAAATCTATTAAACATGTTTTGTAATATATTTACCTGGTATTGTTATGCCAGGCCTAAAATAAAGAATTTATAAAAATGCCGCCAAGTCTTGAAAATTTTTGTATTTTGTCTTTAAAATTTAAACAAAATATTTGTCATATGAATATTCCAACTTTTTGTATTTTTATTTTAAAAAAATATTAAAAACAACAAAAGCTATTTAACAAATGAATTATGTATTTGTTAGTAAAGGATATAAGGGGATAAGTAATATAATATATAAATATAAGGATATATAAGTAAAACATTTATATTAATATATTAATTGTGCCGTTTAACTTTGATCGTTGCGCATTTACTGGGTATTTTGAAGTACCTTCAATGTAAATTTACACATAATGTATGTATTTATTTCGTTTGAACACAGAGTAAATGTACTTAATTTATAGTAGGAGTACATTTTCTACTATAAGTTGAGTAAATTTTAACAGAATTTAAATAAAGTGCAGGGCAGTTTTCATAAACAATTATGTTTCGTTCTGGATATTAAAAAATCATTGGGCCTTTGAACTAGTAACATTTTATCAAGTTTTTAGTTTTTTCTACTTAATTTTTAATTAAATTAATAAAATATAAATTTCTATGAAATTTGAAAAGGTTTTCAAATATTTTTCAAAGAAATTTCAAAACCTATGTAGCTACCTAAATAGATGAAATGCCCCTAATTACCACAAATGATCATCCGAAAACAAACGATATATTTATCTTAGGATACTATGCCTAATATAAAAAAAAACAATAACTGGAGATCGCAAGTAGTACGAAGATTATTTAAGCCTTTTAGCGGTATCTTACATTCCACATTCATGGATACGTATTATATGAATGTGCAAGTCTGTGCTCATGTTTGTGTGTCTGTCTGTTTGCCTGCTAGGAGGTACGTAGGGAACATGCTTATTTGCAAACTACAAAATAATACGGAACACGGCGTCTTACTTCGATGACTAGGAACGACAATGATGTGGTCACAGATAACAATAATAACAACCACAACAATAAACTCATTAATGCCACCAGTATAAACGCAAATTATTTCATCTCTTTTTGCTTCTTATTTTATTTTTGCTTTGAAGTTGTTCTTTATAGGTACTAATTAAGTAAGACTTCAACAAGCAATCAGGTAATAAACAAATTATGAATATTAAGAACTAAATTGTGTATTAACAAAACTATTCTGAAAAATTCGGACACTGCAACCGATACATTTCATTGGTGTAAACTTTGGTTATCAGCATGAATACCTTTTTGCTGTTGGTTCCATATAAAGGGTGTATTTAAAGGTGTTTAAGTGATAAAGACTTACGAAAACAGCAAAAACAGACCTTACCATATAATAAGTCTAGTAATCTAAACTCTAAGGTTCTCACGTATTACCCTCTTTTTATATGGTAAGGTGTTAAAGAATAATGGGTTACTCGTATGCATATTAATAATTGGTTAGTTATAACCAATTATTTAATTTTCTGTAAGAAATTGAGTAACATATTATTTCTTAACTCCTGGTAACCAATAATTTAACTTTGAGTAAGCGACAAGGTAATCCGCTTTTCTTTTTTGGAAATATATAAATTAATCCTTTGACGAACAATGGTTAATAAATGTCCCATTTTTAGTTTTTGTCATATTTGGCCCATTTTTTAATCGATTTTCTAAAATGTGGCTTGTATCGAGAGAGGATAGTTGTTGCTTTCACACTATACTAACCATTTGGATCAATATGGTCTTAGAGCCAATAAGATCATCACAAATTCATAAAAAAATATATTTTTTGCATATATATTTTTTTGGAACACAAAAATTTGGTAGGACATAGTCCATTCCTTTCATTTTTAAAAACATCGACATATTTGGAATTGGTTCACTTTATTTTTAACAGGATACTGATACAATTTGGGAAATATGCATCCCATGGGTCGTCAAAGGTCAAAAAGAGGAAGTTTTTGCTCAGTTTTAAACATTTTTACTCGCATTGAAATTCAAGTAATTTTTATTTGATTCTTATAGATTATTTCTCCTGGTTTCAAATTTTGTCTCCAAAATTTTCTATCTCTTTACAATTTTGAAAAATTGTATATAAAGGATATTTTGGAACTACGATTAAAACTCTATTTTTGCCTAAAGTTATTTTAAAATTTTTTGTTATATATGTGATCTTAATACCAAAATTAATCATACATATAAGACAAACAAGTTAAAATAAATTAATTCAACACTACTCTAAACTAATTTGTAGGCTTTTTCTGTTGACTTACATGTTAATTTGTTTTATTAAACTCTTTTATTCATAAATTAATAAAATACACATAATTAAATAAAATTATTTAAACTATTAACAATGACTCATTATAAACATATAATAGAGAAGGTAAGACATTACAGGTAACTTATTATTATTTAATTCAAAATAATTAAATAAGTAACACATTATAGGTAATAAATTATTTTTATTTTGAAAATAATGCTGAATGTAAGTAGTACTCATTACAAAGTAATGTACAAAGTAATGATACGTTATTACCATGTTTTTGCTGTGTTATTATTTAAAATTTAGTACGTAAAAACAATTTTGAACACATGTGTACCACAACCAGCGCATTCGGATGATCCAATTTAAAATGTTTTTATTCGGCTAATTGTGACAGTCACAAATTTATTTTTTCCATCATAATAAAATAACCTTCCCATTATAATTTTGCAGAAAATACAATTGCAGGGCAGTAGACGAAATTGAGTCATTACAGTCTAAAAAACATAAAAATATGCGCCCTGGTAGGCTGTCGTGGGTTCGATTCCCACCAGAGGCTCTGGTCTGTTTTCGCTACAACGAGCCAAAAGCCTTTGTTGCTAGTGCTCGGTTAGGGTTTTAAGATATATATGTATGAAATATTTTTTTTTAAATTAAAATTAAATCATTAAATGAAATTTAATGATAAGTAAATAATTAATTGCCATTAAATATACTTTCAATAGTAAAAAAAGTTTTTTTTTTTTAAATTTTGAATCAAAGAGCTTATGTGGCTGCAAATAGAAAATCGAAAAGTAAATTGTGAGAATTTGGATACGTGTTGAGAAACTTAGGCACATTTTTTATACAAAAATAGTTTTAAAATTTGTTTATTTCAATTCCTTAAAGGGTAATGAATATATGAATATAGATTATAAAATGTATGTATTCATATCAGAATTATTAAAAAATTCAACTTTAAAAAAGCATTTAACTTTAATATATTACTTTATTTATCTTACTTTATTGTTAGCAATTTTAAGTGAAATCGATTGGAGGGCTAATGAGGAATTCCATTCGAAATGTATTTATTAAAATAAAAAATAAAACTAAGATTTCATACGTAAACAATTAAATTATTTTAATCCATTAACTTCTGTTGTAGGAAAAATTGAAGAGTTTGAATGTTTACCATATATTCCAACTTCTGGAGTTCCTCAGGGTGGTGTTTTGGGACTGTTTTTGTTTAAAATATTTATAAATGATGTATTTTTGTGTTTTAAGCACTCGGAATTTCTCCTTTATGCTGACGATTTAAAAGTATTTTCAAAAGTAAGATCTTTTAATGATGCAATAGGTTTGCAAATTGATCATGATGATTTGCTTACGTGGTGTGCTAATAATTACAAGAATTTTAATATGGACAAGTATTCTCATGTTTCATATTCTAGAATTCGTAATCCTATACATACCTCTTATATAATTGGGGGTAATTTATTAAAAACTGTAGATGAGGTTGGGACTTGGAGAAATTGATTCCTAAATCTTATGCTACTCTTGCATTTATTAAAAGAAATTGTTATGAATTTTCTGACCCTATAGCATTAAGTTGTTCGTTCATATGTTAGATCCAAATTGCAATATTGTTCAATGCTCTGGTTCCCCCATTTTGATGAGCATATTGTACGTATTGAGAAGATACAGAGAAAATTTAATTTGCTTTGCCACATTCGGATTTTGTTCATCCGCTTCCTTCATACGAAGTCTGTTGTATGCAATTAGGCTTGAAAACGTTAGTAGTTCCGACGTAAAATGTAGTCAATGTTATTTGTATTTGATTTAATTGTTGGTAATATTGACTGTTCCACACTATTGGAAAAGATTCCTTTCAAAATCACTTCGTTACAATGATTTATTTTCATCGTTTCAATTATATTTTAAATAATCCTTTGATTAGAACTTTTAAAGATTATAAATTTGATGCAAATGGTAGAATTTAATTAATCAAAGTCAGATTTTAAGAATTTGTTATTAATTTTGTAAACTTTAAATGATTAATAATAATTTTTCTGTTAAAGTAATCATCAGTACAATCATCAGAGTCTTCAAGCTGTTCAGGTCATTCTATAATATTTCCATAGCTTAATAACTCGATTACTTCTGGTGGAAGACTTAAATACTTCTGCTTATGTATACGTCTGCTTAAACGTAAATCCGAAATAAGCGAATCTGATGTATCCATTTATTCGACTATTTTTGCAGGCATGATGTTTTCCATCACTTTTATATATTTTATGCCTTGAATCTGCGGCATCTTCCCCAAAATAATCATCAGCCGTTTCAAAATTGTTTAGCTCAAACTCTTTTAAATTAGGCGGGAATTATTACGATTACCATATTAATATAAATTTTAAACGAAATATCAGTTCATCAAATCCTGTAATATTGGAAAATATTCTTTAAATTGTAAATGCTCTACGAGAAGTGTTGCCACACACAGAAAAAAAATCATTGTAAAATCAATTAAAACAAGATTAATTTAACGGTTTTTAATAATGATTTTGCTTCATTAGCGTTTCCTGTACATTTTAAAATGATTTTACAATAAAACAAAAATTAATTTTTTTTCAAATAAAAACAATTGGAAATCATGTAAAATTGATCGAAATACAAAATAAAAATTAAGTTTAAGTCCTTTAAAATCAACAGTAGAAAATGTAAAAATAACATGAATTTCATGTTGAATCAACACGAATTTCATATAAAATTTACTATTAAATCATTTAAAATAAAAATGATGACCATATTGAAATAACATGAAACTTCATGTTTATTTGAAATTATTTCTATATTAAAATAACTTTAAAGCAATGTTGGTTTAGTGAAAAACAATTTACATTTTATTCATTTATTTCTTTATACATACATAAGTATAACATAAATATAATAAATTTTACAAAAATTTATTTCTTAAATATATTTTACCATTATTAATTGGAAAAAGATGTAAAGGTGAACTTGTAAATTCATTGAATTCTTTTAAAATTATTTCATCCTTTAACTTGCCTACTACATATGATTGGAAATGATCATCAAAGTTGCGAATTTCAACTTCATAACATAGAACATAAATTAGATTGAACACACCCATTTACTGTAAAGAAGGTGGCTTTTGTTTGGATGCAGTAGCCCGAAGTCTATATTAATCTAATAAAATAAAGAGGACAAGTTAATAATGAATTATTTTCCTAAGTTAAGTAAAACTTACTAGTTCGTCAGATTTGCTATTAGTATAAAGTGGCCAACCGCTAAGAAATTCATAATTACTTATAGATGTCTTCAGTTCCTTTTGTCTTAGTAAAAAAGTCCTTTGATATTTATCTCTAACTTCGTCCCAGTTAGAAAACTCTCTTTAGGGAGAAGCTTTTAAGGCCAGTAAAACTGGTTCATCAAATTCAGAACAATCTTTATTGGAAATCGAATCTGAATCTTCTAAACTATCTTTGATTTCACTCATGAACGCACTCGCTTTGCCCTTTGGTTAACGTAATTTTCCCAAAGTTTACCAGCAGGATTCGCTTTCCTACCTCGTGGTATATATTCCTAAAAGATTAAACAATTTAAATAAATTTGTGTAATTAATTAGGTAAAATACAAGAAAAGATTTAGATTTATTCATATTTTGCTGGCAAATCTTTTGGCAATAATTTTACATTGCGATAAAAAATGTCTTTCAATTTAAGGCTGTCTCCTAAAATAAGTTAAAGAATCTAAAAAAAAAAACAACAGGTAATGGTTACAAAAAAACAAAACCCTGATTTCTTAGTTTGCCTTAGATAGCTTATAACCCCCATCTAATGTGCAAAGGGATGAATTCAGAATGTTTGTTTTGCTAACATTATATTGATTTTGTAACCAACAGACTACTTTATTGGCAATCGATTCGACAAGTATCTTCATCAATACCATACTGTAGCATTGCAAAATTATTTAAAAGTTAGCCAAAAATAAACAAATAGATTATTTAAAATTCTTTGTCTTTACCTCACTTTTTCTCCAAATAAATATTTTTTCTCGAATTCAGTCACAAAGGACAAGAGGTGGTATAGCTTCCTTTATTTCCTCTTGATAAGTATTTTAGGCTTTCATATGTTATTTCAGCTCCTAAGCAATAATTTAGTTTTTGTTAGAGAAATAAACAAAAATAGATTAATAGATACTTACTTGTCAAATAAGGCTTTAATTCATTTAAGTCAAAAGTTTTCAACAGCTAGTCTAATTGCTAACATTGATTTGTGTTTTGAACCACTGGAATATTTAAAGTTAAATTGCTACGTCGCTCTCGAATTTAATGGTATCTTGAAGAGACAAAAGGTTTTGTATCAGACTTTTTAAATTCTTTTTATTATTGTAAGAGGCAGCCATTGTTATATTTTTTAGAATACAATTCACCCACTTTGTTAAGCACACAATAGAAAAACAATAAGAATGGTTGATTTTGTTGTTTTAAAGTAGCGGTACTTTTTGAAATTTTTTTACGAAATAACATGAATTCATTTAATTTTTACATTTTTCGTGTTATTTTTACACTGCTTAGTTGTTATTTTTATTTGATTTTAGTGTTGATTTTACAATGGTCAGTATTGTTTTTAAACAAACTAATGTAAATTTTACTTGAAAAACTTTAACTTTTACTACAAAACTACAATTTTAAAAATTTAACATTGACCAATGTTATTTTTAGCTTGAAAAAGGTAAAAATTAAAGTGTACAATTTTATTTTTAAGTTAACAATTTAAAATTAACAAATTTCAATTTAAAATTTACATGTTTAACTGTTAATTTTATATTTTGCAGAAATTTACAATGATTTGATATTAACATTTTTTCATGTTGATTTTACATTGCGGTTTTTTTCTGTGTGCATCATTCGTCGTACCAGAACCTCCAATTTTTAGAAGACCGACACGAAGTCCACATTGTACACAAAACTCATTTTGAATTCATTATTTTTTTGTTACTTCTTTGTTTTTATTAGATCGTATCCGTCATGTTTTAACATCGACTTTGTAGCATACGTTTAAAAAAATTAAAAAAAACTGATTCTAATCCGTTTTAATTCCGTTTTTATATGATTACCTTCGCCAGAATTCAATATTGTTGTTATAACTTCCTTTTGCATCTCAACTATTCTTGTTGCCATGTGCGTTAACAGAACTTATAAGCGAACTTTTGCGGTATTTTCACATAAAATTGTGCTTTCAGGTCAACATTTAATTTTTAAAGAAATCATTTTATGGTAGGATAGAAATATGATTTCAGAGTTTCTTTCCTTTCGAACATAGCTTTCTAATCTTTGATGGTCTTGTTGGACTTTTGAGTAACTCTTTAAGAACATTGTCTAAATCTCCTTTTACGATTTACGAGCCGACGTCATTGCAGGTAGGATAAGCTGATCAGAGTCATTATATTTTGTTGTAGAAAGCTCTTCTTTTGCTACGCTCACACATTTCGGAAAATGTCAATCGTGGACGACCAAGCTCTAATGAACTTGCATCGTCCAGATTTCTTTTTGTCTGCAGCTCAAATTATGTTTCTGATTCAACCAATCAATTGTCGCGAAACCTATCTAATCTTATATGGTATCTTTCCCATTTATATGATATGTATTCGTTTAAATCATTAGAAATAGTTTTGTTTTCAATGTTTTTCAAATATGTTACTTAAAACATCATCGTTTGCATTCAAAAGTTCGGAGTTTTGAAAAAAATAAATAAAAAATTAAATTTTCTCATAATAAAGTGCAAAAATTCACAAAAAAGCTAAGTGGAAACAAAATTACCACATCCTGGTACTCATTTCTGAATGTATCATCTTAGCAAAAGGTGACAAATTTTTTATAGGTTTATAAAAAGTTGGTAAATACAACTATTTTATTGATTAGGTTATAACAATAAACTTTTTATCTATCGTAGCATAGTTTTTTTTTTGTTTAAATTAGTTTACTTTCTTTTCCAAAATAAAATTATTTTATTAATTTTTTTTATGCGCATTTCCTGAGCTATATAAATAAAAAGAAATTTTAAAATTAAATTTGCGCATATTTCAAAAAGTAGATCTAATTTTTAAATTTGATGTTCTCATTCGTAATCTTCATCTTAAAATCCATCAGAATTTGTAGGCCGCATGTCCATTGCATTTTGTGTTGTAATATTTTATAGGTAATTCTAAATTTATTAACGTCCTAATAAATAAATAGTTTTGGTTGAATTACAACCAATATTTTTCTCCTTTCAAAAAATTGTGTCAGCAATCCAAAAATATATTTCATACTGATTGATAATTTTTCAAACTCATAAATGACTGGAAAATTAGAATTTACTATATTTTAAAAATGACAAACACTTTCATATTACTTCAACTCCTTTAACAAAGTGTTTTCAAAAGCAAAAACATCGATATAATGCTTCTCTCCGAAACTCATTTAACCCCAAGAAGTTTATTTTTAATTCGTGGATACACTATGTTTGATAAAAGGGACCCGAGAGACTGAGCATGTGGATGCTCTGCCATTCTCATAAAATCTCGTCTAAAGCATTTTTAAATATGTGATATACGTGAAAATTATATACAGCCTACGACAATATGTTTTGAGGAATTTGATAATAACATAGTGATCTCGTCGGTTTCTATTTTCTATGACGGAGATTCAGTGCACATAATTCTACAAACCATTACCCTACATTCTGGAAGCTGGCCAAGCATACCTTTTGGGAGTACGACTAATTACCCTGAGGGGCCATGTTTTGTTTGATACAATTTCTAAAATGGGTATGAATGTGTCTCATGTGGAGAACCTACTTATTGGTCAGCAGATCGGCAAAAAATACCCGATCTTACTGATTTTGGCGCAACAAAGGGAGTTCCCAGGAACCTGATGTGTCTACTCCTCGTTGCGACTCTCCTCTGATCACACACCCACTATAGTTACTATTATGAACCCCCGAGAAATTGTATCACGCACTGGTGACTTAGCATTGACAGACAGGATAACGGAATGGCTGAAATCTCTAACATGCTGCGCTACTAACCCCCCCCCCCCCCCCCCCCCCCCAAAACACAACAGACAAAATGCAAAAAGATCCTGATCCTCACAATTTTTTTCATTTAAAAAACTTAGTGTTTACTATTCGTTAGTAACATTTAATTATGATCCCGAGCCTGATAAAATTTAAAGAATATATAATTTTTCAAAAAATAATTAATTATTTTCATACAGATTTTGTTTTTATTTAACAATAAAAAAACATAAATAAAGAAAAAAAATTGCAATTCATATTTCATTGTAAGTACATTCTTAAATAAATAATATCTAACTAATGCTTTGATTTATACATAAAATGTTTAAATAAAAGGCATTGTTATATATTATTAAGCATTATTAAGTTCAAATGTTCGATCAACCGACTAACCCAGCGTTTACACATGCCACTTGAAGTTCGAAAAGCTCAATGCACTCACGACTTTTTCTTATATACTCACATTTTTGGCAATGGCAGCAAATTTTGTATGAGAGTAAAATTTAACATTTGCATGCCACTAACTATTTTCCTATTAAACACTCGCATGTGTAAACAATAAAGCAAATGGCAAGAGATTCGACTATTTCGAAGAATTTTTTTGTTGATAATACGTATACAACATTTGCATGCCACTACTTGCATGTGTAAAGGCAGGGTGAAACGTTTAACAACATGATGCTGTTTTTATTCAACTGTTTTGTTGTGATTAAATGTAAATAAAACATGACATTACGATTCAAACTGATCCGAATTTCGCGCTCAGTAACATGATGCTGACTTTATTCAAAAGTGAATATTGTTGAGTGATTAAATGTGAATAAGGATTTTAGAGTATGATTAAATTAAGAAAAAAAATGATTTTGCAGTTCTCTGCTGCTGGATTAGCACACCTAAACTTATCATACTAAAAATAGGTACAAATCTTGTTATTTGTTTAAATTAAATTTTAACTTCTCTGTTTCCAGAAGCACAATAAAACACACACAACAATCAGTATAAACACTTGAATTATTTTATAATACATTACATTTATACATTTTTTTATATATTTTTAACTAAATTCAATGATAAATACGAACAATAAGAATAGTTCGTCTAATGGCATATCGAACGATTGAAATAATTGCCATATGATCGAAATTGTCAAAGGCGATTGAAACAACTTTCTAAGCTGTTCTTAGCTGTCATTTAATGTACTACAGGAAGTTCTGTTTTTAACAGGTTTTTCCGGATTGTTATAGACAAGCTAACAATACATACGTTTTTGCATAAACAAAAAGACAAATCAGCTGATTCGTTAGGTACAAGTTGATGCTGCATTTTAAATAAAAATTAAGTTAGTACCATGGACAAAATAAGGACAGATTTTTATGATTTAAACCAGAACAATATCAAAACTGACGCTTTCATAATCAATGGAAGTCGGTATGAACGACTAAAATTTTCTGAATTTAAATTTCGTTCAACATTAGCCGTGTTTATGTAACGTTAAGCGGTATAACTAAGCGTTGGAATGACATAACGACAGTTTCCTGCATAAACACAGCTATTGTGTCATATAAATGTAAATTCTAATTCATTAATACAGAAAAAATTTATTTTAAAAATTTGTAATTATTACTTCTTCTGATATTTGTCAAAAAAAAGTAGAAATGGCGACAAAAGACTTTGCAAGTAATTCCTTCATCGTAAGTACTAATTTTGTATTTTGGTGACAAGGTGTAAGCTTTGCCTATGTATTATACATATTTGAAAAACGTGTATATTTAGGCGCCAATTACTGTTTATTTTCAAACTTTTTGGTTACTCTATAAAATATTGTTGCCATATGATATTATTTAAAAAACAAATACTCTTTTTCTATCTGAGACCAGTGTTGCCAAATGTGCAGATTTATCTGTTTTTTGTTATTTTTTTGAAGTGCAAAACAGTTGCAGAATTGTACCCCTAACAGTTTTTTAAATTAATATTTAACAAAAAATAGTAAGTTTGGTGATATATAATAATTTGTATTCATCCATATTCAATTACCTATTCTATTGATTTTAAAAGATACTAATAAGGAATAATGGATGCAATATACCAGCAACACAAACTGCAGAGGATTCAACGGGTAACAAACTCTAGAAAAAGAAAAATTTCCGATTACAATAAGTTTTAAGAAGAAAATACGTTATTGAAGCCGTGGATAAAAAAGCAAAAACAATTTGGCCTTTATTATATATTTGACGAATTAAGAGCCAAACAAGAATTTCCTACTCTATATGGAATTTTTTGGACGAAAGAATTAAAAAAAATGTATATTTCTGCACAAATGTTGTCTTGTGTAAACAAAACAAATGGATAATAAGAATATGTACTATTAGTTATACATATTCATATCATATACATATTCTTACTAAATTTAATTTTCTACGATCTCTATGTGTGACGAATTGAATTAAATATTATAAGTTATGTTTGAATGATATAATTTAAAAAATGTTATGTTTTTTAAGTTTTAATAAAATTAAATTAAAAATATTATTATTTTTTTTATTTATTAATTTTTGAAAATGCATATTATGTTCACCAAAAAAAACAGGTTTTCTTTCAGGAATTGACGTTTAACTTACACAAATATGGCAGCACTGTCTGAGATAGTAAAATATACATATTTTTGTAAATTTGCTTTTGCTCTCATTTAAACATCACGTGAAGAAAATATAAAAGTTTGTGAGTTAAAATTTATCACTGTTTGTGGGTGTATGAGTTAAATAAATTATCTCACAGATACTTTTTATTTAATCATAAGAGAGCGAGAGAGCTTGATTCGAAAAACTGGCATTAGCAAATTTCTTAGCATACGGTTAATTTAGTTGCTGTTTATAACTAGTCCGCACAACACGTAGGCGTTCGTCGTGAATAGTGATAAAGCAAAAAATAAAAAAAGAATTGTATGATAGAATTTACTTTTTCTTTTGTTTTTTTTTTTTTTAATTCTGCTGACACACAACTAAAACGGTATCAAAGTGTGTGTATAAAAACCAGAAGAAGCAAAATAGTGTGAAAAATTTGTAATACAAAACGGTAAAAAAATAATTTTAAATATTTAAATAAAATATGTGAATTAACATAAATCAAATAAAAATTGATATTTAATGAAATATATATTTTTTTTAATTTATGACAAGAAATAAACGAATAACGTTTGAAAAGGGAATAAGTGATCGAAAAATAAAAATAAACGAAGAGGGGACAAATTTTTATTTTTGTGAGAAGAAATATAACAAAATAATAAAAACATACAAGTAAAATCTTATTTATTTATTGATTATCATGCAAAATTTAAAATGTTTTCTCAAAATTAAATGCTATTGGTTTCAAAGCCATAGATACTCTAAATCTTTATTAACAATTTATAATAATAATACATAGAAATAAATGATTTTGAACTGAAATACATATCAAGAATTGTGTTGGATACATTCTTTACTCTACTACGCTCATTCCAACTACATACATAAATATTCTTGGGTGTATGGTCTGTTGTGTTCTGGTATGGTGGCCTGTATTGCTGAACTAAATGTGGAATGCCTGCTTGTGCCTTACCTGCTGTTTATTTGCTAGTTCTAGTTCTTTAAAGGGGCTCTTGTGTGTTTTTTTCTTCTTATCTTCATTTTTGCTACGTGCCGTAACGTAACTGCCCCACCCCCTCCCGCAAGCTCACTCTGATAAAAAATCAAAACCAACTTGTTTGCAAGGTTGCCATTTTAGCTATTTTTCGTCTAGATCTAGCGATTTCTTTTTCATCTGGCCTTAAAAAAATCGAGAGATTATATCTAGCCGGAAGACTTAGCCATTTATTTTTTCCCACTCATTTTCAGCTTTTTTTTTTTTAGCTATTTCTAGCCCTGAGTTTTTTAAAGAGACGGATAATTTTTAGAAATCATACTACTTAAACAATTTCGTTTTTTAAATAAATAATTTTCTTGATTTTTTGAAAATTTTGCCATTTTAATTTTCAAATCTAGACATTTTTGTGGATTAACGTTGGCAAACTTGCTTAGCAGTAGCCAGTTTGTCTGTTTTTGGATATACCCTATATCGGGTTAATATAACCGAATAAATAATTTTATGGTATTAAAATATGACTTTTAATTATATAATTAATAATAAATAAAAAATTAAATAAAATCACGGGATCTCGTAAAATACGGATTTGGCCTAAAAGCCTATTTAGATCTCAGACATAATATCATATTTAAAGCACATAATGATAAACATTTGTGCGATTAAATTTTACAATCTGGATAATCTTAAAAAATGTTCATACTATTTTTGTACATCTCTTTTGTATAATTTTTTTATTAAAAATTTAGAAAAAATCTAAATCTGCCATGATGTAATGTTTTTTTAGAGCAAAAACCCGATGAATTGATTTTATTAGTGTCAAACATAATCTTTTTAAGCAATCACAATATTCATAAAAGTAAGAATAGACAGAATAGAATCATACTCTGTGAGATTACAAATTTAATATTATATGATTTCTGTTCTTTAATTTTAATTTACTGCAATATCTGAGATAACTTGCCTGAATTTGTCGCCGAAACCAAAAGAAATAAGATTTTTTTCTTTTAATTGTTCCGTCTAAAATGCTTTGAATGATAGGTTTGTCGAAGAACAATTTTTGTGATAGCTTTACTTTTGAGGTCCAGTTGGTCGATGTTTGAGTACGAAAATCACAAATTCAATAAAAAAAGTTATTAAATTCCCTGTGATGACGATTTTTGCAATTCGATCGCCTACCCACTCTGTGTTTGGTACTCATAATAGTCTGACCGATTATTTTGCTTTGTGACGTAATCTTGATTAGTTTATTGAAAATAAAAATTCGTCCAATGAAATTCTTTCTGTGCAACAAAAAGTTTTGTTAAAAATGTCTGCTTTAACCGATAATCGTGTTATTTTAAATCGCCTTAAAAAATTATTTTAAATTCCTTTAAAACCATTTTTTTCTCATAAACGGTATTAATACGTTATATTTCAGGAAACAAGGTACCTTAAGTGTTAACATGCGCTATTCGCATATTTTTATTGGCCAAACGAGTTGGTCGTGAATGGGGAAATGTTTTATGTACTAGTAGATGGGTCTTCAAAAATCCTTTCATTTGATATCCAATTTGCCTGCAGTTATTTTTTTTTTTTCTTTATTATAAAAATAATATTTGACCACACTTCTTAGCCCCTAAACGTGATGCTGGGCCGCAAAAAATACATGTCTTTATATATTCCTTCATTTGATATCCAATTTGCCTGCAGTTATTTTTTTTTTTTTTCTTTATTATAAAAATAATATTTGACCACACTTCTTAGCCCCTAAACGTGATGCTGGGCCGCAAAAAATACATGTCTTTATATATTCTCCTCTATCAGATATCCGAATTTCCCTAAGGTCGGAAACACAAACAATAAGACGATTTTGAGGAGAACAATTGTGCTTCTCCTCTGAATCTAACTAAAGTCCTGCAAATTTCAAATTGTTCGTTTCATAAAATAACTTACAGCTGAATATCTCTTCTGAAGTATCAATTAAAGAACAACTCGAGGGTTTACTAACGCAACAACACAGACAAAAACACTGTTATAATAAACATGTGACAATTTTTAATAATTGTTTCTTAAGGCACAACTGCAATTAGCTGAAGTAAGCTTTGATTTAGTATGAAACGAAGGTTAAAGAATACAAATTTATAATATTAATAAATTTTGAATTTTCGTTACATACCGATACCTAGCTTAAGGCACTTAAGCCAATTGTAGTTGGGCCTTTAAATTTAAAAAGTAATGATGAATTTTAAATTTAAAAATGTTATAAGTTTTATTTAAAAAATTATTTGTCTCTTCTGAAAAGTAGTAGTCTGAATTTGCTCTTTTTTAGTCCTATCAGTGCTTAAAATTTTTTAATTTTAATTTACTCATTCGTACTCATTGGCTGTTGGGCGCTAAGCGGTAATATGCTTGGTTCTTAGTCACTGGTTTAATTTATTTTTGGAATAGATGTTTTCTAAATCCTTTCTAGTTTCTACAATATTATCACATTAACACAAACAACTAAAAAGCACATCAAATTAATATTTTTTGAGACAATTTTTGTGCAACAACCAAATGATGTGTAGAAAAGTGTTTGATCGATATTGATCGACTGAAGTTTTCCAACTTGTTGTTTTATTTTGCAGAATACATAAACTACTAAAGAACAACAAACTTAAAATAACAAACGGCCACACAAACAGAATAAAGGAGTTCGCAAGGTGTGCTAAGTGCGCTATTATTGTCCTATGTTATTAAAGAACCAGAATTGTTTAAACTTTTATTTCAAAACGATTTTCTGTTTGGGTTTCTGTTTGCTAGAACGTTCAAACGTACACTCAGAATATTATGTAGTTAACTGTTTGTAGTTTAATAAAAAAGTTTTCCGTTCCATTTAAAAATAAAGGAAGATACATTTATTTTTTAAAGAAATATCTATATTAACTTTTTTATACATTTATTCGAAATAATTTACTATCATTTACCGATTTTTTTCAGTTTCATTTATTTTTTTCATTTGTTTGAAATTTAATAAAAATTTACCCACAAAACGGAAACTTGTGGTTTATTTGTGTCCGTAACAGTTATTACAAATTTAAATTTTGTTTGCTATCTGTTTCAAAAAAAAAATATTCAAAAAATTTCAATTTGTTTTTTTATTTAAATTGGTTGTATATATACAAAATTTTTCAATACAATTTACAAGAACTTCATAAACACACATACATATACAAATACATTCACACAAAAAGTGTTTGTAACTTCATATGCATACATACATTTTGTATTGTACGAGTATATAAAAAAAATACAAAAACGGAAATAATTTCAAATAAATGAAAAAAACATTTATTTTTTAGGATTGGTGGGTAAAATTTTGACATTTATTTTAACTGATTATATCAGTTGTTTCTTACGGATGTGTCAGTTGATTAATCAACATTTAAAAATAAATAACAAATGGCATTTAATTTAAATGAAAATTAAGTAGACCGGTTTTTAAATGAAATATCATTTCTTTTAAATGATATTTTCAGTTATTTTAACTTACAAACTTTTTTAAGTGTAGGTACACATGTTGTATCATCTTATTATCTTTTGTTGTATATTTTAAAATAACATATTAACAACTCTGTTCTTAATGGAAGGACTTTAGCTGTGTTTATGTGGGAAGCTATAAAAGTTAGCTTCTGTCATTCCTATAAAAATTTGACTTAAGTAACGTTATGCGTTAACACAAAGCCAACTTTGATAGCTTGCCGCATAAAAACAGCTTATATAAAACTTAACACACTCCTTGTGAACCATCGCCTTCTGAATGTAAATATGTGTATGTTTAAAGAGCTAACTATATTATACTTTTGCTAGCTTAAGCTAATGTGCGAATACATGTAATCAAATGAGTATGACTATATTGTACTTAACAAACTTTTCGTTAAGTTTCATCAAGTGTCATTTGCTTAAGCAAACAGCGAAACTGACCGCACTTTACTTAAGGAATCAACTGTTTTAGAAAAACTCTTTATAAAAAAAAAAAACAAATTGCAATGTACGCGGAAAATATTTTTATAGAAAATTTAATTAACAATGTTAAAAAAACACACGTGCGTGTATAACAAAAAGGGGGGTTTTGCATTTGTTTTTCGATTAAGATGCAAGCACTGTTGCATTTTTTAGTACTTTTTTATTTATGTTTTCATTTGTTTCTTTAAATTATTTAAAATTAATATAGATTTACTTGTTAATTGTAAAATATTTATAAATTGAACACATTAAATAATATTTTTCGAAAAGATACATATATTTTGGAAATATAAGAAGAAAACAGTTTTTGCAAAAGTACAAATATTTGTAGTAAGTATTTATGTTAAAAAGGCCATTGTAGCCACCCAAAAGTCTTCAATAAGTTGATTAAGCATTTGACAGACTTTTCGTTAATTTTTGACAGTAGCTAAAGTTAGCAAAAGTATAATATAGCTTTATAAATAAAACAACAAAAAATTTGAAACTTCATCTAAAAATTAAAAAAGCAACATTAATCTGTATGTAATACACATAGTGACTGCATACATAAACATTTATAAGTAAAACAACATATCAAATACCCGTATATACAAAAAAAAGTTAAAATAAATAAATAAAATATTAAATTCTATTTGAAATTCTAAACACATAAAATATTATTATTATTGAACAATTGTGGAAAACTTTTTGAAATAAAGGAATTTCTAAAGAAAAAATTAAAGTGCAAAAAATCTACCGAAACAATATTGCGAGTGTTGTTTTTATTGTTTGTTGTTGTTTTTGTTAGTGGTATGCAATAAATATAATATCCACCAACAATAACAAGCGATTGTATGTGTTTAGGCCACATTTAACATTAACAGCGTCATTTATATGACCATTTTTTACTATTTCCATTTACTTTGGCCAAGTGCATGCAATACATTAACATTGAAAACAACAACAACTGAACTTAACCGGTGAAAATAATAAAGAATCACATTGTACGTTCTTACTTACGGTCGTTCGTTTAAATTTGCTACTGTTCATTGTTTGATGGTCCTTCGAAGTTGTGAAGTGGGTTCTATTCGTAGTTACACATTCACAACACGTAATATTTTCATGTTTGTTTATTAAATTGAATGTTGTATAATTATTCTAAAATATACAAAACCGAACTGAACTGAACGATCGATCGATAGATAGATACATATTTGTATGGATGGATAGACAAGGCACTCAGACAAAATCTAGCTAACAACAAATAATATTTTAAAACTTGTTGTTAGACATCAACTTCTTGTTTTTTTTTGTACTTAATAAAAAGAAAAAAACTTAAATAACAATTTATTATAATACATTGTTTTATATACAATACAGGGGTGGTATAATAACTGCCAGGTCTAGAACGGAAGGCTGTGTTTTAGAGTTATAATATTTATTGTCCTACCATTTTATATATCAATCATTTTGAACTAATAGCTATTTTACGAAATTAGTTTCAGAAGTACAGATATAAAAAATTTGGACAATAGAGAGGTTCTAAATTCTGGGCAAGCAGTCATGAGTGATCGAAATTCATGACAAACGTTCGAATCTTTCACTTTTTGGATTCTTTTATTCAATATCGAGTCTGTCAAATTTTTTTGAGGGACATTTGCACTCGAAAGAAAACTATAAAACTATTCTTATTAGCTTTATTCTTAAAATGGTTGGCAAACACTAACACTAAAATACTATTAACGATTCAAAACCCTTTCAAAGGGCTATCGGTAATTGCTAATAAAAATACTACTAAAGATATATTCAAACGCCTTTTAAATGTTTGGCTAAAGTGTTTGGCTAAAGTGTTTGGCTAAAGTGATTGATTTGGAGTCTTTCAAATTGTATTCCAATCATTATTGTTTCTCTTAAACACTTCATTCTGTTCGATGCCAGTTATCATACGACCTGTCCAGTTACATTGAAATGTACGTGCATGAATAAAGTTTAACATCATCCAACATTTTTTATACAATCTACTTAGAGTATCTATGGGAAATAATAATAAAAAGAATACAACGTGGTTAGAAAGTAAAAGCATTTAACAATAGCAAAAAAAATTTTCTTTTTTTGTTTTGTTATTTTCTTCTTAGAACCATAAATTCGTTAATTTTTTGAATTTTGGTATATTTTTTCGCATGAAAATTTCACAAAATCTTAACAAAAGCAATATAATCTAATATAATCTATTTTTAAATTCATAGAATAAAAAAAGCAAACAAAAATAAAATTTAAAATATCCCAAAAACAAAAAACAAACACAAAAAATAACAATTCGGATGTAGTCTAAAATAATTTTACTAGCAACGTAAACATATCAATTATAAATAATACATATTCAAGTTCGAAGAACAACATCTACTCCTTTAACAAAATATAATAATATTAATAATTATAATAATAATAATAATCAAACGAATCAATTGAATTGATAATAAAAACAACAACCAAATGAAATGCTAAACTAAATTAAGTAACAAAATTTGTATAATGATAAAAACCACCAAATGAAAAACTGCATTATAATAAATCAAGTAAGTTGAAAAAATCGAAAATTTTATATTACATACATTCTGTAAATATGCACGTGTTTATTGAATTTGTTTGCAATTATATATTTTTTATAACAATTTTACAAGTAGCCAGCTAAGTAACAATATTTTTATTTGTTCTAAAAGACCCATCTTTAACACTGTCCTACAAAGGTATACATAAGATACATGATTTAGAGTAGAATTGTATCACATTGATGAGTAATAAATTTTGTGGAACAGGTCATGATGTTTGTAACTACCAACAATGAAGGGCATATATTATACCGATTGACTCCGAATCACTTTCTGAGTCGATTTAGCGATGTCTGTGAAGTGACGCCCCTTGCAATAAAAATTGGTATACATGTTTGTATTTTCCCAAAGAAGAACCCTTTTGAAATTAGTTAAAATCGGCTTAACCAAGTCGCCAATTTTATTATTAACAAAATATGAACAAAATTGTACTGTGGTGTAGGTTATTATTTTTTATTTAAAATATCGATACAAAATAAGCACAATTTTTAGCAAAATCGGCATTCTTTCAAGAAAAAATAATGCTGTTAGCATAAAAATGAATTCAATATTTCTCCCAATGTCTAAAAATGTATTTTCATGTGTAATAATATCGCGAATACAAATGGTATATCTTTAGCTGAAAAGCAAAAGATATTAAATTTGTTTTGTAAGTTAAGTTATTTTGCATTTCAGCTAAAAGATATACAGTTATTTAGTATTTATTATTATTTAAGAACATAGAAATTATATTGGAATTATTAAATCCAATATATACTGCCGTTGCTTTAAAGCAACACATACTTTTAAGGCCCGATAAATTTAGATAGAATAGCGATATAATTATGCAATAAAAACCATGTGATTGTTTGAAATCTTGGATATACAAAAGAATTAAAAAAAAATCTTAAGAAATCAATTTTTGATATTTTTTTATAGTAGGGAAAAATGGTGTATCATGAAACATTTGCATTTTAAACGTCTGTAGCTCTACCAAAAAGTCAGTTATAAGTGTTTTGAAAAATCTAGAATATTTATAACTAATTGAGCATAAATTTAATGTATGAAGAAGTTAACTGAGTTTTCTAAATTTTGGGAAATATCGATTTTTCAATTTTTATTTCAATATACACTTTTTAGGTATACCATTAATTAAATCCATAATAAAATAGTTGTTTATGGATTGAAATGAATCGCCGAACAAAATCATAGTAAAAGGTTGCACCTTGCTTTACTTTACTTTGCTTAACGTTTAAACCCAAAGTAATTCGTTACAAATATTGTGATACATCTCTACTAATTTGAAAGTAATGCAATAATGAATTACCGGTATTGCAATATGTTGCTACTTATTTAGAGTATTTAAAAATAATTTTTTGCTGCCATTGTGTAAAGTAATAACTGATAAAGAAGGCTACAAATAATGAGTTTTTTGTATTGCATTATGTAACTACTTATAATGAGAAAATACGATATTATTTCAAATAAAAATATAAATTAAGAAAAGAAAATATATTTTTTTTATTATTAGTGCCTGATTTTTATAAATTTTTAATTGAACCTATTATTTGTTCATGATCATATTTTACGTGACTTATTATGTAGAAATTTTAGTCCCAATTGCTAACCACTAACTACTAATTTCAGTAATTTCTTGGTAATGACTTACTTTTAACAACACTTGTAAGCTTTGCGTAACCATTTACCTCAAATGACATATCCATGTTAAAATAATCTGTTGGTTGACCAAAGTGTAAGTACTTACAATTTATGTTTTCTTATTCCATTTCCCTTTAGCTGGTATCGTAACAGCAAGTTTTGCTGGGTATTTCAGATTTCTATTAACACGCTTTAAAGTGTACTTAATTGATATTTAAAAAAAAAATGTAAAATTTGCCAAATATTATAAATTACTTTCAGTAATAACTTCATTCATGCCTTTCAAAAATGCCCAACTTTCATACTTAATGTCGGATTAGTAATATTATTGCATTATTGTGAAAAATCAATTGAAATTAAAAAAAAATACTTTCGGCGTTTCATGGTACACCATCCTACTTTGTAAACCCAAATATATGGTTTTTGTAAAAATTTCATAAATATGCAAAAATATAAAGTTTTATGCTACACACCGCTTTTCCCTAATTTTTCAAAAGTTATTTAATAATAGAAAGAAGAGAGTTTTTTTATAAAAATGATATGCTGCTTTGGTTAAATTTTGGAAATTGTTTTGGGTGAGATATATTTGTTGTGCAGTATCTACTTTTTGTGTAAAATTAACAAGTCGGATCAACAAATTTCCGAATTTGTAAATCTTTAATATGCTTAAAATTACCACATTTTCAAAACTAAGCAACAAGTGTTGCCATATTAGAATTTTTACAAAAATCGTGAAGGGAAGACGAATAAAATTTGGTTGTTTGATTTTGTATTGATATTGTTGAAATCTGAAAGCGTCAAAATTCAAAATCGAATACCAGATTTTCTCCATTGAATCACAATTTTTACCATGTTCTTGGTTAAAATTCTAAGATGTAGCTGATCAGCCATACTCCAGGTAATACATATTTCAGGTTTCTGGTTAAATCTGTGTGGAGAGACCATCAACAGGGGGACTTTTCTCATGTTTGCACCTTACCGTAGGAATTTTCAGAAATCACGTCTATGAGGATATCTACGCCGGAGAAGGAACCTACACACCAAATTTCTACTTACCTAAACTAATCCCCAAATTCTGTAAATCCCCTGCGTTCAACGCCTCACTTTCTAACGCCAACGCGAGTGTAAAAAAATCTAATTTTATTAATCACTACGTCGTTGCGTTTGGCTTTACGTCGTCACTTTAATTGTCAAATAAAAATAATTTTAGTGTTACCTGTATCTATTAGAGTATTAAAAAAACCGGCCTTTTGAAAAAACCGGTTTCGGTTTTCTTCGAAAAATCGAATTTTGAAAAAACCGGTTTCGGTTTTTGCAGAAAAAACCGGTCAACTGGTTTTAATAAAAAGCTTATATAATTTGTTAATTATTTTTATAACAAACAAAAAAAGATATTTAATATGTAAAGTAATATAAATAAAAAAATACATTCTTTGAAATATGCAATTTAAATGTTTTGTTTTAAGACGATTTTTTGTTTGCTTTTGATAAAGCTAGAAGTGGAAATACTCTTTCACTAATAGTAGATGTTGGACAAATAGTCAAGAGACAATTATATAAATTTTCCAACTTTTCAGTTCTTTTGTCGCATTTATCAAGATATATAAAATCATTATATAGTGATGAATGATTTTGTACAGTCTCTTTTTTAGGATTTTGAATACTGTTTATTGTGTTATTTAGATCAGAAATTAAACTATTTGAATTTGGAATATCCAAAGTTAAGTCTTCATCGGAATCTATCAGACTTACATCTAAATCTTCATAACCAAACAAACGATTTTAAGTCTTCGGAAAAAATAAAAGAGACCAAGTAACCCAGTTGGTGATGTAATTAAAAAAACCGGTTATCCGAACAAAAAAGACCGGTTTTCGGTTTTCTTCGAATTCACAAAATATTCGAAACCGATCGGTTTTTAAAAATAAAGAAACCGGTTGACCGGTTTTCGGTTTCGGTATTTGAATACTCTAGTATCTATGCATATATGTTATTTAAGTTCGATTTGTTACATTTATCCCTACTTTTTTGCTATTAATAACACCAATGTTAACAGCTGATTGAAAATAATTTTTTTTCTTGTGTAAATATTTAGGCCGCCTGAAACCTAAACCCGCAAAAACATTTATGGAGCAATTTTTAATTTTTTTTTAATTTTAAGATTTTTTAATTTTAAGATGAGTCCCAAGAACAAAACAAAAATCAAAAACTGCTTAATAAAAATAAAATTTATTGCAAATTTATTACAAATGGTGTTTTTTTTTAAGAGTTTAAAAAAAATTCAAACCAACGCTCAAGTGATGATTTTGACATCTCAAGTGATTAATTTTTCAGCACGACGCACTGTGGGAAAAATGACCAATCTAGCTTAAAAAAAATATATTTTTTTTTTTTGTACAATTTTTAAACTTAAAGCATACAATTATTCTATGATAGTGACTACTAAAAATAGCATTCAACATTTTTCAATTGATGTGTTCATTATGAAATTACAGGGCTGTAAATGTATGCAATGAAGAAAAAGTACTTTCATGAGCGATTTCGGTTTCATATTTGAAGTAACGTGTTATTAAAAGTTCTACTGTGTTATTGAACATATATTTTTTTTTTTTTTTTGATAAAACAAGTACTAAAGAGTACGAGAACATGATATGTTTAAGTCAAAATGATTTAAGTAATACCCCTAGCAATTAAATACATAGAAGTAAATTTTTGTCAAATTTTCTAAATGTGGAAAGAGATTTAAAAAATGTACCACTAAATAGCGCCAAAATAATTTTTGAACTTGAAACTGCACCTAATGAAGTAAGTGTGGAAAAAAAAATTGGGTGCTAAAGAGTGCCACAAAGTAGAATTTTAAATAATTGTTTATTCAAATATTACTTGTGGGTTATATTCAAGTGTTTTCATATAAATTATTTTTTTTGAATTGTAAAGAAACATTAAATTTTTTTTTATTAGTAAGTTATAGAGAATAAAAATTGAGAAATTCCACTGAGCCAGCAGGATAGAATACTTAGTATTTTCGGTTGGCGCTACCCAACCTTGTCAATATCCATGCTCTTCTTCTCCCTTTGCGGTCATTGCTTGTTGATGATTGTCTATTTTATATTGAGTGTAAGGAAACAAATTAACAAACTTGTAAACAACAACACAATTAGACTAACATCAACGAAATTTAACAATTTATATTTATCCTCTATATTTTACAGTTTTTTGTTATGAACTTTAATTCTTAAAGTATCAAATAACACAGCTTATATGAAGCATTTAATATCAAATGTTTGTCTTAATCCATATTAAATCTACAACTTAATCTATGTTGATAGTTAATGAATAGACAATATTTTGAATTATATTTTGCACTGTATCCTTGTGTGTAAAGTAATGGAATTTTATGAATTGTTGATCTGTTATTTTGTAAGTGAATAGTATAGTAGGATTTTAAGATCATATCATATTCTTTTTAATTATTTTTATTGTAAAGAAACATGAAAATTTTTTTTAGTAAGTTATAGAGAATAAAAATTGAGAAATTCCACTGAGCCAGCAGGATAGAATACTTAGTATTTTCGGTTGGCGCTACCCAACCTTGTCAATATCCATGCTCTTCTTCTCCCTTTTGCGGTCATTGCTTGTTGATGATTGTCTATTTTATATTGAGTGTTAGGAAACAAATTAACAAACTTGTAAACAACAACACAATTAGACTAACATCAACGAAATTTAACAATTTATATTTATCCTCTATATTTTACAGTTTTTTGTTATGAACTTTAATTCTTAAAGTATCAAATAACACAGCTTATATGAAGCATTTAATATCAAATGTTTGTCTTAATCCACATTAAATCTACAACTTAATCTATGTTGATAGTTAATGAATAGACAATATTTTGAATTATATTTTGCACTGTATCCTTGTGTGTAAAGTAATGGAATTTTATGAATTGTTGATCTATTATTTTGTAAGTGAATAGTAACTTACTAATAAAAAAAATGTTCATGTTTCTTTACAATAAAAATAATTAAAAAGAATATGATATGATCTTAAAATCCTACTATACTATTCACTTACAAAATAACAGATCAACAATTCATAAAATTCCATTAATTATTTTTTTTTTCAGTATTCTTGGAATAGCGGTAAATCCAAAAATAATTACAAACGCAATAGTTTTGTAGAAGCAGTAACATTTTTTATTTAATTAAGGTAACATGCAAATAACGCATAGAGAATGTTTTGAAGTTTGGCGAAATGCTAATTCAAGTTGGGCGAAGTCCATTTCTGTGATAAGTCACGTATTTTCCAGACTTGGGCTAATCAATGATGAAAGTAGTGAGAAATGTAAAAAACTAGAACAAAACTTACGTGGTTTGTGTAGCAAATTCAGCAAAAAATGGAGCGACTGCAACCGAACAATATCAGTTTTTGAAAAAAACACAATGATTGGTTGCCTGGAATTTGACGATATACCGGGTCCTTCACAATTCCGAGGACGACCATCTAAAAGCTTCGCAATCTCCGCTCCTGATAAAACTTGCATACCCTATACACCTGACGAAGCCTTAGCGCTATATATAGACGGAGACTATACTAAAAGTTCGTATATGCTTACACAAACAGGAGCTAAATGTAATGCAAACATTTATCCACCATACAATGTAATTCGTGAGGCAAAAAAAAAGCTATCCCAAAGACTCCTCATTATATGTTACAAACTTTTCTGCTGAAGTCAGTCTCCAAGCTCTGTGGAATACCAAAAAGACGTAATTAAAAAAACGATGAATATATCATCGTCTAAAAATATTACAATGATTTACAAATGGGGCTGTGATATAAACAAAAATGTCCAGAAGGTAAATCTGATGAGAATTTATTTGCAATTTGCTTGGTCCCATTGCAACTAAAAGAAAATGATACAATTTTGTGGCAAAATCCACGACCGTCATCTACCCGATTAAAATTACCATGATAGATGGTAAGGCATTTAATGCAATCGCAGAATCATCAACGCAATCATGTGGAATATGCGGGGCTACTCCCAAGGTCATGAATGATTTAAATAAGATTAAACTTTTAAAGCCAAATGAAACCATGTATGATTATGGACTTTCAACACTACATGCACGGATTCGTTGTTTTAAATGCATTTTGCATATAGCATATAGACTTGATATCAAAAAATGCCAAATAAGAAGCACGGATGATAAATTTGCCGTTGAACAAAGAAAAAAGAAGATAATTGACGATTTAAAAAAATATTTGAACATACTAGTAGATATACCCAAGCCAGGGTTTGGAACTACCAATGATGGGAATACGGTGAGAACTTTCTTCAAAAACCCTGGCTTGGCATCATCTATTACAGGAGTTGACGTTAAATTAATAAGCAATTTGGGTGTGATATTAAAAACTATGGCAAGTGGTTACGCAATTAATACCGATTCCTTTAAATAACTAGCTGAAAAAACATCAAAATTGTATGTTGATTTATATCCTCGATATAACATGCCATCAAGCGTCCACAAAATTTTAATTCATGGGGCTGAAATTATAAAATCAGCTTCTTTGCCAATAGGAATGCTCTCTGAAGAAGCAATGGAATCAAGAAACAAAGATTATCGTAATTACAGGAAATTACACACTCGAAAAATGTCCCGTGAGAAAACTATGCAAGATTAATTAAATAGATTGCTCTATTCATCGGACCCTTTAATCTCCTCACTATCAAGAAAATCTTCCATTAATTACCGATCTTTGGAGCCTATTTCAAACGAAGTTCGTGAACTGCTTTGTGACCCCATTATTCAAGAACTATACGAGGAAAATCATGGCTCAGGCTCCGAAAGCGAATAACTTTTAACCATTTTTATTTATGGAATAATTATTATATGTTTTATTATAAGTTTAATTTCTTTTATAATTTAATATCTTTAGTTAAAAAAAGTTTTGCCAAGCAAATAAAATTTGAAAAAATAAATTTTAATTTTAGAGTAAGAAATTCTCTATGTATTTAGTTTTATGTATTTATTTTTGTTTTCTTAATTTTTATTATATAGTTAGATTAATAAGTAAATATTTTTTAAGGTCTTTAGAATATATAATTTTGGTTAATCAAAACAAATAAAAACTTAAAATAGCATTATATCTCTAAAATAAATATCATTATTTCTCTGAATATAATTTTTTTGTTATTATTAAAAATAAATATTAATAATAAATGGTTTGAAACTATGTTCATTTAATTTAAGCTCTTCGGAGCTACATAATACTAAATTTTACCCCATATATAGAAAATTATTTATTGTCAATAGAACTTTCCTTATGGTGCACCCTGTAATGACACAGGGTGTCTACGAATACAATAAATTAAAAGATCACTTCGTCCGCTACAATCGCTTCATACATTTCTTACTCCTCAGATCAACAGTTTTCAAGATACGATTTTTTTTAAGCTAGATCGGTGATTTTTCCCACTGTGCGACGGGGATTTATGCAATTCTAATTTGCATGTATAAAATTTTAAGTAACGTAACGAACAACGCGAGCAGTAATCACCTACTTAGTTAATTGTTCTTTATTTAATTAATTTCTTTGTTTTGCATATTTTACAAATTATATATATTGAAAATACGATTTTGACTTAATGTCGTCAGTTGGAAGAAGTTATTATGTTAACAGATTTATGTTGTGTTCATTACATTATGCCTAATTAATCAAATTTTAACAATGCCGGATTTATAAAACAGGATATTTTCAAAAATGATATATGAGAGCTTTAAGCTCTTCTGTGTTTTTCAAATCTGGCATTTCTGTTTAGAAAATCTGAGTCTTTTGAAAATATTTCAAATTGACAATTTGAAGTAAACAAACTATAAATATATAGTTTAATTTTTTTAAACAAATTTTATTTTTCAAAACAAAAATTTTTGTGAAAATTATCATTGTGATTGATTCAAGTTAAATCGTGAAATATATACTTGGTGCTAAGCAACAGAATTGTAAAAAATAATTACATACATATTTCAAATTAAAAACATTAATAAAATATGTGAAAATTAAGCAACAAAAAATGTATTTTCTTTTGCCTAGAATAATAACATACATTTTTTTAATGACACAAAAAACCATTTTTGTCAAAATTTTTTAGTTTATATAAATATATTTTTGTGCTCCCTCTAAATATTAACTAATTTTGCTTAAACTTGGCACATAAAATAGAGTTTTTTGATATAAAGGAATAGGGACAACATTTGGAGGTTGAGAATTCCAACTTTAATGGATTTTGGGCCACTCTAGTGTACTTTTACAGGGAAAACAGATTTGTGGCCGCAAAAATTGTTTTGTAAAAAGCTTAAGAGCTCCAATATTTTTAGAAAATCTTTGACAAACTAGCTTATTTTGAAAACTTTTTTTGTTTGTGCTCGTGAGTCAGCCCATAGTCTCAACAGCTTATTTAATTTAGGCTCCGAGAAGCTTTTCCAACTTCGGTTAACTTGCAGAATAAAAGCACTGGCAAAACACGTATGGAGTGGTACCGGAATTCTGAAAAAACATTATGATTATTTTGTACTGTGGACAATTTCTACCTGGGTAGTAACAAGTTAGTGGTGTTGCGGACGATATTATGACAGAGGTACATTTTTTATCTACAAATAAAAGTATTTTATATTGTTGTACATACTTATATAGGTGAATGTATTGGAAATGCTTATTTTAAATTTGCAAAAAACAAAGCAATTGTAGAAATTACAGACGGATACACTTCAAATAATAAAACGACCTCGGAGATCCGTAAAAAGTAGCTGCGTGTTTTTTAAACGCCATTTTGGCAATAATATCAAGAAACACTGTCAATTTAGGGAAGAGGACTTAAATATGGATTGATGCAAATATCGCTAATATTGTAACATGATCATCCTACAATTTAAGAGCTAACTATAGAGCAAACTGTATTATACTTTTGCTAGCTTAAGCAAATGTGCGAATACATGTAATCAAATGTGTATGACTATATTGTACTTAACAAACTTTTCGTTAAGTTTCGTCAAGTGTCATTTGCTTAAGCAAACAGGATGGTTTTTGTTATTGTTTTTCGATTGAGATGCAGGCATTGTTGCATTTTTTAGGTCTTTTTATTTATGTTTTAAATCCTTTCTTTAAATTATTTAAAGTAAATATAGATTTATTCGTTAATTGTAAAATATTTATTAATTGTACATATTAAATAATATTTTCCCAAAAAAATACATATATTTAGGAAATATAAGAAGAAAACAGTTTTTGCAAAAGTTCAAATATTTGCAACTAAATGTAGTAAGTATTTAAGTTTAAAAAGTACATTGTAGCCACCCAAAAGTCGTCAATAAGTTGATTAAGCATTTAAAAGAATTTTCGTTAATTTAAAGTAAAGTTAGTAAAATTACAATATATTTAGCCCTTTAGAGTTGTGTCGTTCATTAACGAACTACTCCAATTTAACGATTTACTCAATTGAACGACTTACACAAGTTCACCATTATTCAGTCTTTTCCTTTATTCGTTTGTTTTATACATAAAACAATTGTATTTATTTTCAAATAAAATTCAAAAACATTTTGTTGAAAAAAAAAATAATTGAACTTTATAAAAAGAAAATCTTTTTTCTACAAAAGAAATTGGTAATTTCGGAAATCATTTTACAAATTTTTGACAACCGATTTGATAAAATTAGCAAAAAAAAAATTACTAATTTTAAATAAGAAGATATTGAAGGAAATGTTATTTCTAATAATTAAAACTTATACATACAAACTTAAATTGCCCTAAAATGTTACATATGTTTAAAAAAGGGATCGTAAGTGAAAATACCGACTCATGTCTAAAAAGAGGACATCCACTTAAAATAGCACTAAAAAGTTTTTTAGTTCTAAAAATCAGCCCTAACAATTAAAATTTTACCTTAAAAGTAAAAAAAAAATTGACTAAAATATTTTTCAAAACAGAAATTACGAAATTAAAACAAAATGAAAAATTCGTTTATGTTTTAACAATTTTTAAGATTGTTAAGCCTTTGATTTTTTTTTTAGTTTTGTATAAAATATTTTTTTAAAAATATATTAAAAATTTTTGATGGTCGATAAAAAAAATTTATTTAAAATTTTGTACTAATATAAATAATATTTAGATTTTTTTTTTTTTGCTGATTTAGCAAACAGATTTTAAATTCCACTTTACAAAAAGTCTACTAAAATTTAGTAGCGGTTACTAATTTTTCTACTAATTTGATTGTACTACACGTCAGCAGACATGTGTTGCTAAGATTAGCAAAAATACCGCTGGGATCAAATCAGCAGAATTTCCCGTAATAACAGCAAAATTTTCAGTTGCCATTACAGACTTTTTTTGGTGAGTGTAGTTTTGATAATACTTTTTGTCTATGTATAGTAAAAAAATTGATCTTCATTAAAACTGTTTCTTCCACAAAACAAATTAAAAAAAATTAATTGTTATAAAAGTTGTTGCTTTTATGATACTTTTTTTTATGTTCTGTAAAGTCAGATTTAAAAAGATGAATAGTGCGTGTAAGTATAAAAAATATTTTACAGTCTTGGTTGACCATTAGTTGGTCATACTGGATCAGCCTCTAGTAACGTATACAAGACGAAGAAACAAACATTTATGCAAATTTATATTTTTTTTCTGCATTCATGATCTACAATTATAATTGCTTGTTTCTTGCATTGTCATTAATCAATGCCAATTAAATTAGATTTTATTGGCATTGATAGAAAAAATTGTAATGTGAAATAAAGCCAATGAATTGGAAAATAATGTCAATGAAATCGTTTATTAATTGGTCCATTAGTCCCAAGTATAATTTAAATAAAAGTGCCCATGTAAACAAGATCAGATCTTATCAACTGTCGTATGTCTGATTGTAACAGATCTAATTAGATCTCAAAAATTGAGACAAATTGGAGAGTTAAATAAATATGTAGATATTACAACAAAGTCAAAATTATAACAAAGTCAATATACATATTTGTGCTAGTTTTTCAAATGTTCGTATCTATTTAATTGATGTGACAAAATTTTCAATTTTCGCAATAATTCCATGTAAGTAAAAACATTTTTTTGATGGAGTTTTACATATATTCTCGCGGAATTTCTAAAATAATACTAAGTTTTATGAAAAGCTTTCGGACGATGTTTCAAAGTCTATCAGATAGTTAATCAGTGTTACCTCGTTCGACCGTGTTAAAACCAACAACGATCCAGTTCGTTAAGTCAGATAGTTGTTATGAATTGTCAAATTTATCAAAAACTATCATTCATAATTGTAATTACAATCCAGTTTAATCCGAAGGCTGCTGTGTCCTATAAACCTACTGTACATATTTTATTATTGATTATCCCAATAATCTATATCCATGTGTTCGATCATATTCGGTAGAAATATCTTCGATGTGGCAACACTTAACGGTTGTTGACTTTTTAAACACAACGAAATTCATGTGTATTATAATTCTAGGAAGATCAAAATAAAAAACATGAACTTATTAGATCATAAAAGAAGAGCAGACTAGAGAGTCTTGTATGTACATTGTTCGATCTCATAGGAAACCAGCAAAGATATATGTACATGCATATGTTTATACTAAAATTCCGAACAAAAAGAATCACTTGTTATTTTCAAACAAAAAACTTTATTTGCTTGAAAAAACATACATATCTAGATAGAGAGAGAGAGAGAAGAGTGTAAGGTAGAGATCCAAAGAGTTGGAATAAGTTTTTCGAGAATAATAATTTAGTAGTATCTACAACTTTTAGAGGAATTTTGTCTGGTGAGAAAATGTAATATGTACGTGCGTTGTGTGTATCTGTGTAATTATCGATGGCTGATTGCTTTCAGTTTATTGTTGGTTAGTATTGGTGCCTGCCCCCTGTATCTATGTGTAAACTAGCTAGCTGGTTGTTGTTCGTGTTCGTCTGTCTGTCTATGCTTAAGTAAGTGGCGCCATACATGACGCCGCTGCCGTCGTTACTATTATTTCTTTTATTACGTCAGTGGCGCCCACTGGCGCCTGATGTTTAAGTAGCTACCTTCAACTGATTTTACAATTTGTTACAATACTTGGCTCACTTAACAGGGAGTAAAGTCGGTAGTAACTAAACGCTAGACAGACTGGTTGACTAGTCAACAAATGGAGAGACAGACGGAAAGCCAGACAAGGTAGTGGAAGAATGAATACGTTGATTACTCGTTAGCTTGACTAACTGCACGCAAACATATTTCTGTACTAAAAAATAACTTTACTTCCACTGCCAGTCAGACGCCGCTAATGTTGTCGTTTAGACTAACGACATTTTTTAAATCTATGGTACCCCACCTAAACTTATTTATGCCACAAGGTGTGATAAGGAATACAATTTAAAAAAAATCGTTAGACTCCTTAATAAATAAGTGTCTAAGACAAAACGAATTAAATGAATTAAAAAAAAAAACAAATGTCTAGTACATGCGGCGAGTACTCGTATTAGGCAAAGAACAAGATACAAGTTAAAACTTAAATAGAACTTACCAATATCAGAGTCTTAAGGACTCAATTCATTTTTCAATTACTACACTATTAGGGAAACTTATCAAAAAATAATTATGTATGCTGAAGAGAATCCTGGATAATTGTTATTTACCTATTTTAAACGGGCCTAAAAAGTTAAAATCACAAGGAATATATGGGGTGGACCAAATAGAAATGAAACCAAAATTCGTTTGAAACTCAATACAGTGTTATAAAAAAAGTCCTTCTAATGGATTTGGAAAACTTTGATAGAGAATCTTGCTTGAGTGCAACGGTTTTGAAGGAATATTCGTGAATTTATTTCCAAACGGAAGTATAGTTACACACGCAAAAATAAAGTGCCAACTGAATTGAAAAGTGTATTTTGGTTGCGAGAACCAATAAACTCGGTTAGAACAACCATATTCAAATAAAATTGCTGCATAATATGGGTGTTACAACTAATATTCAGTTATGATAACCGATTTTTGTTGTTTGATTTCAGTTTTTTCAACTGATTTCAGTCGCAGAAACCGAATTTCATTTGGAAACTGACCAAATTTTTCTCTCTGTGTATGTATGGGTTAGGATTGAATAGAGAATCGTGACTTTAAGGAACGGAACACATAAAATCAAAACTATGTCACGTTTAAAGCTAAGTTGTTAAGAAAATTTATTTGCGTTACGAAGTTTCTAAAATGGCAGGATCAGAAACAATCTACTGATAACATTGTTTATTTATAATGGTCGCCGATTGTAAGGTGTTTGGTTGCCATAACAAAAATATTTAAAAAATTGGAAATAGTTTAATTTGTTATTGCTACAATTTCTACACCCAGAGAAAATATTGGTTGCAATTCGATCAAAACCATTAACATTTATTTGTAAGGAATTTATTTTATTTGGCATTATGGCATTGAAAATTAAAAAGAGGGAAAAGGAACCAAAATAGGATTCTATTCGTTTATAAATTGCGTACAGTATAAGCAGCCATTTATTAATGAATGTACTAGAACTACAAATATGGTTGCCCTGATTAAATATATCATTAAATTTTTTTAAATTAAAATAAAATATTCATATGTTTAAATAAAAAATATATCAAAGAAAATTAAATTGAGGTGCAGTAAGTAAGAGTGTCAATTATGAATCTGAATGCCTAGGTTCGATACTGAAAAAATCCTAAAACTAAAATTGTTCTTAAATGAAATTTTGTGGAACGTAATAATATTTATGTAGACAATAATTATTAAATTAGATAACTGAATATTAGATTTCACAACTAAAAATATAATTTAAAATGAAGACAGTTGTCGTAACCGCCAGAATTCGATTGGCAACAAATTCGATGGCCACAACTGATACTTCATATAACATATTTAATTAGAATATTGTTCTACATTAAGTCAAAACTCTAATATGATATTGTCATATTAGATTTTATTTGTTGCCATCCAAAAAAGTTGATAATTTTTACGATAGACACTACAATTGTATTTGAAAAGCAACCGTTCTACAATGAAAGCAATAAAATAACAGCTGCAGAATGCTGTAAACACTTATTCTAATTTTTGTGTTAAAAAAATATATATTTACTTTTTGGACTTTTAGTTAGAATATTGTTCTACCTTAAGTCCGAACACTAATATGATATTGTTATATTAGATTTTATTTGCTGCCTTTCTAATTCAGTTTAACTTGATGTTTATTTTCTATAGTAAAGGTCAAAACAAATAACTGTGATGTTTTAAAAGTCGGTTAATTTTGCTTTTGTAAAATTTTAATAACGAATTTTTCAAAAATGGTACCCCAATTTGGATTCACAAATATAATTTTGTGTATACCATGGATCAGTTTAAAATAAATGTTTAGGGAACACATTCTGTTAAAGTTCTGGTGAAGACAAGACTTCACACGTACACTGTTTCTTTAGCAAAATAAAACTATGTCGCTTGGTTTTTTAAAAATTCGATATTATGTTTGGCTTGGTTGCTTCATTGGCTGGATGTCTGTTTGGCAGACGGTCTTAATGGTTTGTTGACTAGTAAACTGACGACTGTCAGACATTAAATTTAATGACAATAAAAACAACAGCAACAGAATACAACATGAGAAAGCAAAACTCAATCAGTCAAACAATAAACAACGTCTACGTACTAAATATATCTGTCAGTCTTCTACGGTCGTCGTCGAGTCATTGTCGATAACTTGATGTCGGCTTATGAAGCCAATTTAACAACAACTTGTCTTGAAATGAATTTCAAACATTTTTGTTGTTGCTGTTGTTTAAATTTTTGGTCTTTTGTATTTTTATTATGAGTTCTTGTTTGTTTTTTAATTCTGGTAATGTTGTAGTTGCTGGTTATGTTTACTTATACCCTTACTGTAGTTGCTGCTTCAGCAGATATGGTTGTTATGTATTGCTGTTGCTTTTGTCTCATAATAACAAAACATTTCAGCCATGACATCAGGTCCAAGAGGAGAACACACATGCAATCATTTATCTGATAAATTTACCGTAGGCGCCACTTTACCTGAAACATGTAACGAGCAGTATATAATACATTCAGTCAGTCAGTCATTCATCCAACCAACCAGGCAAATCTTAAGGGCCATTGCAGTTAAAATCCAAATAAATAAAAAATTGTTAATTACTATGAAAATTGTTATCTCATCTTTTGTTTAATCATTGTACTCTGAGCAAAAGATTTACTAACAAGGAATGTCGCCTGGGGTCGACCAACAGATGATAATGAAACTTGGATATGTTGCAAAGGAGAAAAAACTAAGGAACACTCTTTTTTTTATATATTTAGTGATTGTTTCAAAGAAACTGTATCAATTTGGTAACAAAAGAAAGTTTTTTGAAGATCAATCCTATATGGCTAATACAAGGTTTTCAATCAAAGGTTTTCAATCAAAAAATATTTTGAAAAACTTTTAAACCCATTTTACGCCTACACTTAAAAAAGTTTGTAAGTTAAAATAACTGAAAATATCATTTAAAAGAAATGATATTTCATTTAAAAACCGGTCTACTTAATTTTCATTTAAATTAAATGCCATTTGTTATTTATTTTTAAATGTTGATTAATCAACTGACACATCCGTAAGAAACAACTAATATAATCAGTTAAAATAAATGTCAAAATTTTACCTACCAATCCTTAAAAAATAAATGTTTTTTTCATTTATTTGAAATTATTTCCGTTTTTGTATTTTTTTTTTTTTTTTTTTTTAATATACTCGTACAATACAAAATGTATGTATGCATATGAAGCTATTAACACTTCTTGTGTGAATGTATTTGTATATGTATGTGTGTTTATGAAGTTCTTGTAAATTGTATTGAAAAATGTTGTATATATACAACCAATTTAAATAAAAAAACAAATTGAAATTTTTTGAATATTTTTTTTTGAAACAGACAGCAAACAAAATTTCAATTTGTAATAACTGTTACGAACACAAATAAACCACAAGTTTCCGTTTTGTGGGTAAATTTTTATTATATTTCAAACAAATGAAAAAAATAAATGAAACTGAAAAAAATCGGTAAATGATAGTAAATTATTTCGAATAAATGTATAAAAAAGTTAATATAGATGTTTCTTTGAAAAATAAATGTATCTTCCTTTATTTTTAAATGGAACGGAAAACTTTTTTATTAAACTACAAACAGTTAACTACATAATATTCTGAGTGTACAAATTGAGATTAAACCGCTATCTATACCATATTCAAGTTTCAATTGAATCTGAGTGTCCAACGAAATCATTCCGATCTCCATAATATCTATACCACCTAGATCCTTACCAAGATAGAATTCAACTTTCATATATAGGCAGGAGCTTCTTGTGGAGATGTTGGACCGTGTAAAGAGCAAAACGTCTGCGAATAAATTATGTTTTTATTTTGTAAAATCAAATAATTGTAATTAATAATTTACTTAGCTGGATACGCGTTGAAATTATACTATTATGTATTTAAAAAAATTTAATCATTAGCAAAGATCTAATCAATATTTTATTTTTTCTTCTATAATTACAGAACATCTCATCTTTGGAACTCAATGATCTGAATAGTTTGTAAAGTTTTTATTTTTTTGTTTAAAATCAATATTATCTTAAATTATATATAAAAAATTATTGAAATCTTAATAATTTGCCGTTTTAATTTGTGATAGAGTAATTAAAAATAATATAAAAAAAACATTAACAGAATCCACAGAGGTTTAAGAAAGACGACTGCTCAAATTAGGGCTCGGGTAACAAGTGGCCATCTACGACAATAATATCAATAAAAATCAGTTAATGCGAATAATGCAAATAGGATAAGATCGATGTTACCACTACATTTAATGTCTCTCCATGAAATTTCAAAGCGAGAAGAAAGAACTATGGCGTTATGCGTCAAAAAACCTAACAGCACCTGTATGTGGGCCGACCAGACAGCAACCACTGCCGCATCGCCTTCCACATCAACGCCTCCCTCAACCTCGGGATCGTCTTATGATGACACAACTTCACCATCATCCAAGCTTAATTGGTTGCTGCGACGGCTATGGAGAGAGCTCAACATCAACGACGTCATCTTCGATGACGACGAGGTTAAGGCAAGAACATGTCAGTACCCCACCGCCGCCGTACAGTTCAGTACTCGAGTTGGATGGCTCCCATGCCGGACAACAGGACTACCTTCTGATGTTTCGTCAACATCAGACTTATGCTACAGACGGAGAAACGGAAACATCTGTCTCGGCGACGGACTCCGATACGGGTTGCGGTCGGAAGCAATGCCACAGCAGAGATGGATACAATTACGTAAATACTGGCGACATAATGCTCGTCGACGATTACGAAAAATTAAACGAGACCAGTACATCCAGCAGTTATCAATTGACGACGGAATTTCAAAAGAAAACTCGTCGTATGTCACCCGAACCTACAATGAATTCCAGACATTCGCCGACATCCACCCCTTTAGCCACTGTAGCGACAACAAATTCGTCAATTACGACAACATCGTTTGCCGCAACAGCTGCAAAGATCCTAAGGAATTGTTGTGGCGGCAGTTTTGGTTCATCCAATTCTGTGGCAACGAGTCCTACAATCAGCAACAGCATCACCTGCAACAAACTAAATTACGAAAACTCCAGGAGTTCGGCGAACAGCATCAGTTTTCAACCCGAATTATGTTTCAATACTTTGATGAAACAACTCAAGGCCAGTCAAATAACATCGCTGTTGAAAGCAGTCAAATCCCGATACGATCAAGTCGTCCCTATAATGCCAGTGAACTCGTCAACATCTTCATCATCACGATGTTCCATAACCAATTGTCAGACAAATTGTATACTGATACGAAGGGCCGAAATACTCGGCGAAGAACCATATGTGATAGTATGTCGCCTATTTTTTTGGCGAGATTTAAAAAACTCCTCCCAACTAAAACGTTTACCCGTGTGTCCAAACGAGCGCGACCCAGTGTATGTATGTTGCAATCCATTACACTGGAGTCGCATACTCGAAACCGGTAAGTCAGCAAAAACAAGAAGAACAAAAACTATGAAATAGAAAATGTATATACTATTGTATTTTTGATTTTACGACATTAATTTGAAATAGTCTTGCATTATTCTCACTAACAAAATGCATACAATACTGAATTGTATATAGCATACCAAAGGCTAACTATTTTAAATACTTTGAATGCGTCTATAAGCGATTTGGCGACGTTTTGCCAAAATCGACAGTATAACCACGCGAACTCTATGGCAACGTGTAGATTTTTTCCTGGCGCCACTTGCTAAAATTTACGCAAATCGTTTGTAAAGAATTTAGCTGCCATCGTTTACATACATATGAAACTGTAGTCAGACACACTTTCACACAACTAAATATGGAAATGTGTGCTTACTCTCGCAGGTTACTAAGGTTTATCTCTCTCTCTTTCTATTTTTTACAATTTCTTGCTAACTAGAGTTTTTGTGATTTGTAGCTACAAGGCAACTATTGAAGAATTTCATATTAATGGTATTTACGTTCATTTGGAATACTATGTGTATTTTTTTTAATTCGGAAAATATGCAAAAATTTATCTGCAGAGTTTCTTAAGAATTTATTCTTTCTGTTGGTTATTCTTGAATTGAGTACACTATGATTAAGGAAGGTCAGATTTATACTTTGTTTCTATAAGAAGTTACATTATTGCATATATTAATAAATTAAATCAGAAATTAGTATCCGTGATTACACACTTAAAAAAGTTTGTAAGTTAAAATAACTGAAAATATCATTTAAAAGAAATGATATTTCATTTAAAAACCGGTCAACTTAATTTTCATTTAAATTAAATGTCATTTGTTATTTATTTTTAAATGTTGATTAATCAACTGACACATCCGTAAGAAACAAATGATATAATCAGTTAAAATAAATGTCAAAGTTTTACCTACCAATCATTAAAAAATAAATGTTTTTTTCATTTATTTGAAATTATTTCCGTTTTTGTATTTTTTGTTTTTTTTTTAATATACTCGTACAATACAAAATGTATGTATGCATATGAAGCTATACACTTTTTGTGTGAATGTATTTGTGTATGTATGTGTGTTTATGAAGTTCTTGTAAATTGTATTGAAAATTTTTGTATATATACAACCAATTTAAATAAAAAAACAAATTGAAATTTTTTGAATATTTTTTTTTGAAACAGACAGCAAACAAATTTTAAATTTGTAATAACTGTTACGGACACAAATAAACCACAAGTTTCCGTTTTGTGGGTAAATTTTTATTAAATTTCAAACAAATGAAAAAAATAAATGAAACTGAAAAAAATCGGTAAATGATAGTAAATAATTTCGAATAAATGTATAAAAAAGTTAATATAGATGTTTCTTTGAAAAATAAATGTATCTTCCTTTATTTTTAAATGGAACGGAAAACTTTTTTATTAAACTACAAACAGTTAACTACATAATATTCTGAGTGCATGGATTTATTTTATGTCCCAAATTTCAATGTTTTTTGTTTGTCTACACGGCAGATACCTATTACTTGAAATTACGGGCAAAAGACGGGTCTGCTGATCCATCTCTGGACCACGTCATGGAAAATGATTTAGCTAATGAATGTTCGAAGAATGTCGTTAAGTCTGTCGGAGATGTTCTGGTCACTACGGAGGAACTATTCGGTATGCTTAGAGCCATATCGTATCTCTCTCTTTCTATTTTTTACAATTTCTTTCTGACTAGAGTTTTTGGGATTTGTAGCTACAAGGCAACTATTGAAGAATTTCATATTAATAGTATTTACGTTCATTTGGAATACTATGTGTATTTTTTTTAATTCGGAAAATAAGCAAAAATTTATCTGCAGAGTTTCTTAAGAATTTATTCTTTCTGTTGGTTATTCTTAAATTGAGTACACTATAATTAAGGAAGGTCAGATTTATATGTTGTTTCTAGAAGGAGTTACATTAGTGCATATTTTAATAGATTAAATCAAAAATTAGTATCCGAGATTACATGGATTTAACTTATGTCCCTAATTTCAATGTTTTTTGTTTGTCTACACGGCAGATACCTATTACTTGAAATTACGGGCAAAAGACGGGTCTGCTGATCAATCTCTGAACCAAGTCATGGGAAATGATTTAGCTAATAAATGTACGAAGAATGTCGTTAAGTCTGTCGGGGATGTTCTGGTCACTACGGTGGAACTATTCGGTATGCTTAGAGCCATATCGGATAGGGAACAAGATCACGGTAGATGGCCTTGACTACTTGTGAAGTTTCTTAAACCCTTTCGCAGTCGCCTAACCAAAGGATAATAAGTACTGCATTGTTGACAAGCAGTGTAAAAAGAAACAGTAACTTTATGGCGAAAACTGTTTGGCATTTATGTGGTAGCTGTTCAAATTTTAAGTTTTATATCACCAACGCATATTCTAAGTATTTCGAGGAAAATAAGACTTTTCAGGACGTCTGATAATGATAGTACAAAAGTTTCTTAATATTCGATTACCATAAGAACAGTGTTATAATAGATTATAAGTTTTATTGTGGACAGAATATTAAGTCGTATATTGTAAAAAATATCGAGCCAGACTAAGTACAATAATAATTTTTTACTGCATAGACTGCAGAGATCTTAGTTAAAACTGTATATTTATACTCAAAAACACCAATAATAATTTTATAGTAAGTGAGTGAGCCAATTACTCAGTCAAGCCATTTAGTAGTGTCCACTATTTGGTTCAAAAAATTTCGTTTCCACAAATTGCTTTGTTCTGGGAACTGATTGAAGTAATAGCACTGATGAAGGTGATATTTTACTAGCGAAAAAATTCAAAAAAGTTTTGCGTAATGGCAACCTTGTTGTAAGAAATGCATTTAAAAAATTTTCCTGGAGCAACGTTAGTCCACCATTTTTATAAAAGCAGAAATAAGTTTAGTTAACCAAAATTAATTAACCAAAATTAATCAATAAAAAAATATTTTTTGATACCAACTTTGTGCAACAGTTTTACTTGTTTTTAGCCATTATGCACCAACATAGCCAACTTTAAACACTGTTAGGTAACTAAAGATCCCCTCCAATTTTTTTTCCTTATTTTTTTCCATATTCAGCTCAATAATTTCCATCGTTTGAGTGGTATTACTAAATAATTTTTTATCGAGACAACCTAATGTAGAGTTGGTATTTATAACGTTCACATGTGTTGGCAAATTTTGTGGTTTTGATCCTCGTATTAGTTCAGTGATTCTATTCAACTGTGAAAATAAAGAATGCATACCTTTATAGTATCACCATTAGGGTGCAACTTAATTCTATGATTGTGACCAAATTTAGATTAGCTATAGTTTCTGTATTCCGGCAAAAAACTAATTCGCCTCAGCCAGATGACTAACATTGTGAAAATCAAAAATGACCTCCACAAACTTTTTGATACCAAAAAGGGGTTTGAATAGGGGTTCAGATAGATATCGTAGAGTGCACCCGAGAGCGTCAAAAATTTATCTTGAAGTAAAAAGGAATTGAAATCAATCGATCGAATCCAATATTTAAATAAGGACCTGAATATGTCGGATAGTGGTTATTTATCTCGGATTAGTGGCAAACAATAGATAGGTTGTCAGCCTGGATATCAGGATTGCCTATGTAAATTATTCTTAGAAGTGCATATGTCAAGTATTCTTACGTATTTCAAATTATTAGAATATTGTCTTCCATACCGGCAAATTTGACCTCAATTGTACTAGAAAACTTAATATATGGCATGTCTTTCAACACAAAAATATATTTTAAATTCCTATGCTTTTATTGTTGACATTTTTCTTCTTAATCCAGTTCTATATCAAATAGAATTTCCTTAAATTTAATTTTTTCATGAAAATATTCGTAATTTAAAATTAATAAACAATATATCAGTGATATAGGGTACTTTCTTTTTCCAAGGACCCACAACTTTATTGATTTGTATTGAATATTTAAAACTTCACCTTCTCTGAGTTTGATAGGCAACTCTATAGAGGATATAAAAATAATATTTCTAGAGGCCTATTCGGACTCCTAGATGTAGCGATGAAAATGTCCGATTTGGATTTTGTAACATTTTTTACGTATAAATAAGCCATGGAAAATTATATACCTTATAAAAAGTTTTGATGAGGTGAAACATATTTAAAAATCGAATCAGATTTGGCGAAATAACGGAGCATGCTTTAATAATGGCCAACCAAAGTAAACTGGTTTTATAAATTAAAGATTTATTTCAGAAAAGTATTTTCGTCTTTAAATCTAAGGTAAACCCTAATCTCCATACACTTATTAATATTAGCATGTTCACTCGTTTAGCCAGCTTGTTCATTTATTTATTATTTTTTTTTTTTACAATAAAACTTAATAACGTACAGCAAAAACAATAACAACACAAACAGCAACATCCATAACGACGACTGCGGTAGTAGAGAATAAGTTAGCAGCGCACTGACAACAAAACTCACAAAATATAAAAAGAAAAGAGGAAAAAAACGAACAAAAAAAAAATCAGCAAAATACATACATATACGAATATATATACACAAATATATATATTTAAAAGTGTGGTCTGTCGGTCGTTGGCGCCTATATGCTTGGCGCCACTTTACGTGGATACTGCCATAAATATGACGGCGACTACAACGACGACTGACTGTATACAATTTGTAAGCGCCAGAGAGTGTTTTAAATTGTTTAAATGTATACGCTAGCAAGTGAAGTGACTGATTGTAAGTTAGCTTGAATTTAACTTAGTTCTTTGGTTCGTCATATAGTTTTAGTTCGTTAGTTACACTATGGAGTGTCAGTCATTTATTTGTTTGTATGTGTTTCCATTAGCGTGCCTATCATGAATGCTGGTGTTTCTTTAACCCATTCGTACCCACTGTAACATATGCGAACGTGTAAATTTCGAGGAGGGTAACCGATGTTTAAGCTCAATAGATTAGCATATCACGTTCTTTGAAATATAAATATGTTTAACGCCTACAAATATTAATTGAATAAATTTCTCTCTTGGTGTACTAAAACTGCACTAAAAAAGTACTAGAATTTTAGAAATTCTTTTTGTAAAATATTTAAAAACAAAATGATAAGTTTATATTATTTCTAGAATGCCGTGGGTATTAATGGGTTGAATTTGTTTAAGAGGAGAGTATATTTTAGTTTCCGTTTGGTAGTGTAACCAACTAACAATCTAACTTAACAGATATTTGTAGTAGATTGACCGTAATTTGAAATGCTGACCTGGCGGCATGCCTGCCTGTCAGGTTTTTGTTTTGCCTGCTGATGCGTACCAACTATCAATAGATGTGATCTGGCATAAACTTATTATAGTAAACACGTAATAGGAAAAAGCTTTTCTTGTCTTTGGGTTTCGGTATTTATTCCCAATTTTACGCATCAGATCTTAAAATAATTAATTAATCAGTCCAGAAATTGAAAAGCCGACCTCGCACAGAGAAAATAAACTCATCGTCACCACCGAATTTTCCGCAAACTGAATATTTTGGTTGCAGCAACAGAATTATTTAGTTGTCCCAGACAAATCTATACCTTATACAATTGACATATTTATTTTCAACCGAAATACTGTTGCATTAACCGAATTTCGATCGCGACAAACAAATATATTAGTAGCTGCAATTAAACCATACGGTTATCAAGAAATTAGGTTGTCACAATGAAACTGTTTTCCCTGTGCGAGATAGACAAACTACATAAAATGTTCCTGGAATCCAGTGCCTGGATCTGTTTTATATTTGCGCAGCTTCTTCCTTCAGTCTTCCTATATCACTTAACTCCATCGATGTGAAAAAACATAACATGTCTATGAAATAGAAAGCTTCAATAATTTTGCCAACTATCTGTTAGATAGCGAGGAAAATCTGCTCTAAGAATTGTCATCTCCCGCAATTACGCAACTTTTCTCTATCCCTTTTCTAAAGAAAGCCACACACCAATTAGTAGGAAGAATTTTCTGAGTGTTGCTTCTCTTTAAAAATAAGGCAATAGTTTTTTAATTGATTGTTTGCTTAAGTATTTACATAACCGAAATCGTATCATAAATATCTTGCCGGACTGAAGGGTATACCAGCTAAGCGATTCTCTAACTTCTTTAACGATTTTATCGAATTGGTTAATTATCGTTACTTTTTAAATAAAAAAACGATTTTTTTACTAAAAGTATCAGTGAAAATGTTAGGAAATATAAAAACTGGTTATAAATTAAAGTGATAACGTAAATATTTATTTACGTAGGGATTTATAAAATAACATGTTTCAGTCCCCACGTTAGTGTGAATGAAATAAAGTGTCGGTGATTTGCTGAACACAGTGCATTAGTCTTTAAAATCAGCAAGAATTTCCGCGAACACAAAAAAAAAAAAATAAAAAATAATCATTACAACAACCGAGTTTTATCCTAGGTTAAATAAAGTTAGGTGAAAAAGAGGAATTGAATACTTTTCACACACGACTCTTGCCCATAATTTTGAATTAAGTTGAGACGACAGTAATTTTACTCTGATAAAGGAATTTCAACAAAAAACTATTTAAAAGTAGGCTGGCATATATTATTTTACCAAACCATTTTCCCGCTATTACGTAAGCGTCAAAAATTAATTTTTATTTTTTTTATAATTTTGAAAAACAAGACTTAAATTCAATATTAAAGTACTTAAAATACTATTATACTATATCTTTTAAAATTTATTTCAATTAGCAATAGAGTACATAAATACATATATTATGCAAAGTTTTAAATTTTAAAATGCAGTTACATTTTTTTTTATTTATTTAGGTACAATTTTTTTTTTAATTTTTAAATTTAAGTTATTTTGGATTACAACTTTTTTATACTCTCATACTTTTTCAAGGTATATAGGATCTCTTGATGTGCTTGACCGCTAATCCATGTGGCTCCATAGAGAAATCATATTTTAAAGTTTAAAAAAGGGTTAATTTCGATATATATTTTTTAATTATTTTTTTTTTATTTATAACAAAAATTGTTAAATAATGATTTATTGTAAATTTGTTGTTTTTAAATAAATTTAGCTTACTTAATCTTATTTTGATAATTAAAATAACTCAAAAAAGAATAAAATATGGGTAGATGGGTCTACTTCTTCGTGAGTTATCGTGCTTTTTAATAGAAGATGGCAACTTTAATGCGTTTTTGAAATTAGTGAGTGTCTTGGAGTCTCTGGTGACTAAACTCCACACATAATTAAAAACCAATCTAGTAATACATAAAAATATTTTCCACACACATATTCATGTTCAGAACATGACGCGAATCAGACCATAGATACACGACTCTATAATGTATATTCTTTTTTCGAGCCAAATTGGACCATAAATACAAATTTTTGGAATACCTCGACCACAGCACCACCCATCGGATATAAAAGTTATGCAAATCGGAGGACCAATCGAATATATGGTGGATAGATTTAACGGTTCAAGATTTATACGCATCAACGATTTTATATAATAAGAAATAATATTTCATTTGTTATGCCAATTTTTTATACAGAGCCTTAAAACTTCACGCCAAATAACCTTGCTAACGCCAATATCCTTGGTTCAGTTGTGATCACTGAATTTTTTATTTCCTTTACGAATTTATGTTGGGGCAACTGAAATTCTCTTTCCAAGGTCAAATTATAGTTTTTTAGCTAATTTTCTGTTATCACAACTGAAAAATTCGGTTAACACAACTAAATCATTCGATTGGCACCAGAAAACAGAAAAACAATTTCCTACAAATAACATTAAAAATAATGTTAAATAAATAAAAATTTAATGGTTAATGGTAGTTTAAGGTTCATCAAACACAGACGACCGGAGCACCGCTGTTTGCCTGTTTCCTCATACATATACATGATATTGAATTGCAGTTTAGTTTTTGTAATATACGTAACCACAAGTAGAGGAAGTAGTAGTGGATACGTTTCTCTTGTTTGGCAATTTTAACTTGGTCATTTTTTGTTGACTTGCTTGTTTGACTTTATTTGCGTTCAACTCGATGTTGATGATGCTGTGCCGGTTCTTGTTGGATTTTTACTTGTTCTTATGGTACAAAAGTTGTTTTCTTTTTTAATTTATGTCAACATCGTGACGTCGTGTGTGCGCTTCAAGGATGGAAACCATTTATTTAACAAGCAAACCATGCACCACTCAAGAGTATCATGATTTGTCAGCATTCATTCGCCAGAAGCCAATAAAACATTATCACATATACCTACGTACTATACAGGCATACATATAACATATATCTATCAACGTAGCTTTGTAACTACGAGCATTGAATGAGTAGCAAAAGGCAAAAAGATCATTTCATCGTGTTTAATACATGCAATATTTGTACTTAAATGAAAAGTATTTTAGGTTTGTATGGTAGAATGATGATGGTAAGAAGTAGGAGACGAGGTTTATTATAGGTAGGGATCATACACACAAATCGTGGTAAATTAACTGTGCAAATGGACTGTTACTGACTGCTGTGTCTGTTTTTCTTTTTGTTGTTTATAGTTTTGATGTTGTTATGCAGTGCCAGCGACTTAGAAGAGTTATTTCCTCTATTAGATTTCTGGAAATTTCTATCAATAATATTTTACAGTCTGTACTTATACTTTTTTAATTTAGAATTAATTCCCATAGTAAGCATATTTAGATGACGTTTTGTTTTAGACAAACAAAAATACAATAACAAAATACATGCAATACTACCTGAAATTATCTTTTAAAACACTAAGCATTTTAGAGCACATTAGTTGGAATTATAATATCAATTCGGGGGTTAAAAATAAAACAGGAATTTAGTCCTTGCGATAGGGCTTCTGGCTTAACGTTTACATTTCCAACAGGCATTTTAAAAGAGCCACGATAAGGACATAAGTCGATAGTTTTGATTTTAATAAGGATTCTGTTTCATAAAGGCAAAACATGTTAATTGTATGGACTCAGAAGGCGCTCAGACTTGACATTCTGTTGTTTTCAGCAATAACCGAGTGTGTACCATATATTTTAACTATACATACGCGGTTATTGCTGAAAACCACAGCATTGTATGTTCAAGGAAAAAAGGAATGAATATAAGAGACATAAATTGAAATTGACGCTTGAGTAGTAAATAGGCGCTGTCAGTGGAAAACAGGAATCGAAAAAGAAAAAATTTTGCGTTCGCCTTTGAAGAAGGTTTAAGTTCCTGTCTCACAAAAAGTATAATTTTGTCGTGCTGCGCAATTTGATACTAAATAATGCAAAATATTAAGACTTACTGTCAAATTATCAATCCTTGTTTTGAGTGCTTTATTCTCAATAGAGGCCGTCATACGATGACAAAATACACACATTTCTTAACGATATATAAATTTTCTTATTGGGACGTATTTATTTACGGATTAACTGTGCAAAAATGGTTACATATACAGTTATGTGCGGGAAAATAGGGACACTTGCATGCAACAAATTTAAAGTAAAAAAACACACATACATTTTGGAAAGAAACTAACAATATTATTTTTAGATTATAGTACAACAACAACTCTTCATTTTAAGCAACAATTCAAACTTTGTTGTTGCAATTGAAAAAAACAACATTAAAAAGTATTATAATAAGTATAAAAAAACATTGATGCCTTCAGAATTCAAAATTCCATGCATATGACAATCTGTTCCGATTTTCTCTATCCCATACACTTAAAAAGTTTGTAAGTTAAAATAACTGAAAATGTCATTTAAAATAAATGATATTTCATTTAAAAACCGGTCTACTTAATTTTCATTTAAATTAAATGCCATTTGTTATTTATTTTTAAATGTTGATTAATCAACTGACACATCCGTTAGAAACAAATGATATAATCAGTTAAAATAAATGTCAAAATTTTACCTACCAATCCTTAAAAAATAAATGTAATTTTAATTTATTTGAAATTATTTCCGTTTTTGTATTTTTTTTTTAATATACTCGTACAATACAAAATGTATGTATGCATATGAAGATATAAACACTTTTTGTGTGAATGGATTTGTATATGTATGTGTGTTTATGAAGTTCTTGTAATTTGTATTAAAAAATTTGGAATATATACAACCAATTTAAATAAAAAAACAAATTGAAATTTTTTAAATATTTTTTTTTTTGAAACAGACAGCAAACAAAATTTAAATTTGTAATAACTGTTACGGACACAAATAAACCACTAGTTTCCGTTTTGTGGGTAATTTTTTATTAAATTTGAAACAAATGAAAAAAATAAATGAAACTGAAAAAAATCGTTAAATGATAGTAAATTATTTCGAATAAATGTATAAAAAAGTTAATATAGATATTTCTTTGAAAAATAAATGTATTTTCCTTTATTTTTAAATGGAACGGAAAACTTTTTTATTAAACTACAAACAGTTAACTACATAATATTCTGAGTGTACCTTTTCCTTCCTTGGCTCCATACTTGGTACATTTATTTACATAAATATGATACAGAAATGTTTCCATCTATTTGATACAATGACCACTATTATATTTCCATTAAAAAAATATAAAATACTTATAATATTTCAAACAATTTTCTTACTGTCCCTATTTTTATTCACATTCGACTACAGGAAATTATAATACTTTGTTTTTTTCAATTGCAACAACAAAGTTTGAATTGTTGCTTAAAATGAAGAGTTGTTGTTTTGTACTATAATCTAAAAATAATATTGTTAGTTTCTTTCCAAAATGTATTTGTGTTTTTTTACTTTAAATTTGTTGCATGCAAGTGTCCCTATTTTTCGCACATAACTGTATATTATTGAAAGTATTGTCCATCGCTTGCCGCAACTCTCCCATCTTCCTGGCAATTTTCGGATACCGCACCGATAAAATTTTCTGCTTTTAAAAGACTGAATCACAGCCAATTAAATATATTCATGTTATTTCTCTATCTAATAAGATATTTTGCAAATGTAAATGTGTCCACAGCTTTAAAAGCTAAAAAATTTTCAACCAGAAATACGATCAACTTTATAATCTATTAAGTGAACTTGTATAAAGTAGGTATAAACAGGGAACGAATCGTCTTTTGAGGTAATCCAATAAAAAGCCATATTTTTTGCATTGTTCACATAAAGTGAAGTTCTGCTGGGACAGGCCAAGTGCTATCGACCTGGACAAGTAGTAGTCGGAAGGAGCAATGTCTGGAAAACTTTCCATTTCAGCGTTTCCGAATAGATCTTGACCAGTCTTGCAACATATGGCCGAGCGTTGTCATGCTGCAAAATCACATTGTCGTGACTTTCTTCGTATTCCGGTCGTTTTTGCTTCAGTGCGCAACTCAAACGCATGACTTGTGCACAAGCTTCATGTCATGAATATTCGACTTTGCGAAGGATGTTGATGGCTGTCCGAGCAAAACCTATGATTTTTTGCGCTTTGGTTTGTCGTAAAGGATCTTATTTTCATCGCCAGTCACAAGCGATGCAAAAAACCTCTTCTGTTCACAAGCAAAAAATCGCGTTTGGCATTCGTCCACAAAGTGAAATGATTCCAATTCTTCGTCTTCAAACTTTTTGGATTGAACCGGTCATTCCTTGTCTCCGAGCTCACAATCACCACTTTCAAAGCGAGCATGGCACCTCCGACACGATAGAGCATGCTCGCCGTAAACTTCCACTAAGATTCGATGAGTCTCGGCCGTACTTTTCTTTATATAAAATTAATGAAGAAGGACTCCCTGCAAAAACACCTTATCTAGAGCGAAATTCGACATGTTCAAGGTAACATTTAGTATTATTGTTTACGTTTCAACCCAATGACACAAGCTGCCAAAAACCTTTTAGCGTCGAGATATTGGAAACTGCAATCAATATTGATAAATAGATTATAGGCGGCCTCTGTGTAAAACCATCATTATTAATTAAAGGTGCCAATGTAAAGTTTTTGTAAAAAATCATTATAGAGATTATTTTTGTAAAAAATAAAAAAAATTTGCGAATTTATAACATTTTTAAAAATACAACTGGCTTCTAAAATATTAGTAAAATATCTAAAATATTTAATAAAATATCGCTAGATTTTTGGCTAATAGCTATTCGACAATTTTCCTGCTAGAGGCTGTATCTGACGAGAAAATCATGAAACGGCGTGCAGAGTTCCTAAAATATTTGTGACACAAATGTGATAAGAATTCGACGTTTCAGTGTATACAATTTACATTAATCCTCCCAACAGGTAGGTATTTCTTAAAAATATAACAAATATTTCAAGATTTACAGCCCTTCAAAAATTTGTCGATGCCATTTTAATCTAAAATGAAAAATTGGTTAAACTTTATTTTTTTTTTTGTGTAAGAACACATTTTAAAAAATTTCGTTTTTTGAGTACTCTACCAACAGCAACATCAAACAAATTTATATAGTGTCTGTCTTGCTTTAAGGACATCAACATTTAATAAAGAATTCATTTATTTAAATTATTTTGCTGATGATTTTGATGGCACTCGTACTTTAGTTTAGTGTTCGTATGTTTATTTAATTTTGATGTTTTTCCTCCATTGTCAGTGTCGTTATTTTGTCGAGATATATTCTTGGATATACACAGAAATTTTAAAATAATTTTTGCAATATAAACGTTTTTTGTTTGTTTTGGTTTTTTTTTTTGGCAAAACAGGTAGATATATTTGCTGATATGCCTGTACAAAAATGATTATGATGAAAAATGTAAAATTAGTAGTTTGTGGGTTTTTGTTTGTCTTTATTATTTCTTTGAAAAACAAAACCTAAAAAAATTATAAAAACAGAGCTTATGATTGTGATGATTTCTTGCCACTTATTCTAATATGAAATTCTTTAAATATTTCCAAGAAAATTTATTTTATTATACCGACTATAAAACAAACCACAAAAGCAAACACATTTCCGTAAAAGGGTTTAAAAACAATTTTCAATTCCTCTTCAATTTTTACAATAAAAATGTCAAAAAGTCATCATTTCTTATAATCAACAACATTTCAAATACAACAATCAATTTTTTAATGTTAAGGAAAAAAGGTATGAAATGAATTTTTTGTTGTTGTTTGGCTTTAGATTGTTTTCAAAGAATTATTAAAAACCTGATTTGACTGACATAACTTGGAAATGTACAATATTTAGTAAAAAGGCAATTCTTCTTCTTGTTATTCTTATTATGTAGTTTTAGTTTTTTTTTCTTTCTGAACTTCCTTGTGAAGTTTCTAGACTGACCATATGTTTAGATTTTTTATTTTGTATTTCTATTTCAGTTTTTCAGAAAAAGTTATATTATATTCAAGAATACCTTGTCCGACATATCTGAAATTAATTTATGATTCCTCAGCCAAAGATATTAAAACAATTAATAAATCTGACTTGGTGACTTCATATTACACATGTGTCTGTTTGGATCAGTTTATATCTCGAAATGGGAAACAAATTAAATTTCTTATTATATCTGATACAACTAACCGGCAATTAAATCAGTGTCGAACTGTGTTTAATTACACCTTTTTTTATTTTGACAAGAAAAACGTTCCGTTTAAATTTCAAGTCAGATCAAAAAATGGTCACCTAAGGTTTTAGTTTTGTTTTTTTTTTTGTATATTTTGTTCATCCTTGTTATTGGCGGCAAAGGCTAAAAAAACCAATGATCAATTCCAAGAATTGTAGCTTTTTTTACCATTGATGCATCCTAAAATTTTAGTAAAAAAAATAAGAATCAACAACAAAAACATTATCCGTACAAGACGATGACGGGTTTAAAAGCTTCGGCGCCATGTAGTAACAAACTTGTTATCATGACTGCAGTTCTGATTACTACCTATTATTGAGAATTGTTTTTGTTGCAAGGCAAAAAATAGCTGCAACAACAAAAACAACTCAATGTTTTGAAATTCGAAGAATAAAAATTTAACATAAACATTCATTAAATTCACATCCATACTAACACAAGAAAAGGAAAAAAAAAACTACAAGAATTTTAAGCATACACGAGGTATCGTAGGTATATATAATTAACTAAAAATGTGTGTATATAATTCAATTAGATCTCATTAGATGATAAAATGTGAATTAAAATATTTAACATTTTCAGTTCTTAAAAAAAAATTAAGCTAAGATGACATCTTTAGTTTAAAAAAATAAATGCCCAAAATAGCCTTTTCCTAAAACCCTACGATAACTAGAACTGAATTCCAATGAGAAAAACAACTATACCAATTTTGGGACCATCACCCCAAATTTACTTGGAATTGGTTAGCAAATTCCTGGGGTCAAATTATGGCATTCGTGATCGACAGAATTCGTTCGAAAAATGTTTTTTTTTTTTATATATAACTACCAGAGAACTGCAAAATCAACTTTTTTCTTGATTTAATCATACACAAAAATTCTTGTTCACATTTAATAATTCAACAAAATTCATTGTAGAATAAAATCAGCATCATTTTACTGAACGCGTAATTGGGATCAGTGTGAACCATATGTCGATTATGTTTACTGCAAATGTAATCACTCAACAAAAAGTCAGCGTTGAATAAATCAGAAAAAACAACAAACAACGCATATGAGTTTATTCATAATTACAACAAAATAGAAACACACTTCATAAATGTACATTAGGGTGGGACTTAAACCCGCTTTTTTAGAATTTTTATTAGTAATACAATACTAAAAATATTCTTCTTTGTGAAATAAAAATATTTTTTTTTTTTTTAAATTTAGGTCGATATCTCAGACTTGCCTAATCCGGAAAAATTCAAATATTGTCTAATTTTTTTTTTCATTTATTTTGATTGGAAAATTAGGCAATATTTAACTTTAACCGGATTGGGAGAGCCTGAGATATCGACCTAAATTAAAAAAAAATAAATTTCACAAAGAACAATATTTTTGGTATTACTAATAAAAATTCAAAAAAAACGGATTTGAGACCCACCCTAATATACATATAACATATATGAAATGTGTTTCTACAAAATCATCCCCTTTTTATAGATAAGAAACTATTTTGTATTAATTATAAATACACACACACGTTGTTCTGTTTTTTTATTTATTCTATAATAATTATTGTTGACCCGAACGAACAAGAATACAATGAATGGTATGAAAACAACCGTTGAAACCGTGCGTTGGCGTTGAATAATATGACATTGTTTTATATATATGCATTTCGTGTATAAATCAAAGCATTGGTGAATATACACTGGGGTGGGCCGAAATATCCGCTTTTTTAATTTGATTAGTAATACCAAAAATATTGTTCATTGTGAAAAAAAAATTTACCAAAATTGCTAATATCTTGGTAACTATCAATTTTAGGAGGTTTTAACATTTAACTTTTTTTGTAGAGAATTAAATTTACAATCAAAATACGTGAACAAATATTTTTAGACTATATATAACTTTAACCAGATTGGGCGAGCCTGAGATGTCGACCTGGTATTTCTAATAAAAATTCTAAAAACGTATTTTAGACCCACCCTAATATACATATAACATATATGAAATGTGTTCCATATTATGAAACACTGATTACACTCATACACGTTGTTTGTTGTTTTTCCTGATTTATTCTACATCAAAATAATTATTGTTGGCTCGAATGAACAGAATAAAATCAATGGTATAAAAATGACTGTTGATTATAAATCAGTGACAACAATTTGCACGTCGTTTGATTGATTTAAAATCATCAACGAATATGTGTGTTGGAGTATATTCAACGTTTGAACGCAAACACATATTTATTCTTGTGTTGATTGCGTATGAACGTTTTGCAATCAGATTTTGCAGTTCTCTGATAACTACAATAATACTAATAATGAAAAGACCACATTTAATTGTTACTTTTAATATAGGATCGAACTGCAACATCCTTGATGTAAAAAAAAATCCGTTAAATGTTTTATTTTCAGAAATCAAAAATAATTTCAATCGAAAAATTACGATCACGAATGCCGTAATTCAACCCCTGGACTGTGTAATTTTCATAGAATGATGATTTCTTTTTTCAGAAACTTGAAGCTTACTAAATGAATAATATTTATTTAAGAACATAATTTTAAATTCTACGAATTAAACAGAAATATTCATGAGTTTGTTTTCATCTATTTTCTTTTTTGTGTCAAGACTGCGATTTTGTGTTTCGTTGTATAATAAACAATTTTGCTATGAATTATTTTATTGGAGTATGATCTCATCATTTCAAAACCAAAAAACAAACAACATCACTCTCTCTCACTCATTTAATCAATAAATGATTGATGGTCAGTTAGATAGATCAAAACCAAATATATGTTACCTATAAGTCTAAAATTTCTTATTAATTTACAAGATATATCTGTATGATTTAGTATTTAAAAAAAGGGTTTCAGTACAAATTTGTAATTTATCCAGCATTAATGTTTAGAAAAGATTTAAAACTTCGTCTATTCTAGAACTACTATTGGTCCAGTAAAAACTAAAAATCTAAAGAACAAGTTGCAGAACACCTTACATCGCATTAGCATAGGTTCTAATTTATGTTCTACAACCGGTTCTTTTTATCAAAAAAAAAACTGTAACGTGCTTTTTAATAGTAAGTTTTATCATATGTAAAAATATACAATAATATTTTTTGATCAAGTCAGTTTTGCAAAACCTGTTATAAAAACCTATACCAAATATTCATCATGTCCAGATATTTAACAACAACTATGGTAAAAGCACCCTATCTGTCGTACTGCCATCCGTATTTAACCAAATACCGATTGATGTCCTAAATACAACAAACAACAACAAAAGGAAATATATATTCAAAAACTTTTTTATAACTCAGCAATGAATACTTTAAGAGATTTCAAATAAAATTATTTACCATATTAATTATTACCTGCAGACAAGCCGCTATGGCTTCGCAAGGTTACTAATTTTCATAAATTGAATATTTTTTAAAGAAATTTAAAAAAAAATATATATAATTTTCAATGAAGTTTCTATTTAATTGGACTTTTATAACAAGTGCTCAAAAGCTATAAGTGTCTAAAAACACGATAAATATTTGGTTGTAAAATAGTATGGCATGTCCATGAAAAATTTTACCCTTTTGTTTCTTTATTTTTCAAATTTTGTGGAAATTCTATTCCCAACAGTTGTGAAAATGGTGTCGTAATTTACAATAAAATGTGTGCGAAATCTAACTAAAACTTTATCATATAAAAAAGCTGCACTTAACAAAATAAAGCTTGAAATAGCTGGAAATTTAACTATTTTGGGCTCTGCTGTATTTTTTTCCTAATTTTAATAACTTATCTCCTGACTTGTAGTTCAATGAAACTAGTTAAAAAAATTAGTAGCCACGACTAAATTTTAGTAAATTTATTGTTATTTATACTTAATATAATTACAGTAAATTTTAAAAACCTTACTAAATCCATATAATGGCGTATAATAAAAACCCCATCACTTATGCCAGAACGTATGAACTGACTCTGTGCCTGTTCTTACATATTCGAACAAGTCTGTATTGAAACAACCAGCGTTGTAGCAGGCATAGATGTACATATTGTCTTTTGCTGTTGTTGGTGCAATTAAAAAAGCTTTATTTAATAGCCTGCCACTCCTTTTTTTTGCTGGTTTGGCTTTGTGTATTTCAGTCGAGGGATTAACATATTTGTGTAGATTTTGTTAATGAATTTTGGTGTGATATTAGATTTCAATAAACATACATTCAAACAAACACTATTATGTATGTATGTATGTCTGCAGTTATCTATAGTTTGAAAACACATAAATTTGAATCAATATTTTCTGTTGTTATATTTTTAAAAGGTGCTACCCAGGGCAGGTAACTCTGGGTTGTATAAATGTGACGTTAACAGTGATATACATAAACAATCCAGCCGTCAGTTGCTATTAATAAGGTCGGCATATACGAATTAAGTGTCCAATATACACATAGAATTTTGCAGATGCTTGCAGGTCTTTAAAATTACCCTTTAAAATACTATTTTGAGTTTTAAACTAAGATTCAACATAATATTCAATAAATTGTGGACAATAATGTAGCATAATGTGTAACATAATGTAACATAATGTGGACATAATGTAGCGTAAACATAAGTCAAGCCTAAAATCATGTAGATAAGTCAATGTGTGTATTGAACAATTAAGACGCATATGCAAACCTTACTAAAAGAAACTGACAACGGGATTGTTTATATTTCTGTTTACGTCGCATTTATGTAACCCGGTAACCCTGGTGCTGCTGTAAGTTGGTGAATATTTTTATTTATTTTAAATGACAACATGCCAATTTAAATAAAAATAACTCATTAACAGCTAAATAAAAGTCAAACTTCTTTTAACTGAAACTACGACAACACAATAAGTTTGAGATGACAATACAATTTCCGTTAATTATATCTAACAAGGAAGCCATCCCGATGGGCTCTCTCCGAACTTTATGAAATTCGCATATATGATAGAGGAGAAGAAAATATTGATGATAAATGCTCTTAGGGAAAAGTTTCATAAAAGCCGAACAATTACCAATATCGGAAAGAGATCAGACACCTCCCCGAATAAATTAAATAAGTAATAAAATATGAAAATTTGAAACGAAATCAACAACAATTTTGACTGTAAATACTGAAGACGTGACAAAAAATCAAAGTAAAAAAATTTTTTAATTTAACGGAAAAGCTTCATTATATTTCTTCAATTACTTAAACTTTTAAAAAAAATATACATTTTTATTTTTTTTTAAATCAATTGCGGAGTTGCAGTGAAAATTAATTAATATATGGGACCTTCTCCGAGAAAAGATACCTAGTGTGTCAAAAAACGGGTTTGGACTTAAGAGTGGATTCTGGTACCTAAAAGGGTGTAGAATAAGATGAAATGAGTTGGATTTCTGATAAAAATTTATCTACCCCATAAAAACGTACATCAAATCGATGTTCATCGACTCTTGTATATTTTCAACGGATTCCTCCAATTCAGATATAATATTGGATTCGGAAACATCATGCAAAAACTTTGATTTTCAGTTAGTATTAGCACCGACACTTTCAGATAACGTCATATCGATCTAATCATCGCCATAATACGAGTCTAGTCTTTTTAAATCATCATCAAAACTGTCAGAAACATCCATTTTTATAAAAATTACTTCAAATTAACATCAACTTAGTAACAAAATTACAAAAGAACCAAAATTGCGAAACAATTTTTGAGATATTGATAACACTCGTTATACAGTTGGCACAAGACTGAAGCGTCACTTTATTCTTTTCATTTCTTATAGTTATTTTTAGAATGTCCTTCGTATTAGTATACGCACATCAACCCTTTGCTGAGAGCGAACAGATAGCTGAGAACGAACAGAGCAGCAACAATAGCAAAGGTATTGTCACACTAAAAGCGAAAAAAATACGTCACCACATAGGCATGACGTCACCAAAGTCGGCACCCAATCATAACTAACCATACCAAATCGCATCTCCCAACTAAAGGTGTATTCACAGTGATAATGCGTTATGAAACTTTAAATGCGTTTTTCTCAAAACTTAATTTTCACACACTAGGTCCCTTTTCTCGGAGAAGGTCACATATATATATCCGAGTTTCATTAAGGTCAGAGGGAACCCATCAGAACAGTTTCCTTGTAAGCCATGCTTAATTGCTCATGCGTGAATTTTATGTCTTATTTAAGTTAAGCGCGTGTATTTTAGTAAAAACAAATTTAAGCATTTTATGAATGAGAAAAATATTCAATGATATTTAATCGAAAAATACAAAAAGACAAATGAATAAGATAAAAAGTGATGAATGAATTGTAAAATAAAACTCTTGTGTTATATTAGATTTAGTTTTATATGTCTGATCGGTTTTATAATATTATAATTTATTGCTAAACAAATATATTTACATATTTTTTAAAACGCACATGTTCAAAAACAAAAAGGCACTTCATCAAAGTATGAGAAATTGTTTGCTTCTAAAGCTTCAACCATCAATTCTATTTATTTCGGACATGCTATTTCCATTAACAAGCAATACCGCTTGTTAACAATAAGAAATCCGCCTACACAGAGAGAAGATTTCATAATGTTTTAGATAATAAATTTTTTTTAAATACTAATCCCTACTAATCCCTATCCACCGATATCTTCGATTTCTCTGTATTGCTTATGAAATGTAATTTTCGAAGGATATTATTGCAAAATTTGACAATTCGTATCATACTGGAAACTAGTAGATATGATAAAAAATTGTTGTATGTTCGATAATTTCTTGTTTTGAATAAAAGTGTTCAATGCTTTTAGTTTCTTTTACTTGATTTTCGAATAATTTATGCGAAAAAACTTTATAAGCTGAAATGCTCTTACTTACTTTGGTTCGATTTTTTCGTGTGCAGAGAACATAAAATCTAATATCTTGAAAATATTCGGAAGTAGCTGTACAATTTTATATATGAAAATAATTGAAAAAAGTCGAGAGTTTTACTTAAAAATTCTTTGAATTTATATTCAAATATTTATTTTGTTGAAAGTGATTGAAATTTCTTTACCAGTAATTAACTTGAAATTTCGTGTCAACTAATTTATTTGAACATAATATTGAGTTTTCCAATAAGGACTTGACAATTTTTTTTAAATAAAACGCAAACCATTTGAGATATTTCCAAAACATTATGATTGACTTGAAATACAATCAAAACATTTATGAATGGAACTCGACTTTGTTAATATGGCCACAGCGGGCACGTCGGCACACACGGTCACATATTTCGGCCGTATCGGCCGCTATTTCGCGTTCAATGTTAGCTCTGAGTTCTTCTAACGTCGTCGGCTTGTTGGCATAGACCAATGATTTGAAGTAGTCCTAAAGAAAAAAGTCTAGAGGCGTTAAATCGAACGAACGAGGCGGTCAATTGACTGGCCCATTTCTTGAGATAACACGCTCACCAAACTTACTCTTCAATAAATCGATTATAACGTGTGCTGTGTGGCTTGTGGCACCATCCTGTTGAAACCACATGTCGTCCAAGTCCATGTTTTCCAATTTGGGCCAAAAATAATTGGTAATCATGGCGCGATAACGATCGCCATTCACAGTAACGTGACGATCGTTATTTTCGACGAAAAATATGGCCCAATGACGCCGCCGGCATGCAAACCGCACCAAACAGTTATTTTTTGTGGATGAAGTGGTGATTCATGAAGCACATGTAGATTTTCACCAAACCAATAACGCATATTTTGCTTATTAACGAACCCATTGAGCCAAAAATGAGCTTCGTCACTGAAGATGATATTGCGATGAAATTCATCATATTGGCGCATCTTCTCCAGAGCCCAATCGGAGAACGTACGTCGCGTCAAATGGTCCATATGCTTCAATTCTTGAGTCAGCTTGATCTTGTATGGGTGTGTATTGGCGATGCCCAGTTCTTGAGAACGCCGCGGAATAGACTGATTTGGATCGTTTGCTACGCCTGAACGGCAGCGATATTTTCGTCACTTCGACCAACTCGTTGTCTCACTGGCACGGTAGCATCACACATTGAATATGTAAACTCAAATTTTTGCACTAAACTTGTTATTGCTTATCTACTATGGCGGAAATAATGACCGAAAATAATAGTTAACGCTCTTAAAGTTGCGGTCACCGACTCCGAATTTCGGTAGTTAATTTTTATAATTTGCATACGGAAAGTAACAGTTAGATGATCAGTGAAATAGTGCGTTCACAAATTACATTCAAAGTTGTCAAGTGCCTATTGGAAACCCTTTACAACATTATTTTCAAGTGTAAACCCAATAACCTATTTTGATGGAATTTAAGTTGAAATCAATTCAATTTTCCAATTTCAAGTTCTGAATTATACTTGAACTGTTTTGTAATTCAATAGCATACTCTAGCAAAAGGGATACTGGAATTCAAGTCAAACACATTCAGAAAAAAAAGTTAGTAGAAAAATTTTTAAACGGTTTTCAATCCAACTTTACTATTTTTGTACTGATTTTTAGTAAAAAAAATATTATTTAGCAAATCTTTTTGCTATTTGCATTTTACGAATTGCAAAATTTTTACAGGATATTTACAAATTTATGTTGCTAGTTTCAGAAATTATTTTACAAATTTTTTAAAACCGATTTGCTAAAATTAGCAAAAAATAACTAATTTAAAAAAAGTGGAAATGTTATTTCTAATTAAAACTTACACTTACAAACTTAAATTGCCTTAAAATGTTACATAGATTAAAACAAGAGCGGCTAAATTCGGCTATGCCGAATCTTTTATACCCTTCACCATGGTTGGGAAAAACTGAAGTTTATATATGGACATATATGGAATGGACAGATTTATATACGGACGCCTTTAAGAGGAAATTAACCATTTAGTTTGGTGATAAAACTTGGACTCTGGAAGATTTATGGTTCCAGCAAATAGGTATTTAAAATAAAAATTTATGTTTTGGGCATAACTTTTTTGTATCTGAACCGATATTTCCGAGTTATTTTTAGCAAATATGTTATACTAAAGATTTCGATCTTTTGCTATATAAGACGAATTCATAGGTCATATTACAGCTCTAAAATAATATATGAGAAATAAAATAATATATGAGAAATAAAATAATATATGAGAAATAAAAGGGTTTAAAAATCTTTTTAACATTTTATATTACAGCTCTAATATAATATATGAGAAATAAAATAATATATGAGAAATAAAATAATATATGAGAAATAAAACGGTTTAAAAATCTTTTTATAAATTCTTTTAAATCGGAGCAAAAAATAGAAATAAAACCGTTTGTATCAGAGGGTTTTTATAAAAATTTGGATGTTTTTAGCCTTTTTATGGATTATTTAATTATTAATTTAAAATTTTATTTAAATTAATTATTTAATGTTAAAAAAACAAAAAACAAAGTCTTAAGAAAATATTAAAAAATTGTACAAAAAAAAAAAATTTGAATAGACGGGGAATCGAACCCGCGCCTAAGAGAAAAAAAAGTATTTGTGACATAGCGTTTAGACAACCGAGCTATTGAGGTCATGCGAAATCATCGTTAATAGAATTAAATAAACAGTTTACGTTCATTAGAGATTTGTTTGGTTTTTATTTAAATGACAAATCTTTGTATGTGTTTGTTGTTTGTGTATAAAAGGTGAAGAGGTGAAAGAAAAGAATTTCAACAAATCGTTAAAAGAAATCACTAAAATAGTTGCACTCAAAGGGAAATTATGTATAACATTTTCTTAATATATGAGAAATAAAATGGTTTAAAAATCTGTTTATAAATTCTTTCAAATCGGAGCAAAAAATTGAAATAAAACCGTTTGTATTATGTTTGTATTATAGGGTTTTTATAAAAATGTTGATGTTTTTAGCCTATTTATGGATTATTTAATTATTAATTTAAAATTTTATTTATATTTATTATTTAATGTTAAAAAAACAAAAAAAAAAAAAGTCTTAAGAAAATATTAAAAAATTGTACAAAAAAAAAAAAGTTGAATAGACGGGGAATCGAACCCACGCCTAAGAGAAAAAAAAGTATTTGTGAAATAGCGTTTAGACAACCGAGCTATTGAGGTCATGCGAAATCATCGTTAATAGAATTAAATAAACAGTTTACGTTCATTAGAGATTTGTTTGGTTTTTATTTAAATGACAAATCTTTGTATGTGTGTTGTTTGTGTATAAAAGGTGAAGAGGTGAAAGAAAAGAATTTCAACAAATCGTTAAAAGAAATCACTAGAACTTCATGTGTTTTATTTCTACAAAAACGTTTGATTTAGCTGGCATATTTGATTTTGGGATTTTATTTCGCTTTTTTATTAAAAAATATTTTTAATTTCTTTAGCTTAATTTTAAAAATTTGAAGGAAAATAGTTTATACATTTTTTTTTTATAAATTATTATAAGTTATGACCTAAAATAGTTGCACTCAAAGGGAAATTATGTATAACATTTTCTTAATATATGAGAAATAAAATGGTTTAAAAATCTGTTTATAAATTCTTTCAAATCGGAGCAAAAAATAGAAATAAAACCGTTTGTATTATGTTTGTATCATAGGGTTTTTATAAAAATTTTGATGTTTTTAGCCTATTTATGGATTTTTTCATTATTAATTTAAAATTTTATTTAAATTTATTATTTAATGTTAAAAAAACAAAAAAAAAAAAAGTCTTAAGAAAATATTAAAAAATTGTACAAAAAAAAATGGTGAATAGACGGGGAATCGAACCCGCGCCTAAGAGAAAAAAAAGTATTTGTGAAATAGCGTTTAGACAACCGAGCTATTGAGGTCATGCGAAATCATCGTTAATAGAATTAAATAAACAGTTTTCGTTCAATAGGGATTTGTTTAGTTTTTATTTAAATGACACATCTTTGTATTGGTTTGTTGTATGTGTATAAAAGGTGAAGAAGTAAAAAAAAAGAATTTCAACAAATGAATGTTTTGTTATGCGTAATATTCAACATTTATATAAAAACAAGTAAGAGCGGCTAAATTCGGCTATGCCGAATCTTATATACCCTTCACCATGGTATTCTGAAGGAGATGAATACATCGTTGGAATCTACTACCTCATAGCTCTCCACAAACAAGCGGTATCCCCATTTATTTTTTCTTAAATGTCCAAAAATTTTAATCCAAAATAATATGTCATGTAAAATCTCAAATTTATATTTTTCCATATGTTTCAGCGCTTTTCTTGTCAAATTTGGCATTTTCTAGGCAAAAAAAAGTTGGCGACACTACTATTTATTTTTTATTTATATCATTCACAATAGTTGTGAAACGTATTTAACCTACATATTTATCTTCACACTCTTATTAAACAAAGGGATTTTACTGGAAAAATTAGAGGTAGTCCTGGTTTTTTGCTAATATCTCAGCCATTTATTAACCGATCTGTCTGATTTTTAATAGCAAACAGAAATGGATCACATGTAACAGAAATAAAAAAGAATCAAGTCCTCATCATGTCTGGGTTCTTCGGAAAACCCATTTCAACACACAGACGGACAGACGGACATCGTTAAATCAACTTCGCTCTTCATATGGACCCAGAATATATATACTTTATAGGGTCTAAGATCAATATTGTAGAAATTACAAACGGAATGACAAACTTATATATACCCTTCCACCTATGGTGAAGGGTATAATAACAAAGGAATTTTACGGAAAAAATTAGAGGTAATCCTGGTTTTTTGCTAATATCTCAGCCATTTATCAACCGATCTGGCTGATTTTAAATAGCAAACAGAAATGGATCACATGTAACAGAAATATATAACAATCAAGTCCTCATCATGTCTGGGGTCTTCGGAAACCCCATTTCAACACACAGACGGACAGACGGACATCGTTAAATCAACTTCGCTCTTCATAAGGACCCAGAATATATACGTTTATAGGGTCTAAGATCAATATTGTAGAAATTACAAACGAAATGACAAACTTATATAGCCTTCCACCTGTGGTGAAGGGTATAAAAACGGAATGACAAACTTTTATATACCCTTCCACCTGTGGTGAAGGGTATAAAAATGGATCGGAAGTGAATATACCGACGCATGTCTAAAAATAGGACATCCACCTTAAATAGCACTAAAAAGTTTTTTTAGTTTTAAAAATCAGCCCTCAAAACAATTAATATTTTACCTTAAAAGTAAAAAAAAATAATAAAATATTTTTCAAAAAAGATATTAAAACAAAATGATTAATTCGTTTGTTTTTACAATTTTAAGCCTTTGTCTAAAATATTTTTTGAAAAAAAAAAATTAAAAAAATTTGATGCTCGAAAAAAAATAATTTTGCAATTTTATACTAATATTAATTATATTTAGTAATTTTTTGCTGATTTTAGCAAACAGATTTTAAATTCCACTTTACAAAAAGTTTAGTAAAATTTAGTAGCGGCATTTAATTTTTGCTGGCACATCTTAGTAATTGAATAATGATTAAAAATTTATCAATCTAGAAGGTTCAATTTCATTTACCATTATTTCAGCTTTTAGCTTTGCTCCCAAACTGTAAAAGGAGCTTGAATTGTCTTTTTATTTCTAGGCATATCAGATTTGATAAGTTAATAACAAATTAAAATTATGTTCGCAATAGAATAACGGATTGTTAGCTTTTTGTTTTATTTGAGTTTCTTTTTTCAAATTTGTATTTATGTTTTACAACACAAAATTGGCAAATAATATATTTTCAAACACTTGAACTTGAATTTTACGTAAGTAAAATTTCAAGTATGTACTTGCATTTTGAAATACCCAGCAAAACCATGGTATCAACTACTTACCAGCCTATTTACTCGCTAAATTACTTTTGTTGGCGATGAGCCCAAAAGTAATGGGTACTCATTATTTTTTGGCTGTTCGTAAGCGGGAGGGTAACGACCACCCATTACTTTGTGTTTTTTGTAAGTGAAAAGGTAATGACCACTCATTACTTTTGGGCTCATCGCGAACAAAAGTAAATAAACCAGTAAATAGGCTGGTATTTAGTGCTTATTGGGAATACTTCTAGCAAATAAAATATACTTAAAAATACTTGTACTTACTTAATGGACCAGTCAAGTGACGTGTCCTGTGACAGGACCGTTTTCCACAGGGTATTTAAGAGAAACGAAAAATATTAGTTTTCAGATTTGAATTGAAAACGCCAATAGAAATATAGAGTACCAAACTGATTCTTAAAGTAACGAAAATACGTCATATTTCTCTGCAAATGGCAAATATTTTCGATGTTTTAATCTAATGAAAACATAATGTAAAAATTTTTGTGCAAGCATTTTTTATTTATACAGCCCTAATTTAAACTTTAAGCATATTTTTGTTTTATTCCTTTTATTAATACTGTATTAAACAATTTTGTTTATTTTTAGAAACTGCACCACCTCCATATCAAAGTCAAAGAATGAACAGAATCGAAGGTAATTGATTATTTTTAAGTACATATAACTATTTACATAAAGCTTGTGCGAATCCTGCAATGAGCACATATTGAATATCCTGTTCCGACTTCATCCCGGTAATTCATTGGTTTAAAACCATAAAATAATATAACATAAAAAGGTAATAAAAATATAAAAAATAATAATAAAACATAAAAAGTAGTACAAATTTGTTTTGTAGAGCGCAAAAATTATATCAGCTTAAACTTGAAAATTAAAAAAAAAAATATAAATAAAGCATAGGTTGTACAACAGTTCCACAACAGTTTACAACTACCTGCTAAAAAACCTGATCACTAAGCGCTCAATCTGAGCACTTAGGTAGCCTAAACAATTAATGCTACTTTTGATCAAACAGTGATGCATTTATTGCTGTTGCTTTTAATTTATTTTTTTTAAGAATGACCTAAAAACATGCAAATAAATTTTAGAACTTAAATTAAAAAATAATCAAACTATTCAAATTTTTTTTACTTAAAAACATCGTTTAGCAGAGGTAGTAATCACAAAGTGCTACAAGCTACCGATATCTGTTTCAGGGCTTTCTGCTGTCCGTTGCCATACTTAGGAGTATGTATTAATAATAAGTTTTGTGTGAAAAACTTCAATATTTACATCTACCTATACGAGTATATATAAAACACAAAAACTATTTCTACATATGCCCATTATAGACTTTGAAACCATCCAACCGATATGCCCCAACCGGCAATAATGCGAAGATGGTTTTAGACCACTAAAACAATGCATAAGGCACATTCGGTCCATTTATAAAGACGATTTTGGACTTTTCCCAAATGACAGCAAAAAATTATAAATAAATATTTATGTAACAACTGCGTTACTTATGTCAATTGGATCAAAAAAGACTGTTTAGCAGATACCAATTCCTTTGAAATCGACTTTTACTATAGTTCATTGATCACAACCTCATCAAAATAAAAACATACTTTCTTTTGGAGGCACAATAATAAAATCATTCTTGCTCAATTTGATACTTGCTGAAGTCCGATGGAAAAATGAAATCGCATCAACGTTACTCGATGGTGGGCGTACAGCGCATGCAGCTCTTCAGCTTCCATTAAATGTAAACTTTACCGAAACACCAACATGTAACATCGGTAAAAATTCTAACATAGCTGCAATATATAAAACAAGTTCACCTATTGTATGGGATGTATGCACTATGGCGCACAAGAAATCTCTTGAAACTCTTGACCGTTCTCTCAAAGATTTCAGAGAAAATGACCGACCAAGGGGTGGAGCTCTATTAGTACTTCTGGAGATTTTCGGCAAACTTTGGCCAATGCATGTTTGCAAACGTCATATCTTTGGAGACATGTTGAGAAACTTAAGCTGAAAGTCCATACCACGCATGCTGCGCTTCTTTGCGTTCTACGCGGTTGTCAACAAAGTAGAATCAGTGTAATTGTATGCTGCAAGTTACAGAGTACCAAAGCGTAGGATGCCTTGACGCGTATGACGCGAAAAGTAGGCCTACTTTCTACTTTTGTAAGCGTCATAAGCAGCGTACGAACAGATCAGCTGATTTTGATAAGTTATTTTTATTTTAAAAACTACACAATGGAGGAAAAACTAATTGAAGCTGTAAAAAACACGAAGTCCTTTAAATTTATTTATTCAACAAATTTACACTACAGCTGATCAAAACAAAAGCGTCGCATGTAACTTTAATTTCAGTAAAGCGTATAAAGCGTGTATGCGTACAAAGCGTCGACGCGAAAACGCGTGGTATGGACTTTCAGCTTTACATTAGCGACAAATATTCGTGTACATTTACAGCTTTCGGATATGGGCGAACTTTTTCCAAATGCAATCATCAATTCAAAATGTGCAGAAAGTTTTCTCGATATTGCAAACAAGTACAAATCGATTGACACAGTTATAGATTAGAAACAAGCTGTCAATTAACTTTAGAATTTGTTTCAAAATTGATGCTCATTCGCAACTTAACACATCGGCGCTACTTTTGCGATTTTAAAACCAATGGATTCAAAAAAATTTCGTGTGTTGATTTGTTATTGCTTTTTAATGGGAAAACAACGTTATTCGGACTCTGACAAATGGTAAAAAAGTGATTTGCTGACTTCAAAAGTGGTCGAATAAACACGGGTGACGCTGAACGCTCTGATCGCCCAAAAGAGCTGCTGATACTGGAAAACATTAAAAAAATTAACAAAGTCATTTTGGCAGACCGTAAATTGAAGTTGCAGGAGATAGCTGATACCTTAACGATTTTGATGGAACGTGCCGGCTTTACTTTGCATGAACATTTGTTTATGAGAAAGCTGATTTCGCGTTTGCTCTTCACCTAGACAATGCGCCGGGTCACAAGTCGTTGGCTACAATGGCTAAATTGCACGAATTACACTTTCAACTGCTTCCGCACCGACCTAATTCGCCAGATTTCTTCCCCAGCGATTTCTACCAGTTTTCAGACCTCAAAAAATGCTTGCTGGAAAGAGTTTTGGTTCGAATTAAGAGATGATTGCCGAAACAGAGGCATATTTTAAGCCCAAACATAAATCATTCTATAAAAAAAGGTATCGATTAAAAGGTATGTCGATTAATAAAGTCGAATTTTGCCAAAAAAAAAATTTTTGTTTCATTGGTTATCCTACGGTATTTTCAGCCGATGTGCTAGATCCACTAACACTGCGCAACGGAACAAGACTTGCTGTTAAAAGTCTTTCGCCGAAATTAATCGAAGTCACAATCATCAGCGGCAAATGAAAAGGCTAAATTCCAAGGCTAATCGCCAAGTGTCGCTTGTTTGAACTTAGAAAAATCCCGTTTTTCCCGTTTGGCTCCAAAAAAAGTTAATAAATAGACAAAATTTCCTTTTTTCCAACAAATAAACAAAATGTATTTCACACGCCGGATATCCGCTATTGAAATTATTTTATTGCATCAAACAAAAAATTAACTAGAATTTAGAAAAATTAACTTATTTGGAGAAAAAATTTAAATCAAAACGGCGCAAGGATACTTTTTACCAAAATTTAATAAAATTTTCCTTGAAATTAAGAAACAAATTTTTCTTAAAATTTGATCAAAATTTCAGACAGTATTTTATAAAAATCGGACCTATGGGAACCTTAATTTTCCAGATATATGTTAAAATTTATTTCGTTTTCACTTAAAACCAACCGAAATTAAGATCGATTACTTTTTTTCAGTATCTTAGCGGTTTCGTTTTTTAGTGGTTACGGTACCCGACCCTGCCTAAAAAGTATTTCAGAGGTAAAACGGCCTTAAGTTGGAAATATTTCTTAGTTAAAACTTGTTTAGCGGATAAACGACTTATACAAAATAGGTTAATAGTAGGGAATCTTTCATACGTCTTGATGTACAAAAACAACACAGTATGAATAACTCCTTACATATATTAACTGCCATATTCATAGACATTTTGTTGATTTTTATAACACAAATTAACATGTAAAACAACAACAAACTTTTCTTATAAGACTTTGTTATAAGAATCAACTAAATGTCATTGCATATGGTTGTAAGTGTTAAATCCGCGCTTGTTATAAATTAATATGTAACAAATATTTAACAAATAAATATGTTTTCTATGTACAATGTATAAACATTATAACTGACAACACATTAATTTGTTTGTTGGCCCTATTTTTTGCAAATAATTTATAAATTTAGTCAAAAAATGCAATATGCATGTACATTCTTATATGACGCGTAAAAAATATTAAGAGCCATATAATACAGTTTCAATAGTACGTATACAATTGTGGTTTGTATTTATAAACATTTGCGAAAAAAAATATTATTTTTTGAGAAGAAGAAAAAATAAAAAGAAAACAACACTGTGGCGCCGATATTTTCTAAAGCAAACAAACAAGAATGAACGACTGACTACAATACCCACCACCCACCGCTACCTTACCCCTGCTTTAGCTGCATCTGGTTCTCTGGTGGCACTGCTGCTGTTTGTTGCCCTAATTCTTTTCAATTTAACCACGTATGGTGTGTCATGGAACAAATAAATATACGGTTTGATGGCGCCGCTTTTATTATTTTGTAAAAATTAAAAAAACCAACAAAACTAGTGTGTAAATATTTTTTTTTGCACTTGCACGTCCTTCGCACAACACTTTGTTTAGTAGCACTTTTTAGAATCAACTCAACTCAAAACTAAATCAAATTCTTTTAAAAATTTAGCACATACCGACATGAGTTTGTATGTACGTCACTGGCGATTTCCTTTAAATATAATTTGATTTACACACAAACTACACATTTCAAAATGATAAATATAAAATAATAATTTCTTTTTAGCTAATAATGAATATATGATAATAAAATTATATTAAACAATTATTAGTCGAAAGGTCATTGGTCCCTTGTGATATATCACCGAACTAACCTACACTTGGTAGGTAGAAATTACTAAAAATTGCAGTTTAAACAATTATAAATGTAACTAAAAATACTGTTATTGTAAATAGTTGTAAGATTAACTACAAAAACCGGTAGAAATCACCAACGTAAAATTAATAGCTACATTGCAAAATCAAGTGTAAATGTAGTAAAAATAATAAACTGAAGTCTACTACATACAAAATCAAAATAGGAAACAATTTCATTGAAATAACTAAAACCATTTTAAAATTTTTATTTCATTAAAACGGGATTTAGGCAAACGGGACAAATCTGAATGGAATTCTATAAAAAATACCCCTCAAAAAAAATTAACTAGAATTTAGAAAAATTAACTTATTTAGAGGAAAAAATTAAAAAGGCACCAGACACTTCTTACTAAACTTTAATAACATTTTTCTTGAAATTAGGAAACAAATTTTACTTAAAATTTGGTAAAAATTTCTAAAATTATAGAAAAAAATTGCTATTGAGAATTATATTTTTATTAGAAAACATAGACAAATTTCCTCTTAATTAGTTCATTTATCATCTTAAATTTTACTTTTAATTAGGAAATGTTTCTTTGGTTTAAGGAAAAATTTTATTTTATTTAAGTTTATTAGATTTTTTTTTTTACAAAAACTAGAACTCAACTCCCTAAAAATAAGAAAATATCCTTAAATTTTATAAAAATTTTCCAATAAATATGAAAGTGTTTCTATGGAAAATGTTATATATTTTATCTTATATTCTTACACACTCATTGTGTAAGTATTTTACCATTTTCGGGGGACTTTCGCTTTGTGAGGACACGACTTTTAAAAAGATTTTTGCTATACATTTTTATCTTTAAATCAAATTGAATTATTTAAACAATAAATTAACCAAAAATTACAATCATGCACGATAATGTTTTTTAATGGATACTTTAATTTGTTTCCTGAAATGTTTTTTCTTTAAAATTAGGAAAATTAACTAGTTTTAGAATACAGCAACAAATCAAGAGAACAATGAATTTTAAGGAAGACACGGACAACATAAATGCGTGTTATGTTGTTGCCATTACTTGAGCTGTGATATATTTAAAGTATAAAATAATATGTATTTAAATATTAAAAATTTGTTTTATATTTGTATGCTCCTGGGTACATCTTAAACTTTTTAATGTGATTAAATTTCATATTGTCAGTTCATATTGTGTATGTGTGACATTATTGTACTTAATTTATTGTTTTAAAATTTTTAAATAGACAATCCCTTCAAAATGTCGACAAACAATTGACGAAACGTCGGGAAAAATATTGTAATTAAAAATTGCTTTTTATTTACATTGAAGAAATTTAGGCCCTATTAGCTTGACAAAAATAACATTCAGTTTGTTTTTTTTTATTTTTTTTTTTAAATATTGAATATAAGTTTCCTCGATTTAATAAAAATTTACTCAAGTTTTTTTAATTTATTTGAAGAATTTTTTAGGAAAAAACTACTATACCTAAATTTATTATTTCCTATAAATTAAAAAACTTTTACTTAAAATAAAAAATATAATATTTTATTAAAATTTTTTAAATTTATCTGAACTAAGTTGCAAAACCAAATATTTTTTTTATTATTACATAGGAATAAATTTATTACTTTTTGTTTTTAATTGCCTGATTAAATTTTTAGAAAACATTTCTTAAAAATTAAAAAGTGGTAGAATTTGGAAATGGCTTTCTGAAATTAAGTTAATTTTACTACTCGCGAAAAAATGAACACACATTAATTTCAAGTACTTTATAATTTTAAGTTACACATTTTTTGAACTAAATGGAAGTAAATTATGTTCTAAATTTATTTTTTTAAACTAAACATAATTTTATTTTTATTTTAGTATGCAATTTTCTTAAAACTAAGGTGTTGTTCTTAAAAATTTATATATTTTTTTAATATACTTGTTTTTTCCTTAAATTTAAGAAATATTACTTAGGAAAGATATGAACTATTTCTGAGTATATAAACCATTTCGTTTTTGCTCAAACATAAGAATTTTTATTATTTTTAATTAAATTTTTTAAGTTAAAGAAGTTTTTATGTATTGTTGATCTGTTATTTTGGTAAACCAATGGTATTAATAGAATTTTAGATCGTATAATCATATTCATTTTTATAAATTGTTTTTTGTTGCAAAGAAACTTTAAAATTTTATTTTTTTTATAGAGAATAAAAATTTAAAAAATTCGACAGAGCCAGCAGGATAGAATACTTAGTATTTTTGGTTGACGCTACACAACCCTCTTGGGTATCCATGCCCTTGGGTTAATGCTTTGATGATTGTACATTTTATATTGAGTGTTTGGAAACAAATTCACAAACCCGAAAACAACACACAATTAGATCAACGAAATTTATCAATTTATATTTAACCCCTATTTTTTACAGTTTCAATTTGTATTCTCTATAATTTAATAATAATAATTTTCAAATTTAAAAAAAAAAAACAATTTATAAATAAAAGAATATGATTATATGATCTAAAATTTAACATAAATTGAAAAAAAAAAAAATTTATCTATTTTAAAGGAAATGTTGGATTAATTTTTAGTTAATTTTTGTAAGTGTAGTTTTGAAGGCATTTTTAAATACATTTTATAGTTTTGGTTTGCATTCTAAGATTTAATGCAACAATTTTTTATATACACGAAAATTTTTAAAAGAAAGGCAATTGCTAAATATCACGGTATTTCACATTACCCGTTTATTAACTAAATTTCATATATTATCGTGCATGTAGTATCATATGTGTTAGGATTCGAAAATCGAGGATATATGTCCGTTAATGGTCATATATGATCATATATTTTGGATCATGTATGTTCATAAGTAAATATTTTATATATTAAAAAAAGGTTCTTTTAAAATAAATCCATTGTTTTTATTGAAAAAGAATATTATATTTATTTCGAAAATTCATTTTAATAAGACATTTTAAAACCAAAATCATTTTTAAATTCTGTGAAATCTGGCATTCAATAACCCTTAAAAACAATAATAATTGATTTTTAATGATATATATGTTAAAAATATTTAAAAAAAGTAGGATCATATATGAATTCATTGATTTTTTATTTTTTCTAACGCAATGATATGAACAATGTTCAGTGAACATCTGATGACTTTAAAAACAAAATTTTGTCAGGCATATTAAGTGAAGGCTTTGACCGCTAGTATATCGTAGATCAATTCGGCTGTGATAACCGAATTGTGTCGGGGCAACCAAATTAGGGGATTGTGGCAAATGAATTTGTTTGTGACAACCGAATTAACAAGATTGTGGGAGCCTACTCAATTTGGTTAGAAGAAATTGGTCGAATTTTTATTTACATTTTACAACACAATTAGTAAATATTTATCCTGTTTTCTTCTGTTTTAGGTGGAAGTTCACAAAACGGTATCAACTCAACCTCTTTCGAAAGTACAAATCCAGACAGCATTTCCAGCATAGACAAAATCAATTCCGATCTATATGTACGAATTTCAGAATCAGTTACCACTGACGGTGAAGGTAATTATTAAAAATATTTTAAGATATGCACATCAGATTTTTTAAAAATTTAAATTTTTAGTTATCACAGACAGAGGGGATCATCTGGGGGGCGAACACTTAGATTTAATTGAAACTTGTATATCACATAAGAGGCAAAATAATAAACATTCGATAAGGTGATGAATAGGTGTCAATTTTTTTTTAAACTTTTTTCTTTGAAAATTATTTTTATTGCTCTCTTGAAAAGATCAGCAAAAACCGAAAAACGTACGCCCTAGTTTTATCTCCTCTACAAGATATAAACGTTTCTTTCAGAAACAAGAGATAGTATAGGGATAGCCCGCTAGATGGAATCGAACCCTATAAGTCCCTTTAAGTATTTTTGAATATGTATTCAACCGCGAACAGTATACGAAACATTGTTGCATTTTATGTTGACATTAACATATTATAATTATTATTGAGCATCACATCACAAAGTACTTAACTTGGCTTTTAATCAATTGAAAATGTCTACATAAATGTAACATTTTTTTGTTGTTTATTATTGTTTTTTTTTTTTTTTTTTTTTTTTTTTGATTTTAAGTTAACAAACTTGTTTTTATATAGTTTGTCGATTCTCAAAATAATGGCAACAGTTTTTTCTAAAGAGATAGAGAAACAAGAACACATGCTGCCAGATGATTTTGGTTAAAAATCGTCAATTTGACAGAAGAAATCATCAAAAAAATTGGAATTCAGTTTCACCTATTTTAAGGGCTTTACACACGTTCACCGTGTCTTTAAACCCATACATGGCTACAATTTCCTAGTATTGGTGATATAAACTGTCGAACCACATTTTATTTTAAATACCATTTTCATTCAAAAGTTTAATATAAGGAAATAAGGAAAGATTACCCAGGAAAATGTAAAAATTAAATTTTCCACAATTAATTGGCAAAAAATTTTTTGGTTGAATTCAGATCTTAAAAAATTTTTCATATAGTTTGCAAAAACATTCGGTTATTTTTATAAATGTGAAATGTTGTTTCATTCGGTTGAAGATCATGAACATTTTGCAAGTGAAAAATTATTATATTTTGAAATCATGTTCAGTTCCGACTTCATCAACATTCTTCGTGCCTTATAGTTTTAATTGTAAATATATCTTATTTACATCACAGCTTAACTGAAAAAAGAACGTTGATTTTTAAACAAATTCAATAAAACCCTGAACTATTTATGTATGTAAATTTAATTACATATAATTTAAAAATCGCCTTTAGGAGCCAAAAATCATCAAATTGTCACTTTGCAAATCTGGCAGCTATGATGCTGGCACAATTTCTCTCTACCTCATACACACGCACATAAAGAGCCACACATAAAAACAATACAACGAGTATCTGTGTGAGTGCCTTGCCATGATATGTCGGCGGCTTTCGGCTCACTTGTTTGTTTATTTATTCAACGTTGTCGTCGTTTATCTTACGAATTTGTCGGCGTCAGCCCCACACAATAAAAACATACAAAACTTTGATGGCATGGTTCCTTGGGGGGTGCGGTGGGTAACTTGGGGGCTAGTAGTCATGTTTTCTTAGGCGCCAGGTTGCCGCGTCAAGTCGTCACTTTCTACAATATATTGATGATATTTTAACTTTTCAGCGATTGTGAGTGCGCGATTTTTTGTGTTTTATTTATATTATTTTTCATTTTCGACCGAATATTAAGTACAACACCAACAAAAAATAATATTCATGCAAAACTCACTTGTATGTAGGCAGATCTTTAAAGTATGAATTGTTATTATCACTCAGAAAAAAACAAGGGGTACATTATCTGAGTGCTAGATTAAAAAAAAAAATTGTAGTAATCAAAAAATGTTGTTCAGGCAGTAAAATTTTAGTTAGGACGCTGCTTGCAGAAAAATTTGCTTATGTCAACAAAATAGTTTTGCAGAAAAACAGCGACTAGATTTCAGCAAAAGTTGAGCTAACACTTCGCCGATTGTAAAAAAAAAATACTTGCTAAAGCCAATAAAACATTTTGATGAAAAACACCAAAAATTTGTGGAAAAAATAAGTAATTGTTAAATTACTTAACTTTTTAAGAAATTTGGGAATGATTGGGCTCTAAAGAAATTTTAACAAAACAGCTTCAACAAGCTTTACACCAGATGGCGGGCAATTACTGTTCTAAAATTAACCATCTTTCATCACCTTTGTCCGCTCGTCTATCCTCTTTTCAAACAACAAAATACGAAAAATCGCCTCATATTAAATAAATTTTTACCCAAATCAAGTAAAATTCGTCTTAATTTTTACTAAAATTAAGTATTTTTTTACTTAAATTTAGTAAACATTTCTTATAAGCAAGTAAATTTTTCTTAAGTTTTAAGCTGATTGAATTTGTGCAAAAGCAGAATAAACTTTACTTTTAGTTTATAAATTATACTCATAGATATTCAAAATATAAACACACACAAAATATTTGGTTCTTAAAATGTAAAATGTCAAAATGTCCACACAAATCGTCATAATGTAATTGGTTTGTTTTTTGCGAATTTTATATCTACTACTTACTTGACATTTCTTTATTTTTTGTAACAAATACAATATGAAAATTTGGGGCCGCCTTTGTACGAAAGCTGTTTTTGTATATGGACTTCGCGGGAACGCGAAATAAAGCAATTATATTGTTTGCCCAGCTCTACCTTTACTTACAAACACATAATTCATTTGTTAGCTTGTGTAGTTTTTAATATTTTTTCAAATTAAAACACAAAAATTTCAAATACTTTTGTTTACATTTAAAAGGGAAAAGCCAATAATTTCTAAGACTTAGCAGCATTTTAATACATTCTCATTTTTTAAGTAGATATATCTACAACTACTTAGCAACTCTATGCATATCTACTTAAATTTGTATTAAATATTTATATAAATTTCGAAAAAAACAAATATAATATTTTCTGTTTTTAAAATGACACACTACCAATTACTCAAATTGTTACCATATTTATAAAAAAAAATAATTAATGCAGCGTTTTAGCACGAAGTTGCAAAACTTCGTTTCAGAGTTGCAAAAATTTGTACCTAAATTGTTTACAAAAAATAAATATTTGTTGGAAAATTAATAAAATTAAAATATACACGGAATTTGCAACAAAATGGATGCAAAACTAACGGAATTGTTGAAAAAATCTTTGGTTGTCACATTTTTATTGTTTTGCTTTTCTATTTTCTTTTGTTGACCCAATTGTGATTAATCTTTAACTTGTGTATGTACTATGGCATGAAAGATCCGGTGTATTAATTGTTAAAATCGCGCAAGTGCTTTTAAAATACATAATATTTTACAGTTTAAGACTATCAGATTAAATTCTTTATAATGTCTGTATTAAGAAATATCTACCTTCCACTCATGTCAGTATATACAATTATCATCAAGGCAATATCTTAGTTAACAATAATGATAATGTTATTGTTTTGTGATGATGGCGATCACGATAGCATAAGGAGATACACATGAATCACAATAATGTTGTTAACATTTAATTTTTAAGCTACTGCAAATACGCATCTAAATACGCCCGACCGTCTAAACGATTTATTGACAACTTGTTGGTTTTTTTTAATTTAACTTTTTTCCAATCCGTAAAAAACAAATTTTTCTTTTTTTTTTTTTCAAATGTCTTATCATTTTATGTGATTTTTATTTAGTTCAAATTTTAAATACACTTTGATTTGGATTTGATTTATTTTTTATTTATTTATTTATTTATTTATTTATTTATTATATTATTTATTTATTTATTTTAATGATGATCTCAACAACGTGTGTGATCATGTTTTATAAATATATAATTCAAACTATCAAAATAGTACAATATTACAAAGATGGGTATTTTAATAACATATCATTTTTAAATATTATTTAATCTTAATGCTAATTGAATAAAAAGACATGGGTGTAGCTTAGAGTTTGTATTTAATCGCAATTTTCCTTGACGACGGTTGCGGTTTAAATGGATGCGGTTAATCGCGGTTACCGCACTCTCTATAAAAAATTTTTTAACCTAATTGTTTTTCACAAAATTAATGAGAAATTTTCAATTTTAACGTTAAAAAGTATTCCCAGGTAAATTTTTGGAATCCATAAAAAAAACTATTAGTTCTAGAATTACTTCTCAGGGAATAACTACATATTCTTTAAAAGCATTCTTGGAAGTACTGGTGGTGTAACTAATTCTAGAACCCATGCAAAGGAGGTGTGTTTTAGGAACAAGTGATTTAGAACAAATTATACATGAATTTCGCATTGGTTGTCAGAATCTGATAATAACTTTCAAAACAGCTTCATAGAGCTTTTTGAAAAACTTAAAAAAACCGAAAAAAATGTTATAAGAATTTCTCCTATAAAAATAGAAAACAGCATTCATTGTTTGGAGTATTTTCTTCGAAATAATTAAAAAAATATTTTAGGCGAATCTTTTTTTTGTATAAAATACATTTTTGCAAAAAGTTTGGACTGATAGTTCTTGAAACTGCTCCACTTCGAGTATTACTAAAAATATTAGTTTTTGATTCCTTATGGATTAATACTCCTTAATTGCTTTCTGGAACTAGTTCCGAGCGTGAGAATTTCATACGGTTCTAGAACCGTTCCCTTAAACTAGTATTCGTTCGTAAAACTATTCCAAAGAATTAGTGCCGATGTTGAAAATTATGTAAATGTTTAAAGACATCGCTTATCATTGGAAAAAAATTAAAATATTACGATTTCAAATTTATAAAAATTTCAAAATTTATAACGCAACTAATGCTTAATTTTATACTGAAAAGATAAAACTCGAGTTAACTTTTGATTAAATGAAAATGCCAAAAAGTTGCACAAACCGGCAGTTTTTTTGGATTGGCTAATAGTTAACTCACTCTTAGCGTAAAATCATATAAAAAGTTTCCTTACATTTGAACAATTTATAAAGAATATGATTACATAATCTAAAATCCATTTATTCCATTTAGAAAAATCTAACTTTGTCCATAAAAAATTTTAAAATCACTAATACCGAAAAGGCATATACTACAGGTTGGTTGAAAAGTTCCTGCGCTCACCAAGTGATGGCACTGCTAGCTCCAAACTTTTTTCTTCTCAAGTTGGTATAACTGTCCTGAGAACAAATGCAAAGTTGCAAGTCATTCTGTCAATTCTTTCTTTGTTTACAAGCCATTTGAAGTTGACGTGTCATTGATTTTTTTTAATATGGAAAAAATTTAATATCGTGCAGTCATTAGATTCTTTGTTTTGAAGGGTTTGAAAGCAAAGAAAATTTATGAATAATTCTTAGAAGTGTATAAGGAGTCCTCACCTTCAAAACGCACCGTTTAATTTTGGGCTGGTGAATTTAAACGTGGTCGTACCAGCCTTAAAGACGTTCCACGCGAAGGACGACCAAAAACTGCAACCACAGCAGAAATCATTGAGCAGGTACATAATATGGTTAGTGAAGATCCAAGTTTTGCCTCAGCGTGAAATTGCTAATGCCATAGACATCTCAGACGAACGAGTACTCCATTTTTTACATGAAGAATTACGTATGAAAAAACTGTTTGGAAAGTTAGTGCCGCACACATTAACAATTCAACAAAAACTGGATCGAAAACAAATTTTTCAGCGTAATTTGGATCGTTTTAAGCCGAATAAAGCCGACTTCTTGCGTCGTTTTATAACTATGGATGAGACTTGGATGTACCACAATGATCCTAAATTAAAACAAGAACGTTTACAGTGGACTGAAGCTGGTTGTTCAGCTCCAAAGCAGGTGAAGTCACAACGATCAGCAAAGAAGGTTATGGAATCAGTTTTTTGGGATGCAAAAGGAATTTTGTTGATTGATTATCTTCAGAAAGGTAATACAATCAACTCTGAATATTATTGCAGCCTTTTGGATCAGCTGGATGGAAAAATTCGTAAGAAAAGACCTGGTTAAAAGAAGAAAAGAATCATTTTTCATCAAGACAATGCACCTGCTCACAAAAGTGTTTTGACGATGGCTAAATTCAAAGAATTAAAGTACGAATTGCTTGAACATCCACCGTATTCACCAGATTTTGCTCCCATTGACTACTATCTATTTAGAAATCTCAAACGATTCCTTCGTGGAAAGCATTTTTCGTCGAATGAAGAGGCCATAGCAGCCGTAGACGGTTATTTTGCAGAGCTTCCGGAAAACCATTATAAAAGAATGTGATAAAATTATTGGAAGATCATTGGAACAAGTGTATTAAGCTTCTAGGAGATTATATTGAATAAAAAAATATATTTCGTAACAAAAAGAGTATTCTTTCATTTCGAGCGCAGGAACTTTTCAACCAACCTATATATACTCGTATATTATTAACCAATATTTTGTTAAGAGGGTGCTTAAATTGATTTATTAGGTCCGTATATTATTCTTTTAAAGCTCTGTTCAGCCATTAGTGTGCTAAATTTGTTTTTGTGTGTAAAGATTTTGACTAAAACATTTAATATTAACTTATGATAACTTAATGTAATCATAATTTCGGATCTTTTGTTTTCTAATTTTCGTTAATAAAAGTGTACACGTGCTGAAGTTAAGGAGAGAGCGCCTGAATTAGGACCTTAACATAATAGTAGATAGTATTTACTTCTTCAAAAAAATATCATACTTAGACCTGAAAAAGCTAAAATGAAGTTTTCAGGCATGTCACAGATTTTTTCGGAGTCGATTTGATTTTCTTACAGTTTAACCCGACATGTTCGAACACAGTTTATTTTCTTCCGGATTGGGGTTTAGATTCGTAAGGACATTTTTGTGAAATAAAAAAAGTTTGGATAAGTATTGGTAATTCCACAGGCTTAAGATTGGTAGTCAAAACGTTTAAAGCTTCTTCAGAACAAGTAAAAGGAAAAATCGTTTTCATTTCACTTTCAAAAATCAAAATGGATTTTAAACAAGAAAAAACTATTGCATATAAAAGTGCTATTTATGAATTCCTTAAAGTGCCTTTATCTAATTCATCTAGAACTATGTACATTAAAAATGCTTTTTTTTGTTAACTCAACATTTTTCTGATTAACAAACGTAATTTTTGCTAAAAATTAAAAAGAAATCTGCGCAGTGATCTATTTCTTTTAACTAAAAATGGGATTTTTTTTTATCAAAAACACAAAACGTTTTTAATTTTAATTTCAATAGAATTTGTATCAAACCTCATTTTCAAAAAAATTGCTACACTTCATTCACGATAGAAGCCGCAATTTTGATCCAATTGAAACAAAGCAAAAACTATACCCAGCAAAAATGAAGCTGCCAAAGAAGCAATAAAAGCATCACTACTGTGACAAAGGCATCACTTCTTTTCTGATGGTTTAATCGATGAATTTAACATTAGCGTGTCATAGGATGGAAGTATTCAAATAGAGCAACTAGCATTACTCACACTTTACTCTAAGGAAGCAATGACTAGATATTCTGATGCATGAGTGGAAAATGTTCATATACTTTGTAGTATTTAAGCTTTGATGAAAATTTGATTCATAAGAATGCAGAAAAATAAGTTTAAAGAAGCGAAATTTATGCATTGATATACACATACTCTTTATCAAAACAAATAAATAATTCTGCATTAGTGAAAAAACAATTTTGAAGCATGTTTCAAAAATTTTAATGAATGTTTAGAGAACTTTTAAAATATTTTTGAATAATTTAAAAACTGGTTGTACAATTTTGAAACATTTTTAGACAATTTAAAAATATTTTTGAACAATTTTAAATAATTTTTGCACAATTTCAAAACATTTTTGGGCATTTTGAAATAATTTTTTCACAATTTTAAAATTATTTTGGTAAATACTAAATTAAAACTGGAAATGGTGTAGTGTTAAATAATATACAAAATGCAAAAATGCACAGATTGCGTCGTCAAAAATATTTAAGGCTGAAAAAATGCAAATGACAGGCCAGATAGTTTCAATAAAAGGTCAAAAAAATCTGCTTCTTGATTTTTCAAAACTTTTATAAAAATTGCAAAACTGCATAAATTCTAACCCTCATAAAATTTTATTAAAATTTATTTTAGACTAAAATAAAAAAAATGATTTAGTAAAGAAATTAAAAAAGTTCATCAGAACTATTTTCTCAATTTGAATAAATGCTTAAGATTCAAAATAAATATACGATATACTATAACTTATGCTTTAGAAGTAATGAAGAGTGATTCTTTAAGATATGCATCGGGTTTATATCCAGATCACTGCATTTGAAATATGAACACATGAATTCTTTTGGAAGTGCCTTAGAATAACACCAAAAAATCATAAAAGAATGTCAACTAAAGTTTAGGAAGCAATGAAAGAAGTTATAGTCACAGAATGACTACCATTTTTTTGCTGGGATATTTTTTCCATAAAATTCCCTTCTTGTTGGACCAAAAATTCTTTACAGAATTATTTCACTATTTTTTATTGGGCATTGAAATTCAAAATTTTTTAAATAAATTTTATGGAGAATAACATACTTTTTTATTTCGATTAAAATCGCGCTCTCTATCGTGTACGCAGTAGGAAAAAATTTCTATTGGCATTTAAAAAACATACAATCCGTCTAAACTTTTGAGTTCAAAAGCCTGTAACTTGAAATTAGTTCTGAAATTTGAATACGATGTTTTTGTATAGAACCACTTATCGATTTATGAATACATATTAGCTATTTCAAGGTGAGACAATTAGTAAACAGATGTCTATAAAATAATTATAATAAAATTAATGTCCAGACCAGAGGTCAATTCTCGTTCTGTGATAATGTGAAGTGAAAAAAAACTTTTAATTTTCGTTTTCATAAGCACTTTTCACTCGAACTTTTCACAAACACATAAATTGCGATTCTCGTATGTATTATGAAAAAAATGTTTCATTCGCACTGTACCCATGAAACTTTTGTAACTGTGTTATCCAAAATTTAAAGCAAATGTCAAAACAGAGAAAAAAGTAAATAAAAGTGAATTAAGTTCGTAAAATGTATTTTAAATAATTACATAAAAATTTCTGGATTAATTGTATTATTGGATATTACTCAAAGAATTTGGGATGAACAAAGGTAAGTCAATGATGTTACAAGCATTTCATTGCAGTAAATAATTTATAGGAATTTTTTGAGAGTGCTGAGACGCAGACTTTGTGATGGCCAAAATCTATTCGAGAAGACAACCGACGAGCACTTCATGGATTTATAGCGGCTTGCTTAAGTGAACTATACTACTTAAAGAAAAAAAAAACATTTCATAAAGAATATAAATTATAAATAAATTTTTCACAGTCTTTTTGACTGTTAAGGCTCGCGGCTAATTCGTTACACTTTTCGTCTCTAAATTTGGCACCATCTGCAGTTACAAATCTGTAAATATGGGGTTTATAAAAATGTGCTTATGGTAATTAAACAACTTACTTATCGTTTGCAATGTCCACATGCTTGGCTTTCGCAGGCATGCTTTCCTCTTACAACTTCTCCATGTTTATTACTTATAAATAGTCTGTGTAAACAATTTTTTCATATGAAAATTTTTTTACAGTTGTTTGCACTGTTACACAAAACAAGAATCGCCAGTGCTGTGCAATCGTGAAAAAAATCTTGTTTCGTTCCACTTTTTTTCATATGAAAACGTTTTGATATTTCTTTACATTTTTTCACAGAACGCTAATCAAAAGTACTATGAAAACGTGAAAAAACCTTTCATTTCACCGTTTCACAAAACGAGAATTGATCTCAATTACATTTAGCAATTATTCACTTGTGTAATTTGTTCATAATAATAATTCTACCCGACCTAATCTCATTTTTGTAATTAAACGTTTCCTTGGAAAATTTAAATTTTGTATACCAGACATGGGGAAAAAAAGATATTTCCATTTACTTAATTATAGGGCAATTACTGAATTAAACCAATCACTTATTTAAGAACACAAACAAATTATTGTGTCCCATGTCTGGTATTATGAACATAATACACACGTCTGATTTTTACATATCTTCAATATTTCGTCTACTTATTATTGCTATGATAATAATGCGAGAAATATAGGAACAAGGTGCTGACATAGTAAAAATCAATCTTCAAAGATCGTCCACTTTATATACAACATTTTGCACTGTATAGTTTAACATTATTGTTAGTAAAGCGGCCAATAGACGATCAAGCATGATGTTTATCATGACACGAGCCGACAAGCATGCTTTCCGGCATACTTGTTAATCTATGTGACGCTTAACATCATTAAAACTATGTCACAAAATAGATAAAAACGTAGGACCACTATATTCTTTTTCTTTCAATATGGCTACCAGAGAACTGCAAAATCAACTTTTTTCTTGATTTAATCATACACAAAAATTCTTGTTCACTTTTAATAATTCAACAAAATTCACCGTAGAATAAAATCAGCTTCATGTTACTAAACGCGTAATTCGGATCAGTTTGAATCATCTGTCGTTAATGTTTTATGCAAATTTAATCACTTAACAGTGTTCAGTAACATAGTGCTGATTTTATTCTACAGTGAATTTTGTTGAATTATTAAAAGTGAACAAGAATTTTTGTGTATGATTAAATCAAGAAAAAAGTTGATTTTGCAGTTCTCTGATGGCTACCTACATTCACACATTTGCAATAAATATCCTGCTTTGTAACCTTAAAACCTTCGAGATGGCACTTAAAATCCGGCCAACCTTAGATTTTCGTTCTCTATAATATATCCGGGTTTTATTTAAATCGGCGTGTAAGCGTTGGGAGGATTCCTTTGGAAGTACGAATATAAACTATAAAGTTTTGTGTCCAGAATTCCATTAAAGTCTCGGGATTAAATAACAGATTTAAACCCAACTTTCGGTAATCCCGCCGGGTGCCCTGTTTGTGAAGAAAAAAATCCGTTTCAAGCAGAGTTTTATTAATATCTTTTATGTGTGATATCAGTTCATAGTGAGTGTTACTACGAGCATTGTAAACAAAGTGTTGTCAACTTTTATTAAAAAATAAACTCATGGGGTTATTCTGTAACTACGTGAAAATTTGTAAACATTGGATATATCTTTAGAAAAATTTAACATTATGTGACTCTCCCTATCCTAAATATGGTAGAGTTTCATATTACGATGTGAGAACTTTTCATATAGTTACGGAATAACCCCATCAATAAGATTGTTTTTTTAATATCAAAATTAACTACTAGAATCATACACGAGCAAATGTGGCCTGTAAACGAGTTTCGTGTGGCCCTTTTTTAAGTCAAAACCAAAAATGAAAAAAAATAAATAAAATTATATGAAAGATTTTCAATCGATTTGAGATCATATTTTGTCCAAATTGCATAAAAAAAATTAAACAAAATTAAAAACAAATGTATGTAGATTATATGATATGGCCCTCTATAAATTTGATAATTCCAAATGTGACACTTAATGCTAATTCAAAATAATATTTATATTACAATAATTTACAGATCAGAAGAAATAGTAGAAATTGTTAAACTATAATAAATCAACTGGCGTCAATGTTCTTATTGTACAACTACAAAAGGCGAAATACAACAAATAATAAAAACGAATATTTCAAAAGAATAGATTTAATTATCGCCATAACGAAACAAATTATGTATTTGTTTATGAACTGGACATTATTTTTAATTAAAACATGCATATTATTATTGTTTGCAGAACAAACAAAATTTTATAACATTTTTTGTATGACATTTTAAAATGTTTAAAATTAAAACAAGTAATTATTTGCTCACTTTAGATGTTTCAAAATAATTGCGAGTCTTTATTAAAAGTTTAAGGAAAATAAAGTAAGAATTTGATTTATACACCTCAAAGATAAAGATGATATCTACTTAAAAATTCATTGTTATAATTTGATTAAGGGGGATAAATATTGTTAGAAAAGTATTTTAAAGTTATTATTCGAGGGGTTATAAAAAATTTTAATAAAAATTATTTATTTATTTCGAGGACATGTTATTGCAGAATTAAAAAAAAAATTGTTTTTGTATTCCCTCAACCAAAATCGTCAGGGTTGGAACTTCAATGCTGGCCTTTTTTTTAAACTGCTACATATTGTGGACCCTTATTAATGATCGGAAAATAAAAAATATGGGATTTTTACTTTAACATTCCAAAAAAAACTGCTTGAAGATTTAAAACTTATTTCGATAATTTAAAAAAATGGCTGCGAGTTTATAGGTGGCTATAAAATAAAAAAAAGGGATCGAAAGTCGTTTGCCATTTTGTTCTACACTAGGTTTGTTCTACACTAGATTGAAGACATTTAAAAAAATTAAACTCAGTTTTACAGAGAAATATTGAAAAAAAAATATATAAAAATAAATTTATTTCCGAGAGTATATACCTTCCTTAAAAGAATTGTTTGTAAATTTGGTGCTTATTTTTCATCGTTTGTTCGTTCTTTTATTCGTTTTTGTGTTGTTTTTGTTAGTAAGTTCAGCCACTAGTTTAGTTATAAATATGTCTGGCGCCAGTTTAATTTAAACAAATTATTTGCAAAAACAAAAATATATTAAAAAATATATATTTATTCATTTTTAATATACTCTAAGGCGTCAGCAAATCGCAAAAATTTACAACCATTACGGCAAAAAGTAGGCATTTAGCATTTAGCATTAGGCTATTGTAAAATATGCAATTTTGTTCAAGTAAATGAATTATTTTAATGCATAAACAAAAAATATCTATGTTCATGGGTCAAATAACAATTATAATATAAATATAAATGTTTATTTGTATAAAACTTTATACGATTTGTAAAATGATATGTTAATGATGTCATATAGTTAGGGTATTCATGTTCGGCATTGTACTTGTGTGAAGTTCGGGATTAATTTTAACAAATGTTGCATTATACAATATTTTGGTATTTTTTTTAGCACTACAAAAATATAATCTCGTCTAAAAAAGATTTTGAGCATCTAAAATTTAAAAAAAAAAAAAAAAATAGGGGCCGTGCAAAGTTAATTAGGTATACTTTGAGAAAATCCATAGATTAATTCTCACTAATTATTATTAGGTAAGATCTACAGGATGGATTTCGATATAAATCAGTTAGGAGGAGTCCGCTATTGTTAGGGAATGGAATTAGTACTGCCAACGAGCTAGTGACGGTCCGTAAAGTTGTCAGACTGTGCTGCACTTAAATTTTATTTGCATATGAATTAAAATATTAAAAAAAAAAAAATATTTGTATAATAATAAAATATTTGCATAAATATAAATATAATTTGTATAATAATAAAATATTTGCATGGTGTTTCATTAAGACGTTCGTCGCTAGACGAATGAGTGACTACATTTATTTTATTTTGCATATATTTTGTGCGTCTGAAGCAAAACGTCATCTGGAAACACCACCTCAATTTTATATGTGTCTATCATGAGAAGGTGATATGTCCTGGAAAACACTTATCATCGATAGCATAGAAAGGAAAGAAATACCAACTCCCTCAAAATAGGTTAAATCCCTCCCTTACTTTCATATGAACTTTTTGTTTTTGAATTGTTCGATATAGATTTTTAATAGTTCGATATAAATTTCAAAAGTGTACTAGGGATAATGACTGATACTGCATACAATTTTTGTCACACTCAAAAGAGTATGTCGGTATAATCCACAAAAATTTGGATTTAAAACAAATGTATACAAATATGTGTAATAGCTCAATGCTACTTATAATTTAAAGTCGAAATTCCAATCGTTACTCCAGTTATTACGTTTTTATACATTGGAGATACAATAAACTATATAACGTAAACACAAGGTTCGCCAGGTGCCAATGCATCCACAAAATGTTACTGTTTGGTGCAGATTTTGCATCATTCGTGCGGACTTCTTTGAAAAGGACGTTGTTAAGGCCATCGCCCTCAACGGAGAGCGCTACAGAACGATTAAAACCGATTTATTTTGGCCCAAATTGAACGATATGGACGTAGACGATATGTGGTTTCAGCAGTATGGCGCTACGTGCCACACAGTGGATGCCACGATAACATTTACGCGCTCTTATTGGAAACCCCTTTATATTAAATGATTTTTTTTAATTAAAAAAAATATTTCACTATAATAACTTGGTTTTCTGTGGTTTTCTTATATATTCGTACATACAAAATCATTACCCACCATTTTGAGGCGAAAGTTTGACCAGTTCGCAATATTATTAAATTTTTTATTTAAAAAAAATCATGTATATAAAACTTCAATGCGTTTGGTGCTTTAACTATCTTAATATTTCATAGTATTTTCCCATGTCCTTTACGATTTTGCGGTTGGACGATTTCGTTAAAAAAAAGTAAGTTGAATTCTTAATAACTGTGATAATAGTTATTTTTGTAATTACAGTTAAAACAACATTTACTGATCACTAGATTTTTTTCTTTGGGGTTTTTTGAAGTCGATGGTTTACGCGAATAAGCCGACGACTACTCAAGCCTTAAAAGAGGAAATTGGATGCTGCATTAATGAAATACCGCAGCATTCATGCAAAACGGTCATTGAAAATTTCATTAAAAGATCGCGTGCATGCCAGCAAAGCCGCGGCGGCCATCTGCACGATCTATTGTTCCATACATAACCTCATTCTGTCTACTTTACGATATAATAAAGTTTCACGATTTTTTTTTAAATATCTGTGTTTTATTTAAAATTTAAAAATTGCGTTCTTCTTGGGACACCCTTTAGTAACCGATAAACATTTTTGAGTGTGTTGAATACGCCTTACTTAGCATTTTTGAGATCTAAGAAGTCTTGAGATCATAAGAATATTTATATTTTTCAGTTATTGTTAAATTTTTCTGAGTGTAAACATTATTTAATTTTAATTAGAACAAACATGTGTTGAATGTATACAATTGTATAGTATGTTACAGCATTTGCTATTTTTAGAATTTTAGCGGTGTTGGTGGTTTTGCATACAATCATATATAAATAAATATTTCTTTAAATTTTTATTTTATAAAAAGAAAAACTAAAGCAAATTCCAAAAAAAAATGATAAGAGTTTTGATTCTTAAACAGTAAATATAAGTAAGTAACATAACATTTAAATATATTCGCGTAAACATTTTATTTTTAATTAATATAATTTTCCAAGTAGATTTAAATAAGAATTTTAGCTACATATACTACTTACGTGATCGTGCGTGAGCGGTTGAATAATTCGTGCTTATTCTGATTATTCCTTTTATTCGTTTTTTATTTTTCGAGCTTTTTATATGTACATAATATAGCAATACTGTTTTTTTCTTTATGTACCTGGAAAAAGATAAATCTTTATTGAATTATTTCGCGAAAAAATAATTATTTTTGTAAATCAGCGTGTTGATTCAACATTTTTCTAAATCAAATTGTTAAATCAGAATTATCATACCATAATTGATTAATCAATTTTATTTGAATCTTTTTTGATTCAATTGAATCAAATAATTTCAAGCAGAATTCTTTTTCAATTCGCGAATCAAAAAAAGATTGATTTGTTTTGCACATTAAAACCTAATAAAATAAAAAAAAAAACATTAAAATTGACTCGCATAGTTTTCTAGATATTCGCCATCTTGTAAAATGGTAATTTTTAAAATTTTTTTTTGCTCTGCTGGAGTACACAGGGTGAACCATTTTTATGTATTTTTCCATAGCAAAACAATTTCAAATACATTTATAAAATGAACAAATCTACTGATCACTGTACAAGCAACAGTCATGTAGTAACTGATAAAATTGTTTAAGTTAACACTCGTACGGTATATAAGTAAATTCTAATTTTCATTGTTTTTATTTCTACTCGTAATATCGTGAGTTATTTGCATTAAGAATAATGACACAAGTTCCGGCGCTAACTAATATGGCGCCTAATGTTTTTTAGTTTTGTTTGTGTGTGAATTTTAGGTATGGATAAAGTCGAATCAGCTTAATTAGGTTGTATTAATACCATTTCTTTTTTATTTATATTTTCTTTGAATTTGATTACTTAACCCTTATTATCCTAGCGTCGTCATATAACGACACTACTTCAAGAAGAGTGCGGTAAAGAGCATAAAACTCAATTTACATTAAAAACTTTTGAAAACATGTAGTTTTTGATGCAAAATTTTTATGAAAATTGACGAGATAATTCAGGATATTTTCAAACACTATTAGTTTTTGGTTGTAGTGTAGGAAATTATTCCTACTAATTAATGTGTTGCCTTCTTGTAAAGGAGATGGAGGGGAGATAAAAGTTAAAGGGCTTCATATATGGCAACACTGAAATTGCGCGAGATGATAAATCTTTGAACAGATGTTGTACACTATCCTAATGGAGTTGGCGAAATTGTTGATGCTGTTTAGTTCATAGCACTTTTTCGCTATTTTACTTCGGTAGGGATCAAACCCCCAACCTTCTGTGTAACAGCTCAAAGCGCTACAAACGCAGATAAAAAACTTTAAATTATAGTTCCGTTACCACATATTGATTTTAAAATTTAAATGTGGGAATTATTTTATACATTTTTTTCAATTTTAAGTAAATTACAATTTAGTGAACAAATTAATAATTTAATTTGAAAAAATGTGGATCCATTGATGAATGTCATCTGGTCAATATCTTTCGGAAGACCAATTCAATGAAAAATTCTCACGATTTCCAAATGTAGGAGAATTTGGGTTAACAAAAAAACTAACACTTTAATTCATAAACACTTCATAAAGTGGTTACAAAACAAGTTTTTCATACAAAATTTGTTCCATAAATCTTCTATCTTCTATATATATAAAGGAATAACGTTACTGCCTTATCACCGCCCAGTCTTTACTTCTGGAGCTAGAAACTGTAAATTTGGTACGTAGGTACATTCACTGGCGCAGACACCCGCTAAGACGGGATTTTCGGAAATTTCTACTGGGAGGGGCAAAAATCTCCCCCTTAACGGCCTGCCCATAGCCCTTTTGCTAAAAACCTAAACTTAAAAACATGTGTTCCCTGGGGTATCGGGTATTGCCCTGTTACCCTACTTCATGGGATTTCCGCAAGAAACGTGGGAAAATAAAGTTAAAATTATACCGGGACAAAAAATGGCAAAAATCTCCCCATTAGTATCCTGCCCAAAACCCATCGGCTAGAAAACTGGCGTTTAAAAAATGTTTTTATTCACTAAAGTTATACTTCTTGAAATATCCGCTTATGACCTGCAAACTTATCTCAGAATAACCAAAGTTATGAAAGTCAAATTTTTAACACTACACAAAGGTTAAACAAATTTATTTAAAGGGAAAAATCCTTAGAAAAAAGGATTAATTTCATCGTTTAAAAGGGTGAAAAGAAAAAATTTACAATTTAATGTCTTAATATTACACAATCGTTATGTAGTTGTCAAAAGAAAAATTTTGATATTGCCTATTTAAAATATTAGGTCTGTACGAGGTAATTTTGGGTAAAGTCTGGTAAAATGAGAGTAAGCAAAAAATTCTCTCACAAGACCATAAAAATGCCCAAAATACTGCAAACGCACAAAACCACATTTCGTACCCAAAAAAAAACGTCAAATTTATTCATACTAAAAAACAGCGTAATTAATAAATATATTTGAAATTGCAAATATATATTTACATTTTCAAATGTATTTTTCATTATTAAGAAGGAAAAGTTGTTTATAGTAAACTTTTATTTAACTTTATTTTTTTTTTCAAAAATGCAAAACAGTTAATTTATTAGCAACAGCTGATGATTTGACAATTTTACCATTTTACCCAAACAAAAAGTACGGGTAAGTTCTGGTAAAAAGAGAAACACAATTACTCTCTCATAAACGCTCTCATTTACCCAATTTTTGTTACAAGAAACGCTTTCTGGTAAGATTGGGTTCCCGCGGGCACCCGCGGTAACGTACGTCGAACACACCTATTGTGTTTCTTGAGTTTCTGGTGAAACACAAACTATTTACTCAAATTGACAATCAACCCCATACAAGAAACTTAAATTTTTTTGTATAAAATATTCCTAAAAATAGGATATGTAAGTTAATGCTTGGATAGCCTTGGACGCGCCTTTAATATGATACCCATATTGTAATTATAGGTTAACCTTAGTAAAAATAGGAACTTTTTAAAAAACGGTCCAGCTCATAAGATTTTATTACTAAACTCAATGTATATTTTTAGGGGAGCTTTTTTAAAAGTTTTGAGGTCTATCTAAGGTCGGTCTAAAGTACCTATATGCACATGAATTTATTTCGCTGAGTGTACATGCCGTTCGCATGTATATTCATAAAACTTTTAGTATGTTGATGGTACCGCGGCACTAACATAAACACCAGAAAAACACCACGCGTTTCTAATTTATTGGTTGCTCCCAGTTGTAGCAAATCCAAAACAAAAAATAAATAACCAAGAAATTCCTTAATATTTTTCTTCTTAATTTCATTTTATTATAATATAATTAATTTTATCGATGGTCATAAGATGATACCGCTTAACTAAGAATTTAATTTATGGCAATTTAAGATAATGTTGTCAAATAACATCTGTATGATAGAGAAGTTCAAGTTGAAAAAAAATATATATACGAGGTGTCATTTTAAGACAATCGATATGTGTTGTATGAATGACCAAAATGTTTGTTTGTTCAATAAGAATACTAATCAATGTCTCAAATTTATGCTTTAATGAGAAAATATTGATTTGAATTCATGAGAAAATTGGCAAATTTGTTTATTTGCTTGTTATTTTTTGGAAATTCAAAATTGTAACGCAACACCAAGATATGTTTCAATAGTCTTACCATCCTCTTACTGTGCGGCAAGCTATCAACGTAGGCTTATTTGTGGCTTTTCCATATAGATTTGACAAAAGCCAACATTTAGCGTTAACTCTCATTGTTCCTAATGTCAAATTTGTATGAGAATGACACAAGCAAACGATAATAGCTTGCCGCACAAACATAGCTTTCGTCTTTGTATTTAATCAGCTGCAATAATATTTTTTCTCACAAATGTTCTTAAATGCAAATGCACTTTTTTAAAATAAATTTATTTGAAAACCTTAACATTTTTGCCACAAATTAAAATCATTGCATTTTTAAGACGTGTCATTGAAATATTTTTAATAATCTTTTGTCTTAATTTACCTTATTTTTCAAAAAAAGTAGCTTAAATTCGTAGCAATTCTTAACCCTTTAACCACTGGAGTCGAAATACGAGGTATTTTGCTAAGAAATTTTGGTTCTAGTATCATTTTGCACTAAAAAGCACGAATGTGAAGTCCAATTGTCAAAAAAATTTAACCTGAAAGCGCCAGGTGGAAAAAATGAAGGACAACCTGAAGACAAAAAGCTCGACCCAAACAAAAATATTTGTTTCACAAATCAAACACGCAACAAATTATCATTATACAGCTTGAAGCTACTTTCCAAAAAAATTTCAAGTCGATTGAGCTGTTCGTCGTGTCGTGTCTGTTTTGACAAAAATCTTGACAGAAATGGGTGTATCTATCAAACTATTCAACTGAGCGTGTTTAAACCGGCACTGTTCGAAGGTAAATTCAAACAGACAAATATGTCGTTGGCGATTATTGCAACAAAAATATTGCTTTGGATATAATTGAACTTTAGTGATGACCTTCTGTAGACGGTCTTAGTGGTTAAAGGGTTAAGTATTGATCTCTAATTATTTTCAGATAAGTTAGCAGGCATTAATTTTATGACATTGAACCAAAAGCAGGGACCATATTATATAAGACGATCGACGATTATCGTCGAAGTTAAAATTCTATCGTATTAAAGGTGCTACCTATCAAACTGTTGAATTAAAAGATTGAAAATTACAGAATTTTACCAAATTTATAACAGTTTAAAATTTGTATGTAATATGGCAGATATTTAACTTCGAAAGTGGACGATAAACGAATCGTCTTCCAGAATTTGGGTACAGGGTTTTTAATGAAAATTTAAAATTTGAAAAAATTGTCAGTTTTCGACATATTAGACTTCGTGTTAAAATTATGAAAATAAGATCTATTGCAAGAGAAGTTTTTTAAAAAAAGTGGGTAATAGTGTTAATTACTAATTTTTGTTAACAGCTTTTTTGTTTTTGAATTATAAATTAATTGTTGAAAAATATACCAATAATAAAATATAAACACTGCAACCAAAGCCAAAATGACCTGATATTATTCAATGCATCCCGATTCTTTCGAAATTACATTTTTTATGTATGCTCTTAATTGTCATCTTGGTGAAAAGCATGATTCCCTTGAAAACATTTTACACGCCATTTTAAGGATAATTTTTTATTTTTGTTGCGTTTTAAGAAAGCTGTGACGTTTAAAAACACTTGATTTTTGGTTCTTTGATCCCGAATTTAAAAAATAAAATAAACTTTTATTAAAATGTATGGGCGTTGTGGTGTAATGGTTACACAGAAGGTTGCGGGTTCGATTCCCATCGACGGCAACATCAATTTAGAAAAATTTTTATCATATTTATATTTTGAAAACTTTTTAATTCATTTAAATTTTTTCTTTTGGCTTGATATTGACATTGTTTACACAGTATCACAAAATATTTTTTAAAATTCATATGCAATTTCTAACTATTTTTGTTTGAAATGTCTGTAAATTGTTATTTTTTATATAAAATTTCTTTGAAAATAAAAATTTATGTTACTGTTAGTTAGGAAATGTTTCCTTGGTTTTAAGAAAAATTTTATTTTATTTAAGTTCATTAGATAATTTTTTTTACAAAAACTAGGACTTAACTCCCTAAAAAGAAGAAAATATTTTCTAACAACAAGTTAAATAGCACTTCTTTTAAGTGAAAATTGTCCTTATTCTGCTTCTATGGTAAAGGTAATATATTTTACCATACATTTTAAAGTATTTTACACTCATTGAGTAGGTATTTTCCCACTTTCGGAGGACTTCCGCTTTGTGAGGACACTGCTCTCAACAAGCTTTTTGCTATACAATTTTGTCTTAAAACTAAATTTAATTATACTAAATTCATGTATTTAAAATATAAATTAAATTTCATTAGCAAAAGGTAAACAAATTAAAAAAATGTACTGCTGGATATCCTGAAACGTAATATATTGTGTCAAAGTCAGATCCTTTTCGTAGTTAATTAACGGTTCTGCTTGAGAGAACTACAAAAAGGTACACTTAAAAAAGTTTGTAAGTTAAAATAACTGAAAATATCATTTAAAAGAAATTATATTTCATTTAAAAACCGGTCTACTTAATTTTCATTTAAATTAAATGCCATTTGTTATTTATTTTTAAATGTTGATTAATCAACTGACACATCCGTAAGAAACAAATAATATAATCAGTTAAAATAAATGTCAAAATTTTACCTACCAATCCTTAAAAAATAAATGTTTTTTTCATTTATTTGAAATTATTTCCGTTCTTGTATTTTTTGTTTTTTTTTTTAATATACTCGTACAATACAAAATGTATGTATGCATATGAAGCTATAGACACTTTGTATGAAAATGTTTGTATACATATTTTTGTGTGTTTATGAAGTTCTTGTAATTTGTATTCAAAAATTTTGTATATATTCAACCAATTTAAATAAAAAACAAATTGAAATTTTTTGAATATTTATTTGTGAAACAGACAGCAAACAAAATTTAAATTTGTAATAACTGTTACGGACACAAATAAACCACAAGTTTCCGTTTTGTGGGTAAATTTTTATTAAATTTCAAACAAATTAAAAAAATAAATGAAACTGAAAAAATATGGTAAATGATAGTAAATTATTTCGAGTAAATGTATAAAAAAGTTAATATAGATATTTCTTTGAAAAATAAATGTATGTTCCTTTATTTTTAAATGGAACGGAAAACTTTTTTATTAAACTACAAACAGTTAACTACATAATATTCTGAGTGTACGCCCTACGTGGCACACGGCATCTATGGCTAAGGAACACAGTGGGTTCTTTGTCTTCTTAAATTAACTAATTTAAGGAAATTGTTGCAAAAATACAAAATATCACAGTTACATTTCTTGTTATTATTTTAAAATGGAAAAGTCATAAGTTTATTTTATGGGATTTTTAGCTTAAACTTTATTTGACATATACAAATTTAAACTTTTTTGTTATTAAGTGAAAAAAATAGTTCGATAAATATAAAGTTTAATAAGCGCTACGTCAATTATAGGTAAGCCATTATGCCGTAATGTATAAAATGTGCCTGCGATATTTTGTAATGTAGTCAACAAACAAATTTATTACATAAAAACGCAAATTCGAAATTGTTTACCCTTTGCTAACAAAATTTTAAAATATATTTTAAACTACTTTAAGTTCAATATTTAAGACTGTTAAGATTAGAGATGGGCACGTGGTAGATTTTTGACTCACGCTCACGCACGATCACGCACCAAAAATTACAATTATGCACGATAGTTTTTTTTTAAATAGTTACATCTATTTCTTTTATTTAATAATATTTTTCTTGAAAATTAGGAAAACTAACTGGTTTGTTTTTAATTGATTGTTTTTTTGGAATAGAATATTAAAAATAATTTAAACGTTTTTCAACAAAAAAAATCCTATACCAAATTTTATTATTTTTTAAAAATTAGAAAACTTTTACTTAAAAAAAGATTGAAAATTTCCTTAGAAATAGTTCATCAGTTTCTAAAATGAAGTAAATTTTTATTATTACATATGAAAAAATTTATTACTTTTTGTTTTTAATTGTCTGAACTAATTTTTAGAAAACAATTCTCAAAATAAAAACTTAATTTGGAAATGGCATTCTAAAATTTAGTTGATTTTACGCGAACAAAAAATGAACACACATTAAGTTCGAGTTAAGTTAGACACATTTTTTTTAACTAAGATGTTTTTTCTTAAAATTAATAAATTTTTATTCAATTGACTTGTTTTTTTCCTAAAATCAAGAAATATTACTTAGGAAAAATATGAACTATTTCTAAGTCTATAAACTATTTCGTTTTTCCTCAAACTTAGGAATTTTTATTCTTTTTAAGAAAAATTTTCTAAGTTTTAAGAAAATTTTACTTAAATTGAGGACAATTAAAAACTATTTTGAAGCAAATTTTTTATTACATTTTAGTTCATGTCTTTTTTTTATGAGTGTACAAAAAAATAACAAAAAGTTTTTTGTATATACAAATTCCATTGTTGGTGCCTTTTTAAAAAATATTTTTTTGTACAAAGAGAATTTTGTATTTTTATTCTGTGTAATTAACTGATAAAATTTTAGACAATTGTTTGAAACTCGGACGAACTTGGATGGCTTCCCAGACAATGAAGACATTAACTGATTTCCAAATTTTATTTTTTTCGATGTGAAATATTTAACACATCATTTTAGAATCAAAATTTTTCCAAATGGGCTCACTCTAATGTAGAATACACAAAATTATTAATGATCAAGACGATGATTTTTGTACAGTGGTACAATTTTACTTTTACAATTTAATTATTCAGAAATTTTGCAATTCCGGCTTAGTATGTGAGAAGGATAAGTACTTAATAAAAACTTCCCCAAACTTAACTGAGTTTTCGCACAAAATTGGCATTAACATAATACAACAACTTAAATAAGTTATAAAGCTTTACACAATTTAATTTGGAATCTCTACCTGCTTTCATAATTAGCTGACAACTGATTTGGGCGTAAGTTAATAATGGAGATTACTAAACATAGCTAGAGTTCGTAGGTAACGTTCATCTCAACTTAATGAATCCATGTGGTTTAACTTTTATTATGTTTTTCCTTTAAAATTGTGAATTTAATAAGATTTATTTACGACTAAGACGCTAGTGTATAACAAACTGAATTTGTCAGTTTATTTGGAAAGGAAATATTTCCTGAATCGAACAAACAACATCTCACATTAAAAGAAATCAAAATTAAATTTCGTAATTCTCCTGAACAACTGTGCAAAGTGTAGCGACACTGTGTTAAATGTTAAAGATAGCAACAGAGCCCACTACATCATTTTTAAATTTAGAATGATTTTTATCTGTGTATCTCCTCTCGACGTTGTTGTCGTATTAATAATTATTTGTTATTCTTATTGTTGTTGTAGTCATGACCACTTTACCAAACATGTAATTTAGAGAAAATAATTATGAAAAAACGTCAATCAGGGTGTTTTAATGCACAATACAAAAATGTTAATATATTTGAATCTTTAAATTTTAATTTAAAACATAAAATGTTTTAATTTTATGGCTACATTTTTAATTTATCCCATTAAAAATTAACATTAATTTAATCGGCATTTTCAAAGATAACAATAAATCTTAAACTATTTATTTTTATTATTTTTTTTTTGTGTTTTTCTTTCTATCTATCTTTCAAAATTATACAATATGTACAACAGTAGGGAGTAATAGTGTACCTGGGATGATATTGTTAGTTGTAAAATCAATTAATTTTTTTAAGTTTATTTTGTGTTAAAATTTTTGCAAGATAATACATTTTATTTAGCTCAATCCAGATAGTGCAAGTGCAAGCGAACAGTGGCAGCCCTGTTCGTGAATTTATTGAAAACTATTCAATATTTTTGAGAATTTCTTATTGAATTTTGTTTCAAAGTAGATCTTTAGAAAATTTTCCAATTTCTCGAAAGCGACAAACAAAGAAAATAGAAAAACTGCTTTATCGACAAACTGCCGCACTGCGGTAATGCACTGTCTACATATTGTGTATCTGGTTTGGGCTTGTCTTTTCATTTTGTAACTCGATGCTTACCTTATATATGCTCACAGAACTCTTATAAAAGAAATGGTTTATTGGCATGTCCCAGGATAGCTCTGTAACAGTCACAATTGCTTAATCTTCTCACACTATTGTATAATATAATTTTTACATTAAAATGGTCAGATTTTACTTTTATTGTTTGTATTTGGGCCTGAATTATTGATTATATGTTTGGAATTTAGGCTTGGATTTCTCTAAAATATACCTCTGCTTTACAATTAGGTGTAGAACACTTTTGCACTTCAATGTATAGCTACTATCGCATAAAGAAAAGACAAATAATAATAAAGGCAACGAAGAAGTAGACAATGAAAAAGATAAAATTAAATAATAAATAAAACAGCAAATTTAATATAAAAACATCATAAACAAACAAATTCAATGATTAAGTGACCGGTTGTACAGGTTTTATTATTTTATTTTTATTATTATTTTTTTATTTATTTAATATTGGAAAAAAAGTTTGCGGTTTTAGACAACATTAAATCTCCCTCCCTCCATTATTCAACAGTGTTAACTGATTACCCATTGATGATGACGATTATCAGTGAGTCCATTCCTATAATGCAAATACTAGATTAGTATATCGTATAGCAACAAAAAATTAATTCTTTAATTTCTTTTTTAAAACATGAGTTTATTAATTTGTCATTACTTAAACTGTAATTTGACAGAAATAAGGTAATAATGTTAGAATACAATTTTAAATTACTTTTTTGAGGGCGATAATCGGACAATATTTTTACTACGTATTATTTTGAGTGTATACTGAATATTTACACTCATCACATAGTTCGGCATAGTTTCAAAATGTTATGTCTAAAGGGGGGCAATACACACGTTGACCATCTCTGTATATCAATATCTATTATTTCCCAGTATTGCGGATTTTCGTATCCCCATTTTCAAAATAGAATTTACAAAAATGTTACAATTCTCATTCCCAATACTGGGTAATAATAATCGACTTGTAAATCAAGATGAAACAATATAAATACAATTATATAGATTGGTAAGCACTACACTGCATTTCAATTTCATGTGATTAACAATTGCTGTAAACTAGGAAAAAAAAAAACAAATTATTAGAATACCAACAAATTTTGAAATTTCTATTCGACAACAACAGTCGTGTTGGCTTACAAGATATTTTTCCATCAGTACTTAAGGACACAATTTTCATTACCACCACATTATTATTTTGGTTTTGTTAGCAAATATTGCGCTAAATTTTAATGATGACTGCTAAAATCTATAAGGCGTCAACTAGATTGTCTATGGTGGCGACAAATTGTCGCCTCTGTCGGATATGGTGTTAATTTGTTATTCTTCAAACAATTCTTTATGTACTTTTTTATTATAAAAATTAGTTTTTATTTAACACCTAAAGTGTGACAACAAACATTGTAATTGAATGTTAAAACGATTGTCGTATGTTCCACTAAAAAAACTGCTGTCTTAATAAAAGTTAAACTAATCTTGTTACAAGAGAAATTAACATTAGCACAATAAAATAGGCAACAAATATTGCAAGAAAAATATGTTATGGTCTTAATTAAAAACATTCTGAAAACAAAATATTTTAAGTTCTTAAAACAAGCCCGAAAAAACAGTAAAATAAATAGTTAAAATTAAAAAGTAAGCCGTTTAATTTCTTTCTTTTCATTGTCATTTCACTAATAATAATAATAATTAAAATAATATTCATTAGTATTTTCTTATAGGCTTTTCACACGAACTTGCTAACAATTTTATTGTGTCAATGTCAAACTTACAATATATATTGTCCCATATGATACGACTAAAAAATGTCTATTTCTTCAAACAGTGAGCGAGTTAGCTAAATCGAATTAAAAAGTGATTCTCAGTCGCTGTATAAAGTTTGACACCAAATCATAAACTTTCCAACTTTATACACAAAATACGAGGCCTTTATGAATGCCCCAATGATTTTATATTATACAGCATTTTTTTTATTGTTAAAGTGTGGGAAACACGCCTTGTTTAAAATACATATAACTCAGTATTAGTTAAAATCAAACTAAGCAGTTAACAATTAGAAAGAAAAAAACTTCAAATTATAATAATAATAATAATAAATTAGATTTGCTCATAAATGTATGGCTCTGTGTACGTTTATACATAAATTTATATATAGGTATGATCAGTATAGACGACGCCGGTCGTACTTATAGCTTCATAAAAAATATATTGTTGTTATTTTTTGTTTAAAATTGTATTTAAAAATGGTAATAATTTTGGCGCCATCATATTACGTAAACAATAAAATCGCAAAACAAGTGCAACATTTTTATTATTATTCTTATTTTTACTCGTTCTTATATGGGTGTATGTTAGTGTAGTGTAGAGAGAGTGGAATGTGTAATGGGATTGGTTGATGATTTTTTGTGTGTTCCTTAAATATAGATACAATTACAATTAAAATTACAGACGTAAATAACATTTAATTAAGAATATTCATTTCTGGTTTCATAAAAGAGATTTTTCGAACATTTTTATATTTTCTTTAAACAAACAATAATGTTGGGCTTCAAGTCAGATTTTCAGCCAGATTTAAAAAGAAAAATGTGTATTTTAATGGGATGTTTGGATGAAAATTCATTCGATAGACGTATGATTGCTATAGCTCAATTGTTAACCACAATATTATTCATACGCACAGTCGTTTCAAAATCAAATTTTATAATGATGGCTTCGAAAATGGGAGACAAATTGACACAATCTATACAGATATATCTTAGGCGTTTGATGAAATTTCGCATTCAATACTTTTTGCAAAGCTTGAGAAAATTGGATTTCATTCCATATTTCTCAAATGGATGCGATCTTATCTAATTCACAGACTATGTTTCGTTACAATTGATGGCTTTAATTCTTCTCCATATGTGGCCACTTCTGGTGTTCCTCAGGGAAGTGTTATTGGTCCATTATTTTTTAATCTTTTATCAATGATATAGCTGTTTGTTTTCAAAATTCAGAATTTTCGTTGTACGCAGATGATCTTAAAGTTTTTAATTTCATCATTTCATCATTTTCCCTAACTTCTGTGAATGAAATATTAGATTAAGGTGTCGTATTTGAATCGAAATAAACGTTTGTAAATCATATTGATTATATTATGCCTAAAGCTTATTCTTTAATGGCTTTTGTTCGTAGAAATTGTAAAGAATTTCAAGACCCTTATACAAAGAAACTTTTATATTCTAGCATTGTTCGCTCTAAGCTTGATTATGCCTCTTTTATCTGGAACTCTTATTATATTGTTCACTAGCCGTATTGAGCGAATTCAGAGAAAATTTATCAAGTATGCTTTGTCTTCTTTAGTATTTTCCGAAGAAACTCCATCATATGAATCTCAATGTAATTTAATTGGATTAGAAACGTTAGAAAAAAGGATATCAAGTCCAGCTGTTATGTTCTTATATGATATTGTCAACTATTGACTGTCCATTTTTACTGTCCATTATAAATTGAAACATACCAGTAATACATTTACGGCAAAATGATTATTTTTATGTTAAAGTCCATATAAGGAATTATGCATCTAATCAATCACAAGAGTTCTTAACTTATTTAAATTAATTAAAAATAAACACAACGAACTTAATTATTTGCTATTAGAATTTACGCAATCTAAGATAATTTTTAAAAACATTGTGAATTACTTAATAAGAAAATATTGTTAGTTGTAAGCTTAGTCTGTACACTTTTTTAGCACTTTGAGCGATTGAATTAAGCAATTTTGGTAATTTTTCAAGGAATATTAGATTTGACATTTTTCAACGACTTGTGCCCAAATAAAATTTTTATGGATTTTTTTTTTGTAACGTCCTCTAGCGGAGATATTTGCAACCAGAAACTTTGACTGGCTGAATGGATCCAGATTTGTCATAATTAAAATTATAATTTGTTCTTTGGATTCTAATCTCCGTGAATAATAAATTTTAAGGATTTTTTTCATTCTGCCATTTTTCAAGCTTTTAAAAAATAAAATCCAACATTAAATTTCTAAAATCAATTTGTGACAATTCTGGAATGATAACACTGTGCTATAATCTACAGTCGCGGTTATTTGTCTCATATATTTTCGCAAAATAAAAGACTTGATCTTTAGCAATATTTGTGTATTTAATTTGGTTAATAAATGCACAGCTTTATCAAGTAAATTCGCGGTTTATCTCAGTTTTTACTATATTTTACTATTTTTGAACAATTTTCTACACCATATATTATCAAACATTTTGTTATGTAGAAGCAAAAAAGACAAATCTGAACAATTACTTCGTGTAAAAATGTAAAATAAAGGAAATGCGGCTCATAGCAAACCCGTGAAATATATTCAACATGTATACGATAGCATAACGACAAAAGTTGAAGTAAGAGTTTTAGTATAATATGTGGATATCTCATATTACATATTATACTAAAAGATATACTCTTTGGTCATTATCATGATGTCAAATTTGTCAAACCCTTCGAATGTCAGTGATGACTCAAAATGTGTTACTGTGTTACACAGTGTAATTTACTTTTTTCTTATTTTATTACAGAAAGATGTTTTTCACCAAAATGGTGTGAGGTTGCCTATTGGGAAATGGCACAAAGGGTTGGAGAACGTTATCCAGCAGAAACGCCTACTATAAATATATTTTCCGAAAAGCCATTTACAAATACGGGTGATCACAAGGAAGGCATGTGTCTCAAGGAACTAATTGAAAAGCGTACAACACCAACACCGGATGATGTGCAATATACACGTCAAAAGATTGGTTTGGGTAAGAATTGTAACTAACAAAAAAAAAACTTTCAGTATGTTGTTAAAATAAAATTGTACAAATTATTTTACAGGTGTAACGCTCAGCCAAGAATCTGATGGTGTATGGTTATACAATCGTTCAACGGTGCCAATATTTGTATACTCGCCCACCTTAACGGAAAGTTGGTTTCGTGTTTGTCGTGTAGAACCTGGAGACTGTTTGAGAGCCTTTGATAAGTATAGGTGAGATAGCAGATAGGATGATGCCTAAAAGTGTTTTGAAATATTTTTTTTCTTTTACTAATTTAGAGCTCAATCCTTAGTTTATCCCGCCCAATTTCCAGGAGTACAAATCGGACCAATTGATAAATTTAGTATGCGCATCAGTTTCGGCAAAGGCTGGGGTTGTTCGTACAAACGTCCCGATGTAACCCTTTGTCCCTGTTGGCTGGAGGTGCTATTTAAACCACAACGGTGACAGGTATTGCAATTGACACCGAGTGTAAATTGTTTTCCATTGGATCTAACTGCCCGTCATAAACGACTAGCAATTACATCCAAAAGTAAATCATCGGCAATAATGATAGAACTAATCAAAAATTCAAAATGGCAACAACAACAACCACAGCAACGTGTAGTGGCAGAAGAAACGAAAACTCGCCAAAGAAAATGGCCATCTTCAAGGTTCATGGCTCATGCCCATCACTGCTATCAGTGTAAGATAATGCGTAAATTACAAACATCACTAGTCAGACTGATTAAAGGTCTACTGGAAACTGGACCAATTTCAAAGTAAACAAATATGGTCTTTTAATTACAACAACAAAAAATAAGTGAATTTAATTAAATTGTTAAGGGAGAAGAAAAGAAAACAAAACAAAACAAAATCAACTCAAGGACTGGAATTATTTATAAATAAAGTTTTTTTTTATAAAATCTACATCATCGATACAATAAGAAATGATATACGAATAGGGTAAAATAACTAACAAAATATTTCAATTTTATATTGGTATGCAAAGTTGTAGATTTTTCTACAGCAAAACGGTTTAACTGTTTTAAATGGAAATCCTGTGATCCAAAAATAATATTTAAAAAAAAAAAACAATTAATTTCAAAAATAGAAAATATATAAATTAGATTAAGTAAAATATGATTAAATTCTGCTAAATCAAAAATTGCATGTTATTGGTCTGCACTTTAATACACATTAAAAATCACAATACCAATAAAAAATAGAATTAAAAATTTAAACTTGGGAGATTATTCTGTAACACTATCATTCTTCTTTCTTGTCAAATTCTTAAAAAAAACTTGAATTTTTTAGTAAAATATAAACCCTATTTTAGGGGTTTACACACCAATGGAGGTGTGTTGTCCACAAGGGGTCTGCTAAGTGTTGTATATGTTGTATTGTGCTAATTTAAAAAATATAACAATAGATAATTGTGTTATTTTCATTTTTCTTTCAAAGTTTTTATTTAAAATGTGTATGGAATTTGAAAGTTTTGGAAACTTGAACGAAAATACGTCTTTTGGACTCATTTTAAACGTAGTATAAGTGTGCTAACACAATACTTAGTTGACCTTCTTTAATATTTTGAATATATTAATTCTGAAATAATGTAAATTATCACCTTTCAATTAAGGAAAAATATATGAAAAATATTTTAAATAAAATCTCCTAAAAATATTTTACATTTTTTTACGTTTGCAGAATTAATTTAAATTAACAACTGTTACAGCATAATTTCATTTATTTTTAATCATAATTACATCATATTGGCACAATATTAAAATTAAGCCAAATGTAAAGTATTAATACTCTGCTGGTCAGATATTTAAATACGTAACTTAAAGCAAATACGACTTTCTTTTCATACATATTATTACGACTCAAAATTCAACAATAGGGTTATTTTGGTCAAGTCTATTATTTGTTTTTTTAACCTTTATGTCAGTACGACAGGTCTCCATATAAAAAAATATTTTTCACGATAATGAATTTCATGTGAAAATATAGTACAATTTGTTTTTCCGCAAATTTTTAATTTTTTTTTCTGTCATTTTAAATTTATTGTAATTGTGTCTTTTTTACAAAGAAAAAAAGTTTTTGACACATTAAACAACGATTTGAGAGCATAAAAGTTCGAGTGAAATTTTTTTAAGGGAAGTCGATTTCAAAGAGTTCCATACTTTGATTATACGTGTTCTTCTGTACAAACCAAAGAATGGATTGATAAATATTATGTTGATTTTTCACTTTCGTGCACACAAAAAATATCTCTTAAATTCATCCAATAAAAATCTTTTTTGAATAACAAGGCCATAATCAAAGAATTTTTTAATTGATTTAATTAAAAAATTATCAGTATTAAAACCGTCACATGTAATATTCATCAATGATAATTTTTTCAATTAAATCAGTTACTAAGTTAATTGAATTTTACTTTGTAATTCAGCAAAATTTTTGATTAGAAGAACAGAATGTGTTTGTCATATATTATAAGAGAATTTTTGGTACGTAAAAGCTATCTGCGCGATGGGTGCCGATTTATGCCTTCATTTGTCAAAAAACAGCTATTAAAATGGCTGTAGAAAAACTAAACTCGTCGCATTACTACGGATTTTCCATTTTGTATTCTTCTGATCTGGACTCCTGCAACATTTATTGGTTCTCTCACGGTAGAGTTGAAATTTTTCGTACTGACACAAATGTTAAAACTTGAAGAATCCAAATCCAAAAAAAAGTTGATATTTTTTAGTGCCATCTCCGACGATTAAAATAAAATTAAGTTTTTGAAATTCGAATTAATGACACTTTTATATACAGTTCTTTTAAAAAAAAATTTAAGTATTTAAAAAATGAAAAAAAGTACCAACTGACACCATTTCTTATCGTATAATTCAAATCGGCATGTTAGCATTGGTCGGATTCCCTTGTCAGTTAATAAGTGCAACATGTTAAATTCTGATATAACTTAAAAATTACCCCATTATTTAGTTGTATTCAGCATACAATATTTTTAACGAAATTAATTGTAACTCGTAGAAATATAAAATAAAACATCAAAATTAAATTAAAACTTTCGTAACGGGTTTCAAAAACTTTAATAAAAAACTGGACTTTTAAATTGTGTAGTAAAAATAACTAAATAAATCAATTATTCCTACAAAAAAGTCCAAATATTTTCGAATAAAATCATTTAAAATTAAATGAACGCTTTATTTATAGTACGGTGCAATTGTCAATTATGCTTTCTCCAGCATGACTTTGAAATTAATTTAAGTACTTAATACAACTTATATTTACAAAAAATTGAAAGCAAGTAGGTCATTTTTAAATTCCACTCGGGTATTCCATATTTTATTTTACATTCTTCACTTGTTATTTGTGTAGATGTTAATATAGTTACTATGTATATTTCTGCGAGATATAATTAATAAAATTAAAAAAATAAGATGTAACTACTAAAGCAATTATGAAATTATAAAAAAGAGATAAGTTGGCGGTGTTAAGAATATTCAATGTCATTTATAATTGCCTTAAAATTTGTTAAATGTTCACATATACACTCCTATTCTAACAAAATATAACACTTGTCGCAGAAATTTGCCATAAATATTGTGTCATTGTTTCTTTTTAGTTTTTAACAAAACAAAATGTCATTGTTAAATAATACATGTTTTTAAAATATGTCACTATATAAAGTTTTTTGACACTTTTTTACAATTTCGTGACAATTTTGTTATTAGAATAAGGATGTTCAATTTAAAAAATGATCATATACGAACATTCTGTCTATTTTATGTTGATATGCATCATTTTCTGTTCTGCTTAGATTAAATTTGATTTGTTTATTTAAAAATTTTGTTTTCAAATTCATTATTATTTAAACTTTACCATTAATGTTTGTATTTTATTAATCTCACTTATCTTAAGTTTTGTTTAGGAAATTTGACAATGTAAAACACTTTCAAGAGTTTGTAATAAATTTTAAAAACTCTATTTAAATTTAAAACTCTGGATAATATATAAAAAGTAAATGTCATAACCCTTTTAAAGTGTATTACATTATTAAATGTTTAGCTAAATATGAGTGGACTTTTGGAAAAATCATTTATTTCAAAAGCTAAAAAAACACCTTTAACAATATTGAACATTTTATATTGAAATTTTTCAATTTTCTATTTCATAATTATTAATAGAAATCATATATTTTTGCTTTGTTTTGTACAAAAAAATATTTTGTTCTTACAGCTATAATTGCAAAACCAAAAAAGTATTAAAATTAATTATTTTCTTTTTAAAACGTAGTTTTTGCAGAGTTTATCACTGACGGAAAAAATTCTTAATGCTACAAAAAAATTAAAAAAATATTCGAAATAAGTTGATTTGAGGGTTTATATATATTTTAGTGTATAAGGTGGAAAAAATGTGAGGACCGTGTGACTACAAAAATATTGAAAATTTTTCTTTAGTTGACTTAAGCAGGGTACGTATTTGGTGTTCTTTATTATTTCATTTTCACGAAAGAAAATATTTGTGGTCAGTTATCTTGTATCACTGTACATGAATGAAATATAATCAATGTGTTTCATTTTTCATTTATGGTAATTTCTTCTTACGCACACATTTCATTTTCTCATTGTGGTATATTGTGTCTCATGTTTTTATTCTCATTCATGTTATGAAAATTGAAATTTATTTTCATATATCACAAAATGAGAATGTGAGTGAGACAGCTTTTGAAAATTTTCATGTTATGCTTCGTGATACTTTTTTCATGATACACTTCGTGATACTCTTTTCATGATACACTTCGTGATACACACTTATTTTCATTTTTTTCAATTTTTTCTTTGTAGCTAAATTATGCACTTGTAAAATTTAATGTAAAACACAAAATTAAGGTCTAAATTAAAATAATTTAAAATTAATTTGTTTTTAAATTGATATTTCTAAAACTAAATCATAGATATTCAATGTTAAAATACTAGATAATCGGTGCAATTTATTACAATTATTAAAAAAATATGTCAATATTCAAAAGTGGCTACTAATCAAATGTGCCATTAAATTAGGGTATCAGGGTAGAAAAAAATTTCTTCTTTTAAAAATTATTTTTTTTTTAATTTGATATAGATTTTTTGAAAAAACACGATTTTTTTTTTATTTTTTTTGCATAGCGGCGTGCAAAATTAAAGTTTTTAATAAAAATATAAAGGAAAGTGAATTTAAAAGATAATGTACATATAAAATACAAAATTTTGCAAATTTTGTTATTTTAACTTTCATTTACAGTTTATTCTACCTACATAATTTCCTGAGCGTTTATTATAGTCGAGCGCTAATTTGTGTAAGTTTTATTTGTGTCATGTATAAACCATACAAAATTCAAAATAAAAAACAATAATAAAGAATTATAAATATTTTAAACTAAAATGAACTCAAAATTTTTATAACAAAAAATTAAAATAAATAAATAAAATATAATTTTGCAACTATATAATAACTTATAATATCAAAATCTTAACTAAAATCTTGTTCGTAAGAATAATCAAGTTTAACGTTATTGGGATTTATTTCGGAAATATTTAATTTTGTTATTAATAGATTATTCAAGGTAGTGTTGTTTAATTTATTCCTTAATTTAGTTAATGTTAAAGCAAGGACACTAAAAGCCCGTTCAACCGAAACTTGGCTTGCTGGAACTGCGAGAGCAACATTCATCACATTTAAAATATCTTTATCCAAAGGAGTGGTCTTCCAATATTCAAGAATATCGGTATTAAGTGAAACCATCTTTGTGTTGGACAACAACATTAATTTTTGCTTAAAAGTGCGCTGAGTTTCTGCACTTCTGGGTGTATTGGCTGCCGAACTTATTATGCGCTGAGCAAGTTTGGCATAAGCTGCGTTGGAAGTAGTGGGCTGTTCTTCATTTTCTTCTGGAGTATTATTAGACTCAAATAAATTTTCTGTCTGTTGCAAATGTATTCTTGAGTTCACCAGATTTTGTATGACATCAAATGTTTTCACTAAATGTGTCTACATTAAAAACAAATATGTTAAAATTAAAACCAAATACTCAATCTAATGATTAGGACTATTAAAATCTTACCAAAGCTTGGGATTTTTGCTCTTCTGACATCATTACTGAATTAATAAAATTAAATCTGGATCTAAGTACAAAGCTGAAACAAAAGCATCATTTTCCAGAAGCATCTTTTTTCGGTTTTGCATTGCTAGATGTAACTGTAATGCAGTACTGCTTGTTAGGTTTTCTAACTCTATTTCACACGTTTGCCAGTCTCTGTAGAAATCACCTAATACATACTGTTCTTTTTGTAACTGTTTTGTGCACTTGGCCAAAGGAGCAAATGAAATAACAATATCTGAAACAAAATCCCAATTTATTTCGTTCTGAATGTCAGTTGAGTCAAAAAATTCAGAATTGATATACTCTTTCAAATTCTGTAAAGATCTCATCATTTCATATACTGAATTCCACCGTGTTGTGTTGTCAAGGACTGGCATTTGCTTATCCACACTTCCACTTTCCTGCAATCTCCAATTTCGGTTTCAAAATTCTTAATAACGTCATAAGCCGCAAGCTGAATAGTATGGGCTGCACATCTTACAACAGATAGTAATGCCGACAAAGAATTGTGTACATTTTCATCAATTGTGTCATTTTCATCAGCTGTATCATCGGCCTCCACAGTTTCTTCTACCTGCAGTTCTTGTAGTATTTTTCCTACTTTTATGACGTTGGCGCCATTATCCGTTGTAGTAGAATAAATTTGATTTATATCGATATCATAACTTTTAAGACACTTTAAAATTTCATCTTTTAAATACGACGCCTTATGTCTTTTTTGTAAATGGACCATGCCTATAACATTATTAAAAAATTTATTTGATAAATTTCATAGAAAATTCGGTTATAAAAAATAAGCAAAATTTTTAAAGACAAATTTTTTTTAAATTTTACTTGTATAGTGTACTTACCTAATGTGTTGATGCATATTTTAGAATTATGTATATACTGAATATTTATTCCAAGTATACTGCGATCCATTCTTGTCGCAATGTCAAGTTTTAGTGAAATCATTTGATTTTTTATCTTATGTTTTATAATCTCTTGTATGTTAACACTGGATGACTCCAGTAACTTCACAATGTTCCGTGAGTTTAAATTTGTATTAAATGCATTTTCGTATGGGGAGATTAAAGTTTTAAAAAACTCTCGATCATCAAATATCCGAAATGGGATATTTTTAACAGTAACTAAACCCACACAACATTTTAAAAAATCATTTTTGTCAATATTTATTTGAACAGATATTTTAGATTTTTTTGGAGATGGACCAGTGCAATCTTCATTATTCCGTTTGTTTGTAGGCGAAATTTCTTTTTTATGAACTAATTTATAATGGCGGACAATGTTATATTTGTTAGCATTGCTAAGTTTTTTCTTGCACTCAATGAACTCAATTTTATTTTCACTTTCTAAAACTTTATAATGCATAATGATTTAAATTTTATTAAACGTGGTATTCGCGTAAAGGGTCAACTACAGAATGAACTCTTTCATGAGTATCACGCATTTATATATGAAAATAAGAATTCATTCCATGTTTATCTGCCATAAGCATAAACATTTTATTGATTTTCAAAAAAAACACACTTATAAATCAAATTAGCATGTAAAATAACAAAAAAATTTCCTTATAAGGCTGTTATGCATATGGCTATGTCTATGCATATGACTGTAATAGTCTTTTTCCACTGACCTACATCTTTCATCAATTTGCAAAGATGTTAAAATCTTCCCAAAGGATTATACAAATAATGATCCTTTCTCATTTTCTTCCATGTTACATCTTTCGTTATTTTTGTGCCATCACTAGAAATGCAGAAAATAAACAAAAAAAAAAAAAACAGAAGCGGCACATGTAATAATTTAATTCTTTTGTCTACCAAAACATCTTCTTCACCATCATCTTCTTCCAGAATGGTATTTAATATTTCAATGTACTGCATTAAAAATGGTGTTTGTTCTTGCAAAGCAAGAAAATATTCGTCTTTTTCTTTTATTTTTTTGACAGTTGAATAAATGACAGATGAAAGATGTTGCCAATGTAAATACATTTTTCACGTTTTCAACATCTTCAATCCGTTTCACAAAGATGTTGTTCAGATTAAAAAGCCTATAAGGCTTTATGGTGTTGGCTTTTTTAAGAAATAAATGTATAAAATGGACAACGGTATGCCAATACGTTTTACAATGATGAATAAGAACAGACAGTTATAGAAACAAAAAAAATATTTAAACAAAAGCACGTGGTTTTTAAAAATGAAAACAAATAACTCCAAATTATAAATCTAACAAAATCGCAAAAATATATTTTAGTTTATAAAAAATATATCATTCCACAATATATTGCAATGAGTTAAATAAAATTGTTTGATCTGAAAGTTTTTACATCTGTTTTCTAGTACAATTGCCAAGATCCAAAAATATCTCACATGGTATAACCCAACAAGATTTGGTTTACTGGGTTAGCATGCAACCAAAAAAATTTAAAAAAATCGTTGATGTTAATCGAATTGTGTGTTGTTTTCGAGTTTGTTAATTTGTTTCCAAAATAACAGATCAACAATTCATAAAACTCCATTAAAATCGTGTTTTTCAAAAAAAAAATATCAATTAAAAAAAACAAATTTTAAGAATAAGGAATTTTTTCCTACCCTAAACCCTGATACCCTAATTTAATGGTACATTTGATTAGGATAACCGTATTTGTAGTAGCCACTTTTGAATATTGACATATTTTTTCAATAATTGTAATGAATTGCACCGATTATCTAGTATTTTAACTAAATAAATGGTTCCTACTACTGTACGCAATTAATAAATTTTAAATCAATTTTTTTTTAAAGTTGAATGGAAATACCAATAATTGGATATGACAGTTTTTAGTTCCTTTTCCCTCTTTTTATTTCTTAATGCAATATTTAAGCATTATTAATTGATTATAGGTAATTCTAAATAAAATTTTTTCCTAAGAAATATATTTTAATGGTCTTAATCTAATTCCAACCAATCTTTTCTCCGGGTGTTTAATTTAATTTGACATTGAATATCTATGATTTAGTTTTAGAAATATCAATTTAAAAACAAATTAATTTTAAATTATTTTAATTTAGACCTTAATTTTGTGTTTTACATTAAATTTTACAAGTGCATAATTTAGCTACAAAGAAAAAATTGAAAAAAATGAAAATAAGTGTGTATCACGAAATGTATCATGAAAAGAGTATCACGAAGTGTATCATGAAAAAGTATCACGAAGCATAACATGAAAATTTTCAAAAGCTGTCTCACTCACATTCTCATTTTGTGATATATGAAAATAAAATGTGTTATTTCATGTTTCACACAAGAACATGTTGTGTAAATTTCAATTTTCATAACATGAATGAGAATAAAAACATGAGACACAATATACCACAATGAGAAAATGAAATGTGTGCGTAAGAAGAAATTACCATAAATGAAAAATAAAACACATTGATTATATTTCATTCATGTACAGTGATACATGAAAGAAGTAAAATGAGCACTTCGTGGTGTGCAAATACGAACTCTGACTTAAGTGCTTTTGTCAAAAGTCCACAGATATTTACTAACTGCTTAGCAAAACGATCGAGAAATTTTTTGGAATTCAAACATATATCATTCTAGTCATTACATTAAATATTTTTAGTTATCAGTGATAGTCAGTGTTGCCAAGTATTTTTTTTACAAATTCCCCTAAATGGTTCGATATCCCAAAAAATTTATCAAACCAACAACAAAAACCTACAAAAAATACATTTTTTCTTACAAAATCTCAAAATATATATATTTTTTAATATCTTTGTTTTTTTTTTTTAATGTTTTATTTTGTAAAAGTTTTGAAAAAGTTCTAATATTACCCTCATGTTAACTGCTTTTCAAACAATCTTTAATACAAGATTTAAATATATTTGAGTTCAACAAAAAATAATTTAAAGTTAATAAAATATTATTTCATAAAACAACATTTACTCCCGATTACTTAATGTCCAGTTAAAATTTTACTTACAGTATCAACAACAAATGTGCCAGTTTAAGTCCCAGTTAGCAGCAAACGGAACATTTTAACAATGAGGTCAAGCCTAACTTTCTCAACGTTCCGTTAGCTATTAACTGGGACGTTAACTCAGCATTGTTGTCCATACAAACTTTAGATTTAACTTTTAGTTACATTTTAAAGTAACATTCATAAACCGGACATTAAAGAAATTTAACCTACAATTAAATATAATAATGTGCAAAATTTAAAAAATAAGATAACAGTGATTTTATTAGATTTTATTTTTTTAATTGCTCCCAGAATTATACTTTTAAACCCCGAAATTCCCTCTTAACCACATAAAATCCACTTAAGCTATTCAATTTAATAGTATGTCATGCAAAGTTGAAAAAATAAAAAACAATGAATTTGGTAAATTTTTTGTATTTTTTGAAAATTGCCCCCAGAATATTTTTAAGTCCCGAAATTCCCCCTTAACAGCCTAAAATCCACTTAAACTTTTTTTTGTATTTTTTGAAAATTGCCCCCAGAATATTTTTAAGCCCCGAAATTCGCCCTTAACAGCCTAAAATCCACTTAAACTTGGGAGAAACTTTCAACTTGGCAACACTATTGGGAGCTTTACACATCATTTGTCATTATAATAATACATGATAAAAATCATTTACAAGAAAAATCGTGTTCTTTTAATTCGATGTTCGATTCAACTTTTATTAGCAACAATTCATTCTTTCTATAAGACTCACTTGCATTTCAATTCAAACAGAAATGCAAAAATGAGATACTTTCACACGTCAGTAAAGAATAATTGAATATATGTGATGCATTAAAACACCAGCCATTATGTCTAACTAAATTGTTTCATAAAATAATATGTATTTATATAAAATCAAATTTAAATATTTTAGAAAAAGAATAAAAAATTGTGAACAACATAAAAAGATAACAAAAATATAAAAAAAAAATATATATACATATATTTATATATATATATATATATATATATATATATATGTATATATATATATATATATAATAGTAATGGAATACTAAATTTCGTATATATATATATATATATATATATATATATATATATATAATAGTAATGGAATACTAAATTTCGTTAGTAGTTTTACTGAAGTTGTCTGCTAAGGTTTAAAAAATAGAATTAATTCTTATTGAAAATGTAAAGAAAACTGCATATTAACTGCATTATTTTTTTACGTTTAATTTTCAATCTGTAACATTTGTTAATACCTTTTCAGAATAGAGCACAATAAATTTAAATTAAACCGTAAATTCGATATTTCTAATATTCAAATTAGATTTCTGATATTATATTTATGTAATTATTATTTAACTTTTGTATTATTTAATTTATTGAAGAGCCATACCATTGACATGCTAAACAAGAAACCCTATTATTACACTATAAAAATATATAAACTAAATTAGTTAAATATATGTTACAATGAAATTTCATACCAAGTTTAAAATTAAATTTTGAAATATTGTAATTTCTACGTTGAACCAAACAATCAACTTACTAAACATTTTGACCAAAAACACTTTGTATGAAATGAATTGTTTGAAAAAAATTCCAAATTGTATTTTAATTGTAAATAAAAAAAAAATATTTAAGAAGGAAAAGACGAAGACGTATAGTAGAATAAAATATGTGCGAATGTAAAATAAACTAAATGTATGCTATTGTTAAGTTTTAAGAAATTTTGTACAATAAAAGAAATTGAAAACAAACTATTTACTACTAAAAAAAACTATATCAAACAATTGCATTTTTATTTAATATTTAATCGAATGTAAAATAAAAACTGTTCTTGCAGGATAAATTGTTTGCGAATGTATATGAATTTTTTTGCTAACATAGGTTTGAAGCTTTGGTAATGGGTGCAATATATTCCATACATTACCTGTATGTAAATTTATAAACGTCGCTATGTTCAACAAGATAGAAACACAGTAGTTAAACTTAACTCGTGTACGCTGAATTAAATTTTCGTTTTTAGGATTTTAGGTAGAAACGCCCATTTAAATAAAATTTTTAGGCGATTGCATTAAGATAATTTTTCCAATAAGATTGCAAACGAACTTTTATAAATATTCCCTAAACTTTTGTTGGTAGTTTTTAAATATATGAAATATGATCTATTACAAAAACACAAACCTTACGGAATGAAATTTTCTTCTAAAAAAGTTGTATTAATTATATTTAGGTTTGTTAAGATTTTGAAGCCAAAATTTTTACATGTTCCATTATGATGTATTGATTTCTGAAATTTGAAGCTGAATGTTTTATTATCAAAATAAATTGATAATAACTTTCTGCAACAAATCGAAATATTAGCTCCAAATTCCAGTAAAAATATAAGGTTTTCTCGAAATATTTGCTCCAAATTTCTGTAAAAATTAGAATTAAATAAATATACATCAGGTTTGTTTTTTTCGAAATTTATATAAATATTCTATTAATTAATAAAATTTCTAAGTAGGTATAAATTTATCTTAGAAATTTAGTACTTTTAAAAATGCTACAAAGTCTTGAAATGTAAACAAAAATATTTGTCATAAAATATTAGTCGTACTTATATAGATTATGTATGTGTTTAGTAATATTTATGAAAGAATATCAGTGGATTCAGTTGAGTGTAAATTGACAGATCATAATATTATATGTTGCAAGTTGCAAAGTGACTTTGTTCTAAATAAAAATAATAAAGTTGAGAAAATTCAGTGTGATTACAATAAAGTCTTAGAGTATTTGAAATGCAATTTAAATGAAATTAATACAAGTTCCAATTCATCAGACTTAACTGAAGATCTAATACGTTTTATTAGTGATGCGGTTACTAACACAGTGCAGCATTTTTAAGGTCATCGTGTGGTTCCTCCTTCATACCCGTTTTTTTTGAAGTATATATCGAAACTAAAAAAAACCTGCAAAGGACTTGGCCAGATTACATCGAATTTTTTTTTATGGACACCCTAAGTTTGGGTACAAACCAAACATGATTTTTTTAAAAAAGGAAAATTTTTATGGAATCCATATATCATAAACCGTTCGGAATTTTGTTTTTATGTCTTTGGCAAAGTTGTAGATCCAAACCAAAGCAAAAAAATTCTCATATGGACCGACCCAAAAAAATTGCATCCACTGCATAAAAATTGCAAAAAATTGGGAAAAATGCTATTTTTTCATGATAATATGGAAATAGCCAAACTTCTTAAAAAATGTTTCTGAGTGGGTGTGATTGTCATGTGTGTTTTATCTTCGTGTTGCGGTTTTTAGGTGGAACTGGGTTTTTACAACACCTCATCTTCCTAAACAGGATTTTAAAATTGGTGTGATGTGCAACACGAAGATAAAACACACTTGACAATCAGACTAGCACGCAGTATAAATAACAGTTCAAGTATCGTTTAATTGTCATTCAAGAAGTGTATTCGAAAGTGAAAAGTCTAATTATATCCGTGTTTTGTGCAAAATTTTACAATTTAACTATTGTGCAATATGGAAAATAGCCGGTGTCCAAACATTGATTATTTTTGTTTAGTTTGTGGTCATATGGTGCCTACAAGTGTGCAAAGGAAAAGGTCTACTCCGGAATTTAAGCTAGCCTATGCATCTTATTTCGATGAGGTTGATCCCAGCGGTAAAGATTACACTCCAAATACAGTGTGTGGCACTTGTTACTTCCGCCTTTTGGATTGGTATCATCGACGAGGTAGAAATTTAAGTTTCATGAAGCCAATGGTGTGGATAAAAGACCCAAATTCACACGACAAATCCCGGTGTTACTCATGTATCAATTACTACCCTAAGTTAAATAAACATATGTTAAAATGCAAAACATATGTGGCCGCTTATACAGGCATACTCCCGGTGTCAATGCCTGATGGTGTCAAACCACCTAAGCCTCCGAGTCTGGATGTTATGTCCACACGGTCATCCACTACGACTTTCACAAATCAATCAGATTTCCAAGATGCCGATTATGAGCCTGATATTGACGACGATAAACCAAAACCGCTCGTACAAAACGAAATGGACTATGTTGTGGCTAAGATGGGCTTATCACAGCGGAATGCAGAATTTCTAACCTCATTTTTGAAGCGCCGAAAGCTTACAGAGCATACCGTTAGTGCCTCATCATACCGGAGCCGTCAAACAGAGTTCCAAACATTTTACACCGTCGATGCAGCGAACACGTTTACCCACTGCATTGACATCGAAGGATTAGTGAATCAGTTGGGAATGGCGTATGCTGCTGATGACTGGCGATTGTTTATTGATGGCTCAGTATCAAGTTTAAAAGCTGTGCTGCTCCATAAAACTAACAACAAGCCTTCAATTCCATTAGCATATGGCACTAATATGAAGGAATGCTATGAAACTTTAGGTAATATATTGGAGAAAATCAAATATGAGGAGCACAAATGGAAAATTTGTTGCGATTTAAAAGTCGTGAACATAATGCAAGGTACTATTTTCTATTTGTATTTAGTAGTATCCTTTCTCAAGTGCTTTTCTTTCAGGAATAATTTCAAAAGGTGGCTTCCCTAGCTTCTTTTGCTTTATTTGCGATTGGGACTCACGATACCCGGGCAATCAGTATAAGCGCACAAACTGGAGTGCAAGAGATGCCGAAAACGTAAAACAACTTAAACTGAAAAATGAGCCGTTCATAAGGGAGACTAGTGATATATTACTTCCGCCGCTCCACATAAAACTAGGAATCGCTTCAAAGTTCATCAAAACTGCTGTTGGAAGTAGTGATGAAGTTTTTGATTGCTTGAAAACTATATTTCCGAAACTCAGCGATGCAAAAATTAAAGCTGGTAATTATGTAATTTTAATTATTTTTATATCTGATTTCGCGGGTCCCGCTTTATCTATACCTATCTTAATCGTTTGTAATAAATTTGTTTACATTGAACAGCTGTCGTGAACGGCCCAGATATCAGGAAGTTAATGAAAAACGATACATTTACAGCTGTGCTTACAAATGTAAATTTTAATCTCCGAAACGCATGGGACGCTCTCAAAGCTGTAATTCAGAATGTTTTAATAAAGGATCGAGCAGAGCCAGATAAAGCAAAGAAATTAGTGGCAACAATGCTGCAATATTTTGAAAATATAAATGTATCGATGACGCTGAAATTGCATTTTTTGCATCATCATATTGATGTTTTTTTAAAACAATTGCCCAACGAATCAGATGAGCAAGGGGAGCGATTCCACCAGGTCACAATGCCAATGGAAAAAAGATTCAAAGGCAAGAAGCTGGACGCAATGCTTGCAGAGGTTTGTTGGTGGAGCCACAAGGTGTGCCTGTGTGAGGATGGTGATATGGAAGACCCAGGAGACACTGGATTTAGAGATGTGCCTTTGGATCCTCTTTCTTCTTGTAGTAGTGCAGAGTCAGATCATGACCTTGAACCACCACCAAAAATATTTAAACCTTAACAGGCTTGAGTAGCAATGCTATGTTATTTATTTATTCTGTTAAAATTATATATTTTCTTATTTTAGTTCTGTTCGACAAACGTTACCTCGCGAACCCGCTTTGGCTCCATCTTACCAAAAATTGTTTTTATTAACAAAAATTCGGTAAATGAGAGCGTGATAAGAAAGTAATTGTGTTTCTCATTTTACCAGAAGTTACTATACTTTTTTCGGGTAAAATCGTAGCAGAATAAAATCATCGGCAGTTAATAATACACATGTTTTGCATTTGTATAAATAAACAAAAAAAACTTAAACAAAAAATAAAAAAAAAATTATGAAATTGTTAATTGCGTTATAAAATAATTACTTTTTATTAATAAAATAAATATATTCATTTTTTCAAAAACATATCAGCATTACAACAATAAAATGTTTAAATAGTAAATTTGAAAACAAGTAACAACAAAAACGGCATTAACCTATATAGTCTTTCTTTGTCGAAACGACAAACATTGGCTATGCAAAATAAGTGTGAGCAAAAAGATGTGCTTTCTAGGGTTAAGGAATGTTCGTATTAAGATGGCATGTACTAGAGAGTTGTTTATATTGTTGTTAGATATAATTTAGCTGAAGAAAGATTTCTTAAATTCCCAGTATTTAAGCCATTTCAGGACAAAATCATAAAAAATAGCATTTTTTCCCAATTTTTTGCAATTTTGATGCAGTGGATGCAATTTTTTTGGGTCGGTCCATGTGAGAATTTTTTTGCTTTGGTTTGGATCTACAACTTTGCCAAAGACATAAAAACAAAATTCCGAACGGTTTATGATATATGGATTCCATAAAAATTTACCTTTTTTAAAAAAATCATGTTTGGGTGCAAAAACTTAGGGTGTCCATAAAAAAAAATTTCGATGTAATCTGGCCAAGTCCGTTGCGGATTTTTTTTTAGTTTCGATATACACTTCAAAAAAAACCGGGTACGAAAGAGGAACCAATTTATGTGTTGCACTGTGTAATTCAACAAGTTATACTAAAAACAAACGAAAGGTTATTTCTAATTGAAACTTACACCTACAAACTTAAATTGCCTTAAAATATTCAACCCCATACACACTGATCTCCAAAATACGTATTTTCGTTTTTTTCAAGTTTTCAACTTGAAAATGGCGAAAATACGTATTTTGGGGTGCAATTTAATGGGGTATTACATAGATTAAAAAAAGGGATCGAAAGTGAATATATCGACTCATATCTTAATATAGACATCCACTTAAAAATAGCACTAAAAAGTTTTTTAGTTCTAAAAATCAGCCCTAAAAACAATTAAAATTTGACCTTAAATGTTAAAAAATTTACTAAAATTTTTTTCATAACAGAAACTATCAAATTAAAGCGATATGATAAATACCTTTATGTTTTTACAATTTTTAAGCCTTTGATTTATTTTTGTTAATTCTGTCTAAAATATTTTTTGAAAAAAATAAATAAAAAAAATATATATTTGAAATTTTGTACTAATAAAGGGTGGTTGATTTTGAATAAAACAAATTATTCACGAAATTATTGTCATTTCTTTTTATTATGATAATATGGTATGGTTCTGTTATGTATGGAACAAAATATCGGCCAAATGGCCAAAAAGCCATTGTTTCGTTAGCTGTGTGCCAAGTGGCACCGTCCTGTTGAAATCACATATCTTCCAGGGTCATATCCTCAATTCCTGGTCACAATAAGTTCATTATCATCTCGCGATAGCGAACACCGTTCACTTTAAATGCTTTGCCGACCTCATAACACACTATCGCAAACAACAGCGATGCTTTTCGCAGAGCGAGCATGCACAGGGCGAGCATGCACAGGTGTTTTTACAGACCCGGTTTGCTGAAATTTGCCCGCGATTCTCCCGATTGTGGACACATTTGGTCGATTATGCTGACCAAAAAGAATCACGAAGTGCACGAAATGCATTTTGATTTGAACGCCCATTTTTATAATAAGCCTAAATAATTTTAACGCATTGCTCGATTGTGTATCTTTCCATGGTTCAAATTGAGTTAGTCTGAAATTAAGAAATGTCAAATGAAATGTAGAAAAAATTTAACATCGGCCCTTAAAATTTAACCACCCCTTATTAATAATATTTAGTAAATTTTTTTTACTGATTTTAGCAAAAAGCTTACTAAAATTTAGCAGCGGCAGCTAATTTTTCTACAAATTTCATTCTACTACACGTCAGCAGACATGTGTTCCTAAGTTTAGTAAAAAAATACTGCTGGGTTCAAATTAGCAAAATTTTCCGTAATAACAGCAAAATGTTCAGTTGCCATTACAGACTTCTTTTGGTAAGTGTAAGTAAAATCATAAAGATTGCCTGCAAACTGGCAAGAAATAATTATTATTATGATAATTTGTATAGAGTTGATGGAGAAAATGCTGGACGTTTCTAAATAACATACTTGGCAGAGAGCCAAAAACCGTTAATCTTACAACATCTAAAGGTGTACCTAAACCAGTATTTTGTACAGTCATTTATACAATTGAGGGGACAGATACAATCATATCCTTGTCATTATTGTAATCAACTTAGAACCAAGGACTGAAACCGAACCCTAACTCAAACGGGTTCATGTTCGCTGTTTATATATACTTTGAACCCGAAACCGCTGAAACCAAAAATATAACCAGGTTCGGGTTCAAAAAAATAAAAAAAAAATTCTTGCGTGAGAAATGCCAAAAAAAATCATAAAAAACATAACATTTCTTGCATTCCAGTTTGGAGTGCTCGACACTTTATCTAGTCCTTCTTTTAAGCAAATACTTGATCAATTCAGAGCTATTTGCAAAATATGCGAACACCAAAAATTTTTTCTTTAGCTAAAAAGCTAAACTTAAATTAACTTAATAAAACATATTGTAACAAGTAAAAAGGGCTAAATTCGGCTGTTCCGAATCTTTGAAACCCTCCACCAAAGGGGATGAAGATGATATACGTATATACTAAATTTTGCATGAACTGTAATATGAATATGTTTTGTCAATTTATGTAACGAACTTTTGTTATTTAGTTTTAGCAATGTTATTTACAGAGGTCTGCTCTGTTAGCGACTTTAACATTGTTCATTTTTACGTTAACTTAGTTATCATAGTATGTAAGACAATAAATGTAATCGAACAATAAGAAGACTTAATAACATTTTTACTTACTTAACAGAAAAAAAAATAGATACAGAAAAATTTTACAAATTTGTATGGAAAATTTAGAGGTACCTTCACATTTTCACTCATAACTTTTGAACCGCTTGCCGATTTTGCTCATTTTAAATACCAAACTGCTCGGGAGGATGTTCAATAATCTGGGTAAAAATAGGCACCCCCGCTTGCGTCTTCGCGTCGTGATCGTGATTTCAACAGACAGACAGACGGACATCGCTAAATCGACTTAAAATTGCATAAGGATCACGAATATATATACTTTATGGGGTCTTAAACCTATATTTCGACATATTACAAACGGAATGACAAACTGATATACATATATGGTGGAGGGTATAAAAACAATTAAAACTTTCAAAAATTTGGAAATGGAAAGAGAAGAAGAGAATTTTATGAGAAAATCAATATCTTGTTCTTCAGAAGATGATGAAGATATGCTCGAACAAGTTCTAAAAAGGAGGAACGATTTCCTAAATCAACTTCTTCAAATGAGAGGGCCTTTCACAGACTTGAAGTTCATTTTGTCGCCACAAAGAACAAATTTAAAAGAAGAAAACTTAAAAAATATTTGTCTATGTTCTGGAATCCCATTACGCAAAAAATAAAGCTAATTCAAATATTTTGGTGTTCTTGAATTCACTTTCGATAGTTTTTTTACTAATTGAATTCGCCAGATAGTTAGCTGGCGAAATCAATTAGTAAAGGGTGTTTTTTCAAAACAAAACACATAAATACTTACGAAATGATTTATTTTAAATTTTTATTTGATAGCTTATTATTTGGCAATTAGTACTAAAAAATAATTTTGGACACATCTGTACCACAACCAAATTTTATAAAGCCCATTCCGAAGAACCAATTTTCAATTTTTTATTCGGCTAAAAGTGACAGCCAAAAATTTATTTTTTTAATCTTGATAAAATTCCATTTCCCTGATGATTTGTCAGATACTCTTGAACAAAAGAAAAATTACCTTCGTAAAAAATTACTTCCTTTGGACACTATATTCGTATTGCAAACGTAGGGCAGTAGAAAAAATTACGCCATTTACAGTCTAATGAACATACAAATTTTCATTACTTTTGCTGATAAATTGGTCCATACATGAATTTTTAATCAGACATAAGTATTCAAATAATTAATTGCTATTAAATATACTTTCAATTGGAATAAATAGTTTTTGTTTAATTACGTAAGTTTGTGTTTCAAATAAAAGTTCTATATCTCTAAAAAAAACGCCCTTTACGTGTTTTTTGTTATTAAAAATCTGTTGTGAGAAGAAAAAACACTTGGCTCATAAAATTTGGAACTATTTTTTTTTAATTTTCACCATTTTAACATTTATTAACACTAAAAAATGTTTTTTTTTTAAAACATCTAAAATATGTAAAATTTTTGGCAAAAGTTTACTTTTTAGGACAGTCCTCAAAAATAAAAAAATATATATATGACCCCCTCGGGAATTAAAAAAGGAAAAAAAAAATATATGGACCCGCTAGGTACAAAAAACCGAAACACACCCAAAGTGGTAAGTGTGACATCTTAAATTAAAGGAAATTTTCTTACGATTATAAATATGCATTTTTTAAGATCCGGGAAATAGAATACGCGTTAGATCTATTTTAGTAAATTTTAGGTAGTCAAAAAAGGAAAAAGGTAATTTTTCGCTCAAAAAAAAACTGAAATTAATTATTGGAATTAAACTGAATTTTAATTTTAATTTGGTTAAAACAAGAGTTTTTATTTTTAATAACTAAACTATTTTTCGAACATAAACACTAAATTCGTACGAATTCAAGAACACCGTTTTTGCAATTTGGTGAATTTTAAAAATTTTGCGGTTTGAATTAGTCATTAATTCGAGAACATGCACGAATAATTATAAAATTAAACGAAAATTTCTTTGAAAAATAAATAAATTTCCTATGTATAAAACATTTTTATTTTTTTTTAATGTTGAACCCGAACGCTGAACCGAACCGAACCCGACCCTGAACTTTTTATTTGAATTAACCCGGACTTGAACCCATTTTTTCAGGGTTTCAGTCCCTGCTTAGACTGATTTGTATGTAGAAGTTGTTATAGATAATTTGATTGCTTAAAAATCAGCAAAGTTATACCTATTCCTAAGGTTTCAAATGCTTCTGCGGTTAATAAATTTCGTCCAGTCGCAATTCTACTACTATTGACAAAATATTTGAAAAATTAATCTATCAAAAGCTTTTGTTGTACGTTGAAAACAATAATTACCTTTACAAATACCAGTTTGGTTTTAAAAAAGGGTGTGGAACAGAAGAAGCAGTTATTTATGTTGTTAATTATATATGAAATGGTTTACATACAGGTTCAAATGGAGTTGCTGAGCTTTTTCTAGACTTTAGTAATGCTTTTGATTTATTTTATCATGAGATAATGCTACAAAAATTGAAATACTATGGTGTGGATAGAAGAGACTTGATGATGTTTGAGAGTTATTTTAAAAATCAAAAGCAATATGTGCAAATTAACAACATTAAAAGCGATATGTTAAATGTTGAGTGTGGCGTGCCACAGAGTAGTTGATTGGGTTCTCTACTGTTAAACTTGATCAGCCGTTTGTATATGTTTGCAGATCATGTTTGCCTCTTTCATCCATATAAATATGACTTGGCTTTAAAAACAAATATGGAACGGGATGTATCTCTGATTTTTAGTTTGTTCGTCTAAATAAATTAGTATTAAAAGCTGATAAAACATACGACGCTGTAGTTTTTGGTTGTTAAACATTTATATAGTTATCTTCCCTTGGGGTTTATAAGCCTAGAACCTGGTAGCCTGGTATGCAGGGCATTTTACGCTATGTAGAGGGGAAAAATATATTAATGATAAAACTATATCACCATAAATTGATTTAATTTTTACAGAAGTCGCCTGTAAATAATTTTCTTTTACCGCTGTCATAATTTCATATTTAATTGATGATTTTATAAGTAAACATGATGCAGCGTGAGCACGATTGTCTGGGTGGTTTGTATAATCTATTGGTGAAATGAGTTTCAAATACTAATTGAATGTCAATAAAATTTGTGTTGAGGAAAACTTCGGTTTCTCTTATGGATTGAAAGGAAGGCCATTAGCATTCCATATTGCTATTCGCAAATTTAATTGCATAGTTTAGCGATAAGAGCAGACATCATGTTGATTAGTGTTTGTGTTCTCTATTTGTATTTCAAGCATTACCTCTATTCTCTGCAAAGAACTAGGTAATGCATCATATTGATTGTTATTATCTTCAGAGCTTCAGAATATGAAAATGCCCAGGAAAAATTTGGTAATAGCAGCTCATTGCTTTTTGCATTACCAATAATAACCTACCACTGCCCACTGCATTACTTATAAAGTGAAAATAATGAGTTACTAATAATGTGTTATACAGCCATGGATATTCCATGTCAACTCCTTGCATACTACATTACTTTCAATGTAAAAATAATGAGTTACTAATAATGTGTTTTACCTACTAAGTTTTGGCAGTTAAAATCTATTTTTGGTTTTGTTATTTAAATTTTTTTAACTATTATCAAAAATCAATTCATTACCCAGTACGACAAAATCAAATTTTTTTGAGTACACATGAGAAATGTTAACAGAATATGAAAATAAGCTTAAAATATGGAAATAATTCTTTGCTGTTGCACGTCAGAATTTTTAAGAAAATCGATTTTTAAGCTTCGAAGGACCGTGGAGGTTCACTTGTAATGTAATACTATTATAAAAAGTTCTATAAAAACAGAATGGGTGAATCGATTTTAATGCTTGAGCCAGTTTTGAAAAGGGAATTAAATTGAATTTTTTTTAACAATTTTTTTCTCCGCTAGATGGCGCTTTAATTTTCATGTAAAGTTGAAAAATAACCAAAAATGTTCGAAATTCATTAAAAATACAATGTTGTTAATTTGAAATCCAATAACTAAAGTAGAATCTGCTTTGTGAATACTTCTCATCAGCGCCTTAACGTTCTAAGCCAACGACCAACTTGTTTACATTGTCACTAATTGCAGTCTTCTCTCCTTTTTCTGATTCTCTCTCTCTCTCTCTCTCTCTCTTCACACGTATGAAGGTTTTTTTTATATTACAATACGTTCACCTTTCCTTACTTCTCGCACTTGTGCTGGAGTTTTTGAAAGATTCTATTTATAGAACATAATTTATATTTTAATTTTTGTTATTGTTATTGTTTGATCTGGAGTTGTTTATAATTGAATTTCAACGAGTTAACAGATCGGCTGTCGTCTGTAACATCCACACCAAGTAACATAACAATATACAGTCCACTAAAAATAAAAATAAATTAACAAAGTAAACCATACTTTATAAATGACAGCTAATGCTGCAATTTTTTTTTGCTTTGACTACACTTTATAAATATAAATAAACAAAATAAAATAACAATAAAATAAAATGAATTGTCCAAATCGAAATCATTTTTGTTTTGTTTGTGGCTTATATGCACCTACTAAAAATGTTCGTAATATAACTCGTAGTGTCGTTAAATACGTTTGTTGTTGCATACGTTTCAAATTTATGGTATGTTCCAGAAGTTGTTTGTGATTATTGTTATCGTGGTTTGGTAGAATGGAAGGTCCTAATTAAAACATAATTTAAAATACGTTCAAACATTTATTTGGCTACCACGTACAGAACATTCACCTGATGCTTGTTATTTTTGTTTATCATATCCAAAAACAGTTGATTTTAAATACAATATACGTGAAAAAAATGAATATGCTGATGTTGATTCAATAATTTTCTGAAGAAAATCCAACGGCTCATTCTGAAGAAACATTTGAAATAGAAAGTAATATTGATATGCTTTCTGAAGCATCTGTACCAACATCTTCTGAATTTGTGCCAACAACAAGTGAATTAGGATACAAAGTACCACATTGTATTACACAAAAAGATTTTAATGGCCTAGTTCGTGATTCACGTATGACAAAAGAAATTAGTGAAATTGTTAATTCACGTTTGAAACAATGGAATTCGGTAGGCAATTTTTAAAATAACTGCGGGACGTAAACGTGGTCATACTGTTCAATTTGATTTATATGAAGATGAAACAAAAAAAAAAAATAGCTTACTGCAATAATGTTGATGAATTGTTGAAAGAAGTGGAACAACGACATATTTCAATGAATGGCGGTTTTTGTTGTTTTTAATATTTTATCAATTTAAAAATACAAAAATTTCAAATATTTTTATGACAAATATTTCTGTTTACATTTAAATGAGAAAAGCCAATAATTTCTAAGACTTGGCAGTATTTTTATACATTCTTAATTTTGAAGTAGCTATATCAATAACTACTTAGATATATGGAATATGTACATAAAATTCGAAAAAAAAGCAAACCTAATGTATTATTTATTCATACACCATTTCCAAATTGACATCAGAAATTATTAATTATTTGCAGAAATTATGAATTTAGTTTTAGAAAATAACAATTTCAGAAATTTTCAATTTAATTTTAGATTCATCAGTTAATTTCAGAAGTTATTTATTTCATTTCCGGTACTATCAATTTAATTTCGCATATATTAAATTAATTTCAATTATTATTATCTTAATTTCTGAAATAAAATTCTTAATATCTGAAATAAAATAGTTTCTGAAAATAGTTGGTACTTTCTGAAATTAAAATGGAAAGGATGTAGTTACTCATTTCCTTCCTTGGTATCAGTTCTTTAATGACTTATAAACTCATTATATGTAGCCACTCTTTTAGTACCTATTAATAATGCGTTATTTGCATGTATTATTATGCCTTTTATAAGCAACCTGTTATTAACTACCTTCAAGCCACCAGTTTTTATTATATGAATTGCAACTAGTTATTTTTGCGTTACCTATAACTAGTTATTTTAACCTTACCATTAACTAGTCGTTTTACTCGCTACCCGTATGGTTGTAGGTAACTAGCTACCTCCAATGACATCCCTAGTTACTGCTCGTTTTAAAACCCATTATTTTCCAAGGTCTATTTTTGCTGGTTGCCTTTCTGTTGATACTATTTTGTGCGTTGTTAACACTTGAGAGTTTGCATTGAAGATTGGTTCTTACTTAATTTTTCTTTCGCAAAAGTTCTAAATAAGATAGCATTTATAGTTGGCGGTGTGATCTTTTAAGCAATTCGACTATTGTGGAGGAGTATTTGCGTTTTTCGTAAGTTCTGTCATTTTAATCATAAAAACCATATTTATCGCATATATAAATTTGTCTGCAGTGTGTCTTGATGTGACCAAATTGTTGACATCTGCAGCACTATGCAATATCGTTATTTAAACAACGGCATTAATATTAGGTTAAAGATCAACAAAGAAATTGAGGATCCTTTGTAACTCTGCTTTTAATATCAGTAATGTTTCTTACTTTGTGAACAGAATTTTCAAGCTATTTTTTGATCAACAGGTGTGGAAAAGTGTTAATTTTTTACCACAGGTGTGAAAGTTTATATTCTTTTCATCAAGATATTTAACAATATCACTGTAAGAATTTGTTGATTTTAACATTAATTTTATTTGTCCATCTGTGAGTGGCTTGTATGAAAATTCTTCTAATTTGAAAACTTTTATAAAGTTGTTGAACATAATATTTACATCGGCAACGTTGGGAATAAATATTTGTGTCGTTTTTGATTCAGCATTTACATTGTTGCTAGTTGGGTGATCATCACTGCTGTTATTTTGAAGTAATTCAAACATGTTGTTGCTAGTATTTCCATGATTATTTGTTGCTATTTTCTTATGATAACAAAGTTTTGGTAATTCTGTTAAACGCAGTTTTGTTGGCAGAACTCGATGCTGCTCTCCATGCTGCTAGTATGCAGTGGATTAACGAACAGCTAAATTCTTGTTTTAAATATATTTTGTGTATTTGCTTATCAAAACCAAGGGATTAATTATGTTATTGGTTTTGACATACGAAGTATGCAAAACCCAAATAGAAATTTAAAAAAAATGTTTTTAATGAAGAGATTAAGTTTTTGTTAATATGGATTTTTAAATAAATTTTTCTTTTGCGCACTTTACATAAGGTATAAGACTATTTTTAAATTTTAAGACTATTTTGAGGGATTGAAATTACTGAAATCAGAATACAAAAGGTGTTTTTTAGATTTTTAAATTTCAACATAGAAAAAAGTTATTAGAATCTGACATGAAAGTATTCACACTCAATTTTTTAGATCGATATCTCTCGGCTCGTTGGGCTTCTAAGCATTAATTTTTTCGAATTTTGTCCATAGGAATTACAGTAAAGCTCGTTGGGAAAAAATTCTCGGCTTATACGAAATGTGATCTTAATTTTTCAATAGAAATTATATTTTTATTTCTTAAAATAAAACATTGAAACAGAATGTTCTTCAAGATGGACGTTGTAGTTCAGTCCTATATTAGAAATAAACGTGTTATTTTAAAAGAAGTCAACTCCTTTTTGGGTGGGTTTCAATTAGAGAAAGAAAATGTGTTCTTAGATCTGGGTATCTTACTGGATGGTTAACAAAGCAATAGGAATACTTAGTGGGTAAAGGAATTGATTGATGCGTATATTACGAACCAATTGTACATATCTCTTGTTAGACCCATCTTGGAGTATGGATGGATCGTATGGGATCCTCTGTACAAAGTTCATACTGAAAGCATTGAATCTGTATAGAAGCAGTGGAGTCCGCTTAACCTTCGTATAGTAATCGTCTTCCTGATCTTTTTAATACTTATATGTATGAAAATGTATTTTTAGTTTGACTCGAGATCATAGGAAAAGTTTTTTCAAATGAAAAAAAAAAAAAATTTTCATACATATATGTAATCGTCTTCCTCTTATTAAGCTGCCAACCTTAAAAAGTCTCAGAACGATACTAAATATCTCGTTTCTAGTAAACTTAATAAATTGTGATATTTGCTCTGATTTTCTGATTAGTAACGCTACGTTCAATGTTCCCTATCGTCGTACGCGTAACTATAACTATTACATACTTTAAACTACGCTAATTCTGATCCACTCAGTCGAGTTTGTTGTGAATTTAATAAACTGTACCAATTTATCGATTTCTCTGTAATTACTCACATTATAAGAAGTAAAATTATTATAGCTTTAAATAGTGAATTATATATTAAGAGCTGCATAGACATTTTGTTGGTTTTTATAACTTACTTATAGATCAAATTAACATGCACATCAAAAGCAAATTTTCTTTATAAGCCTGTTATAAGAATCAACTAAATGCCTATGCATACGGCTGTAAATGTATTATATTTTCATAGTCTGTAAAGAAATTGTTCCATAGACCAAATAAATAAAATTTAATAAAATATACCAGGCTGAGATCTTTGCCATCTAACATATGTATGTGCATCGAAGTGTCTTAGAAGAGCCACAAGGGGGCATTTATTTATATTTTTTCATACAGTCAAGCGGCACTCAGTCTCTCAATAGACTCGGTGGATCCAATAAATTAATCCCAATCTGAGTTCCTTGGCACGAGGGGCATGCGAGCATCGCGCTTATTGGTTGGCCAACTGCGGGGCTTATCGTCACTTATTTGGCTCTGAGAAAAACTTAGGATTTGGAGGGAATCCAAGACCATTGAGTGCTGGAATTCTACCATTAACCAGCACGAAGCCAAGAGATTCATCGTTCCATCTAGTGGAAAGTTCTTTCTCTGAATAGGAAGGACTTAAGAACCTTAACAGTATTTTCACTGGACACTGTAGTTTCAGATACCAGTTAAGGACTAGACGGCTGCGTAATTCGAATACAATTCCTTAGTAATGATTGGTTTCATTGAAAGTCTCAATATTTAGAAAAATTTGCCTGCACGAAAGATCGATTTATTTTGGTCGCGGTGCATAGGGCCTTTCTAATCTAATATATATTGTAAAAATAACACAAAAACATAAATTTTAGTCCAAAAAAAATTTATAATTCGAAAGATAAGTACATGATGATGCGCATTTTGGACGTCCAATTTTGGACCACTTTTTCGAGCACTGCTGGCCGTTTGTCACAATAACACGAACAATATTGGAATCCAAGGCGTTAATTGTTGCTGGTTTATCAGCATAAACCAGTGATTTCACGTGGTACATCAGGAAATAATGGAGAGGTGTTAAATCGCACGACCTTGGAGGCCAATTGACAGGTCCAATTCTATAAAAACCACATCTCGCCCGGATCAATTTCATCCATTTTTTCTAACAAAAAATCATTGATCATGATGCGGTAACGATCTCAATTGACCGTAACGCTAGTTTCGGCTTCATTTTTGAAGAAATAATGTCCAATGATACTACCAGCATGTAAACCGTATCAAACAGTGCATTTTTCTGAATGTAATGGAATCTGTAGGGTCCGAGTTCAAATCCTGGCGAAGTCGTTTTTTTATATTATTGGATCTTATCTGATAAATACATTTCGATCTATTTTTCGGTTAAATTTAGATCTTACTTAATCCCTAAACATAGTTCTGCACCCCGTTTCTGTATTTCTCGCATCGATAAAGTTTTCGCAAAAAACATGTAAAACGCAACCCTGTTTTGCTTTCTATAGGGTGAGTCAAAGGTGCTTAAATATATATTAACCTTATTTCTCTATCTAATAAGAAATTTTATAAAATTCAATGCGCCGCAGCTTTAAAAGTTAGAAGCTCGAAAAAAATTCCAGTAAAAATGCAATCAATTTCATTATCTATTAAGTCACCTTGTATGAAATAGAGTGACTATAAATTTCTCGATGCGAAAACTTCTCACATCAAATACAGAAACAGGGTGCTGGAACTAATTTGATCTGCTATTTTTCGGAAAAATTTATATCTTACTTAATCCTTAAATATATTTTTGGATCTAATTTGATCTGCCATTTTTCGGATCTAATTTCATTTACAGCAAATATTAAAGAATATCAAATTGGATATGATTAAATATTGCGCCATATAATTTTTTTTTACTCGGGCATGTAAATAATTCACTTTATATCTGGAATTGGGCCAATTTGACTACAACACATGACTTTTTTGACTCTATTTTAAAAGAAACAGCATTGTATGCTTTTTAAGTGTTAATGAATAATGTTTATTTTAAAACTTTCAAAATTATAAATTTTTATAATAATATTGATTGGTATTTTATATATTTTCCATTTTTCTTTTCATTATTATTTTATTACAATTGCTACAGAACTTTTAATTAACGATGGATTTTTTGCTTAAAAGTTTTCATTTCTTGTTTGTTTTGTATATTAAAAATATATGTATAAATAAAACTATGTATGAATGCCTTCTTTTATTCTTGCATGAATAAGAACAAAATTTATTTATTTCAATTATTTATTACGTTAATTTTTCTTTATGTAAATTTTAATTTATAAATATTGTAATTTTTTTGTTTTATACGTAATCATATATTAAAAAATCGTTTTATTTTAATTTTCAAAACTAAAAAAATATGTACCAAATAAAACTTGTTAAACAAAGAATAAGCAAAAACTAATTTATTTATTTTTATTTATTAGTATTTTAAATTTAATTGTTATTAGTTTTAACAAACACTCTATTTTTTAAAAAATATATGCAAGTGTATTTGTTTTTTTTACTAAACTTTTTATTAATAATCTAAGCTTAAAAGAAGTGCGTTGCAGTATTATTGCAAAAATGTATACTTTTCTCACACATACACAGAATGGTACATATAGAAGAAAGAAACCCTAAAGTTCCTTTTTTTTTTTGATTTTAATAAAATAAAATTTTAATAATGTCATGAAACATTTAATTTTTTTAATATTTATTATATTTTTTTTTACAATTTAAAAAATTAAAAAATTAAAATAACACATATTTAAACATAAATTAGTAATTTTTATTAAAAATCATGTCATCATATATAAACAACAACAAAAAATAGATAAAATTATTAATTAACATTAGCAGTTTAGGATTTTTGAAACAAATATTGATCCCTTTTACTGCAAGAATATATAAATTTTTGAAAAATATTCTTAATTTTAATTTTTTATTTTATGTTAATTTTAAAATGATACATATTATAAATACGTTATTAAGCAGAACTTTATACAGCCTGCGGTCTATTAAAGTTCCGTTTTTTTTTTTGATTTTTTTATTAAATTAAAATTTTTCATTAAAAAAAGCAAACTTATAAATGTTGACTACAAAATGTTGCTTAGTTTTTATTTTTTGTATTACTTATAATTAGGGTTTTCCACAAGTTTCAATAAACAATTGTAATCATAAAAATTAACATACTTTCAGGGGCTTTTAAAAAAATTACAATAAAAATTAATTGTTTTTTTATATTAAATAAACCTTTTAAACAAATTTTCCTTAAAAGTGTGAAAAAATTAAAAGAACGTTATAAGCGATTTTCCCAGCCAGCATGTTAGCACTTAAACTATGAACACCTTTAATGTATTCTCTAATAAAAATATGTTAAGGTTTTTACAAAACAAATGACCGCTTAAATTTTATTCTTTTACATGATTCATATCCAGTTTTCCAAATTTTTTCATGACGTTAAAATTTTGATAAAATGGTAGTTAAAATTGAAAAAGTGTTATTTTAACCCTTAACCATTTTATTTCATGTTTTCTACATTTCTAACGACTTAGATTTTAAAATAATGTTCGTTGAATTATGCAAAATAGGGCACGTTCGTAAATGTAGAAAGTTTGTATATCACTGCGGCAGTTATGCCAATTTTTGTTGCTGCTGCGTGATCATCTGTTGCAGATGCTTTGCTACTGCTCAACAACTGCACAGTTTGTTTTTCAGAACGTTTTGCAAAAGATAAAAATAAGTTTACCACAATAACATTAACAAGTATTATTGAAAATCTTGACACTTTGTGTTCACTTATAATAAAAAAAGAATTAATAGAAATTGCATCCACTGCATCAAAATTGTCTTTGTCGAAACGACAAACATTGGCTATGCAAAATAAGTGTGAGCAAAAAGATGTGCTTTCTAGGGTTATGGAATGTTCGTATTAAGATGGCATGTACTAGAGAGTTGTTTATATTGTTGTTAGATATAATTTAGCTGAAGAAAGATTTCTTAAATTCCCAGTATTTAAGCCATTTCAGGACAAAATCATGAAAAAATCATAAAAAAATAGCATTTTTTCCCAATTTTTTGCAATTTTGATGCAGTGGATGCAATTTTTTTGGGTCGGTCCATGTGAGAATTTTTTTGCTTTGGTTTGGATCTACAACTTTGCCAAAGACATAAAAACAAAATTCCGAACGGTTTATGATATATGGATTCCATAAAAATTTTCCTTTTTTAAAAAAATCATGTTTGGGTGCAAAAACTTAGGGTGTCCATAAAAAAAAATTTCGATGTAATCTGGCCAAGTCCGTTGCGGATTTTTTTTAGTTTCGATATACACTTCAAAAAAAAAACCGGGTACGAAAGAGGAACCAATTTATGTGTTGCCATTTCAGGACAAAATCATGAAAAAATCATAAAAAAATAGCATTTTTTCCCAATTTTTTGCAATTTTGATGCAGTGGATGCAATTTTTTTGGGTCGGTCCATGTGAGAATTTTTTTGCTTTGGTTTGGATCTACAACTTTGCCAAAGACATAAAAACAAAATTCCGAACGGTTTATGATATATGGATTCCATAAAAATTTTCCTTTTTTAAAAAAATCATGTTTGGGTGCAAAAACTTAGGGTGTCCGTAAAAAAAAATTTCGATGTAATCTGGCCAAGTCCGTTGCGGATTTTTTTTAGTTTCGATATACACTTCAAAAAATACCGGGTACGAAAGAGGAACCAATTTATGTGTTGCCATTTCAGGACAAAATCATGAAAAATCATTAAAAAATAGCATTTTTTCCCAATTTTTTGCAATTTTGATGCAGTGGATGCAATTTTTTTGGGTCGGTCCATGTGAGAATTTTTTTGCTTTGGTTTGGATCTACAACTTTGCCAAAGACATAAAAACAAAATTCCGACCGGTTTATGATATATGGATTCCATAAAAATTTTCCTTTTTTAAAAAAATCATGTTTGGGTGCAAAAACTTAGGGTGTCCATAAAAAAAAATTTCGATGTAATCTGGCCAAGTCCGTTGCGGATTTTTTTTAGTTTCGATATACACTTCAAAAAAAAAACCGGGTACGAAAGAGGAACCAATTTATGTGTTGCCATTTCAGGACAAAATCATGAAAAAATCATAAAAAAATAGCATTTTTTCCCAATTTTTTGCAATTTTGATGCAGTGGATGCAATTTTTTTGGGTCGGTCCATGTGAGAATTTTTTTGCTTTGGTTTGGATCTACAACTTTGCCAAAGACATAAAAACAAAATTCCGAACGGTTTATGATATATGGATTCCATAAAAATTTTCCTTTTTTAAAAAAATCATGTTTGGGTGCAAAAACTTAGGGTGTCCGTAAAAAAAAATTTCGATGTAATCTGGCCAAGTCCGTTGCGGATTTTTTTTAGTTTCGATATACACTTCAAAAAATACCGGGTACGAAAGAGGAACCAATTTATGTGTTGCCATTTCAGGACAAAATCATGAAAAATCATTAAAAAATAGCATTTTTTCCCAATTTTTTGCAATTTTGATGCAGTGGATGCAATTTTTTTGGGTCGGTCCATGTGAGAATTTTTTTGCTTTGGTTTGGATCTACAACTTTGCCAAAGACATAAAAACAAAATTCCGACCGGTTTATGATATATGGATTCCATAAAAATTTTCCTTTTTTAAAAAAATCATGTTTGGGTGCAAAAACTTAGGGTGTCCATAAAAAAAAATTTCGATGTAATCTGGCCAAGTCCGTTGCGGATTTTTTTTAGTTTCGATATACACTTCAAAAAAAACCGGGTACGAAAGAGGAACCAATTTATGTGTTGCACTGTGTTATTAAAAATCAATTAAAACAAAAAAGATTTCGCACTATTGCATTAGAAACTTAATGATGCTATAGTTGCATTGAATTTGCGGCAGCACTGTCGTTTGCATGAAAAAACGTTTGACGTAAATCAGTGCTGCCAAGTGATGCTTTTTTGAACGTTTTACTTTTATTATGCTGATTACATTTAAAGCAGTAAAAAAGCAATACAATTAAGCAAAAAAAAAAATAAAGAATTACTGCAAAAAGAATGACTATATTATCTACATCCAATAAAATAATATGCAAAAATAAAACAAATACAGCAACACAGAAATTTAACGAGCAAAGTATTCTACTGAAAATTTAAATTTACAACAGAACAGGTTGTTGAATTTATTTATTTTTAATTTTTTTTTATTTTGAGTGTAGAGAAAGAAGTCATGCTTATAAAAGGAGATATTTTTTTTTTGCATAGGAGGGGTGTACCGCAGTTCAACATGTTTCCATTGTCCATTGTACTCTTTTTTATTAATTGAAAGTAAAAAACAAGTATATAAAAAATATTTTTTTATTGCCGGCATTAATTTGGAACCTCAAAATTGCTAAAGAAAATACATATTGAATTTAAACAAATAAATTATAAATAATAAAATATAAAATAAAATAATGGTCCCGCCATGATTCGAAACCGCTATCATCTGTTTGGAAATTAACCGTATCCCAATCACTTTTAGATCAATAAAGCTTTAGAAGAAGCAATAATACAGTGGTTTTTAGGATGCTATTTAGATTTACTTCTACAAACGCAGTAAAAATACACTAATGTATACTTTGGGCGCAGTAATGAAGTGGTTTGTAAAGCATGATTTTATTTTTTTTCTGGGATCTTATTTATAAATTTGTGAGGAAAGATATAATTCCTGCAGATTCAACATGCCACTTGACAATTGTGTGCCATTCATGTTTTTTAATAATTTATTTACAAATATAAAATTTAAAATATTGTTAAAAGATTGGAAAAATATATCTGAGGCTTTTTAACAACATATCTTAAGCCGACTTAAAAGAAGTTTCCAAGATTCTTGTAGTCAACATAAATTTTAAACTTATACATTATAACATGTGAAACACTTTAATGCGTATACTATTCCGACCTGTGACGCATTGTGGTTGCCATAAGAGTATTTGTAAGATTGAAAACAATTATAAAAATCAAAAAATTTTAATTATCCTTGTCTATATTTTCGCTCTTGTCTATCGTCGTTAAGTTTTTAAAGCAGTTCTACTACACGATTATAGTTAATATATGCGTTATAATTGAATATGCGCGAAAACGTTGAATTTTCAACGTTGGCAATTGTTGAAAGTTAAGTTTTTAAAGCAGTTCTACTTGAAGATATGATTTATATTTTTTTATATTTACAATATTTTTTTTAATTAAATTAATTTGTTCCCCCTTCTTTTTATAAATTATTGGAAATAAACACAAAGTATAAAAAAGTTTTTTCGTTTGTTTTCTTTGCAATTTACGTAATTTGAGTAAGTTTTTATACAGAAGTTCCCCGTTTACGTTTACGAAGTGTTACGTTTACGCTCAAGTAATGAAGCCCTAAGGCAAAAATACAGGTATTGCGATGGTGTCGATACCAGAGGGTCAATTCTCGTTCTGTGAAACGGTGAAATGAAAAGTTTTTTCACGTTTTTATAGTACTTTTGATTCGCGTTCTGTGAAAAAATGTAAAGAAACATCAAAACGTTTTCATATGAAAAAAAAGTGGAACGAAACAAGATTTTTTCACGATTGCACAGCACTGGCGATTCTTGTTTTGTGTAACAGTGCAAACAACTGTCAAAATATTTTCATATGAAAAAATTGTTTACACAGACTATTTATAAGTGAAATAAACATGGAGAAGATTGTAAGAGGAAAGCGTGCCAGCGAAAGCCAAAAGGAGTATTTAATTAATTATTAAGAAAAGCATGTGGACATTGCAAACGATAAGTAAGTAGCTTAATAACCATAATCACACTTTTATTTATCCCATGTTTACAGATTTGTAACTGCAGATGGTGCCAAATTTAGAGACGAAAAGTGTAACGAATTAGCGGCGAGCCTTAACAGTTTTAGTGGAACCCAAAAGGACAGTGAAAAATGGCAAAAGTATGGCATATTTATTTATAGTTTATTTATATTCTTTATGAAATTTTTTTTCTTTAAGTAATATTAGACTTCATACGCGCACCAAATATAGTTCACTTAAAGTAAGTCGATATAAATCCATGAAGTGCTTGTCGGTTTGTCATGTCGAATGGATTGTGGTCAGCACTAAGTTTGCGTCTCAGCACTCTCAAAAAATTCCTATAAATTATTAAATTATTTACTGCAATGAAATGCTTGTAACATCATTGTCTTACCTTTGTTCATCCGGAATTCTTCGAGTAATATCCAATAATACAATTAATCCAGATATTTTTATATAATTATTTAAAATAAATTTTACGAACTTTATTCACTTTTGTTTACGTTTTTCTCTGTTTTGACATTTGCTTTAAATTTTTGATAACACAGTTAAACAATTTTCATGGGTACAGTGCGAATGAAACATTTTTTTCATAATACATACGAGAATCGCAATTTATGTATTTGTGAAAAGTTCGAGTGAAAAGTGCTTATGAAAACGAAAATGAAAAGTTTTTTTTTCACTTCACATTATCACAGAACGAGAATTGACCTTCAGGTCTTACTTTTATTTTGTATTATCCAAAATTAAACTTAATATTAAGAAATGTTTTTTTTTTTTTTTTAAACCCTGTGCGAACTGACTAAATAAAATCTAAGCTAAGGCTGCGTTCGGGCTGGCTAAATTGAAGCTAAACTACACTAATTCTTCTGTCAAAAATTTAAGCTAAAGTTTAAAGAAATTATTTATTTTCAAATTTCAAAACAACACATTTTCAGTTTTAAAAAATCGACTACTCATTTAGCTTGATTTCAAATAATTTAGTTCATAAAACCTACATTGCGTTGCCAATTTTTATATCACAAATATATATTCAAGTTTCGAAATTTCTATAAAATTTTAAAATTTATTCAAATATTTCAAAAAATTTGGAACCCTTTCGTAAATTTGTATTTAGTTTAAAATGTATATAGCCACCTAGTCCAGTGCCATAAAACAAAAATTTAATTATAATTTATAGTGACTTTGCAACAAGACACAAGAAGAATACAGTCACAAACTTTTTCGTAGGATATATTCCTATTACAAATTTTTAACAATGTTTGTTTTACGAAAGAACTTATTTTATTTTGTTTCTTTTCTGAATTTTGCTAAAGGCTTACTTTTATGAAAAATCTCCATATAAAAAAAATTGTTGCGAATTTTTTTGCATCAGGTTCATAGAAAAGACTATGGAAATGTAGAGAAAAAGTGTCATTTAGATTTGGTTTGATTATGGCTTTCTAATGACTTAAAAAAAGTTTACATAACGCGAAATTATTTCGCTGTTGAAAAACCTAAAGCAAAAAATTGTAAGACTTTTTAATTAATCTCTATATTAAAAAATAAAAAATGTTCTTAAATAGCAATTTATTTCTACTAAAGTTAGTAAACTTTTTTTAATGTAGAATTCTTTTTTACAAAACAACTTACAATCAAGCCAATATAGGCTACAAATCCCATAAATTTTAACTGAGTTTTTATTAAATTTTCTCTTGGCAAAACAACTTATTTTTATTGGCGGTAATTTTTAAATAGACTGTTATGGATAAAATAAAATTACTAAATGAAAGGTTATTCTCTATCATTATTTTATTAAATAAGTTTCGGCAATTTGTTAGAAAATGTTTATAAACAGTGTTTGTCAAGAATAAAGTGTTTTTCAGACCACCTGTAAAATGTGTTTTTAAAATAAGATCTGTTGTCAAGAGTCCACAAATATCAAGGGTTTAATGTAGCCACCTCGTATTTCAAAAACTAATACTTCTAAGGTTTTTAATAAACTTGTGACATATTTTAACAACTTTTTATTTTGATATTTAAAATTCATTACTTTTTAAATTAAAAGAAATACTTTTTTCTCTCTCCTGAAAAGTACTAGTTTTTGAGATACGAGGTTGCTGCAGTAAATCCTCGATATGTTTTCAAGAAAACAACACGCCCGTATAAAAAAGATAAGATCTCCTTAGATGTAATTAGATATGATTGAATCTATTTGGATCGGGTGCCAGATCTGATCATATAATAAGATATGGCATATGTGATGTGCTTTGTGGCAAAATCTGTGAAAGATGTATTCATATCTAAATGGATTTGAAAAATATATTCGTGGTAAGATATGACCAAATCTGGCCACATAGGATCGTCATACCTGGTGGCATTTTCGTTCATATCTATATTAGATCTCATGGATCTGAAATCATATAATGTTGTTTCTTAATTTCTTATTTTCTAATAGAATCTGATTAGATATTATTGCAAATTGAATCTGATTATATACGATGCGCCAGATCTCTTTAGATTTGATTAGATCTATTTAAATCTCAAATTGGTCTCCAATTTTGAGATCTTATTAGATTTGAGATCTATTCAGATCTTTGATAATTTTCAAATCGTATAAATTTTTTGTAAACAAATAATTTTTCAATCAATTATAATTACGTTTTTTATGCATTTGTGCTATTTTATTACCATTAGCAATGAAATTTTTAATGAATATTTTCTTTTTATAATTTTAATGGTAATGAAATTTCAATGGTAATAAAAAATTCCCAAGTATGATTTATATACAAAAATTATTTCAATTTATTTTATAATAACTTCATAAACACACATATGGTCATTCACACAAAATGTGTCTATAGAATGTGTGAGTATACATTTGGTACATTTAAGAATAAACAAAAATATAAAAAACTGATGTATCAGTTAAAACAATATTTAAAAATAAATAACAAAAAACATTTGATTTAAATGAAAAGTAAGTAAAACGGTTATTAAATAAAATATCATTTCTTTTAAATGATATTATCTGTTATTTTCACTTTCAAACTATGTTCAGTGTATGATTCGAAATTTTGGCAACTTTTAATTTTAAACGCAACTTTTAATTTCATTTTTCATTTGCCATCAAAATACTCGTATATAACTTTCTTCAAAATATGGAGCTTCGAGCGAAAATGCTTAAACCAAGATATAATAGTAATATTTCGATAGCAAATATTTTTTAAATTTTTGTATTATAATGAAGGAATTCACAGTTTAAATGGTAACGTCCTACAATTAAAAATAGCATTATTACAACAATAGCACGTTAGCACTATTAATTTATACTTCAAATGGTACATTTTTTCTACCCATTCTATGTTGTAGATGTTTTGTTCAACCGTTTGAATAAGAGAAATTGTTGATGCAAATTAAATTGTTTGCTTAAATTTCATTTTATTATTTTATTTAATATAAATTTATTAAAATCCACTATAAAGGTTTGCAAAGTATAATATGGATATTCAAAATTTGTGTGTATTCAATTAATAGATTTTTTTTTGTGTGTTTGACTTGAAGATTTTGATTTACAAACATTGCCATTTAAATTGTATTTTTTACATATTATACAAAATATATATAAATTCATTAAAAAAATTTTAAAAAATGCATTTTTATAAAACAAGTTTCGCAGACCAAGAAAATATACTCGCCAAAAAATTCGCGCAGTGTCTGTAAAAATTTTAAAATTTTTGTATAACAGTGAATGTAGATCGTTGGATTTTACGACCTTACACATTTCACGCCCTAACACATTCATATAAATACATGTACGTGTTTGTGAAGAAAATCAATCGATTTCAAAGCGTTCATTTTTAAAATTTCAATCGTGAAAATTTTATTTTAAGTTCAAAAAATTTGCAAATCGATATAACTAATTCAACTAAATCGATTAAAAACAATTTTTACCTTCGTCGTCTTTTCTATTGACTATGTATTTAAATTTAGAATTTTAACAAAAAAAAAAATTGTATAATTTTGAATTAAAAATTTTACTTTAAAAAAAATTTATATTTTATAATTACAGCGTCCGTTTTTGTTAACAAGAATAAAGTGGACATTGTTACTAAAAACATGATAAAATGAAAGTAACATACTTTTAGAGGTTTTCATTTAAAAACAGTTATTTGTGTATATCTACTAATAAACTCCTGAAAGTATGTTATACTACCGTTGTATATATATTAGTTGAAATGTAAACTTAAAGTTGTTGAACAAAATTATAAAATAACTCCATTACTTTTGTTTAGGTTTTTATTTAATAATATATGAATTATTATATTTTTCACAGAAAGAATTTATTTTAATATTTGTTCTTTCATTTTTATTTTTTAAATATTTTACCGAATACATATTATTATTTTTTTTATTTTTTCTTTTTTTAATATTAAATACAATTTAGGTCCTAGTTCCTAAGGTTTTGCTTTTACAAATATTTACAAAACACCAAAATAAAAAATATGCATAAATTATTACATTAGTTAAGAAAAAAAATAAAAAAAAACGTAATATTAAAAATATGTGTATGTATAAAAAAATTATAAATACTCATTAATGAAAATAAACATTACTTAAATGAAAATATAAAATACAAACTATAAGTAGTTTTAGAAAAGTACAAAATTTATATTTTACCGATGGTGCCATTTGCAAACAAGCGCCAATTTTTTAAATAATATTTAAAAAAAAAAGAAACAAAATTAAATTAAAAAAAAAAATAAATAAATAAAAAACCATGAAAATTACAGACATTTATCTATGTATGTGTTTAAGATCTAATATATATGCAGTAAAAAAGAAAACACTTAAAAAAAAATTTTTGATAATCTAAACAATTTGCATTTGTTAAATGTTGTTTCTATGTTAACATACAAAATAAAACTATTATTTGCGGTATTTAAAAATTTTATGCATATATCATATGTTACTCTTAAAACATTCTTCGTTTTTGTTTGTAAGTATGATGAAAACTATTTTTACGTGTAACAGAGTTGGGAGTTATTTAAATGAATTTAAAACTTTCTTTTATGTGCTTTTGTTATGTAAGTTTGTTCATGTTCAAAAGGTAAATCTATATTGTTTCTATTTTAGTACTTTTAGTAAATAGAAAATCTTCTACTTGCCTGTTGTTAATTTGGTTGATTTTTTTTTTAATTCTTTAATTAATTTGTTGTTTTGCTTCAGTAATAAGAGCCAACAATGAGTCTAATTTTAAATCTTTGAAACGTGCAAAATGATTCATTAAAGGTTGTATAGAATCCGATTCAATTGCGGCACAAATCGTCTGATTTTGTATGGTACGATTTAATGAGGAGGCGACTTGATCTAAAAATTGTCGCCAACTATCTTTATTACTTGCGGTTAGAGTTGTATCGTTATTTGCTACATAGATAATTTCAGCTTGTAATATTAAACAAACAAGTGATGATAGTCCGAACTGAAAAAAAAAAAAAATCAGAAAATAATATTAAATAATATAATTTAAAATTTTATTTTTACAATATTATCCCACCCAATCAATTTTTAGCCGCAATAATTAGTCGATTAACTCCCACTTTCCCCATATGATTTTTTTTGTGGTATAATTTAAGTAAAATAATTTTCTGGCAGTCAACTTAATTGCGAAATTAAAAACCAAAAGATTTTTCAATAGAAAAATCGTTGGCAGAACGAAAGAATTTGAATATTATAGTGCTTTGCCAACCCCAACATGATAAAGCCCTGCCCCAGGGCTTTACCGTCTCTTTTTAAAAGCGTTGGCAAAGTACTGGCGAAACAATCAATAAAGTGCTTTTTCGATGATGAAAAATAAATGCTTTACCAATCCCAAAATTTTAACACCGTGCTGGAATTGGCCGTTACTTTTTTAAAACGTTGGCAGAGCATTAGAAAAACAATCAAATGCTTGTTTCAGAAGACACTTAAGTTTTGTATTAAATGCACTTTAAAATCTCTTTATTTTAGATTATTCCAATATTTTTAACATAGTGCTTTCTACATACTGAATGCGACCTTTTTATTTTATATTTTTTAAAAAAGCTTAGGTTTTTTCTTTAAGAGCTTTGGGGTCGTTTAGTGGGATGCGAGTTTTTACCAATAAAAATAAACGTTTAGTAACTCGAAACAACGGTTTTATTCAATTTTTGATATATGCGCCATTTTGGTAAACTGCACTTTAACGGACGTTGCTATAACAAAAAAATATGAAACACAACGTAACCAAAAACCTGTACGCGTAGTAATATATAAGTGTGGGTACTCAAATGAAAGGATCTCAAAAATGCATTTGGTTTCATGGATCAAGAAATCAAATTTATTTTTGACAACCTTAGGAAATTTCCTTTCATTTGAGTACCCACACTTATATGTTACTACGCGTACCAGTTTTTGACACCTGGAAAAACGGAAATAGAAAAACATTGTATTTTTTATTCCAGAGGGGGTCATATTTTTTTTTTAGCAACGCTCGATAACGTGCACTTCAGCCAAAATGGCGCATATATCAATAATTTAATAAACCGTTATTTCGAGTTACTAAACGTTTATTTTTATAGGTAAAAACTAGAGTATTCAAAAAACCGGCCTTATGGAAAAACCGGTTTCGGTTTTCTTCGAAAAATCGAATTTAAAAAAAAACCGGTTTCGGTTTTTGCAGAAAAAACCGGTCGACCGTTTTTTTCGTTTTTTTTTTTAAATTTAAATAAAAAGCTTATATAATTCGTTAATTGTTTTAATTACAAACAAAAAAAGAAATTTAATATATAAAGTAATACAAATAAAAAAAACATTCTTTGAAAAAAAAAAAATATTTTATAATATATTTTAATTGTATTTTATTTCAACATTTTATTTATTTGTTTTAATATTTTTTAACATAATATCTTAAAAATTAATATTATAAAACTATATTCATATCAAATGAATAGAGATTAGGTTTGTAAATTGGGTAAAACTAGGTACGTTAGTAATTTGAACGTTTGGCATTAAATAAGTTTTTTTAATATTACATTAGTTTTTTTAATATTACATTAAATATGTAAAAAGAAAATCTATTTTTCAGTTCTAAAATAATATTTGCATATTATGCAATTTAAATGTTTCGTTTTAAGACGATTTTTTTGTTTGCTTTTGATAAAGCTAGAAGTGGAAAATACTCTTTCACTAATAGTAGATGTTGGACAAATAGTCAAAAGACAATTATATAAATTGTCCAACTTTTCAGTTCTTTCGTCGCATTTATCAAGATATATGAAATCATCATATGTTACCTCCGAGAAAAGGGACCTAGTATGTCAAAAAACGGGTTTGCACTTAAGAGTGGATTCTGGTACCTCTAATAGGGTGTAGAATAAGATGAAATGAATTAGATTTCTGATAAAAATTTAATTGCCCCATTAAAACGTACTAAACGAACTTGGGAAAATCGATAAAAATGAGAAAAACATTAAAATTTACTTTTTTTGATTTTCCGGTTTTAAATTGTTTTTAATTGTCACTCTAAAAGCGAAAAAATATACGTCACCACATAGGCATGACGTCACCAAAGTCGGCACCCAATCATAACTAACCATACCAAATCGCATCTCCCAACTGAAGGTGTGTTCACAGTGATAATGCGTTATGAAACTTTAAATGCGTTTTTCTCAAAACTTCATTTTCACACACTAGGTCCCTTTTCTCGGAGAAGGTCACACATAATGATGAATGATTTTGTACAGTCTCTTTTTTAGGATTTTGAATACTGTTTATTGTGTTATTTAGATCAGAAATTAAACTATTTGAGTTTGGAATATCCAAAGTTAAGTCTTCATCGGAATCTATCGGACTTACATTTAAATCTTCATAACCAAACGATTATAAAAGTGTTCGGAAAAAATAAAAGAGACCAAGTAACCCAGTTGGCGATGTAATTAAAAAAACCGGTTAACCGAACAAAAAAGACCGGTTTTCGGTTTTCTTCGAATTTACAAAATATTCGAAACCGATCGGTTTTTAAAAAAAAGAAACCGGTTGACCGGTTTTCGGTTTCGGTTTTTGAATACTCTAGTAAAAACTCGCATCCCACTAAACGACCACAAAGCTCTTAAAGAAAAAACCTAAGATTTCTTAAAAAATATCAAATAAAAAGCGCACATTGTGCAAAAAAATCAATAACATTTTTAGCTGCAGGAGTCAAAAAATTTTTGAATTTTTTTTCATATTTTTTTAAGATGGATTGAAGAAAAAGCTATCGAAAACATTTTAGACAAAATTGTCTAACTAGAATAGGTAATAACTGTATCCAAACACAGGGCTGTTGGACGAAAATGTTAAAATTCAACACCGTTCAACTCGGAGGGTCCTTGACCGATCCCGCTGAAATTCTATGTCATAACTACTACCCAATAGGACTTCGTGCAAGTTTCATCCCGATCCCAAGACATCGGTTTTAAAAGATCGTACACATAAGATGTTTTTCCCATATGCATACATATATTTAAATTAGTTTTTTTTTTTTTTAATTTTACTTTTTTTATGTAAAGGCGGCCATACACTTCGTTCTTTTCTGGCAGTTTTAACTGCACGGGTAAGACTGTACGGTAAAATACGAACAACAACCATATCAGTTCAAGTCAAAAACACAAAACAAAAAATTAGAGCAAAAAATAATCAGCCGGCGTTCTAATATTACCTGCTATTCGACTCTAACAAAAACTGCGTAATCGCACACACGAGCAGTTTTGAACAAACACGTTTGAAAACGTACGGTTAAAATCAAGTTGCGAAAGATGTTTTTGAACACGTTCAAGAAGGACGGTTTTTTGTCATACACCGAGAAAACATTTCAACGTTGTTTAGCAAATACTGCTTAAGTAGGTTTTACACACAATGTATTTTACAGTGTGCTTGTCAAATTTCCCACTTCAAAATATATACATTGTGTGTAAAAGCAAAGAAAATAAGCTTCAGTAAATGTCAGCCTGCATTTACAGTGTGAAAATTTTAAATTAGAGTGTGTTCTATTTTTATCTGACAAAGCACCTGACATCAGCTGTTTTGCAAGTCAATTGTTTGTGGCGGCATTAATACAAATAACATTAAATATAAAGCACGTTTTTTCTTTAACTTTTCTTGCTTAATTTTTTTATATTCTAATTTTATGGCAGCTATTATTAAAATGATGCTGCAAATTGCAAGTTTTTAAACATTATTTTCAAGAACACAAAACTCCCGCGAAAAATAAAAAAAGTCATAAAACACAGTTGTTATGAACTATTGTAGGTTATGTCAGATGAAACTAAAAACGTAAGTGTGAAAGCAAAAATTATAAACCGTGTGTAAATTGACAATTTTGACAGACATGCGTAATTACAGATGGATCGTGCAGCCGACAAAGCCACTGTAAAATACATACCTTTAAGATTATTTTTAAAAATTGATAAAACTGACATATTTTTTTAAATTATCCGGTTATTGGATATACTCATTTGCACCAGCAAAAGTTAATTTTTGTTTAGTAAACTCAACCCGACATCTCGATATATTTAAGTCCATCGCCTCTCTTGTTTTTCTATGAGTGTATAACAGGTTTTGAAAAAATTGTATAGTATGAAATCCAGAACATTTTATGTGTTTAAAAACATATAACAACAGTTGTTGTTTATATAAACCTAGTACTGGCACGATAGATTTTGCAAAGTTTTTAAATAAACCATTTGCACTAAATCTTAACAGTGGATTGAACACAATCTTTAAGGCTTTATTCAGTGCTGATTGAAGTGATTTCATTATAGAGTTTAGCTTTGAACAATATAGGAAGATATGTAAAATGAGAGTAGATTAATAACACTGTCCAACAAATTAATACTTTTTGAATGGAACAGAATAGCATGTTAAGTAGATCATTTTTGTAGAACAAACTTATGGTCCAGCACGTCTGAGTTTTTTTTTTACAGTGGGTCAAAGTTTTCATTTTTTGGTAGAAGGGAGCATTATACTATATGAAAAAAATGCTGTAAGTTAATGTCTGAGAGAATTCTTATGGTCAGAGTTGTATTGTGGAATTGTATGAGGATTATTTTTGTGGAAGATCTTAACCCTCTAACTGGTCTCTTTATGGGTCAATTTGACCCTTTTTCGAGAAAATCAAAAAATATCCTTTAAAGTTTATAGTTTCTATAATATGGTTCTTTTCGTAGATATTTAGACATTTGTGGATTTTAATATAGTTTCGCACACTACAGGGAAGGCCATGCGAATATGTGCCTTGCTTTTATTTAAAAATTGTACCAGGCCCAAAAGTTTGTTTAGTACTTATCTGAAAAAAGTATTTTTATTTTTTTATGGTTTGAGTTTTTAGCGGATTTCTTTTGGGTTCATTAACTCCCAACGAACCCATGAGGTTACGTTTGCTTTTAAGAAAGCTTTGTATTTTTTCAGAATTGGTCTCTAAGTATGTAAGTTAACTATGGGTGGAGTTAAAACAAACATGTACAATACCTTTTATTTTAAAACATTTTGTCTGAAAGTGCTCCCAGGATTAAATAAAAATGGTCGGAAAACATATATGTTACAATATAAAATTTAACGAAAATATCGATTAGGTAAACGATTGTGCTCATGGGACATGGGTGGAGGGTATTCAAATATTCAACACAGCCGAATTTAGTATTTTTTTTACTGTTTTACAAAGGTTCATTATATTTTAATGAGGATCCATGTTATGCTTTATGGAGAAAATTTTAAATGAAACGAAAAATTTAAAAATTTGATTTAACAGTTTATTTATAAAATACAAGTAAAAAAAGTCTTTAATTAGGCTGTGCCGAATCTTTAAAATCCCTCCACCAATATTTATAAAAATGTTCCACCAATATTTACTGTTTTTGATACAAATAAAAACTTTAGATGTCAAATTATGGACGTGGAAAAAATTTTTGAGATGAAATTTAGAGGTATGTTCACATTTTCACTCATAACATTTTGACCGCTGGACTGATAAAATTAATGAGCACCCCCGCTTGCGTCTTCGCGTTGTGATCACCATTTCAACAGATAGACAGACGAACGTCGCTCAATCGACTTAAAATTGCATAAGGGTGTCTTAGACCTATATTTTGACATGTAAAAAGAACCATATATGGTGGAGGGTATAATAACATAAAAAACAAAACTAAAAAAAAAATAAAAACGAATACCGTACAACAATTTAAACTATTTAGGGCCGTATGCAAAAAAAAAATTACTTTAGCTTTAACTTTCACATAAGTTAACAAACACATTAAGGCTAACAAACATTTGTTAAAAAATTCTTATGCAAAAACGCCACTTTAACAAATAAAAGTTTTAATGAATTTTATAGTTTGGGTCTGGCAATGCCATCATATTCAGTTGTCACTTTATGGTAAGTGATACATTAAAACGAATATTAATTCAGCCGAGTAATCAAATCTATAAAAAGGTTCTTATTATTTTAACATAAAATAATATGTTTTTTCGCAATCATTAAAATAAAAGCACAAAATTTACTAAGGAAATTAAGAAGAACTAACCAGATTTTTATGTTAGAAATGTTTTGAGTATTCGAACAACGAGCTGTATTGATTTGTTTTGATTGTAAGTACATCACAAAAACATTTCTTATATTTACATTGTTTTTTTTTTTTAATACTTGACTTGACTATACTTCTCTTCGTCCCCAATAACGCAAAGCCACTAGCACTTGACGATGTTCCACATCCTCTGCGGTCTACTGCAACCCAGCAAAAAAAATGGTAGTCATTCTGTGACTATAACTTCTTTCATTGCTTCCTAAACATCAGTTGACATGCTTTTATGGTTTTTTGGTGTTATTCTAAGGCACTTCCAAAAGCATTCATGTATTCATATTTCAAATGCAATGATCTGGATATAAGCCCGATGCATATCTTAAAATATCACTCTTCATTACTTCTGAAGCATAAGTTAGAGTATATCGTATATTTTGTTGATCTTAAGCATTTATCCAAATTGAGAAAATAGTTCTGATGAACTTTTTTAATTTTTTTATTAAATCATTTTTTATATTTTAGTTTGAAATTTCATGAGGGTTACAATTTATGCAGTTTTGCAATTTTTATAAAAGTTTTGAAAAATCAAGAAAAAGAGATTTTTTTTATCTTTAATTGAAACTAGCTGGCCTGTCATTTTCAAATATTCAAACATTTATGACGACGCAATCTCTGTATTTTTGCATTATGTATTTTATTTAACACTACATCATTTCCAGTTTTAATTCAGAATTTACCAAAATAATTTTAAAATTGTGTAAAAATTATTTCAAATTGCCCAAAAATGTTTTAAAATTGTGCAAAAATTATTTAAAATTGTTCAAAAATATTTTAAAATTGTCTAAAAATGTTTCAAAATTGTACAACCAGTTTTTAAATTATCCAAAAATATTTTAAAATTTGTCTAAAAATTCATTAAAATTTTTGAAAAATGTTTCAAAAATGCTTTTTCACTAATGCAGAATTATTTATTTGTTTTAATAAGTAGTATTTGTATATCAATGCATAAATTTCGCTTCTTTAAACTTATTTTTCTCCATTCTTATGAATTAAATTTTTATCATAGCTTAATAAATACCACAAAGTATATGAACATTTTCCACTCATGCATCAGAATATCTTATCATTGTATTAGCATTGCTTCCTTAGAGCAAAGTATGAGTAATGCTAGTAGCTACATTTGAATACTTCCATCCTATGACACGCTAATGTTAAATTCATCGATGAAACTATCAGAAAAGAAGCGATGCCTTTGCCATAGTAGTGATGCTTTTATTGCTTCTTTGGCAGCTTCATTTTTGCTGGGAATGTCTGTTTTAATCAGCTCAATTATTTTTTTTTTTTTTTTTGCTTTTTGTTTGTTAAAGTGATTTTGCTTTTTTTAAATTGGTCATCAGAAAGAGAGAACCCATCAGTCCTCAGCTAGTAAATTCTTGGACAATAATAATTTCTGATTTGGATAATAGTATCTACTTATAAAAACAATACACAATTAACACTAATTTTTCAACAATCACAATAATTTTACCAATTCTTCTTATGAAATTTAAAGTATCCATTTTACAATTTCTTATTTTTATTAAAAATTTTCACAAAATTTTCAAAACTTACATTTTAAAGTACGTTGCTTTCTACTTTAAAATGTTTAAAGTTACCAAACGTTTACCAAAGGTATGTTAAGATAATAATCGTTTTTGGATACAATTTTAAGCAATTTTGCTTAACAATGGTTTACCAAACTTTGTTAACTTTTTTTGCATACGGCCCTTAGGCTTTACAAAAAAATTAAAAAAAAATCAGTAATTTCATAAAAACTAAAAATTCATATATTGCAAAAACAAAAATAAATTATGAAATAAATTTATAATTTAATGAAATTTGTATGTATTGTTGATCTGTTATTTTGTAAATGAATAGTATTGTAGGATTTTAGATCATATAAACATGAAAATTTTATTAGTAAATTATAGAGAATAAAAATTGAAAAATTCCACAGAGCCAGCAGGATAGAATACTTAGTATAGAGGATAAATATAAATTGTTAAATTTCGTTGATGTTAGTATAATTGTGTGTTATTTTCGAGTTTGTTAATTTGTTTCCAAACACTCAATATAAAATAGACAATTATTAATAAGCAATGACCAAAGGGAGAACGTGGAAACTGAGGATACTAATAAAATTTTCATGTTTCTTTGCAATAAAACAATTTATAAAAAAGAATGTGAATATATAATTTAATTTAAATAATTCTTCAATTAATTAAAACAAATTAATATAAAAAACAAAAACACAACAGTTTAAATACATTAGTTTTTACATAAAGAAGTTGCATAAAAGTTTTGAAAAAAATATTCCAAATTAGTATAAAATAAAAGTTTAAAAAATGAAAATTAAAAAGAAGTAAAATTGTCATAATTAAGTAAGATTTAAAGATACATTGTTTCATTCTCAACGTCACAATATAAATTAAAGCTTAACTAATTCAGCTTTTGATTGTGTTAAACCAAGCATTTTAAGATTTTTTTTTTTAAATTCTGTAAAGAAAAAAGTAAAATAAAAAAGTAAAATGTGCTAAATCCACAAAAAGTTGACATGCTATGTATAAAAATCATTTCAGAATCTTCAATAATTATAACTATTTAAAAACAAATTTTAAATTCTTAAACATTTCAAAATTTTATCCTTGCGCTGCAAAACCCATTAACACATTTTTAAACTTATATTTTTATCCGATTTGGTATTTTTTTCAACATTTTTACCGCAATAGGACATATGTTCAAAATAAAATTTTATATTAAATAAATAATTTAAATTTAATTTGTTTAAATTAAAAAATTAGTATACAAAAACAAAAATTAAGTCAATTCCATACAGAAAATTAAGTAAGCTAATCTTTAAATCAAAATAAAAAAACATGTCTTTTTGAAAAAAAAAAAATAAAAATATGTTACATATAGATAGCTTAATATAACATTACAAGGAAAAACTAAATAAAATTAAAAAACTTATGATACAAAACCCGTTTTAATGCAATTTTTATTCAAAACAAATTTTTCATTTCTACTTGCAAAATTTCTTGAGGCAGATGTGCTTGAGAGTTGTCCACAAGAAAAATTAAAAAACACGATATTCTAGGATTTGTAGCTCATTTGTATATGCTGATGATGTTTTTTTGCTTTTTAGTGGTAATCGTAGAAATTCTGAGTTACTTGAGAATGACATTAATTGTGTTCTTGACCGTGTTTTGCAATGGACTGCAGTTACGTCAATCGTTTTTTGGGTTGCTCTTTTAAGGATTTTGTGAATTGTCGTTTGCTTCTTTTGTTTTACAAAGTTTTTAAGACTGGCAGACCGGTACCTTTGTGTAAGAAATTTACTTTTACACGATCGGCTAGGGATCCTCAAATTTGTATTTCAAGGATAAGGAATACTATGTTCGAAAGATCGTTTGTATTGCCATATTATTTGCGTATGCCATCGTATCGTAAATTATATAAGAGATACTTTGGAAAAGAAAAAATATTGTTCTGGTGTCTTCTTAGATGTACAACAAGCATTCGATAAAATCTGGCATAACGGATTACTCTTCAAGCTTAAAAAGCTACTTCCAACACCATTCTACTTGCTACTTAAGTCATATTTAAGTGATCGACAGTTCTACGTTAAGGTGAACAAAGAAAAATCACAAATATATACAGATTGGTTGAAAAGTTCCTGCGCTCACCAAGAGATTTCACTGCTAGCTCCAAACTTTTTTTTCTCAAGTTGGTATAACTGTCCTGAGAACACATGCAAAGTTGCAAGTCATTCTGTCAATTCTTTCTTTGTTTACAAGCCATTTGAAGTTGACGTGTCATTGATTTTTTTAATATGGAAAAAATTGAATATCGTGCAGTCATTAGATTCTTTGTTTTGAAGGGTTTAAAAGCAAAGGAAATTTATGAACAATTGTAAGAAGTGTATAAGTAGTCCTCACCTTCTAAACGCACTGGTGAATTTTGGGCTGGTGAATTTAAACGTGGTCGTACCAGTCTTAAAGACGATTCACGCGAAGGACGACCAAAAACTGCAACCACATTGAGCAGGTACATAATATGGTTAGTGAAGATCCAAGTTTGACTAAGCGTGAAATTGCTAATGCCATAGGCATCTCAGACGAACGAGTACTCCATATTTTACATGAAGATTAGGTACGAAAACTGTTTGGAAAGTTAGTGCCGCACACATTAACAATTAAACACAAACTGGATCGAAAACAAATTTCTCAGCGTAATTTGGAGCATTTTAAGCCGAATAAAAACGACTTCTTGCGTCGTTTTATAACTATGGATGAGACTTGGATCTACCACCATGATCCTAAATTGAAACAAGAACGTTTACAGTTGACTGAAGCTGGTTGTTCAGCTCCAAAGCAGGTGAAGTCACAACAATCAGCAAAGAAGGTTATGGCATCAGTTTTTTGGGATGCAAAAGAAATTTTGTTGATTGATTATCTTCAGAAAGGTAAAACAATCAGCTCTGAATATTATTGCAGCCTTTTGGATCAGCTGGATGAAAAAATTCGTGAGAAAAGACCTGGTTTAAAGAAAAAAAAAATATTTTTTCATCAAGACAATGCACCTGCTCACAAGTGTTTTGACGATGGCTAAATTCAAAGAATTAAAGTACGAATTGGTTGAACATCTACCGTATTCACCAGATTTTGCTCCCATTGACTACTATCTCTTCAGAAATCTCAAACAATTCCTTCGTGAAAAGCATTTTTCGTCGAATGAAGAGGCCATAGCAGCCGTAGACGGTTATTTTGCATAGCTTCCGGAAAACCATTATAAGGACGGGATAAAATTATTGGAAGATCATTGGAACAAGTGTATTGAGCTTCTAGGAGATTATATTGAATAAAAAAATATATTTCGTAACGAAAACAATATTCTTTCATTTCGAGCGCAGGAACTTTTCAACCAACCTGTAATATAATTGCAGGCGTTCCGCAAAACAGCGTTTTGGGACCAACACTTTACACAATTTCTACATCTGATATGCCTACCACCGATAATGTTTTAGTTGCAACTTATGCAGATGATACAGCAGTATTAGCTTCTAGCGCATGCCCAATTGAAGCCTCAAATATTGTCCAAAGAGAACTTAAGAGCTAACTATATTATACTTTTGCTAACTTAAGCTACTGTCAAAAATTAACGAAAAGGCTGTCAAATGCTTAATCAACTTATTGAAGACTTTTGGGTGGCTACAATGTACTTTTTAAACTTAAATACACTTAGTTGCAAACATTTGTACTTTTGCAAAAACTGCTTTCTTCTCATATCTTTTCGAAAAATATTATTTAATGTGTACAAGTTATAAATATTTTACAATTAACAAGTAAATCTATATTAATTTTAAATAATTTAAAGAAACAAATGAAAACATAAATAAAAAAGTACTAAAATATGCAACAGTGCTTGCATCTCAATCGAAAAAGAAATAAAAACCCCACCCCTTTTGTCATACATGCACGTTTGTTTTTTAACATTTTCAATTAAATTTTCTATAAAAATATTTTTCGCGTACATTGCAATTTGTATCTTTTTTTTTCATAAAGTTTTTCTAAAACACATGATTCCTTAAGTAAAGTGCGGTCGGTTTCGCTGTTTGCTTAAGCAAATGACACTTGACGAAACTTAACGACAAGTTTGTTAAGTACAATATAGTCATACACATTTGATTACATGTATTCGCACATTAGCTTAAGCTAGCAAAAGTATAATATAGTTAGCTTTTTAATCAAATTGAAAAATCGTTGAAGAAATGGAATATTAAAGTCAACACTGAAAAATCTGTTCATGTAGTGTTCACACTACGCAACGGTGTCTGTCTGCCCAAGTTTGTCTTTCAGCAATAGTCAAATTCCAATAAAAGACAGTGTGAAAAATTTAGGAATTCATATTGATAAAAGATTAACGTGCAAGACTCACATTAAAGCTAAAAAGGAGCATTTAAAAATAAAAACCAATCGACTATTTTGGCTGTTAGGCCCTAAGTCCCAAGTTAATACTGAATCTAAATTAATAATATACAAAACTATACTTAAGTCAGTATGGACGTATGGCATTCAACTGTGGGGTACTGCCACCCACTCAAATATTGAGATATTACAACGATATCAAAATAAAACATTAAGATCAATTATTAATGATCCATGGTTTGTTTCTAATAAAACTATACATAATGATTTAAAAGATGAAATCAACAGATTCAGCACAAATTATCTAGAAAGGTTAAGTAACCATTGCAACACGTTGGCCATTTCTCTACTGGATGATACTGAAGAAGTTAGAAGACTTAAACGGCACCATATCCTCGATTTACCGTTTCGTTAATCAATTTATTTTTGGCAAAATGTAATCATTCACATATCATTCTATAAATACTCATTAATCATATTAGAAAAATATTTAATCCACTTGTAAATTATTGTGTATAAACTAGAAAATTAGTATGTTAATATGTTGTTGTTCTTGCTGAACTTGCTGAACCAATGAAAATGTTACACGCAGAGAAAAAACATGATTAATGAATGGTCACTACGACCATATTTATTCATATTAGCCTAATATGTTTACCCTAATACATTTATTATAGCCCTAGAATAAATTGAACAAACATTTTTTGTCTTAAATATACAATTAAAATCATAATATTAGTTGCACACAAAAGTGTATGTTTATTACAAAAATTTATGTTTGCCTTTAAACACATTTTCTAAATGAGCAAGCATTTATGGCCAAAACAAACAGTGTGGCGTCATTTTCCATTCGCCAGCGATAGTTAATAACATGAGTGAGTATAAAATAATAAAAACATTTTTCGGGGAGCATGGCCTATGCTGCCTTGCAAATTTAATGATATAAATTATTATACGTTTATTGAAACAGGTAAGTAATTTATATACATATAATTAGAAAAATACAGACCTAAATTCATACATGTACAAATACGTATAAATTACATTGTCTTTCTTGCAGCCATAAAAACATACAACATTAAAAACGCCATTGAAATTTTGACGCAAAATTTTGTGATAAGCCCCGAATATATTTCAATAACAGTTCAACAATATATTAATACAGTCGATTTCATAATAGAAATTAAAGGTACGTTTGTCTTTGACTTTATGTTACAAGTCTTAAGTGCGGAGCAAAAAATACTCGTATGTTTGCAATTATATTTTAATGTATATATGTATACCTTTTTAATAAAAAATAAATCTTTGAAATTACATTTTCTATTTGTTTTATTGTGAGAACCATATAACATGTTGACATAGACATTTTGCATGGTATTGGTAAATATAGAAACATGGTTTGAAAGATCGTTTGCGTTTTTCTTGTGAACAAAATAATATGCTTGAGATAATAATTAGCTATAAATATTATATCTGAACATATATTGTTACTTAAGACGTGTTTGACACAATCATAACTACAAACATTAATGATAGTTTGCGATTGTGATTGTATTAACCGTGTTTTTTCTTTGCGTGTACAATATCTAATTTGCTTATTATCCTTAAATGGATAGATTGTAAATAAAATGTATTATGTAAAAAAAATATATTATTTGTGTACTTTCTCGCATTCGAATAATGTTTTTCATGTCAAAATTTTGGAGCTTGTTAACGGCTGATTATATTTTAGTTGTCATTCTATGGGTCTATTTGATCTTTTTATTTTCTTAAAATATTAAATAAGTTTTTTAAATTTTCTTGAATATTATGGCTTGGGAGCCGATCTGTTAGGATGACGATGTAGTATTTTTATGAATACTATGTATTTTTTTTTGGATAATTTGAATATTTTTAGGTATAAGAAAACTATATATAAATTCTTTTCTCAGGATTTTTGACTATGTTATACAGTATTTTTGGCCATAATGGCTTTTTGTATTATTGATGAATTAATAAATAAAAAAATGAATAAATATTTGCAGTCAAATATTTGGAATATATTATTTATAGATATTGTTACAGAAATTCCATTTACTCTTAGAAACACAAATCCATATACAGCTACTCACATACAAAATGGGACACATCTAAATATTACTTAGTTGACTAACATTATTCTAATTATTTTTTGCATGAATTAAATTTGCTTCAAAAATTTGCTTACATTTTTTTCTCTACAATGAAAATTCACTAAATCTGTCAGCATTTAAAAATTTAAAAATTTGATTTAACAGTTTATTTATAAAATACAAGTAAAAAAAGTCTTTAATTAGGCTGTGCCGAATCTTTAAAATCCCTCCACCAATATTTATAAAAATGTTCCACCAATATTTACTGTTTTTGATACAAATAAAAACTTTAGATGTCAAATTATGGACGTGGAAAAAATTTTTGAGATGAAATTTAGAGGTATGTTCACATTTTCACTCATAACATTTTGACCGCTGGACTGATAAAATTAATGAGCACCCCCGCTTGCGTCTTCGCGTTGTGATCACCATTTCAACAGATAGACAGACGAACGTCGCTCAATCGACTTAAAATTGCATAAGGGTGTCTTAGACCTATATTTTGACATGTAAAAAGAACCATATATGGTGGAGGGTATAATAACATAAAAAACAAAACTAAAAAAAAAATAAAAACGAATACCGTACAACAATTTAAACTATTTAGGGCCGTATGCAAAAAAAAAATTACTTTAGCTTTAACTTTCACATAAGTTAACAAACACATTAAGGCTAACAAACATTTGTTAAAAAATTCTTATGCAAAAACGCCACTTTAACAAATAAAAGTTTTAATGAATTTTATAGTTTGGGTCTGGCAATGCCATCATATTCAGTTGTCACTTTATGGTAAGTGATACATTAAAACGAATATTAATTCAGCCGAGTAATCAAATCTATAAAAAGGTTCTTATTATTTTAACATAAAATAATATGTTTTTTCGCAATCATTAAAATAAAAGCACAAAATTTACTAAGGAAATTAAGAAGAACTAACCAGATTTTTATGTTAGAAATGTTTTGAGTATTCGAACAACGAGCTGTATTGATTTGTTTTGATTGTAAGTACATCACAAAAACATTTCTTATATTTACATTGTTTTTTTTTTTTAATACTTGACTTGACTATACTTCTCTTCGTCCCCAATAACGCAAAGCCACTAGCACTTGACGATGTTCCACATCCTCTGCGGTCTACTGCAACCCAGCAAAAAAAATGGTAGTCATTCTGTGACTATAACTTCTTTCATTGCTTCCTAAACATCAGTTGACATGCTTTTATGGTTTTTTGGTGTTATTCTAAGGCACTTCCAAAAGCATTCATGTATTCATATTTCAAATGCAATGATCTGGATATAAGCCCGATGCATATCTTAAAATATCACTCTTCATTACTTCTGAAGCATAAGTTAGAGTATATCGTATATTTTGTTGATCTTAAGCATTTATCCAAATTGAGAAAATAGTTCTGATGAACTTTTTTAATTTTTTTATTAAATCATTTTTTATATTTTAGTTTGAAATTTCATGAGGGTTACAATTTATGCAGTTTTGCAATTTTTATAAAAGTTTTGAAAAATCAAGAAAAAGAGATTTTTTTTATCTTTAATTGAAACTAGCTGGCCTGTCATTTTCAAATATTCAAACATTTATGACGACGCAATCTCTGTATTTTTGCATTATGTATTTTATTTAACACTACATCATTTCCAGTTTTAATTCAGAATTTACCAAAATAATTTTAAAATTGTGTAAAAATTATTTCAAATTGCCCAAAAATGTTTTAAAATTGTGCAAAAATTATTTAAAATTGTTCAAAAATATTTTAAAATTGTCTAAAAATGTTTCAAAATTGTACAACCAGTTTTTAAATTATCCAAAAATATTTTAAAATTTGTCTAAAAATTCATTAAAATTTTTGAAAAATGTTTCAAAAATGCTTTTTCACTAATGCAGAATTATTTATTTGTTTTAATAAGTAGTATTTGTATATCAATGCATAAATTTCGCTTCTTTAAACTTATTTTTCTCCATTCTTATGAATTAAATTTTTATCATAGCTTAATAAATACCACAAAGTATATGAACATTTTCCACTCATGCATCAGAATATCTTATCATTGTATTAGCATTGCTTCCTTAGAGCAAAGTATGAGTAATGCTAGTAGCTACATTTGAATACTTCCATCCTATGACACGCTAATGTTAAATTCATCGATGAAACTATCAGAAAAGAAGCGATGCCTTTGCCATAGTAGTGATGCTTTTATTGCTTCTTTGGCAGCTTCATTTTTGCTGGGAATGTCTGTTTTAATCAGCTCAATTATTTTTTTTTTTTTTTTTGCTTTTTGTTTGTTAAAGTGATTTTGCTTTTTTTAAATTGGTCATCAGAAAGAGAGAACCCATCAGTCCTCAGCTAGTAAATTCTTGGACAATAATAATTTCTGATTTGGATAATAGTATCTACTTATAAAAACAATACACAATTAACACTAATTTTTCAACAATCACAATAATTTTACCAATTCTTCTTATGAAATTTAAAGTATCCATTTTACAATTTCTTATTTTTATTAAAAATTTTCACAAAATTTTCAAAACTTACATTTTAAAGTACGTTGCTTTCTACTTTAAAATGTTTAAAGTTACCAAACGTTTACCAAAGGTATGTTAAGATAATAATCGTTTTTGGATACAACTTTAAGCAATTTTGCTTAACAATGGTTTACCAAACTTTGTTAACTTTTTTTGCATACGGCCCTTAGGCTTTACAAAAAAATTAAAAAAAAATCAGTAATTTCATAAAAACTAAAAATTCATATATTGCAAAAACAAAAATAAATTATGAAATAAATTTATAATTTAATGAAATTTGTATGTATTGTTGATCTGTTATTTTGTAAATGAATAGTATTGTAGGATTTTAGATCATATAAACATGAAAATTTTATTAGTAAATTATAGAGAATAAAAATTGAAAAATTCCACAGAGCCAGCAGGATAGAATACTTAGTATAGAGGATAAATATAAATTGTTAAATTTCGTTGATGTTAGTATAATTGTGTGTTATTTTCGAGTTTGTTAATTTGTTTCCAAACACTCAATATAAAATAGACAATTATTAATAAGCAATGACCAAAGGGAGAACGTGGAAACTGAGGATACTAATAAAATTTTCATGTTTCTTTGCAATAAAACAATTTATAAAAAAGAATGTGAATATATAATTTAATTTAAATAATTCTTCAATTAATTAAAACAAATTAATATAAAAAACAAAAACACAACAGTTTAAATACATTAGTTTTTACATAAAGAAGTTGCATAAAAGTTTTGAAAAAAATATTCCAAATTAGTATAAAATAAAAGTTTAAAAAATGAAAATTAAAAAGAAGTAAAATTGTCATAATTAAGTAAGATTTAAAGATACATTGTTTCATTCTCAACGTCACAATATAAATTAAAGCTTAACTAATTCAGCTTTTGATTGTGTTAAACCAAGCATTTTAAGATTTTTTTTTTTAAATTCTGTAAAGAAAAAAGTAAAATAAAAAAGTAAAATGTGCTAAATCCACAAAAAGTTGACATGCTATGTATAAAAATCATTTCAGAATCTTCAATAATTATAACTATTTAAAAACAAATTTTAAATTCTTAAACATTTCAAAATTTTATCCTTGCGCTGCAAAACCCATTAACACATTTTTAAACTTATATTTTTATCCGATTTGGTATTTTTTTCAACATTTTTACCGCAATAGGACATATGTTCAAAATAAAATTTTATATTAAATAAATAATTTAAATTTAATTTGTTTAAATTAAAAAATTAGTATACAAAAACAAAAATTAAGTCAATTCCATACAGAAAATTAAGTAAGCTAATCTTTAAATCAAAATAAAAAAACATGTCTTTTTGAAAAAAAAAAAATAAAAATATGTTACATATAGATAGCTTAATATAACATTACAAGGAAAAACTAAATAAAATTAAAAAACTTATGATACAAAACCCGTTTTAATGCAATTTTTATTCAAAACAAATTTTTCATTTCTACTTGCAAAATTTCTTGAGGCAGATGTGCTTGAGAGTTGTCCACAAGAAAAATTAAAAAACACGATATTCTAGGATTTGTAGCTCATTTGTATATGCTGATGATGTTTTTTTGCTTTTTAGTGGTAATCGTAGAAATTCTGAGTTACTTGAGAATGACATTAATTGTGTTCTTGACCGTGTTTTGCAATGGACTGCAGTTACGTCAATCGTTTTTTGGGTTGCTCTTTTAAGGATTTTGTGAATTGTCGTTTGCTTCTTTTGTTTTACAAAGTTTTTAAGACTGGCAGACCGGTACCTTTGTGTAAGAAATTTACTTTTACACGATCGGCTAGGGATCCTCAAATTTGTATTTCAAGGATAAGGAATACTATGTTCGAAAGATCGTTTGTATTGCCATATTATTTGCGTATGCCATCGTATCGTAAATTATATAAGAGATACTTTGGAAAAGAAAAAATATTGTTCTGGTGTCTTCTTAGATGTACAACAAGCATTCGATAAAATCTGGCATAACGGATTACTCTTCAAGCTTAAAAAGCTACTTCCAACACCATTCTACTTGCTACTTAAGTCATATTTAAGTGATCGACAGTTCTACGTTAAGGTGAACAAAGAAAAATCACAAATATATACAGATTGGTTGAAAAGTTCCTGCGCTCACCAAGAGATTTCACTGCTAGCTCCAAACTTTTTTTTCTCAAGTTGGTATAACTGTCCTGAGAACACATGCAAAGTTGCAAGTCATTCTGTCAATTCTTTCTTTGTTTACAAGCCATTTGAAGTTGACGTGTCATTGATTTTTTTAATATGGAAAAAATTGAATATCGTGCAGTCATTAGATTCTTTGTTTTGAAGGGTTTAAAAGCAAAGGAAATTTATGAACAATTGTAAGAAGTGTATAAGTAGTCCTCACCTTCTAAACGCACTGGTGAATTTTGGGCTGGTGAATTTAAACGTGGTCGTACCAGTCTTAAAGACGATTCACGCGAAGGACGACCAAAAACTGCAACCACATTGAGCAGGTACATAATATGGTTAGTGAAGATCCAAGTTTGACTAAGCGTGAAATTGCTAATGCCATAGGCATCTCAGACGAACGAGTACTCCATATTTTACATGAAGATTAGGTACGAAAACTGTTTGGAAAGTTAGTGCCGCACACATTAACAATTAAACACAAACTGGATCGAAAACAAATTTCTCAGCGTAATTTGGAGCATTTTAAGCCGAATAAAAACGACTTCTTGCGTCGTTTTATAACTATGGATGAGACTTGGATCTACCACCATGATCCTAAATTGAAACAAGAACGTTTACAGTTGACTGAAGCTGGTTGTTCAGCTCCAAAGCAGGTGAAGTCACAACAATCAGCAAAGAAGGTTATGGCATCAGTTTTTTGGGATGCAAAAGAAATTTTGTTGATTGATTATCTTCAGAAAGGTAAAACAATCAGCTCTGAATATTATTGCAGCCTTTTGGATCAGCTGGATGAAAAAATTCGTGAGAAAAGACCTGGTTTAAAGAAAAAAAAAATATTTTTTCATCAAGACAATGCACCTGCTCACAAGTGTTTTGACGATGGCTAAATTCAAAGAATTAAAGTACGAATTGGTTGAACATCTACCGTATTCACCAGATTTTGCTCCCATTGACTACTATCTCTTCAGAAATCTCAAACAATTCCTTCGTGAAAAGCATTTTTCGTCGAATGAAGAGGCCATAGCAGCCGTAGACGGTTATTTTGCATAGCTTCCGGAAAACCATTATAAGGACGGGATAAAATTATTGGAAGATCATTGGAACAAGTGTATTGAGCTTCTAGGAGATTATATTGAATAAAAAAATATATTTCGTAACGAAAACAATATTCTTTCATTTCGAGCGCAGGAACTTTTCAACCAACCTGTAATATAATTGCAGGCGTTCCGCAAAACAGCGTTTTGGGACCAACACTTTACACAATTTCTACATCTGATATGCCTACCACCGATAATGTTTTAGTTGCAACTTATGCAGATGATACAGCAGTATTAGCTTCTAGCGCATGCCCAATTGAAGCCTCAAATATTGTCCAAAGAGAACTTAAGAGCTAACTATATTATACTTTTGCTAACTTAAGCTACTGTCAAAAATTAACGAAAAGGCTGTCAAATGCTTAATCAACTTATTGAAGACTTTTGGGTGGCTACAATGTACTTTTTAAACTTAAATACACTTAGTTGCAAACATTTGTACTTTTGCAAAAACTGCTTTCTTCTCATATCTTTTCGAAAAATATTATTTAATGTGTACAAGTTATAAATATTTTACAATTAACAAGTAAATCTATATTAATTTTAAATAATTTAAAGAAACAAATGAAAACATAAATAAAAAAGTACTAAAATATGCAACAGTGCTTGCATCTCAATCGAAAAAGAAATAAAAACCCCACCCCTTTTGTCATACATGCACGTTTGTTTTTTAACATTTTCAATTAAATTTTCTATAAAAATATTTTTCGCGTACATTGCAATTTGTATCTTTTTTTTTCATAAAGTTTTTCTAAAACACATGATTCCTTAAGTAAAGTGCGGTCGGTTTCGCTGTTTGCTTAAGCAAATGACACTTGACGAAACTTAACGACAAGTTTGTTAAGTACAATATAGTCATACACATTTGATTACATGTATTCGCACATTAGCTTAAGCTAGCAAAAGTATAATATAGTTAGCTTTTTAATCAAATTGAAAAATCGTTGAAGAAATGGAATATTAAAGTCAACACTGAAAAATCTGTTCATGTAGTGTTCACACTACGCAACGGTGTCTGTCTGCCCAAGTTTGTCTTTCAGCAATAGTCAAATTCCAATAAAAGACAGTGTGAAAAATTTAGGAATTCATATTGATAAAAGATTAACGTGCAAGACTCACATTAAAGCTAAAAAGGAGCATTTAAAAATAAAAACCAATCGACTATTTTGGCTGTTAGGCCCTAAGTCCCAAGTTAATACTGAATCTAAATTAATAATATACAAAACTATACTTAAGTCAGTATGGACGTATGGCATTCAACTGTGGGGTACTGCCACCCACTCAAATATTGAGATATTACAACGATATCAAAATAAAACATTAAGATCAATTATTAATGATCCATGGTTTGTTTCTAATAAAACTATACATAATGATTTAAAAGATGAAATCAACAGATTCAGCACAAATTATCTAGAAAGGTTAAGTAACCATTGCAACACGTTGGCCATTTCTCTACTGGATGATACTGAAGAAGTTAGAAGACTTAAACGGCACCATATCCTCGATTTACCGTTTCGTTAATCAATTTATTTTTGGCAAAATGTAATCATTCACATATCATTCTATAAATACTCATTAATCATATTAGAAAAATATTTAATCCACTTGTAAATTATTGTGTATAAACTAGAAAATTAGTATGTTAATATGTTGTTGTTCTTGCTGAACTTGCTGAACCAATGAAAATGTTACACGCAGAGAAAAAACATGATTAATGAATGGTCACTACGACCATATTTATTCATATTAGCCTAATATGTTTACCCTAATACATTTATTATAGCCCTAGAATAAATTGAACAAACATTTTTTGTCTTAAATATACAATTAAAATCATAATATTAGTTGCACACAAAAGTGTATGTTTATTACAAAAATTTATGTTTGCCTTTAAACACATTTTCTAAATGAGCAAGCATTTATGGCCAAAACAAACAGTGTGGCGTCATTTTCCATTCGCCAGCGATAGTTAATAACATGAGTGAGTATAAAATAATAAAAACATTTTTCGGGGAGCATGGCCTATGCTGCCTTGCAAATTTAATGATATAAATTATTATACGTTTATTGAAACAGGTAAGTAATTTATATACATATAATTAGAAAAATACAGACCTAAATTCATACATGTACAAATACGTATAAATTACATTGTCTTTCTTGCAGCCATAAAAACATACAACATTAAAAACGCCATTGAAATTTTGACGCAAAATTTTGTGATAAGCCCCGAATATATTTCAATAACAGTTCAACAATATATTAATACAGTCGATTTCATAATAGAAATTAAAGGTACGTTTGTCTTTGACTTTATGTTACAAGTCTTAAGTGCGGAGCAAAAAATACTCGTATGTTTGCAATTATATTTTAATGTATATATGTATACCTTTTTAATAAAAAATAAATCTTTGAAATTACATTTTCTATTTGTTTTATTGTGAGAACCATATAACATGTTGACATAGACATTTTGCATGGTATTGGTAAATATAGAAACATGGTTTGAAAGATCGTTTGCGTTTTTCTTGTGAACAAAATAATATGCTTGAGATAATAATTAGCTATAAATATTATATCTGAACATATATTGTTACTTAAGACGTGTTTGACACAATCATAACTACAAACATTAATGATAGTTTGCGATTGTGATTGTATTAACCGTGTTTTTTCTTTGCGTGTACAATATCTAATTTGCTTATTATCCTTAAATGGATAGATTGTAAATAAAATGTATTATGTAAAAAAAATATATTATTTGTGTACTTTCTCGCATTCGAATAATGTTTTTCATGTCAAAATTTTGGAGCTTGTTAACGGCTGATTATATTTTAGTTGTCATTCTATGGGTCTATTTGATCTTTTTATTTTCTTAAAATATTAAATAAGTTTTTTAAATTTTCTTGAATATTATGGCTTGGGAGCCGATCTGTTAGGATGACGATGTAGTATTTTTATGAATACTATGTATTTTTTTTTGGATAATTTGAATATTTTTAGGTATAAGAAAACTATATATAAATTCTTTTCTCAGGATTTTTGACTATGTTATACAGTATTTTTGGCCATAATGGCTTTTTGTATTATTGATGAATTAATAAATAAAAAAATGAATAAATATTTGCAGTCAAATATTTGGAATATATTATTTATAGATATTGTTACAGAAATTCCATTTACTCTTAGAAACACAAATCCATATACAGCTACTCACATACAAAATGGGACACATCTAAATATTACTTAGTTGACTAACATTATTCTAATTATTTTTTGCATGAATTAAATTTGCTTCAAAAATTTGCTTACATTTTTTTCTCTACAATGAAAATTCACTAAATCTGTCAGCATATCTTTTTTTACAGTGTACGAAGAAATTTTTTTTTAATTTTTTCTAATTTATCTGGCAACCTTATGCTCACTTTCAAAGTGGGACACGTGCATTATTTTTGAATTACCGTTATTTTTAATACGATAATGACGCGTAATGACGTCAAATCAGTGTTTCTAGATATTTTATTCTGGTAAGTTATTATTTTTTTGCAAAATGTCTCGTAAACCTCAATCTACAGTTGAAGAAAGACAAATTATCATTAACAATTTCAAAAATAATAAATCAATCAGAGAAATTGCACAAATAGTAAATAAAAGTAAAAGTACTGTATTTAATATCATCAAACGCTTTAAAGCTACCAACAGTGTTGAAAATAAAAAGAGAAACTGCACAAAAAGATGCAAGTTGTCGGACCGCGATAAGCGATTTTGTCTAAAACTGATCGAGAATGATCCACTTTTATCAGCTGTTGACATTAAAAATAAATTAAAAGAAGTAAAAGATATTGATGTCAGCGCAGAAACAGTCCGACGAGTCTTCAGAGACAATAATTTGCATGGTAGATCGTGTCGTCGAAAGCCTTTAATATCGGAAAAAAACCAACGACTGAGATACGCCTTCGCTCAAAAATATTGCAGTATGGATTCGACATTCTGGTCCAAAGTAATAATATTTATGCTACCATTTTCGAACTTTTTTTTATTTAAATATTATTTCATTAGGTTCTTTTCACAGATGAAACGAAAATAAACCTTTTTGGACCGGATGGAAAAAGATTCGCTTGGCGCAAACCTCGTTGTGAATTTAATGATAAGGCTATTAAAAAGACAGTCAAGTACGGTGGTGGTTCCCTTATGATATGGGGGTGTATGTCGGCGTCCGGGGTCGGTAAAATTCATTTTGTTAACGGAATTATGGATTCAAAATATTACATTGACATTCTGAAAGAAACCGTGGTAAAGAGCGCCGAAAATCTTGGTATAAAAGAAGACTTCGTGTTCTACCAAGACAACGACCCCAAACACAAGTCGTTGAATGCCCGTACTTGGCTTCTTTATAATTGCCCAAAAGTTTTGGAAACTCCTCCCCAGTCACCAGACTTAAATGTCATAGAACATTTGTGGGCAGAATTAAAAAAAAGAGTGGCAAAACGCCGGCCAAAGAGTATTGCCTCATTAAAAGAAATTGTTACAGAAGAGTGGTACAGTATTGAACCCGAGGTTTGTAAGAAATTGGTTGAAAGTATTCCACGGCGTCTTCAAGCTGTTATTGACAACAATGGGAAGTCAACAAAATATTAAAAATGAATTTTAAATTTAATATAAAAACAAAAAATTATCGTGTCCCACTTTAAGTGTGAGCTTTGCGTTAAGCAGTTGAAGTATGAAGTGCCTTATTTTATGTTGTTGTAATCAAAAATTTTACTTTATTTTTATCTTTTTTTCCTTTATATTTCTTTTATTAACTAAAGAATATAGAATGGAAATTTTTAAGTTTAACTTAGTCTTTTATTTTGGGTTTCAAATACTTCACACTCAAACTTTTCTTCATGTCCCATTTTGTGTGTGAGTAGCTGTATGTTAGCCCTGAAATATAAAACAATTAAATGGCAACCCTTCACCATAACTAATGTGTTATGTCAAACTGTAAAAGAACATTCTCAAAATTGCCAGTATGCTGCTTCCAGACGGTGCCGCCATATTCTAGGTATCTTAACTCGCATATATAAAAACGCCAGCAAGGTGGCAAAGTAGTTCAGTTCATAAGTAAAACACAAAGTGTGAAGAACTAAAGTGTGGCTAAATCGTGTAAATAAAGTGTGCTGAGGCAAAACAAAAATGTAAAACTGAATTTTTGATAATAAATTAACAAATAAAAAAAAAAAGTGTATTTCTGTAATTTTTAGTGACGGTTATAAATAAATAGAGCTATAAATAATTTCAAACAGTGTTTATTATTTGCAATATAGAAAGAACTCGATTTATTTAAAAGGTAAATAAATCAACGATTTTATAAAGGGCAAAATCGTAACAATATGTTAAGGAATTTTTTTAGTAGTTGCAAAACGTAAATAACTTATTTTTTTTTTTTTGTGATTTGTAACCGAGTTGGGGGATATATCCCGTTATCCCCCCTCCTGAATCCGCGCCAGGACAACACTATATCGTGAATTTTTCAATTGTTTTGGGTGTAGAGACCTCAACTGGGCGTCCAGAACGTTCGGAATCTTCCATGTTTGTAAGGCCACAACGAAAGCCAGTAAACAACTTTTTTACAATTGAAATCGATGGTGCAGAGTCCTCATAGTATTTATCAAGCTTTTCTTTGGTTTGATTGATTGTTTTTTTCGCAAAAAATAATGTTAATGAGCACTCGAAATTCACTTTTTTCCATTTTTTAAAAAAAAGCCACGAGGTTGTATGTTTTGAACAGCCGTTAAACGCAAAGTAAATGACTTAACTTACTCAAAATTTGACAGTAGTCTATTAACAGGTGGTACTTGATGTGTTGCTTTTCATATAACTACGAGGGAAGTTCGAAAAGTGACGGACTTATTGATCCGCCCCCGTATTTATCACTTTCTGATTCCTGTACTAAATTGCCATCAATGTGAACATTGATAGCTCCATCGTCTCGAAAAAAAGATGGTTTAAACCTTATAAATTTCGATTTGTTCGCATTTAAAATTAATTTATTTATTTAAAGAAATTCCGACAAAACTGAGGCGTCATATACAAGCTTTTTCATGGTTACTGTTATATAATAGACAAATATCGTCTGCAAACATAGTTTCCCATTCATATCGTTAATATTAATTTTAAATATCAGTAGGCCCAAAACACTACCTTACTGGACTCCACATAACACTTCAAGCATATTGCTTTCTGATTCACCAACTTAAACGAATTGTTTTCTATTTTTCAAATAATCTTTAGAAATTTATATTGCAAGCTTTTTATTAGTATATCATTCACTAAAATAAATAGTTCTATATTATAAAGAGTAATAATTATTCATTAATTGTTTATTGCATAATACTTTATGAAATTACTTATTCGTTAGAACCTATGTTCAATATATTTATTTCTCTGTTTTTTCTTCTTGCTTTTAAAAATTTATTTTTGTAAAATATTAACGAAATTAATTCTCAAGATAACCCCATGGGCTAAGTTTTTGTCCAATATTAATTTCTTTACATTGAAATAGTGCTTTGAATCGCAGCTGACGATAGAGTATTTATAATATTCGCACATTGTTCTACAGAAACGTTTAAATTATTCACAAGACTTAAATTATTGTCTAGATATAAACCAAATTTTTTATAGTCGTAATCTCATTGTGACAAAAACTCATTTTTATGCGACAAAATATAAAATTATGATCAGATAATGAACTTTGGATTGAGTTTACTGACACAGTATTTAACAGATTACTAAATATACAGCCTCTACAAGATTCACTTTCAGGCCTTGTTAGATAAAACATTAAACATATTTGAATTAGATTCATTTAGTAATAAAAGTGTATATAAAAAAATATTAAGCTCTTATAGCCGTATTCATAAAAAATCTTAATTCAGGTTTCAAATACAAAGTTCATAATTAGTATTTTAAGTAATAAACGATTTAACGCGTTTTAAACTCGAGGATGGCAACACTATAATTTGTATTTGTCACTTGAATCGTAATGATGCAAAACAATGATTATTAATTCATTCATTTTATATTTTATAAAAATAATATTTTTCTCAAACACGGCAAAAAAAGTTATACGTTCTATAAAAATATTATTTTTATAAAATATAAAATGTATGATGAGCTGTTTATTAATTAAAAAAAGAAAAAGATTCAAAACAAAATACTCAGTAAAAGTGTAATTTAGATTATGATTTTATTGCAGATAAAAAAGTATTCAAATAACCAGTTTTATTTTTTTTTTTTTTGTTTTAATTGTTTACTAGTTCAGTTTGTACACTTAACATTATTTGAATTAAAAACATTAAATTTTTTTAGTACCAAATTAAAAATAATATGGAGAAAAGAGGGCTGGACGGGTCGCCCCTCTTTTTGTAAATTTTCGTCTGACGATCGTTTGTAATTTGGGCTATAATTTCTATTATAAACAAAATACAATTAAAAACATAAAACTTTTTAAATAATAAATTGTTCCTATCACTTTTTTTGATCAAATATAGCGTGTCCATTACAAATTACAACACATGATTTTGGACTCAATTCTGAGAATTGCACGTGAAAGTTGCCCCAATATAAATAATAAGAACTTCTGCGTCATTCGTTTTATCAAGTTGGCTGATAAATAATTTAATGGCCATTATTATTTATTTAAAAATCAACAACTTATTTTGAATGAATTACAATTTTTCGCAAAAATGTTCAAAATCAAAATAAACACAAAACAAAATTACACTTTAAAATAGGTTTAAACTAGGGTCGAACCAATTTTAAAATTTCTTTATTTACATAATGCATGGTTTTCACTATGTCATTTTTAATGTCAATTTGTGCAAATTATTAGCAATTGTATGAAAACGGGTTGTCATATGGTGTCATCTGAGTTTGCAGTCAGTTATGCACACGAACTGCCGTCTAAAATGACAGACAAGTGAAAACGTAAAATTTCAGTTGGTCAACAGATATGGCAGCATTTTTTATCTAAAATAAAATTGACAACAAGTTGTCAATTTTTTTTGTTTGCCGATCGCAAAGCTGTTATTTTTTCTTTTTTTTTATGTTGCTGGAAAAATTAATTGCAATGGAAATTTTTTAAATAAAGAAAGAAATGGTAATGTAATAACACAAAACGCCGCACTAGCTATAGCCATTTGTTTCTTTTTTATCATTTTTAAATTTTTTCCACTTTTTAATTAACACAAATTAATATTTTCTAATCAGCTGTTCGCTCGCCTCATCATATTTGACCATTGTAATGAAAACGGCGTGTCAGTCAACTGACACCAAAATTTGACATAAGTCTTTGACACGCTCTGCTTTATCGACTTATTGTCAGTTTTTAAGATGTAATGAAAACGCATATGACACAAAATGACGAGAATTCATTTGAGTCAGTTTTTGTTGTCAGTTCATATGACATAATGAAAACCAGGCATACGGTTTAAAACAGGTATTTTAAGATACTATTGCATGGTTTTCACTATGTCATTTTTAATGTCAATTTGTCCAAATTGTGGGCAATTGTATGAAAACGGGTTGTCATATGAATTTGCAGTCAGTTATGCACACGAACTGCCTTATAAAATGATATACAAGTGAAAACGTCAAATTTCAGTTTGTCAGCAGATATGGCAGCATTTTTTATCTAAAATAAAATTGACAACAAGTTGTAAATTTTTTTTGTTTGGCGATCGCAAAGCTGTTATTTTTTTCTTTTTTTGCTGGAAAAATAAATTGCAATGGAAATTGTTTAAATAAAGAAAAAAATGGTAGTGTAATAACACAAAACGCCGCACTAGCTATAGCCATTTGTTTCCTTTTTATCATTTTTAAATTTTTTCCACTTTTTATTGAACACAAATTAATATTTTCAAATCAGCTGTTCGCTCGCCTCATCACATTTGACCTTTGTAATGAAAACGGCGTGTCAGTCAACTGACACCGAAATTCGACATAACGTCTTTGACACGCTCTGCTTTATCGACTTATTGTCAGTTTTTAAGATGTAATGAAAACGCATTTGACACAAAATGACGAGAATTCATTTGAGTCAGTTTTTGTTGTCAGTTCATATGACATAATAAAAACCAGGCATATTCGTTTATGAATAAAATTTTATCAAATTCTGCTTAACAATGATTTGAAGTGCTGTTTAAAATTTTTATGAACACGGCTATAAGTATAATATCTAAGTTGATTTAATTTGTGGACTCAAATTTAGTATCTTCATCATTAAAATTGTTAATATCAGCCATTAGATTTCGTTTACGTGCACCACAAGCTGATTTACACAGTAGATTATCCAAATCTTCCTTAGATTTTAAACATATTTGTCTTGTTTTTCATGTATGTATCTTAGCAAAAAATTTTCCAGCTTTATCATAGACAAATTTAAATCCAACAGATTTTAAAGACTTATCGTAGCTTAGTCGTTGAAGTGTTTCTTTACAGAGAAAATATTATAACAACTTTTTTAACTCTTCAATTTCCTTCATTTTTGACTTCTGCATAAATGTGATGTTGTTTTATCGTCTTTTTTATTATTTTGTTTGCGGCGATTTAAATAATAAGCTTCTTCAATTTTATTTTCACAAAATCAGATCCTGTTTTCTCAGCTACATCTAATACCATTTGCACAGCAGTCTTCTTATCATCTACCTCAATTCCATTTATAATAACATCTTTTTGAACTCCACAATCGTTCAAATACTTTATAGGGTATCATTCTCCATTTTTAATGTTTTTATTTGTTTTATATTCTTTGCTACACCCTTCAATGATGCTATATTGTGGTGACATGAATTTGATCGTCTCTTTCATCTCCGTCAGCTGATGCAATTGTATTTTATTTTTGCGAAATCATAAGAACACACAGAAGTATTCTTATTTGGTACACAAAAATGACATTTATACTTAAGAGCATCATATGTTTTTTTTTATCTAATTTTGTACAAAGCGAGTGAAGTGTTTTTTGCAAACATCACATTGTACGAGGGCGGAACAATTAGTACGTGACGTTTTGAATGAAACACAGTTTTTTTTTTTTTGAAAAAAAAAAAAACATTTTTGTATCCCTCCAAAAAAATAGGATTTTTCGAGGTCCATAAAATAGGCATTGTTTGATCAATATTTTATCGTTGGAGCTAAATCTCTTTCCACCGAGCCATTTCTTTAGGTTTGGAAATAGGAAATAGTCACTGGGGGCTAAATCGGGAGTATATGGCGGATGATGTACCAATTCGTAGCACAATTCATGGAATTTTCCCATTGAAACTTCACACGTGTGTACCCGTGCATTATCTTGATGAAAAAGAACTTTTTTCTTGGCCATATGGGGTGGTTTTTTTTAAATTCTCGTTAAATCGGTGCAATAAGTTGGCATAATATTCGCCGTTTATTGTTTTTCCCTTTTGAAGGTAATCGATGTGGATTATCCCGCGTGCATGACAAAAAACTGTTGCCATCACCTTATTGGCCGACAAACTTACCTTGACCTTCTTATTGATCCATGTTTCATCCACAGTTACAAAACGCTGCAAAAACTCATTCGAATTGCGGTTAAACAACCCCAAACAATCCTTTGAAGTTGTCACACGATTACGTTTATGGTCAATTGAGAGCGTCTTGCAGACAGCTTTCTTAAATTCAACAGATCATTTAAAATCGAAACCACACTGCCATATGAAATGCCTATGGCATCAACAATCTCACGCACTTTTACTCTTTGATCGGCCAACACTATATCGTGGATTTTTTCGACATTTTCGGGTGTATTGACCTCAATTGGCCGTCCAGAACGTTCAGCGTCATTTGTACTTGAGCGACCACAACGAGTCTTTTTTTAACATTAAAATCGATAGTGCAGAGTCCCCATAGTATTTATCAAGCTTTTCCTTGGTTTGATTAACGGTTTTTTTTTTCGCAAAAAATAATGTTTAATGAGCACTCGAAATTCACTTTTTTCCAATATTAAAAAAATTCACGAGTTTGTATGTTTTGAATAGCTGTTAAACGCAAAGTAAATGACGGAACTTGCTAAAACTTTGACAGTAGTCTATTAACAGGTGGTACTTTATGGGAGCAGTGTTGCATTTCATATAACTACGAGGGAAGTTCGAAAAGTCACCGACTTATTGATCCGCCCTCGTATAGCTTCTTAACTCTCCAGTACATTAGTATGTTATTACAATTTCTACAAAATATTTTGTTTGTAAAGGGTGGTTAAATTTTAAGGGCCGATGTTGAATTGAACCACACCTAAACGTTAAGTTTGTTTCTGCATTTCATTTGACATTTCTCAATTTCAGAATAATTCAATTTGAACCATGGAAAGATACACAATCGAGTAACGCGTTTAAGTTATTCAGGCTTATAAGAAAATGGGCGTTCAACTCAAAATGCCAAATGTGTCCACAATCGGGAGAATTGTGGGCAAGTTTTAGCAAACCGGGTCTGTGAAAACACCTGAGCATTCTCGCCTAGTTTGTTCTGCCGAAAACATTGCTTTTTCGCGATAGTGTGTCATGAGGTCGGCGAGATGATAACGAACTTATTGTTGCCAGGAATTGAGGATATGACCCCGGACGATATGTGGTTTCAACAGGACGGTGCTATTTGCCACACAGCTAACGAAACAATGGCTCTTTGCGCAACAATTTCAATGGCCGTGTTATCTCACGTGGTGGCACTGTCAATTGGCCGCCAAGATCATGTCATTTGACACCGTTGGACTTCTTTCTTTGGGGTTATTTGAAAGAAAATATGTACGTCGATAAGCCAGCAACAATTCAAGATCTAAAGGATGAAATAATTCGGCACATTAACGGCATAAAACCTCAATTATGCCTCAGCGTCATCGAAAATTTGGACCATTGGATGGAGGTGTGCTGCCGAGGTAACGGCGGCCATTTGGCCGATATTTTGTTCCATACATAATTGAACCATACCATATTTTCATAATAAAAAGAAAAGACAATAATTTCCTAAATAATTTGTGTTTTATTCAAAATCAACATCGGCCCTTAAAATTTAACCACGCTTTATTTATACTTTTAGGCAATGTCCTAGGCATTCTTTATGTTTCACCAAAAAAACTTAACTTTAATAACCTAAAAATCAAGTGGTTTATAATGTCGTTTAAATACAAAAAATATATATTATTTTTATAAGCTTTTTCACAGAGCAAAAAATTAAGTTTTATTTCAAACAGGATTGCCAACTTTTTGATTCAATTATTGTCCAATTTAACTAAAACAATTTTAGTATCTAATTAGATCTGATTCAAAAAATATGTTTATTCGTGTTTTCATATTTTACATATTTGTTGAAAGATATGTACACTGTAGAACGCAAAAAAAACCTTTTGGGAACAACTCGCTTTTTTAAAAACATCAATATTTAATGTTTTTTTGTAATCGAAACAAACTGTAAACTTTTTTCAAACTAATTTAAATTTTAAATATTTCTTTACTTACTTTACTACAGAAAACACCATTTGATTTCTTATCATTGAGAGTAATGGCTGATGAAATTTTAACGATGACCTCAAAATTTGCAGATTTGATTTGTTTATTAAATTCAGGATACAATGAATATAAAACACCTTCCGAGTCATCGCGATCCTTTTTGAAAACATTTTGCAATGAACTAAAAACGCTAATCCAAACATTCCAACGTATGTCGTGATTTTCAATATTCGGCATGATGCGACGTATTAAAGCCTACACAAAAATATCAGGGGAAAGAAAACTAAAACTATTAATCTCACCTAAAAGTTGAGGCTTGAACTCAATACATACTTTTCCCTTGCGTACATTCATCATGGCAACTACTTTATCGTGCTGCAAACCTGCCACTAAATTTTCAACCAAAGCGTCTTTACTTTCAATATCATAATTAAATTTACTCTTCAACGATGGATTATTAGCTGAATCTGCAGCTCGTTCCTCTGGTGTTTTATTTGCATTCTCCATATGTTCTAGAGCAGCAATACGTTCGATCTCCCTTTTCTTTTTCATCAATATTGTTGCAATTGCTTTTGGATTGTTGAGGTCATCCAACTTTAAGAGTATACGATACAATGTCTCAACGTGTAAAAGAATATAACGAGATTTGCGATGATTTTGATTTGAGGACGTATTCAAATCGCCAACTGTGTTAGGTTGTTGCACCAAACCCGGAGTTTCTGATATAGAGCCGGCGACGTTGCTGCCACTACTTGATTGAATTGCTGTTAGGCCGATTTGAACATTTGTATTGAAAGCAGCATTTGTATTTGCTGCATTAGCTACTGGAGTTGATGTCTCATTGCCCATAATTTCGGCATCAATAATTTTGCGTGGTGCCGTCACACTACCATACTGTAACTTTCCAAGTGAATTTTCAAATTTAAGTGGCGTAAAGACGTACGCTGGTAATTTCATTTCCTGGATATTGTTGTGATTCTCCGAATTATGTCGCTCACGATGTTGACCATTTCTTTGACCATTCTTATTGCCCAGCTGTACTAAAATAAGTTGTGCATGTCCCTTGGGCTGTGTTAGGGGATGGTTAAGCTGGTTATCCTTGTGTGCCTGGCTGTGACATAGACTGCCACTAATAACCGCCTTTCGTTCCTTGTAAACTGTATAGTAATAGTCATCAATATATGGTGTATCCGTGTTCAGCTGCGACAATTGAATTCCAATTAACCAGTGTTTATCGCGAGTACTCATTAGATTGGCATACTCATCGAATTCGTCATGGGGCAAATTTCCATTAGCCGAAACTCCATCACGTCGCATATTGTGGTTTTGCTTTTGAATACCAACAACATTACCAGTCGCAATTGGGCCACGCTGATGCTGATTATTGTTAATGCTGCTATTATGCCCGACAACTGCAGTCGGTTGTTGATGCTGTTGACGTGAGGCGTTTTGGAGGAGGGGATGATTTTGTTGAATTTCTTGAACCAGACGCATGTTGAACATGTTAAATGATGAATTCGTAGCATTTTGATTTAAGGGCATCATTTGATGAAGTGGTGGATGAGCTGGTATACGATTTGCTGCCGGCTGCTGTTGCTGAGCAAATAGCGCAGCAGGGTGTATACCAGCTGCGGCGGCTGCAGCGCGCATTGCATTAAAATTTGGATGCATCGCAAAGTTATTAAGTGCAACCGGTAGATGTGTGTTGGGCAGTGGACGTTGGTTGGAAAAGTTATTTGGCAAACCACTGTGCTGATTAAGCAAAGGATGTGGTGGCAACTGTGGATGTCCAGACTGTGGAAAATAGAAACCAGGCGGTAAACGAATTCCGGATGCATTTAATTGTGGCTGAGGATAGTGAGGTTGCGGTTGTAGTGGTGGTGGTGGTGGTTGTTGTTGCTGTTGTTGTTGATGTTGCTGTTGTTGTTGATGTTGCTGTTGATGTTGCTGTTGTTGTTGATGTTGCAGTTGTTGCTGCTGCAGCAAATTTCCTAATGGATGTTGTGCCAAATTATTTGCAAAATTATTAGATGGTCTTGGTGTCGATTGTTGATTTAGGCTTGTAAAGCCAGGAGGACCTAGTTAAATAAATAATAAAAAATATATGTATCTGAATCTTATTGACCTAAAATAGCCAGGAGTCTTAGAATATGATAAGGTCTGGTCAGCTACGACTGTCTTCTATATTCCAAGTGTCTTGTAGTGGTAAATGTAAATATTACTTATTTAACTTAAAAAGTTTTTTCGTTTAGGTTGTGAGTTAAATACATCCAGTGTTTCCAATTATTCGACACTACCGGTTAGGGTATTATTGTAAAAATTACCAAAATTGATTAATCGGTTATTCAGGTCGATAAATCAGACAAATTTGCGATTAATCGTTTAATGCAAAATAAATGTATATCTTTCATCAATAAGAACACAGAGATCTGTTTTCGTGAAATATCAAGTTAAATCTACTGCTGTTTTATAAAATGTTTGTTCGAGCTAATTCAAAGCATTCTGAGATTTTAAAGAATCATGCCATGTTATAAAAAAAATTTAAATCAAAAACCCCATGTTACTTCTTCTTTATTGTAAACACAAAACAATAAAAATCGCCTAAATCGCCGCAATGCATACATTACAGTGAAAGTAAAAGATAATAAAGTAAACAATAACAATTGCAACAGCAATTATTTAACCGCGAAGCCAGTCAGAGCTAGCTCTCTTTTAAATAGTGATCAAGAAAAAGCGCCAAATAATACCAATATTGTTGGTTTGGAAAAGAGATTTGATTGTACAAACCAACACCAACAACCATATGCGTATTCTCTGCCTGCTTTGACTGCAAACACTTTGTCAGCAGCAGCAATGGCAAAACAAATTAACACTATTGAAACCCCCGGTACTAATCTGGTTTGTTCAAAAGTAGCTGAGCCAAAACATTCTTCAGTGCAGTATACACCCCAAACACCAGTTGACGGTATCGTATCTAACCCTACGGTACAAACAGGTATAGATCGATATTTTACTGTACTGAAGAGAAAACGTAGTCCAAAATCTTCAAGGAGTCCTCAACCTTCGAAGCAATTGAAAGTGCAGTCGGATGCTTCAACAGGTAATCGATTTGCTAGCCTGGATAGTGAAAGCAATGAACCGGAACCACCAGGTAAGGCGTATAAACCTCCCCCTATTTATTTAATGACGGAACGTTTACGGATCCGTATCTGGTTCGTATATGTACTGTTTTTTTTTACCAGAAAATCGATTAATGTAAATGCCTTATTTATTTTAATTTCTATTTGCAAATTTTATTTTTTTTTCCTTTAAATTTATTTAAAATAAAATAACAAAACTTTTTCAAAATTAAGCCTATATGAAACTTACTAGTTTTTAGATTCTATTTTTGTTTTTTGCCATCAATGCAATTCATATCAAAGACACTGCCTTACTGACTATAATTTGACATGCCTAATTTTTTTTAATTTCTATTTGAAAATTTTATTTTTTTTTTTTTTCTTTAAATTTATTTAAAATAAAATAACAAAACTTTTTCAAAATTAAGCCTATATGAAACTTACTAGTTTTTAGATTCTATTTTTGTTTTTTGCCATCAATGCAATTCATATCAAAGACACTGCCTTACTGACTATAATTTGACAGATTACTATTTTTTCTATATGGTTGAACTCTTCATACTCCTTATTTTTCACATAAGTTGGTTTGACCTCTCTTCTAATTAGGATTGTTAATACTTAAACTAGTGGTACATAGGCTTTAATTAAATACCATATTCATCTCCATCACAATTAGCAACCATCAATCACTGCGGTTGTGACATGAAAATCATGAAAAAAACAAAACAAAAATTTAATGTAGATTAAATTTGTGGTATTTACGATACGACACAAAAATCACAAAATATATTATAAACTGTCAGAAAATATTTTTATTTACAAATCTGCATAAATTTGCACACATCATCGTTAAACTTGTTTTAAATATCATAAATATTTACCTCATTGATATTTAAGTACAGAAACGGAGGCAAAACGTATTGTTTTCGAAAATTCAATTTTTAATGCTCCGTTAACGTATAAGCCGTATTCATGAATCCGAACGTGTCGAAGATTCCGTAAAAATGTTGCTTAGAAATTATCACAAAAAAAATGCTTAGAAAAATAAAATAAAACAAACTTTTTGATAAGGCAAAGGTGTGTTCGACGTACGTTACCGCGGGTGCCCGCGGGAACCCAATCTTAGCATAGCGTTCATGAGAGAGTAAATGTGTTTCTCTTTTTACCAGAACTTACCCGTACTTTTTGTTTGGGTAAAATGGTAAAACTGTCAAATAATAACCTACTTCTTATAAATAGCTGTTTTGCATTTGTGAAAAAAATTAAAGTTAAATAAAAAATTTACTATAAAGAACTTTTTCTTCTTAATAATGAAAAATATATTTGGAAATGTAAATAGTTATTTGTCATTTTAAATATATTTATTAGTTAAGCTGTTTTTTAATATGAATAAATTTGACGTTTATTTTTGGGTATGAAATGTGGTTTTGTGCGTTCGAATTATTTTGGGCATTTTTAAGATTTTGTGGGAGAATTTTTTGATTACTCTCATTTTACCGGACTTTTCCCAAAATTAGAGACCTATTATTTGAAGAACTGCATTTTTTCGAAATATTTTAGCTTGTCACGACTTAATTTGCTGTCGTCGAAATTGACAGTTTATTTTGTGTGATTATGTTATATGTATAGATCCTCCTCCGACAATGTCTACAAGAGGGAATAATTAATTTGTTCACAACCCATTGCAAGACTAAATAGAGTTACTGTTAACTCATTGTCTTTATTTTATCAAAATGAACTTTAAAAAGCCGGTAAAAATGTATGTTATTTCTCTGTTACCGTCAATGTTAAATATACAGAATATGCCCATTAATGTTATTTTAAATGTACGCACTACGATTGTGCAGTTTCATACGAAAAAAAAACAAACAACCTACATACCAAATTAAATAACGATAAAACGTCAATATAATACAAGTGGTTTTATTATTTTTGCTCATAACTTTTTTATTAAATATTTTAATGGAATGATACAAAACCTATGTCCATCCTTAAGGACCATTCTAAATATTGGAACCAATATTTACGGTAGATTACCTCCTACAAACAAACAAAAATACAAACATTACCTCTTTATTATATAATGATAGAATTATAGATATAGATTTAAATAGGGCAAATAGATTACGCGATTGACTTGTACAATATTGTGATAGTATGCGTAAATTCTAACAGCCCTATGCATAGACATTCACCCTTATTCTAGTTGTCGTTATCAATGTCGTCGTCGTTTTTGAGTCAACATCACTTTGCTTCGACGTCGACATCACTTCGACACCAAATTGGTATTCTAAAACAGTGTTGTAACGACGTTGACAGTTTATCGATTTAAACAAAAACATTTACGTAAAAATGTTTTTTATGTGTAATTTAAATTCTGATACCAGTGATGAAGAAAATAAAGAAAATCTAGTATTGGAACGAAGACTTCTCATACAGAAATCCAATATCTTTAATCTGCCGGATAACAAGTGAGAAGCAAAATCAAAGTCTGTTACTTTATAGAATGTTAATCTTCTAATTTTTTTAAAAGGTTTGAAAGTTACTTTCGGCTGAATAAAACAGCCTTCAAAGATGTGTTGGAAACAATAGCACCTAATTTGAAAACCGGAATCAAGGCCACATTTATTTCCAAAACAATAAAGTTGGCAGCTACATTAAGATTTTTAGCCCAGGGGTCGTACCAGCTCAGTGCTGGAAACGACTTTAACTTAGGGTTCATCTGTTTCTGAAACTGTAGAAGATTTGCCACAGCTTCCTCCAGCGGACTCAATATAAATTGCCACCTGTAGCATTACACTCGGTTTTGTTGGCTACCATTTTCTTTTTAACTTTAAATTTTAAGTCTCGTCAAACCTATAAATAAATTTTGTTATATTTTTATAATGCACTTTATATGATCATGCTTTCTTTACCTTCTGCCATCCATCTCACATTATTCTCGGTGGGCCAAGTGCATTTAATAAATTTGATATTTCTTCCAATTTTTTTCGTTTTTTTTTCAGTTATTACTTTTCCTCAAGTCGTATTCTTACAGAATACCAAATACTTGTCGATAGTTATCAATTATTTTCAATAACGACAACGGGAATACCAATTTAAAAAAAAAAAACTCAAGACAACATTGTCTTGTGTCGATGACGACAACTAGAATAAGGGTGATTGGCTTGGTTTTTGAATTGTTATAATAAAATAAAATAAAAATTAAATCAAATTAACTTGCATAAAAACAACAAATTTTCTTTATAAGAACCAACTAAATGTCTATGCATACGGATGAAAGTGTGTATGCGTTAAGGTTTTTGTAAAAAATTAAATCCGTTTTGATTTGTATTTTACAAACTTTCATCATTGTTTTTTTAAGAGAAGCAAAACTCAGAAAATTCTTCCTACTAGTTAATGTGTTGCTTTCTTTGGAAAGAATAGGAATAGAGAAGAGATGAAAGGTGGTGAAAAATAAAGGGCTCTAAATATGGCAACAGTTGTTGCCCGCCATCTGAGGGAGAATTGGTGAAATATTTTAAGCTTTTTAGTTCATAGCTCTGTTATGTTATTTTACTTCGGTGAGATTATTTGCTATGGGTATACAGAAGGAGGATAAAAACCCATACATATAATTTTTCTAAATTGATATTACCGTCGGTGGAAATCGAACCCGCAACGCGATATTGCACAACGGCGCCCCTCTTTGGAATTTCGTAATTTTTCAATTATTATTTATCCCAACCTTCGTCTATGAACGATTAAAGCTTAAACGAACAGTAATATTACTACAAGTATGCATAGCAACACTGCAAACATATGTGTTTACAATGCAGAACAATACTTCAAATAATGCGATGACATTTTGAAACGTTTATGAACACTAATACTGCTTTTCGTTCTTCCTCTCTCCACTTTTTGACTATACAAATGTCAGATGTTCCAAAATGCAGGTGATGCAATGCAGGAGTAAGTATAAAATTTGTTATTTAATTTTTTCTTTCATTAATTTTTGTGTGTTTTTTATAGTCGATACTGGAGCAATCCAAATTAAATTTATAATTCATTAATTTATAATTGAGTTTTCCATTTTTATAGATATAACGTGCAAAAATGTAAACCAAACTTGCACATCGGCATCACCTGATTTGCAAGAGAATCGTAAACTAATCTTAATTGCAGCGCAGTGATGTATTTTCCAACAGACCCAATATGTCTGCCATTTACATATATCACCAAAAATCACAAAGCTATATTTTATAGCGGGGTGAAAGTGTTATTCAGGGTAGACTTATTATTATCGATGCAAGTGTAGCTTTGGAATGCAGGATAACGGTTTCTATATTTTGTATTTTGTTTGCTATATTATTCTTTGTGACTGCTTTTGTCTCTTTTCTATATATGCTTTAGAATAGTACACTTATGTCACGTATGTGCATATACCCAGCAAAAAAATGGTAGTCATTCTGTGACTATAACTTCTTTCATTGCTCCCTTAAATTCAGTTGACATTCTTTAATGATTTTTTGGTGTTATTCTAAGGCACTTCCGAAAGAATTCATGTGTTCATACTTCAAATGCAGTGATCTGGATATAAACCCGATGCATATCTTAAAAAATCACTCTTCATTACTTCTAAAGCATAAGTTATAGTATATCGTATATTTTTTGAATCTAAGGCATTTATTCAAATTGAAAAAATAGTTCTGATGAACTTTTTTAATTTTTTTATTAAATCATTTTTTATATTTTAGTTTAAAATTTCATGAGGGTTAGAATTTATGCAGTTTTGCAATTTTTATATAAGTTTTGAAAAATCAAGAAAAACAGATTTTTTTTAACTTTTAATTGAAACTAGCTGGCTTGTCATTTGCATATTTTCAGCCTCAAATATTTATGACGACGCAATCTGTGTATTTTTGCATTATGTTTATTATTTAACACTACACCATTTCCAATTTTAATTCAGAATTTATCAAAATACTTTTAAAATTGTGTAAAAATCATTCCAAATTGCCCAAAAAGTTTTAAAATTGTGCAAAAATTATTTAAAATTGTCTAAAAATGTTTCCAAATTGTACAACCAGTTTTTAAATTATCCAAAAATATTTTAAAATTTGTCTAAAAATTCATAAAAATTTTTGAAAAATTTTTCAAAAATGCTTGTTCACTAATGCAGAATTATTTATTTGTTTTAATAAAGAGAATTTGTAAATCAATGCATACATTTTGCTTCTTTAAACTTATTTTTCTGCATTCTTATGAATTAAATTTTCATCAAAGCTTAAATATTACAAAGTATATGAACATTTTCCACTCATGCATCAGAATATCTAATCATTGCATCGTCATTGCTTCCTTAGAGTAAAGTATGAATAATGCTAGTAGCTCTATTTGAATACTTCCAGCCTATGACACGCTAATGTTAAATTCATCGATGAAACCATTAGAAAAGAAGTGATGCCTTTGCCATAGTAGTGATGCTTTTATTGCTTCTTTGGCAGCTTCATTTTTGCTGGGTACATATATGTATTAGAAATTTAGTTTTCTTTAGTATTAAGTGATAATTTTGTTAAAAATGCAATAAAGAAGCCAATTGAGTTTTGATCGTTGAAGAAAGCGGTGTTTTATTCGGCATATCCTACAAATCAGAAGTGGGATCGTGAAAAAGAAAACATTACAAAAATTTTTTTCTCTAAAAGTTAAATAAAATATAAATAAGGCGGCTGATAAAACTTTGTTAAAAGTAAAATAATTAAAATAAAAAAATACGTATAGAAAAAGATTAAGACAATTTGAAAAGAATACAGTAAAGTGTAACTATAATGAGTAATACCAAGGAAAAAACGAGGAAATGAGTGTGTATTGGTACAAGAAGAAACAAACGAATGTGGTAAAAGAAAAAAATGATGACGCAGTGCAACAAAATGAGTTTCCCCAGAAAAATAAAGATGGCTACGCATTTTTGAGTGATGTGATTAAACTGGAATTGGAGGTAGTGAAACGTGAACAGGAACTTATTCGTAGGGAAAACGTACTACTTAAAATGATAGAAGAAAATGAAAGAAAAACAACAGAGATGGGAAAAGAAATAAGTGCCGAAATAGCGATTAAAAATGCTGATAAAAAATTATGTCATAAACTAATTGAAAGCAGATTTAATGTTTCTTTTGGAGCTTTGAAGGACATGGTTCCAGATTATGATGGTGCAACATTTGCAGAAGTTTGGATCAATCAATTTCGAAGTATAAACGGTCTATACAATGTTGATGAAATTACAACGAAGGCTTTTTTAATTTGTAAAATGAAAGGCAAAGCTCAAGCCTGGCTATATTCCAAACCGAATTTTATCAACGAACGCTCAGATCAGATTTTAGAAGAAATGGCCGAAATTTTTTGCACAAAAGAGAATAAACTCGTAATGCGCCGTAGCTTTGAAGGGCGTAAGTGGAAATTTGGCGAGTCGTTTATAGACTATTATAACGAGAAAATAATGATGTCCAAAAAAAATTGATATTGACGAAGAGGAGCTTGTTGACCAATTAATTGAGGGTATCCCCGATGCTCAGTTAAAAGTACAAGCAAAACTACAATGCTTTACTGACAAATCACGATTACTACAAGCATTTTCAAAAATTGAACTTAAGCGACCAGTACAGCGATTCCAAAGAAGAGGTGATCAGTCCAGCGATACTAATGAAAATATTTTTAGATGTTATAACTGCAATTCTTTTGGTCACTGCTGCAGAATGCGAAAAACCAAAACGAGAAATCGGAGCCTGCTACGGATGTGGAAGGAGGATTAATTCGTTATTTTGAGATTGGTCAAAAAGATCTTAAATTTACCAATAAATTCAATAAGTTTAAAATAATTGTTATGCATCTTTTAAAATTTTGCTTGCTGTAAGAGACGTGTATTTTTTAGCATCCCAATCTTATTTTCAAGAAAAAGGACGGAGTAGAAAATGTGAAGTTATAGATAAACGAATTCGTATCGTTTTTGTCGAATACTTCTAGGTTTCATTGTTACCCGTAAACATGGCGTTAATAGGCTTTTTACACTGAACAACATCTTTGTGAAAAGCGTGGAAGATGTTAAAAAGGTGAAACATGAATTAACATTGGCAACAACTTTTATTTGTCATTTATTCATCTGTCAAAAAAAAAATAAAAGAAAAAGACGCATAATTTTTGTTAAAAATATAAAAAATTGATTTAGAGAAAGCATTAATCATTGGAGTAGTTGTTGCTTTGCACGAACAAACCCGAATTTTAATGCAGTACATATGTCGCTCATTTTAATTTGCTGAATAAATTTGTCTTGTTTATTTTCTGCAATGTCAGTTTGCTAGTGATGGCACAAAGAAAAAATGTTTTTTTGCCATTTGTTTAGTGATGACACTTAAAATAAGGAAAGATGTAAGATGGAACAAAATGGAAAAGGATCATCTTTTGCAGATGTGAAAAGATGTAGAATTTTTGGCCTGTATAATTCTTATGGGAAGATGTTAACATCTTTGCAAATTGATGAAAGATGTAAGATGTAGGTCAGTGGAAAAAGCCTATAACATGAGTTATATTCATAATACTAGCGTTTTCACTCTTGGTGGTATATTTACAACGCTTTTATATTTACGATTTTAAACTACAAAGAGCCAATTTAGACGGTGACTTTGTTGCAGTAAGATTTACTCAGTAACAGTAAGAATTTTCTCATTAACAAACTGACAAAGGTAAGACAAATTTACTCTCAAAATAAAAATTTTCTAAAAAAGTATGCGAAGGGAGAATTTGCAATAATTTACAAGTTGTTAAACAGCTGATTCTAAAACCAAATGCAAAAATAAATTATAACTGGTCGATATGAAAAAAGAGGATCCTTGTTGTAAAATCTGTTAAGCAGAAATATTTAAGAAGGTTTTCTTATCTTTTCTATAACTCATTTAATAATATTTGTTGCTTTGCATTTGCATAAAACAACGTAGTTGTAAAACATTTTTTTTTTTTTGTATTTACAAAAATTTAAACACACTTTTTTCATTATGTTTTTTCTGCTTGTAAATTCTTGCTGGCAATAATTTGTCCAGTAAAAATTTGCAGAAAAAGAAGAACTCTCAACATAAAACTGTTACTTTATACTCTTTTTTTCTTTATGTTTACTATTTGTGTAAACGAACGACATCCAGTAAAAATGTGTACAAAATATTGAGTAAACGAACGAATCTATTATTGCGCGCAGTTTTTGTTTGTTGGCGAACGGGGTAGAGAAGAAAGCGGGGTAACAAAAAGGCACGGTTTTTGTTTTTCATCCATGTTTTTGTGATCTTTCTTTCACACTCATATGCATTTTTCTTTTGTTTCTTCGTTTACATAAAGTTTTAGAGCAAAAAAAAAAAATAAATAACCGTATAAATAGAATTAAGAAAATTACACGCAATACATTGCATCGTATAAATTGGCTCAAAGCTTGAACATATTTTTCGTGTATTAACTTCCCGCATAAACACAGCTCTTGTAAATTAATAAGGGTTTTCACTCTTGGTAATAAAGTATCCTTGTAGACCTTGTAAAGGTTGTTGATATAGTAAAAGTTGAAAAGTTAAAGTGCAAGACCAAAAGGTATAGTAAATACATGTTGTACATTTACAAGACTAAAGCTGATCGTTTAGCCGCCAATACTATTTGTTGGTTTTTTATTGGACCGATAGTGAAATTCAGCAGTTATTGGTTTTTATTAGTACAAGTAATACCGTACCTTCAAACCCAGAATCTCTGCAAATTCTATTTGGTCAAATGAATTTTGCACTAAAAAATTTATAATTTTATCTTTTTCCGTAATTATGGGAACTTTTTTTAACTTTAAATTCTTTTTGATATTTTAAGTTTTCAAGTTGATGAAAAACACAACAAAAATCAGCTGATTCATTAATTTAGAATAACTGTGTTTATGCGGGAAGTAAATACACGAAAAAGTCGTTCACGCTTTGTAGTATAAAATCGATGAAAATATACAAGGGTTGTAAATATACCACCAAGAGTGAAAACCGCTAATGAATCAGCTGATTTTTGTTTTATTTTTCATCAATTTGAAAACTTAAAATATGAAGAAGAATTTGAATTTAACAAAAATGCCCATAATTACGAAAAAAGATAAATATATAATTTTTTAGTGCAAAATGCAATTGACCAAATATATTTTGCAGAGATTCTGGGTTTGAAGATACGGTATTACTTGTAATAATAAAGACCAATAGCTGCTGAATTTCACTATCGAAGATACTATTTGAAGATACGGTATTACTTGTAATAATAAAGACCAATAGCTGCTGAATTACACTATTGGTCCATCTTTTATTACTTATTTTTTCACGCTTTCGTTTTAAGTTGGGTTTTTCATTATTTTGATCCATTATTCAACTTTATTTTAATAGTGACCACAAAATGAAAAATAAAAAAATCAAACAATAAATTTGATCAGCTATTTTAGTTTTGTAAATGTATAACATGCATTTACCTGTTGTTAAATTTATTCTAGGATTGTTGCTTAATTATTTTTAAAGTGCAGAGATTAAATGCCAAAAAATTTCATTCAGAATAATAAAAAAAAATTTTGTCTTCCAAACACAAGGTTGACCTTAATCGGCATGCTAAGAAATCATTATGAATGAACTATATTCTACCAAGATTTGTGTATAAATTTCAACCAACTTCATCAAAAAACTGCTGTATTTGTTTTACACAATTTTTAATTTTATTTACTTGTATTTTCTTTTTTTATAAGAAGGCTATTAGCTATGGTCATTTGCACACAAAGCTAAAAAGATCAGCTTGTTATTTGCACACTGATCTTTTTTGCATTGTGTGCAAAACGCCATCATGAGTACCTTGAAGAATTTTCGATTTTTTTTTAGAATTAACATGTCATGCAATATCAAATGCCAAGTAGCTATCGACGTTGGTTTCTGTCATTCCCATACAAATTTGACATAAGTGACGTTAAGCGTTAATACTAAATGTTGGCTTCTATCAAATTTTTATGGGAATGACATAAGCTAACTTTGATAGGTTACCACATAATAAGAATCGTGACGAATCATATGATGTAACCTATCAACACGACTCGTTCGGTTTACCCTACGTAAACCGACGAACGAAAGAACCTGCCAAATTTTAACACAAGCAAATAAAATAATAATCTGAAAATTTTGCAATGAAAATTAAAAATATTTATCAAAAACAGATTATACGCTTTCGTTTATTTATATCTATACAGTTCCTACTCCATCACGCTACGTTAGTGTACGTTACGTTTACGTATGGCTAATGGATCCTTAAGTGTGTGTGTCTTCTATAACATAGGTTAGTTTGAATCAGCTGATTTATCACTTTACGTCTACGTAAGACTAATTCAAGCTTAAAAAAATAAGGTCAATTGTATTTAGGCCCAATTTATACTTGGGACATTTTAAAAAATTGTTAGCAATGAGTTGCCTTTGATTTATTAATTTTACAGTTTTCACAATTAAATTATTATGTTTATCCAAAAAATCAATAATTTTATTAATTGAAAATTCTTGATAATAATAAATTGTGAAAATTGTAAAATGAAAAACCATTATTAACAAATTTTTAAAATGTCCCACGTATACCCAATGGGTCTGAATGCATATCAAATTAGTGTTGTTTGGGATGTTTTTGATTCCGTTCGAGAACACACCTTAAGTGTTAGGGGTCTTATTAAAAACACAGTTCTTACCTTTCTGTTGTTGTTGTAGTTTTTGTGGGTATTGTTGTGATAAAATTTGTTGTTGATGTTGAATTTGTTGTTGATTACCTTGTTGTGGTTGCATTGGTGTTGGTGTTTCAGACGAATGTCTTAAAATATCATGTAGAATCTTTTGTTGTTTTGCAATACTCTCAGCTTCATGTTCTTGTTGACTTTGTGGGAGTTTTTGCTGCATATGTGATTTTGAAGCGGCCTGTTGCATTATCATATTACGTTCAATATCTTCCAAAGTACAAATTTTGGGTTGTTCCTGTTGATGGGGCATCTGCTGAAATTGTTGCAAACTAAATGATGAAAGGCCTTGCGATTGAGTTGCCGGTATAGGCAGTTGATGTTTCATATGAAGTTGATTGTGCTGGTGGTGTTGTTGCTGTTGTTGCTGCTGTTGCTGTTGTTGATGCTGAAATGGGCTAGGAAAATGTTGGCGTAAAAAATCTGCAGGATTAGCAGATATTCTGTTTGCCGAACTCATATTGTCCTTAATTCCCAATGCCCAAACACTTGGATCCATTTTTACCGCATCACCCAAAAGTCCACTCATACTCTCGTTATCCCCATAGTTAAGATCAACATCGTCCAGCTTCATGCCAGACAAATTTAATTCCAAATCCGAATCGTCCAACTTCTGAGAGCGGGAGTTTTTCATTGCGGACAAAGATCCATAGGCGCCGCTGCCCTCCAAACCAACCGCACCACTATCTAGTGCATCGGTATCATCTCCAGTCAAACGAACTAGATTTTCATGAACTTCTTCCCAATCACCATTTACGGCCGATCCAAAGGTCTCGTCGTTCAACGCGTCATACTCTTCCTCAGACGGCTCTGTAATGCGGCCCCCTCCGCCATCTCCATCCAACTGCGAAAAAATCAAAATTTTTAAATGATTACAAAACATATGTACCTATTACAATTTTTAATGCCACGGGTACTCCGGTGGCAGCAAAAACTTGCTAATGTTCACTACAAACGAGAAAAGTGTCACTTTAGCCAGTTCGATTTAATGCATCGCAATTATTTGGTTGTTTTCTTATTTCCTATGCTCTATTTCATAATTTACGATTCAACTGGAATTTATACTTACCGGCACAGATGTATCAAATCCAAAAAATGAGTCTTCCATCGATAAATTTTGTTTATTTTATGTGAAATTGTCATGACTTGTCACACATTCATCACATATGGCCGCCTTTGTAGACATTCGCTAAATACGATGTTGACCGAACAATAGCTCAGGGATGCCACACTTTTTGTTTTACTTGAAATTAAAAAACGTGTATGATATTATTTAAATAATCGCTTACATGTGAGCATTTAAGCAGCAAGAATTATAAAACTTAAACAATGTAATTAAAATTTTATACACCTATATATAAAAAAAATTAAAATTAAGTAGTAAATAAATAAGAAGTTATATCTTATGAACCACCCTGTAGTAAGACCGGTCTTGCCGGATGTATTTAGAAATCAAGATATATGTTTTTGCTGTGCGGTAATTTATATTTGAAAATTCCATGACAGTTCCTGTTGACATCTTACGGGCTCGATTTTTAGGGACTTTGTATTGATGAATTTTCTTATGGTAAAATAATGAGTGTGAAGAGTTCAACTATACAGATAAATGAGTTTTTGTCAAATGGATGTCGGTAGCGCAGCGCTTCCATTTGATTTACATTGATGTCAATATCAATCCAATACAAAATAAATTTTGTGCCATACGAGCTTTAGCGAAACCTAACTTTAAATTTGATTTAATTTTGTATGGGTAATCTGTTTGAAAATTTCAAATTTGTATTCGATGTCTGTCGAAATCTACCTTTAAGTTGATTTCAAGCATAATGAAAATTTGCTATAACGCTAATTATGTTATTAAAATTATTTTTTTTGTTAGAACTACAAGCTAGAATGAAGAATTTGCAATATTTTTTCCTCAAATTTATTTTTATGATTATTAAATTTTATTTCATTATTTTGTGATATTTTTTGGTTATATTTTGTCACCTTTTGACCAGCGCTGCCACTTTTTCATGCGAAAAGTCTACAAACTAAGTGAAGCGCAGTGTTGTATTTTGCAAAAGTATACATATTTAAGAGATTTTCATAGATTTTCAGTATTTCATTTGTATGGGAAAATCTTGAGATTTTTCACAAAATTTCCAGTGAAATCTGGATTTCAGTCAGTCTCGTGAATGCCGGTGAAATCTACTAAAAACAGTTCTATGAATATTAGTTTTAAAGACCATATGACACCTGCTATTAGGTTTGTATTGACGAAAAATTTATAAATTTTCTTATGGGAAATAATGAGTGTAAGGAGTAATGGACGTCGATAATGCAGCGCTATTATTTGATTAAATGTAGTGTCATAAAGGCTTTGGCCCGTATTATAAAAGATTTCGTATTGATTTTGTATTGACAAAAAATTTATGAATTTTCTTATGGTGAAATAATGAGTTTGAAAAGTTCAACTATAGAAAGTAAATGAGTATCTGTCAAATGGATGTCGGAAGGCAGTGCTTCTATTTGATTACATTTCTGTCAATATCAATCTTAAACAAAATAAATCTGATGTCATATTTGTATTACGATTTCGTAAATCCAATTTCCCATCCCTGATTATGACAGCTGATTTCCGTGGTTTTGCTAGTGTGCCCACTGTTGACGAATTATCTATTTTCTTGTCAAATATAATTATTTTAAACGCATTCAGTGGGATATATTATAATATGCATTAATGGCCAGGTAATTAATTATGTGTCTTTTTTATGGACAGACGATAGAGAAATGACACCAAAATCATTATTATATCACTCGCAATAAGTAAAATACGTCGGCAGAATAACGACAGAAAATGTTCTTTGGCGATCATATACTGCGTACTTTTTTTTGGCAGTTTTAACCGCATGGCTCGTGTGTGTCACAATTTGAAAAATATAAATCTTTATTGAACCCGCGAGAAAAAAATTCTTTTTTTAAATCATAGAGTTGATTCAATATTTTATAAATCAATTCATTAAATTAGATATAAAATCATAATTGATTAATGAAATTCATTTGAATCTTTTTTGATTCAATAAAAAATATTTAACAACTAATTTCCAAGAAGTATATAATAGTATCTTCCAATATTATCCCATGTAAATGCTAAATCAAAATACCTTTAATTTTTTCTGTATAATTTTCGCATTTACAGTCTGAATATTTAACTCCATACAAAATCATTTTGTTCACTTAGAAAGAAACTTTTGACCATTTTCTTAACAATCTAATTGTAATTTATAAAAGTTTGAACCACAGTATTACCGATGGTAAAAAAAAATAAAGTACAGGCAGAACACTGCTTACCATGGTATAACAAATAATGTGTTGGCAGAAAATTTATTTAGAACGCTCTGCCAACGTTAGTAAAAAGTGCTTTGCCAGTAATTGATTTAGAAAATTTCAAATCGTAAAATAATAAAAGCACTGACACAGCCTTGGTTTTGAACGCTTTCCCAACATTGGAAAAAAGTGCTTTGCTATTACTTGACTTAACTTTTTTATTAGGTTTTCAAGTTTTTTTTTAAAGAACATTTAAAAATTAATTCAAAATTGATTTTATTATTTCATATAGAGATGAAATATTCAAATTTAATTATTTCGTTTGATTTATAGAAGGAATTACTTTAATCAATTTGATTCTTCCAATTAGATAAATATTAAATCATGGAAAATGAATTCGCGTATTCACTCGTCAAATTTAATAATAATTAAGCCCCAGTATTTTGTTCACAACAGCAAAGAATTTTCCGCTAAGTTTAAAGTTAAAAAAATGTAAACTTTTCAAATTTATTTACAATCACAACAAAGACAAAACAAATGACACTTTTTCAAATAGGCTTGTCTCTTAAGAAACATTTATTTTATATAGACTTCAACAAAAACCATTGAAAGAAACTAATTTTTTTGTAGTTGAACTTTTCATACCAATTTTTTTTCCCAAAAGCAAATTCAATACAAAATGAAGCAAGTGCCATAGAAGCTTTATTTAGTTATAATTTGGGTATTTTTCTAGCGTTTTTATAGTTTGCTGTATCGATATTTAAGAAAAAGTTGGCAACAGTGAGTGTGCTGTTCTGTGTCTACTAGTAGAGCACTAGTGATTCTGCTGTTCGAAACAAGTGTTTTTATTTTTGTTAGTTATAAAATAAAGCCAACGCCGTGGTTTTGTATTGTTCTTTTACAAATAGATAAATGTGCAAAATTGAATTATAACAATTACAAACGGAATATAAATAAAAATTTATTCTTAAAATATTCACCACATCTGGAGTAACTAATGATTTTATATCGTTTGTAAGAAGAAATTGTCAATATTTACGTGGAATTTATCATCACAATATTAATCATCTCAATTTAAATACATCCTGAATACATCTAAATAAATAGGTTTAGAAATGAAAAATAATACAGGAGTAGAGCAAGAAAAGTCTACATATTTGGGGTTCGATTTGAGTACCCAAAAGGTAAGTTGCAGTTTATATATGTATTTTGGTTGCTCAAAGAAGAAGGTAATATAAATGTCATCATTAGCTGTGTTTATGCGTTGGCTTCTGTCATTTCCAAACAAACATGTTATAAGTTACGTTAAGTGTTAACACTAAATGTTTGCTTATGTCAAATTTATATTGGAATGAATTAAACCAACTTTGTTAGTAATCTAGTTTAAACTAGATTTCGAAATCTAGTTCGTTATTAATAGTATACATTACCATATGATCGAAATCCAGTTGATAATGTAACTGCAGTTTAATCCTATATGACACTTACTAGTCTCAGTATTAATAATACAAATTGTGACGTATGCGGTCGTTAAGGCAGTGTACTTAATATGATTTGCATTTGTGGTCAAAAAACTAGAAACTAACTAACAGGTGTCATATAGGCTTCACACTTGCTAGCTTTAGTTTTTTTTGGCCATCAATGGAAACCATTTCAAGGTTACTGCCTTACCGACATCATACATAACTGCACTACATTTATTTGGTATTGGATTGATATTGACAGCAATGGAAATCAAATGGAAGCGCTGCGTTACCGGCACCCATTTATATAATGACTTATTCTCCATAAGAAAATTCATTAATTTCTCGTAAATACAAAATCTAGCAAGTGTCATACGGGCTTTAGTGTTAACTCTAAAGCCTATATAACAGGGGTGCCCAAAAGTTCCTTATGGAGGAACAAACACCAATACATTTAAAGAATAACTAATTTTTATTCAATATTTTTTATTGTAAAAACCAATACATACAAAGAAAAAAGAAAAAAAAATATTTCATATCATACGTTAAACAAAAACAAAATCTACATTGATGATCGCTGTCGTCAATGTTTACCAGCAAAGCATACGAAAGTGTTGTTGCTTTGCACTTGCGTGTATACAGTGAAGAACGACAAAAAAACTAATAAGGCAAAGTTGTTTGTGTATTTCGTATTGCTATTGCTTAGTGCTCTATGTGTATTAAAACACACAGCCTATAGCTAAGAGCATTTACAAAAACAAATGAGCATCAAGAGCATATAGCTTGGACACCCTTGCTATATAACATTTGCTAGTATCTAGTTTTTTGGGCCATTAATGCAAATCATATTAAGAGCACTGCCCTACCGACCTCGATTTGACGGATTACTATTTATTCTATGTGGTTGAATTCTTCATACTAATTATTTTTCACATAAGTTGGTTTGACCTCTCTTCACTATCTAGTTTCAGCTTTAAGGGACATTCACAATTGTGTAGTAGTCCACTCTAAAGAATGGATTTTTTCCCCTTATAAATTTTTATTTTTGATTAACGTTATCGATTTGGTTATCTATGACCTTTCCAAGACGCAGAAATCTTGCTTTCAAATGTCCAAATGCATTCTCTACCACTCTCCGACATTTTGACAATGAGTAGTTAGACGACCTTTGTTTAATGGATGCATTTACTTCAAAGGGGGAATGGTTTCATAATATGCTCTGATAACCGAAAGGCAGAATCACCAATTAGCTAACTGGAACTTGTACTCCATTATAAACAACAGCTAGATCTTTTAATATAGGGGTTTCCAATCTTTTTCTGGTGAGAGACTGTTCATATATGGTAGAGTCGTTACATCCACCAGGACATCCTACATTTATGTACAGGAAGCGGTACCTGTAATCCACCACGGCAAGTAAAATAGATTTAGGAGGTTGGACTTCGAAATGACATCCATCTACATAGACATAAATAAAACCAATTAAGAATTTTATTTTCTGACTAACCAGCTGATTGTAAAACCAAATGCAAAAATACATTATAACTGGTCGATATGAAAAAAGAGGATTCTTGTTGTAAAATATTAAGCAGAAACATTTAAGAAGGTTTTCTTATCTTTTCTAAATTCATTTAACAACCCAACAAACAATAATTTCCATTTACGCACCGTTTTCGGTCCGTCATAAATGGAATCCAATTCCATTTACGTACCTTTTTCTGGATACGTATACGGACCAGAAAACGGATTTTAAGGAACATCCAAACTGATTCGAATCCCTTTAAATACCGTCAATGACGGACCGGATATATCGGATGAAAAACGAAGTTGTCCGTTAAAAGTCCGTCAATGACGGACCGGATATATCGGATGAAAAACGGAGTTGTCCGTTAAAAGTCCGTCAATGACGGACCGTTTACGGACTCGTATTCGTACCGTTTTTTTCAACAAAAAACGGATTTATGTAAATGACTATACATTTTAATTTGAATAATAGTTTTTTTTTATTTTAATTTATTTATAAGGATATGTAATAAAATAAAATAACAGAAAAAAAACTTTTACAAATTGAATTAAATGAAATATTCCTCTCCAGCATAACTAGCATCACTATCCATCACTGCGGTTATGGCCTATTGAATATCATGAAAAAATAAAACAAAATTTTAATTAAGGTTTAATTAATGGCGTTTACGAAATGATGTAGCATACAAATCAAATTTGACAATACAGAAACGGATGCTCCAAAACGGAGTCAAAACGTATTGTCTTCGAAAATTCAATTATACGGTCCGTTAATGTTCCGTTTACGTACAAGCTTTGACGGATACGTATTTACTGTCCGTAAACGTGTAGTTGAAGCCGGATTTATGAATCCGTACGTGTCTGAGAGCCCGTAAAAATGTTTCTTGGGAATATTATTAAAAATTTCTAGTTATGACAGGGTAACAGTGGCGTGCCCAGGGGGGCAGGGGGCCCCCCAAAATTATTTCCAAAATAATTTTTTTTTAGTATGGAGCAATTCCATATGAAAGCGATCACCTTTTGGACGACCCCTCTCCGATTTTAAAATAAATAGTCTCAATCGATTGCCCAGCAAAAAATAATGTACCTACATATTTTTTTTTTTTTATAGTGACTGGTTTAGTGGTGGTGTACACCACTGTCATGTGACAAAATTGAAGAATTCTTCATAAGGGACCTCATTGAAAGTTGTTTTAAACTACTAAAGCGATCGCAACGAGTGATAGCTCGTTGGAAAGGTATTGAATCAGGCTTTAATTGAAAAATAAAATTTTCCTAATTTTTCTCAGAAATTTACCTTTTTTCCCATGAAAATTAAATTTTCCGATTTTCCACAGAAGCTCCTAAATTTTCCGGCTAATTTTATTTTTTTTGGATTCCTCATAATTTTTGCTTTAAGAATCAGCAATAAAAAAATGGGCCCCGACTCCTTGTTTGGACAGGAGAAGAGCATTTAAGAGACCACCTTGTTCTCATTGTTTTTATATTTTTTATAATTGAATTATTTTTAATTATTTAACATTATTTTATTTTATTATTAAAAATACATTTTAAAAATTATTTTACAGTTAAAAATACATTTATGAAGAAAAAATCTTTCTTATTTTGCTGCTTATACTTAATTACAATATTTATTAAAAATTTCATTTGTCTTGGCATCATTATAAAATTAAAGTAACTTTAAATTTAGCACGTCGGCAGACAAAGAGTACCGCTTTACATTAATTGACATATCACAAATATTTGGTATGAAGCAATGAAACTTTTGCGTTCCAGTTATAGTTTTGACATTATTATATCTGTTTTGAAGTCGTCGCTCTATGGCATCGTGTTCTTTTTGAGTGCATAAAACTGTGTTAATGGCAATTTCCTTGCTTTGAATCCACGAAAACAAATGTTGTACATTTAAGATCTGGTCAGTATATGGCCTTTGCAAACTTGCCTTAGTCGCCATGCGTTTTAGGGTTCCCCCTAACGCATCGCATGGGCCCTTACCGTGGGACGTCGCAAAAAAGTGCCACTCGACCTTGCAGTTTTGTTCTTCTTCAATTATGCAAAGATTGTAAAAATTTTTTTTATTCTTGTACTGAGAAGCCGCGCCGTCTGAGAAAAACGTTACTTTGTCGATTGCATCGAATTTTGATCTTAAGAATTCAAACAGTTTCATTTGAAATAAATAAACGGACACATAATTATGAGCTAAACTCTCCGCGACAGCAACAAGGCTTACGGTCTGTAGTTCGTTATCTTCGTTTTTGAAATAAATGCAAAAAGGATGCACCGTGCACTGGTCGTTTGCCCAGTGATAAGCCTGAATTTCATCCTGAACGAGAAAAGTGTAATACTCGGCAAAGTCGCTTATCACAATGAATTCATTTTGGGCTAATTTCTCCTTACTTTCCTTTAGAAATTTCGATTGCATCTCGGATAAGAAATGGTGCGCCTTCAGTTCATTCAACTTGAATCCGAATTCCTCGATGAATTCCGGAATCTGCTTTACCACGGTCTCAAGGGAACATCTGCCGCTGCTAATTATCCACTGTTTGAAATGCACCTCCTGAATTAACAGCTGTTCAAACTTTTCCGCCAAATATTGCTCTAGCTCGTCAATCTTCGGACAATTGTCGCATTTGGACAGATGACAATTTTCCGTGGGGTATGCGCACAACGACTTCGACAGGAGGTCCCTATATGTTTCAATTTCACCGTGAAATACTTTCAATTTCTTGCATGGAAAGAACATTAATTTGATGTTTTGATGAAACATGCAAACGCAGACTGAATGCGTTCCGTGCCTGTCTAATGCCAGCACGCATTCTTTTGGTCGTAGGATGGCAAACTTAGAAAATCCCACTTTTTCTGCTGGGTATTTCTCTTTGAACTGATGGTATGCTTCGGATAGATTACATAATAATAATCTGCGCTGCTTGTGTACTTTTTCTCCATCTTCACGTGTGATAACATAGTCACGTGTACCTGGGCAGGCGCGGCTGTTGTCATCATTGCAGTAAAAATCTTGAATCTATTTCACCGTTGCTTCGCTGAGGGTCCTTGAGCCAAATTTCTTGGTGGGAGTCGCCAATATGCCCTTCTGTCGAACTAATTCTTTGCTTCTTCTCGCGATGTAAAAAGATGTTTAAAACTGTTCAGAAATCTTGCGTATAGACCATGATTGAGGCAGCACAGATAAAATGAGATATTTCTCCGGAAAAGTGGTCGCTAAATTGAATTTTCTTTTCAACTGCTCAATCATTTGTTTGCCGTCATCAACGTCATCTGCTTGACTGCATTCGTTATCAGAGCCTTCATCAAATATTGTCGCGATTGCACTCATAACCTTGCCTTTTTTATCTTTCCTGTATTTTTCACTTCGCAACTTTCTTTTTCTAATAGGCGTTTCACCTAAAGTGGTAATAGCCTCATTCAAAGGACTCAAAGACATATTGACCATCGGAATGTCTGCCTCACTATCAGATGAAACATTTTGTTCAATTGTCATTTCACTCTCGGATTGTGGTTGCATTTGTTTCAATGCATTTGCTTGTTGATACAAATCGATTTTACACTTGGGGCAAATGAATTGTGCTTCTTCACCGTATTGTATATTTAATTCATTCATGTATCGCTTCGAAACACCAGTTAATTTTAATACTTTTATCTTTTTCGAACGATGTCCACTCTTGTTAAACGGATTGCAGCAAAATTTATTCATTTTACTTTAAATTGTCTTTACAGCTTCACTCTTTACTTTACAAAAAAAAAAACACTTTAACACTTTCACGTTTAGTATTCAACTGAAATTTGACTCAGAGTGTGTGAAGTATTTATATTTATTTTTTGGTAAAAAATAGGTAAAAAAATAAGCGATATTTGCTTTTCTTTAATAGCAAAAAATGTTTTTTAAAGAGGGACTTAATTGGTTACTGCCAATAAGCCGACCACAGGTCATAAAATGTTTTGTAAATTTTTTAAATTACCAGGTAATAAATATTTCGCCACATTTATGGAAAATCCGTGTTTTATGACTTGTTTCTGCACGTGTCATTTTAGGCGAAATATTTATTACCTGGTAATTTAAAAAATTTACAAAACATTTTATGACCTGTAGCCTCAGTCGGGTTTGGTGTGCCATTACATGCCACTGCTGCTATTATCCATGGATTTATGGCCGATCTTGTGAAGGCAGGCAGACCATATTCACTACACACTCAACTTGGGGCTCTTACAAAAATTGATTTTTTCTTCATAAATGTATTTTTAACTGTAAAATAATTTTTAAAATGTATTTTTAATAATAAAATAAAATAATGTTAAATAATTAAAAATAATTCAATTATAAAAAATATAAAAACAATGAGAACAAGGTGGTCTCTTAAATGCTATTCTCCTGTCCAAACAAGGAGTCGGGGCCCATTTTTTTATTGCTGATTCTTAAAGCAAAAATTATGAGGAATCCAAAAAAAATAAAATTAGCCGGAAAATTTAGGAGCTTCTGTGGAAAATCGGAAAATTTAATTTTCATGGGAAAATAAAACAACTTTCAATGAGGTCCCTTATGAAGAATTCTTCAATTTTGTCACATGACAGTGGTGTACACCACCACTAAACCAGTCACTATAAAAAAAAAAAAATATATGTAGGTACATTATTTTATGCTGGGCAATCGATTGAGACTATTTATTTTAAAATCGGAGAGGGGTCGTCCAAAAATTTGCCAATTTTGATCGTTTTCATATGGAATTGCTCTATGTTTGATATACATATATACAAAATAGCTTGTTTTTTTGTTTCCAATTGATTTTCTTTGCAAACCCAATTTGGTTTTTTTGTAAGTCCAATTCGTTTTACAATATTTTCGTTTTGAAATTTGTGCAGAAATAAGAAAAATCTGCTTTGAAACCAGGGAAATTTTCTAAATTTTTTCTAAGTTACGTAACCTTGTAATATGTACAAAATTTGATTTGGCCGCTTCTTTCAGTTAATTATTACCTCACTCGTAATATCATTTGGGTAAAAAAAAAAAACAAAAATACACTTAAGTTTTTTTTAAGTTGCATTTTTTATTTAATTTAACGCCTTTTATCATATTTTGATCGTTTTCTAAAAAAGGTGTAATAAAATATTGATTTACACGTCAAAAACAACAAAATAATAAAAACCTAAGAAAAAAATATATGTAGTTTATTCTTTTTAAATGTTGTATTTTGTGTAGGTGTGAGCCAGATAAATAAAATCTAAACTAAATGCAGGTACCCAAATTTCTATGAAATTTTAAAATTTATTCAAATATTTTGTCAAAGAATTTTAAAATCTTTTGTCAATTTGTATTTAGTTTAGAATTTATTTAGCTACCTCGCACACATACTAAGTGGAATTATTAAATTTGTATATTTTCTTTTAAAGCAAAACAATTCGTGTTTCCGATTGTATTACTTTTTTAATTAAAAAATAATCAAATACTACATTAAGAGCTAGTTTTTTGGATGTAGCTCAACCTTGTTTATTGGATTAACTTGGTTTAAACTTAGAATGCTGTTTTTGAGATCCCGTTTATTTTGTTTAAATTTGATTTTAACTGGGCAAGATTGGCCAGTTAAACTTAAGTTACAGATGTCAAACCACACAGCTGATAAAAAGCGTCTCTAAATAAATCAGCTGTTTCGTAAATACTAAAAAGTTGTTTACAAATTAAAAAAAATAAAAATGGATTATTCCTCATATGAAGATTTCAGCGATTCTGAAACATATGCAAATTTATATAAGACCATAAAAAGAAAGCCTTAGACAATTAGAACTCGTCCAAATAATTTATTTATATTCGTGAACACGTGCTTTTGTTTGAAAAATATTTCTTTTGATTTTTTATTAAGTATTTTCAATGCTACCATATGTTTGGCTATAAAATATAAAATTTTGTTGGAATAAAATATGGCAGCGTTACCTTATCTGTCAAGTCTTAAGCTACTACCAAGTTAAACCAAGTTTAACTCACATCCAAAAAACTAGCTCTAAGTCTTATCTAGAATCTTAAAAATTTCAGATTTTTGAGTTTATTTTTATATCAAAAGATATGTATGTATTTAAAATTGAAGATATTTAATTAACAACACTTATATAGACTTTCAAAGTAGTTATAGTAGTTAAAAAGTAAGATTTTATAAAAATGCTGCCAAGTCTTGGCAATTCTTGGCTTTTCTTTTTTAAATGTAAACGAAAATATTTGTCATAAAAATACTTGAAATTTTTCTATTTGTATATCAAATTACAAATATTAAAAAAAAACAACAAAAGCTAGCAAATAAATTATGTGTTTGTTGGTAAATGTAGAGTAGGGCATACTATATAACTGCTATATTTCGTGTTCCTTTGAATTTCATGTATGAAAAGAAGTAGTTATAGATATAGAGATATAAAAATAAAGCTTTTTTTTTTTAAAAATAGACAAAATTGCCCAAAAATGACAATTGAAATAAAAAAAAACCGAAATGAAAGAACACAATTTAAATTAAAAAAATTACAAATAAAATTCGCAATCGATACTTAAAAAGATCAATTAAAAAATACCAAACGCAATTATAAAAATCATTGAAATTCTACAAATATTTATTTTATTTTATATGGTGTTTTCGAATTTTAGTTGATGCTTTATAAAATACATTTAAAGTTATTTAAATTTTTTTTAAACAATCTAATCGTTTTTGAAATGGTCTTTGAATTTGAGTAAAAATTCCACGTTCGCATGATATGTGTGCTCTTTCTTTTGTTAAAAATTCAATGTAATTCACGGTGGCATTTTGCAAAATGGCCCCAAGAAATATTACCACAATCTTAAAATGTAATAAAGCCCCATATTTTAGGGCAAAATTTCATAATGAAAATTAACACTAAAAATGTAATGAAAATGACCCCAACCAAATGAAAATTTGCCCCAAAATTAAGCATATTTTCAATTATTAAATTGAGGCTTTTATTTATAATGCAAAATAACCCCAATTTGAAAAAATTAAAAATAAACCCTAATATTATGAAATGAAAAATGACCCCAAAATGTTGCTTATGCACAGCATTATACGCATTTATCACAGACTACACAGACAGGAAACAGCTGATTGAATCATAATGGCGACAAGAGAATGAGTAAAAGCAAATGTCAAAATTGCGGTGATACACAGAAAGGGATAGATATAGAAAAAAAAATGTACCATACAATTTATATGGAGTTTATTTTTTCTATCTCATTTTGCAATCACTGCAATGTCAAAGTAACCATACGGTTAGAGAATTCTTATTTGACAAAAGTCATTGGTAACCTGTCTGTCTAGTCTGAAGCATTTATTTTGCATGGAATCAATAACATCCGAGTGTACTCCTTAGAAACATTAAAGTTACTTGGGCCAATCTAAATTGAAATATATTATAGAATTAGAATAAAAATCATTTTATATAAATCAAATATTTTCGTGATGAGCAACGACTGCCTTTCAAAATAGTTCAAAAACTAAATAAATTTATGCTCTCCGTCCATGAGTGTGTCCTCTTAGCCAGTTCTTATTAAATATACTTATAACAAAGCAAGAGCCATCAATTTTCGATATGCGGTTTTTGCAGCATCCGACGATCTTATAAAATTTTAGAGCGAATGGTTTTTATGACATTGATTCTTAGGGCTTGGAAGTTTTGAAACTTGTTAAGAATTATATTTGTTCTTAATGTATGGAAAACAAAATTTTCGACTGCGGCGCCAACTTCTACAACTACTAATATACGAAAAACAAAATGAAAATTTTTTAACAAAAATCGTGAGATTTTTAGTAAAAATTTTCGCCTGACAAATAGATTTTTCGGTCACGATAATGTGGTAAAAAATTTATTGCATAATAGATTTTTATCAAAATGATCTAAAAACGGAGAGAAACTTTACAACACAAAAACAATCAAAATGTACTTTATATTAAATGAATACATTCGATTTCAGTCAATGTAATAAATAAGTTTAAATTGAAAGTGCAAAAAAATTTCCAATGTATACAAAAATTAAAAAAGGTAACTCCGCTTTCATTGTAGCTGCCACAGGGTATATATATGTAGCTGCTACGACGATGTACAGGTACGGCCAAAACTAACTGAACAGAAATACCATGTTCACTAATTTGAGTGTAGTAAAAATCATACTTATATTAGGTCTGTACGAGGTAATTTTGGGTAAAGTGTGGTAAAATTAGAGTAAGCTAAAAATTCTCTCACAAAACCATAAAAATGCCCAAAATACTGCGAACGCACAAAACCACATTTCATACCCAAAAATAAACGTCAAATTTATTCATATTAAAAAAGAGCTTAATTAATAAATATATTTGAAATGGCAAATATCTTTTTACATTTTCAGATGTATTTTTTATTATTAAGAAGGAAAAGTTGTTTATAGTAAACTTTTATTTAAATTTAATTTTTTTTATATGCAAAACAGTTAATTTATAAGCAGCAGCTGATGATTTGACAATTTTACCATTTTACCCAAACAAAAAGTAAGTCTGGTAAAAAGAGAAACACAATTACTCTCATGAACGCTCTCATTTACCCAATTTTTGTTACAAGAAACCTTTCTGGTAAGGTTGGGTTCCCGCGGGTACCCACGGTAAAGTACGTCGAACACACCTATTCTGTTAACGCATATCGGTTGACATCCTATTATTAATAAAATACTTTGTTTTATTCACATTTCGTACATTTTAATTGTATGGGGAAATAAAGAATTTCAGAATCTCAGAGAATGAAGCGACAAAACTTACTGAACTAATATAACGAAGATACTATTTTTTTTGAATTACTCAAATTTTTCGTTAAAATTATAAAATTTTTTGTTAAATCGACAACGAGATATTTTTGAATTGTACCCCGTGTAAATAAAGCAGTTTCTGACCGAATGATAAAATTTTGGTATCATCGTAAAGGCCATTGAATGAACAGGACATACATATATAAATATTTTTTTTGTTCCAAATATTCTTATTCTAGAATAATTTTGACTACAATTAGTAGTTTTAAAAAATTATTAAATCAAAAAGTTGCAAAAAAATGGGCATTTTGATGTAAAGCTGTAAAATCTATTTTATCTGACTTTATTATTGGCGATAAAAATTCTTGGAATCCTTTTTAATTTACTCTCTTTAAGGATAATTCAAAAAATTTTAACATATTTTATATCTTCAGTTTAACAGTTACTACAATTTTCGATGATAATTGTTTGTCGGTTTAAGAAAAAAAAAATCATTTATTTTATCGTAAAATTTATAGAATATATAGAGTATGATTTTTAGTTTTTAAACTACATTTTATGCCAGATGAATATCATTCCCGTGTGTTGCGAAAAAAAAAATTGTTGGCTCATTGAAAATTAACTCAAAAAAATTTATAAGATTTGAATTTTCTAATGTATTATACGTTCTGCGTTTGAAGGTCAAAATATTGTTTATTTACTAAATACTTTACAAACAAACATGTAAAGACCCTCATTAGTGGAAATTGTTGATAAGACAGTTTTTAATTAAAAGTTTTTAATTATCACCTCCATTCAAATTTGTCTACACCGAAAAAAGTTTTCAGTGGGATAATTAAAAAAAAAACTCAGTTAAATGCAAATATTTTAAAATAAATTAAAAAATTATCGCCAACAATACCTTCTGTTAAAATTATTTTTAAAATTAAATATAAGTCCAAGTAATTGAACCGGAATATATAAAAATGTTGCTGATTTAAGGGGCTAGGTAGGTCGTCACAGCCAAGAGCAAAATGATGAACAGGATATTTCCGCTACAGCAGATTCTTGACTTTATGGTGTCGGAATCGATGATTATATCCAAGTTTAATTATTTTTTTTTATAACTTCAATCACGTTTCTATATCCTTTTAAAGTCGATGACTACCGACTTTAAAAAATGTTATAAACCCATCTTATTAAAAATTTTCAAACTTCTTCAAAATAACAATACGTATCTAGAAGTTGAACTAAAGATTTTTTTATGAAAACTTATTTTATAACGCAATAGCTGGTTTCCCTTACTTTCTGGGTGAAGTTGGCTAAAATGAGAGTAAGCACAAAATACTCTCATAAAATGACAAAATTACCCAAAAGTACGGGAACGCGAAAAAACACTTTTCTAACCCAAAAAAAATGTCAAAATGCATCAGTGATGCCAAATTTTTGAGTGCAATAAGTGTAACACGACAAGTGAAAACGCGCTAATGGAGAAATGCGAAAATTGAAATAAAAGACTCAAAAAATACATTAAAATTGCCCGCCGTTTACAGTGGCACAAAATTTCGAGATTTTAATATTTTCCTCTTTGAAAAACACACATAGTTATTTATAATAAATATATTTTTCTCATAATTTAATGTCTATGGGCTTTTTTTCATTGTTTTTTCAAAGTGGTGTATATAAAAATTTCGAGATTTCGTGCCAATGTAAAAGAGGGGGTTACAATTAAAAAAAAAAAAAAAAACCGGTAAGAAAAATTAAAAGGTGCCTCTCTGTCCCTTTTTTATTAACAGAAAATATTTGCAATTTTTTGAAAGTAAAAAACCGCTTATTGTAACACGAAAAGGGCTAAATTAGCATCGCTGATCTCATTAGTTTTATTTTTTACAATTATAAAACAGCTGTTTTTGTTTATCAACTGTTCTTTTGACAATTTACCCAATTTACCCAAAGAAAAAGTCTGGGTAACTTTCGGTAAAAAGAGAAACACTAATACACTCTCATAAATGCTCTCCTTTACCCAATTTACGAGTATGGGAACGCTTTTGGGTAAATTTGGGTAAGTTTGGGAACCCGCGGTGCACACTTAATATGTGGTAAAAAATTAAAAATTATTTTTTCTTTGTTCAAGTATGAGCTTTTTACATCTGCTATAAAAAAAATGCTGATGAACCAGTCGAGAGTTATCCTGTGCCCAGATTATATAAGACGATTATCTTTTTTCGTCCACTTTCGAAGTTAAATATCTACCATATTACATAAAAGTTTTAAACAGTTGTTACAAATTTCAATCCTTAATATAGTTCAACAGTTTGGTAAGTAACATCTTTAAAACGATGGAATTTTAACTTCGAAAGTGAACGAATACGCCGGAGTTCAGATGCGTGCGAGGACAGATATGTCCACAAATTATTTGGGAGCACGCGCTGGTACTCCAGACTTTCCATTCTAGTTGAAGGAAACGCTAATGCCAGGGTTCCACTAAACGCACCCCAAACCATTAGGAAACCTCCAACAAAATTTTTCTTTGAATAATACATGCACTCTCTTAAACCATCTGGACCATCCAGATTAATTTTTTTTTCATCTGGGAAAATATTTCCGAAATAAAAAAAAATTGTGCAAGTTAGTTAAAAAAATAGTACCTAATGCCAGTTAGTTGACATACAATTTTTTTAAAATTCCGAGCGTTTTAATTTATGTGTCCTTTTCAAACATGGAGCTTTTTTTAATTTAATGTGAGGCTGTGCTTTAATGACTTTCAACACCGTACTTTTTGACGTATTCAAACCCAATTCCATTTTAATAATATTAACGCTCCGTATAGCTTTTATTTTCGCGCAATTTCTCGTATTCCCAATTGCTGGTCGAAAAACGCGTCAATCTGGCGCTTTTCATTTTCAGGCTGCTTTTCCTCTTCCGATATTCTCAGATTGAATATTGCAAAAATTTCATAAGAAGTACAATGCGTTAATGATCGCAGATTTATTAGCATTATCATTACCATTTTTACGCATTCCCTTAAACACTGCAAACATTTTATAAAGGAAAATGAACAAAAAGCAAATAGAAAACATTCATGCATACTATTTTAACTTTGTTTTTAAATCTCAATAAACATGACAATACGAAAGCGTTTCCCCAATCGTCTTGCGTAGAAGAAAAACCTAATTGCTTCAACAATCGTCTTTATGTTGCGGGGTACGTGTCCCGAAAGCAATTCGAAAACAATTATTTTGGAAGATATATAGGCAATCTTGTCTTTTGGATATTTCCAAAAAGTAGTTGTTATTTTGAAGCCTTTTCTGGATAAGGATAGGGTGATGAGATTGAATCTCCTTTGGTTACATATACCGAACAGCACTCAATTATTTTACCTTACTCCAGCAGATTTACGCTACTCTTGACTGAGCTTATTCATTCCATCGTAAATGGAAATCAATTAATTAATGAATTATTCCGACCGAATAGTGGGTACCTAAACTTAAATCTAAAATTCGTGCCGTTATAAGCGGCTGCAAGCGTTGTGTTCTTGACAGGAAACGTTCTTGCAGTCAATTATTGCAGATCTTCCGCCTGAGTGGACCCTTGTTGATAGGATTTTTACTGTCACAGTTGTTGATTTTGTATTAAGAGTTTTACGGGTCGAGCTTGCAAGATTACTTAAGGCTACATCTGCATATTTGTTTGCTTTTCTACGAAGACAATACATTTAGAAGCGATAGTCCACAGTAACCAGTTGCGCTAATCCCTGGTAATTTTCTTATCTATTCTCCAATATTAGCTCCACCGAAGCCTGCATTACTTGATTCACCAACCAGTCTGGTTAATCACTTCCAGAAAATGAAAGCTATTTCTCAACATTTCCGCCGTCGGTGGAAACAGTATAAATGGAAAACCGCTGAACGGGAAATTCAGGAAAATGGTTTGTTCGTGATTCGGCACGACCAGCTTCCCCCAACTTCGTGGCGGCTAGGTAGGGTGGTCAAACTTTATCCGGGACGTAACGGCCATGTTAGTGTCGCTGATGTATGGACTGCGAAAGGGGTTGTAAGGCGATATATCGCAAAACTGGTCATTTTGACCAATTAAACAAATCTATTTTTTTCGAATAACACTTTTTCTTAGCGTAATATAAGCTTTAAAACCCATTTTTGATAACGCTTTGTTGCATGATTATGAGGAAGCCTTGGCTATTGTAGAGCCTATTTCTGCGGATCTGAATACCATCTCCCACATCAGCTCCAACGAACGTTAAGGCTCCTATTGATATACCAGCTCCTACAACTGTACCAGTTGTCATACAACTTATTCACTACCAAAACGTCGACATCCAAATCTTCATGGGGTCTTATTGGAACCTCGGCCTCAAATACTTCCGCGAAGAAAATTGATTGGAAAAGTTTTCAATGTCGGGTTTTTAGTGGTAAACACTTATTGCGGTATTGTTCTACCTTTCGGAAGTCAAGTCACGCACGAAAGCTGCGCTTTGTAATTCTTCAACATTACTGCTCCCGTTGCTGTAATGGAAATCACAATTCCATTTTGCATGCTCCTTCTTCCTCCAAATCTGGTCCTAAAACAACTGAATCTGTGTAAACTTCTTCGTCTAATAGGACTTCCTTAAGCCAGCTTGTAAAATCAGGCTCAAATGCTAAAATCACTTTTGTAGCACAGCACAACTCTCCGTCCGTGTCTGAAGTCTGGTCGTTGTCTATTCGACATGTCACGTTTTCGCCTACTATTGAGCCACAAATTAATTTACCTAAAAGGTCGATCCCAGTTCGTACAGCACTGGACCCGGGAGGTAACGCTACCCAGCCAGAAATTGCCGATGGTAAAAAAATAAAGTACTGGCAGAGCACTGATTGCCAATGGTACAGCAACGTTCTGCCAACGTTAGTTAAAAGTTCTTTGCCAGTACTTGATTTACAAAATGTACAATCGTTAAAATAATAAAAGCACTGGCACAGCGTTGGTTTTGAACGCTTCCCCAACGTTGACAAAAAGTGCTTTGTCAGTACTTCATTTACAAAATGTACAACCTTAAAAATAAGGCCTAGTTTAGAACGCTGTCCCAACGTTCGAAAAAATAATTCGCCAGTACTCGATTAATAAAATTTACAAGCGTTTATGAAATAAAAAATATAAAAAGTACTGACAAAGCACTAGTTTACAACACTTTCCCAATGCAAACAAAAATTAGCCGATTAACAAAATTTCCACCATTTATGAAATGAAATATATGTATATAAAGATGTATGATTTTGGATCGTTTTGAAAAGAGAATTTCACAGTATTTGTTTTTAACATATATTTCAATATAAATTTGGCATTCATTGGGGTTGAAAACATTGGAATAATCTAAAATAATGTAATACCAGAATTGAGTGTATTTCGAGAATTTTACGAGGGCGGATCAATAAGTCCATTTTAAAAAAAACCCACGAGATTGTATGTTTTGAACAGCTGTTAAACGCAAAGTAAACGACGGAACTTGCTCAAAATTTGATAGTAGGTCTATTAAGAGGTGGTACTTGATGGGAGCAGTGTTGCATTTCATATAACCACGAGCGAAGTTTAAAAAGTCACGGACTTATTGATCCGCCCTCGTAAAAAGGAAAAAAAAGAGTTGTTTGCTCGTGCTCTTAAATAAGAAAACTGCAAATATAGACGTACTGATTTAAAGTTTTATAATAATGTACTCAATATTATACCGCTTTAAATAAGAATAAGCAATTGGAAAATTGATTTTGAGACATGGAAGTAGAGAAGTAAATCTGGTCAGACCACATGCCCATAGTTTTGTTACTCCAAGTTCCGATTGCACTTGATAAACAAAAGGAAAAACAAAGTATACCGAAATTTTAATGGAAAAATACAAATAAAGAAATATATAGTCAAAAACTTAATAACAACTTATCGGAAAATAAAATATTAAAGGAGAATTGAGTTTAGATTTAAAGGATCTTGCTGATAAAGACCGTTTTCCAAAGACTGTATCTTCACCACAAAATAAGTGGTATAATAATCGATGTAACGCTGCAAGAAGAAAATCATTTTATTGGCTCCATAGATACCATAGGACATGGAAGCTAGAACATAAAAATTAACACTTGAAGGCAAACCAGATGTATAAAAGTACTACAAAAAACTCGAAGCTAGGATAAGCAGGGTAAATGACTGCAATATTTTGAACTATTATTAAACCCCAAGCAATCAGCCAAATATGTTTTTTATGCAGCGAACATGATAAAAATTGAAAATGTATTGATAAATGTATAACAGTAGATGAAATACGAACAATGTTGTCCAAAGTCAAATCAAATAAAGCGGATGGATGGGATACCCATTGAATTTTACGCAAATGCAACCATTGAGTTCTTAGAGGAATTGGCAAACGTTTATAATAAAATATACATACAATTGCAGCAAGATAGAAAAATTTTTTTGAGACTAGCATAATATTCCCAATTTTCAAAAAGGGTTATAAAAACTTACCGGAAAATTACAGAGGTATCTCATGAACTGTGCTGCAAAAATCATGATGGGTATCTTTAATGAGAGACTATCGGCGTGGAAGAGAACAACATATTGACAGAATACCAAGCTGGGTTTCGGAAACGTTTTTATACTGCAGATAATATTTATAATATTACCTCAATAGTACATTTAAAACTACAAGACAAGGAAGCTATTAATGTATAAGCTACGTAAAATAGAGATATCTTCTAAGCTCGTGAATTTTATTGAGATTTTATATGAGAATACAAGATCAGTAGTGTGGGCAGGAGAAACTTTTTCCGATAATTTTCGTACGCACTCAGGAGTCAAGCAAGTGTGTATAATGTCTCCTTTAATGTTTGCGCTCTATTTAAATGATCTCCACGAATGTTTGGGAGGTGGCTTATTAGTGGAGGAATTTAATATAAGATTGCTTCTATATGCAGAAAATATAGTTATATTAGCAGACGATGTTAGTATACTACAACGAATGATAAACATACTTGAAATATACTGTGAAACCTGGAACATGGAAGTAAATCTTAGCAAATCTGCCATCATGGTTTTCAGAAAAGGAGGAAAGTTGTCCAGAACAGAGAAATGGACTTATAAAGGAAATAAAAATGGTAAATAGGAGTATTACTACACCAAAGTTGAGGTTTAAAAACATTTTCAGATAAGAAATAACTCTGCAAAAAACAGCATAATGGCAACATGGAATGATTTTTTCTGTAAAAATAATATATCTCTGGAATCAAAATGGAAGGTGTTCCAAGCTGTATGTAGGGCCATTCAAAGCTATGCTTTTTGAAGAAGTAGACTAGTTACAAGTGTTCTTTATTAAAAGCATCTTTAACACTTCCTGGGAAAATGTCTAGTTTTAAAAGAATATAGGAATCGATCTTTTGAGAAATCACTTTTAAATGATAACGAAAGAATAAATATTTTAAATGGTGTGGAAGATAAAATTTGGAATAAATTACTTACATATATTTTTAATGCCCTATCATATAGGAAACAAATTTTAAATGAATTTCGCTGATTGTATAACAATATTTAGTATGTACTGTTTATATGTTTTTTTTATATTTAATTTTATTTTTATTGTTGTATTTCTAAAAGCTGAAAGAGAAGAGAATTACCTTAAATCAAACCTCCGACAACATTTCAATTTATTACTAGTACAAACAAAGTTTATACTTATTTAAATTTTTATAAGTTGAAATAAAGAACAAATATCTATCTAATACAAAATATTCCCAGTACTAAAAAAACATTTATTACTTATTTTTTATATATTTTAATTTTATTAGAAATTATAGAATAAATGAATAATTTGATTTGCAATTATTTATGTAAAAGGTTTATAACAACTGTTTCATCATTTATATAGTAGTAAGAATACACTTAGATTCTACCATATTTATATTTATTTTAATATTTTAAATCAAATTTTTAACTTCGAATAATCCTATTTGTTTTGAAGATAATGGATAGTCGAATACGTCGCTAATTTCATTGAAAATATTGCCTTTTAAATAAATATCATAAACTTTATACTTGGAACGTTTTGTGCTAAAACTTTCATTAACTACCACAATGTTGCCATTGAAGAGGAAACAAACATTGTCAGGATGAATAATGTAATGTAAGAACCAGAAATGTTAACATAGGAAAAACTACTATTGTTTTAGAGGTTTATTGAACATTTCCCAAAGAATATCTCATATTTCTTTTCAGGGGATGTACCAATGGAATATTTATATCATTATTGTTATGAAAAATATGCAATTATCTGTGTATTTGAGCCATTGGTTTTGTAGAAGAATTTATTACAGATTTTATAAAACCTAGACTGTTTTCAAAGCCAAAGGCTGAACATTGATATATTGGTGCCCCGATATTTATAACGTCATCCTCAATATGAATTAAATTGTGAATATTCATGGTTTGAGAACTAGGACCAAAAAAATGCGGTACTTAGTGTTGACAATGAAACTGGCCGTATAATTATAAAATCAGAATTTGAATTATTATGTTTAGTTTAAACTATTTAATTTAATTTTGAATTAGTAAAAGCAAATTTCATAAAATGAAAAAATTAAATAAATAATAATATATTGTTATTATTAATTTTTGATACAGTAGAATCTCACAAATTTCAACCGTCCAGAAATTAGAACCGGACATTTTAATGTATTGGACGCTCTGCAATTAGAACCTGTGGTTCTAATTTCTGGAAGTTTTGTTTTTATTTTTACTACAAAATAAGATTTTTTTATGATTTTAAACTTAATAAGGGAAAACCCGAATTATATGTATTAAACGATCTTAAATAAGAACCTGTGGTTTATTAACCACAAAGCTTTGACTTTTCGGTTTTTGCTCACTGAGGTAAAAATAAAACGGGGAATCATCGAGTATAATTCGATCATATGCATGTGAAATTTGGTACATTTGTACAAATTTGGGCTAATGACTGAAGGTCAAAGTAAAAGTTGTTTAATAACTTTTAAGTTAATATTTAATACATCGGCTTTAAGCCGAACCACTTCATTGTTCACTGCTTCCAACTTAGTTACCCTTTCATTTAAATCACTTATTTCTTCCCTTAAATCATTAATTATTTCATTTTTTAATGTACTGAATTTGTTTTCGATTTCAGTTATTAAACTTCTCTTATTTTCTTCAATAATAGATTTTATCATTTCTGACTGTTCTTTAATATATTCGTTTTGTTTTGCAAATTTATTGTCTAACCAATTCCACATACGAGAGCGAGTAATTGAATCGTTAGTATTTGACAAAAAAAGTTCCGACATTGTAGGTGTGTTTGGAAAATTATTTAAATCTGCATCACGTACAGTAGCATTGCTTTTAGTTTTACGACCACTCATAATTTATGTTTTATTGTGTTGCACTAACTCAGGAGGGAATGCTGTAGTTTTAAAAGAACAGATGTTTGTTGATTTTATTATTGTGAATGGTTTTTATTATTTTGAACTGGCGGAAAGTTATTTATTGTCTCTTTTCTTATTATGATTCATATTTTTAAAAGACTGTGTTTGTTGTTGTTTAAACTTTTTTATAGCTTTTGTATTATTTGATGTTTGTTGTTGTTTTAATTTAGCAGCAGAAAAAATAATGTTTTAATATATATACTTATGTTTGTTTACTTTTTATTTTATGACTATGACTATATTAATGCTGTTCTTTATCGTAAAGGTGTAGTCGTAAATTATCATTTAGTTTAAATACTTTATATTAATACAAATAACTCCCGCACAAAAATTTTCACTTTATATCAGTTAAGGGCGAAAGTTTTAAAAAAAAATTACAAATAAACGTAAAAAACACCTTACTTTTGGGTACTAATTTTGATAAATAAAAATTATTTTGGGTTAAAATAAAGATTGCGCAACTAGTTTTATTATTGTTTCATAATTTTCTGTGAAAGAAATGGCCAGAAACTAGAATTTTTCAGAAATAAGAACAACCCGATAGTCATTTTCTTCTGGCTTTTAGAGTACTGTTATTTCGTATTTAAGGTACAAGCAAAGCACAATATATTTTGTTTTGCCAATGCTTTGCCAACTCTTTAAAAAACAGTTGGCCAAGCCCAGCCCGGTGTTATCATTTTGGGGTTGGCAAAGCACTCATGTCGTTATTCCAAATGCACTTTATTGATTGTTTTGCAAGTTTTGCCAACGTTTTAGTAAAGAAACAGCAAAGCACAGTTCGGTGTTATCATTTTGCGGTTGGCAAAGCACTAATTTCATCATTGAAAAAGCATATTGATTGTCATCATTGAAAAGCATATTGATTGTTTCCCCAGTACGTTGGAAACGTTTTAAAATTATAATTGTGGGGCACTCAAATTTACTATCCCAAAAGCACTTTATTGATTGTTTCGATAATACTTTGCCAACGCTTTGAAAAAGAAACGGCCAAGCCCAGCTCGGTGTTATTATTTTGGGGTTGGCAAAGCACTATTTTTTTAAAAATATTTCGATCTGACAACGATGGCACCACCGGTAAATGCACTGGGCCAACGCTTTGCCTTTCGTACTTTTCTGGGTCGGTGAACATATATTTTTATTTTTAACCGAGTATGTAGTTTATGCTGAAACAAATTATCGATAAAAACTAATAAAACTTTCCCTAATATTTTTGACTAGTTTTTTTATGTTATGATCAAAAAGATTTTTTTTAACATTCTAGGGTGTATTCGAACGGATTTTGTGTATTCGCAGGGATTTTGAGTTAAAATGGTGATGTAATAAAAAGTATCATGTAAAGAAACACAACTATTAACACACACGCAACTATTATTTTTTCCATTTTTATTATCTTAAGGATTTTATTTTTTTTAAAACCCATAATTTAAATGTTTTTTTTTTTCATATAAATTGTAGCTGAAAGCCGTCCAATTAAACATTGAACTTAAAATTATAGCTACTGCCGAAGTTCAATTTGATACGGATCTACCAGAATTTCGAACAACTGGAGGAGCTAATATTGGTACCAAAAAGAATGAGTAAGATTAACTTTATCGATAATACTTATGTACATTAATTATATATATTTATACCTTACACCTGATGTTTGTTACAATATTAAATATTAGACCTAGACTAAAGCTTAAAATGAATTATGTAAGACTCACATTTTATTCTATTAAAGCATAGATTAGATCAAATGGCACCACTCACTGCCTCCAGCATAGGTTTTTTGAGCTACCTAGAAGTCCTCTAAAGACGGAACTCACTTTTTTGTCCGAAGCCGTATCCGAATTTCGGACAAACTTACTTTTTAGTTTACGACTTTCGATTGATTTTGAAAACAAAATTAGTTTAAACTAATATAAAAAATCTGCAACCATTAGTAAAACTAAAAAAAATGTTTCTACAATAACATATTTTCCAAAAACATTGCAACCATTCAATGGCTTCGTTTTACTTTTTCAGTAAAGCTTAGTAAAAATTACTCAGTAACAAAATTACAGAATATAAGTCAAATACTCCCAAAAAGAAAAATATCCAAAAAAAGACCGCATTGTTAAAAAAAAAATTAACCGGTCAATATGGAAAATATGAATAAAATGTGTTTTGAAAAATTCTTTGTTTTTTAATTATATTTTTTTCAATCAGCTGTTTTTTTTTACAAATTCTTACTAGCAAAAATTTATCCAGTAAACACCAGTAAGTTCTCTTGCATCGAACTGTCACTTTACTCTCTATTTTTGCTCTCTCCTTATTAAGTATTTGTGTAAACAAACAACTTCCAGTAAAAACTTTTACAGATATGTACGAATTTGTACAAATTTTTGAGTTCACAAACAAATGTATTAAAAAAAGACTTTTTAAAAAAATTAATATGCTTTAAGTTTTATATTTTTGCTGAAAAATCAAAATAATTTTATACAAATTAATATATTTCTACCCGAAAATAAAGAATATACTCTTTTTTAATACATTATGGCCCGGCGGAGGAATTTTCATCTTCTGTTTATTTAAAAAAAAGGTATTTCAAAGGAAAAAACACTGCACATATGAGTTGGTAAAAAGTTCGAAATGGACTTGGCTATATTATTTCAAAGATAATCAAAATATCTTTTTTCTTTCTTCTGTTTAGTTTTTTAAAAAAGGTATTTTTTAATGGAAAAGACCGTGCATGGCCATATGAATTGTAAAAAAAATTTGTAATCAAGACTAATGAAAAATTTGCATTTTTGCTCTGAAAACAAAAGCGTTGTTAAGAAAATATTTGATACTTTTTATATTTGAGAGCAAACTTAAAAAATATCACGCGATTTTTTTTTTATTTAAAAATATGTGCAATTTTTCGACAAATGACGACATACATCTTTCGCGAAAGAACTATTCCTTTGGAAACCAGCTAGGACCTATAGATCTGATAGAACGGTTTATATAATTCAATGCTTAAAGATGATTTCATGTGAATGTTGACCGCGGCTGCTCCTCAAATGGTTCATACGCTGGGTCCAACTTTGTCATACTCTATCCAACATATCGGCCGGTAACAAATAAATTCTTCAATATTGGCTTCCAGTGCATCAACAGTTGCGGGCTTGTCCCTACAGACATGAGCCTTATCATAGCCCCACAGAACATAATCTAAGGGCGTTAAATCGCCATCTGGGCGGCCAATTGACCGGCCCCAAACGTGAAATAAACTGTTCACCGAACTCGCCTCTTAATTGAGCCATTGTTTCACGTGCTGTGTGGCATGTGGCACCGTCTTGTTAAAACCACATATCAGCCAAGTCTAGCTCTTCCATTTTGGACAAAAAAAAGTTTGTAATCATCGCACGGTAGCGCTCGCCATTTACAGAAACGTTCCTGCTTTCGTCGCCTTTGAAAAAGTACGGTCCAATGATACCACTGGCCCATAATCCACAACAAACAGTGCGTTTTTCGGGATGCATTGGCAGTTCTTTGGCTGCTCTTCACACCAAATATGGAAATTTTGTTTCTCGGTGCCAAAAGTGTTGCCAAACATAAAGTTGCTAAAAAATCACCCTTTACCTATCCCTAAGCCTGGTAAAAATGATCGACCAATTGCAATATTGACCTGTCTGTCGAAAGTTTTTTGAAGGTTAATCCATATGCAGATGACTCAATATTTGTATGCAAATGCTTTGCTCTGGTTTCAGACCTGCTGTATTTCTACTCTCATTGGTGTTGCCAAGGAGTTACGGTCAAAAATGGATGGCAATATGATATCATTTTTGGTCTTACTTGATCATTCAAAGGCGTTTAATACTGTAGAATACAATATACTTTACCAAAAACTGAAATATATGTGTTACTTTTCAATCACTGCTGTAAAATTACTTTCTTCGTATCTGCGTGATAGAAATCAACTGTTATATTTTGGTTCTGATAAATCAAACTTGGTCCTCTATTATATAAAGGGTGTCCCAAGAAGAACGCAATTTTTAAATTTTAAATAAAACACAGATATTTAAAAAAAATCGTGAAACTTTATTATATCGTAAAGTAGACAGAATGAGGTTATGTATGGAACAATATATCGTGCAGATGGCCGCCGAGGCTTTGCTGGCATGCACGCGATCTTTTAATGAAATTTTCAATGACCGTTTTGCATGAATGCTGCGGTATTTCATTAATGCAGCGTCCAATTTCCTCTTTTAAGGCTTGAGTCGTCGTCGGCTTATTCGCGTAAACCATCGACTTCAAAAAACCCCAAAGAAAAAAATCTAATGGTGTTAAATCGCACGATCTAGGCGGCCAATTCTGATCTCCAAAACGCGAAATAACACGACCGGGAAATGACTGATGCAGCAATTGAATTGTTTCTCTGGCTGTATGACATGTGGCGCCGTCTTGTTGGAACCACATGCCCTCCACATTCATTTCTTCAGTTCTAGGCATGAAAAAACTGGTTATCAATTCACGATACCGAACACCATTGACTGTTTGCGCTTGACCTGCCTCATTTTCATAAAAAAAAGGTCCAATGATTCCTCCAGCCCAAAAACCACACCACACAGTGACACGTTGAGGATGCATTTGCTTCTCGTGAATCACTCGAGGATTTTCCTCACCCCAAATGCGACAATTCTGCCTATTGACGAAGCCATCAAGATGAAAATGGGCCTCGTCACTGAAGATGATTCTATCGGCAAAATCAGCATTTTCATGTTGTCTCTCCAATACCCAATTAACGAACGAACTCCCTTCGCTGTCCATGGTCAGCTGGCTTCAGTTCCTGAGTCAATTGAACTTTGTATGCATGAAGATGCAAATCTTTCGTCAAAATTCGCTGCAAAGTGGATTTGGAGACACCAATTTGCTGAGCTCGGTGTCGAATTGAGGTGGATGGAGTTTGAGCGACATCATCACGTACAGCTGCGACATTTTCGGTCGATCGACCTGGTCGTTGGCGCGTTGTTGTCTTTACATCACTAACAGACCCAGTTTCGGCAAATTTATCCATTAATCTCTTTACAGTTGACTCTTTTGGAGCATTATTGTGACCCCAAATTGATCGCAATTTGCGAACTGTAGCCGCAAAACTTTCACCACTTTGGCAAAACAATTTCACAATGAGAATGCGTTGTTCATTCGTGTAGCGCTCCATTTTTACTAACCTCGTACCTTCTACTAGCAAACAATAACAATTGTTCAAATGTCAAACAATGACACTTCGAATGTTGCCAGATTTAAAAATTGCGTTCTTCTTGGGACACCCTTTACAATATATTCCAACGACTTGCCGTCCTGACTCAATCACTGTTGTGTACAGATGAACGCTGACGACGTACATATTTACATTAGCTGTTTGCCAACTGATTGTATAAGCAAATTAAACCACGATCTCGACAATGTATGTTGGTTGGCGTCAATGAATGGTCTTTGTTTATATGAGAAGAAATCAAAGGCGATGGTAATAAGCAAAACAAAATATTTACCGTCTACATTGCCACCAATACTCATGGGACATTCTTCAATTGAACTCGTCGGAAATGCTAAAAACCTTGGAATTATATTTAACAACAATCTTTACCTGGTCAAATCATATAAATTCCATATGTGGTAGAACCTACTAAATCTTTGGATGACACAGTATTTTACACCAATTAATAGCCGCATGCTACTCGCTAAGGTATACTTACTACCCACTCTAATGTATGGATGTGAATTATTCTCTAGTTGTGGCTCAATAAGCAAAATTAAGCTCAAAGTAACCTATAAGAACATTGCCAGATATATTTATGGACGTGCAAGATATAGTTGTATATCTCAGTTTTTAAGTCAAATTTATAACGTATTTTTTAAAAATCTGTGAAAATGCTGTACACTGATATTTCTACATAAACTAATATATACTAAACAACCTGTCTGTCTCTACAAAAGAATAAAATTTTCAAGATCAAATGGCTATAGAATAAATTCCATTCGATAGCGGAAGCAAATATCTGAAAGACAAATGCCATTCGTGTCTGGAACGAACTTACACCTAATATCCAGATATTAAGCAATGCAAAGCACTTCAGATGCGCAACATTTTCACACCTTGATAACAAAAATCACATATGTAACAGATAACTTAAATTGTTTTATTTTTATTACATGTAAATTGTAAATCGTAAAATTTTGTTTTTTTTTTGTTTGTTATAAAATTTTCAAAATTGTTTAAGATTTTTAGAGTTAAGAAATCTGATTTGCCTATATCTTTCTAGTACTATTAAATAAGATAAAGTTTTGTTGTACTGTATTTTTTTTAATAAATAAATAAGTATTGGTGTACCGTCGTATTAAAAAACAGAATTGTATAAATTTTCATTTATCCATAACGACGATTTTCTGTACACCACATATGAACAATGAAAAAAAACATTATGCTGTTAATAAATGAATGAGATACTGAGGAGGAAAGAATCTCTACTGTACACTACACTAAAATAAACATAACAGTTTTGGCAGTCATCGTAGAACGTCGTTACTTTGAGCCTATTTCCTCTTACATGCGACAATCGTCGACACTTAAGATGGTAAAAAAGCTTGGCTACAACTATAAATAAAAAAATTATTTATTATTTCTGTAAAAATTTTGATATTAACCTCTTTATGATAATCTGGTCTTAAGTGTATAATAATTTAAGCGGTTGATATGCGCATTCGGTTACGAAAACCGAAATACAAACTCGAGTTGAGACCCTCGAGCAACTCAATGGTCATCAGTGTCCATAATAATGACAATAAAACACCGTCCTGAGGACACTTCCTGGTCGCATTCACGGTCCTACATGTAGTCCCTTTAGCAAACGTGATTCCCTAGACTTAAGAATATCCAAAGTAGAATTCTTTATAAATGGAGAGATGCGGTTTCTCATCATGGTTACCCTAATGTTGGTGTTGTACAGATTACCATTTTTACTGGGTCACTAAAATCACAAAGATATTGTGACAACATGACAGTCAGCTGTTTCGGTAGCTTATGCCGTTGACATGCGAACTGAAATTTATGTATCGGATCGCGGAAAAACTTTCTCCATTGTCTTAAGGAATACGAACTGAGGCTGATTGGTTTGTACTATTGACGAAATTGTTCGTAAATAAAACTGAAATTTTTTACCTCTAAAATTTTGTATTATAATTAGTGCCCAACTTTCTTTATGAATTTTGTTATTGTAATATTGTTGTTGTTTTTTATATTATTTAAGAGACGAGAAAATATACAAAAAATAACATAAAATGGTAAATAAAGTACGAATATAATTGCCAAAGATTAAAATGAAACTGTATGCATAATAAACCAGTGTACAGTTTTTTTTGACGCTCGCAGTATTTAAAAAGATATTATAATGAAATTTGGTGCAGATTCATATAGGCCCAAGACCTAAGCCATTTGATTTTAGTTAGAATCGGTGCATGTTCACGTCTAGTCTGCATCCAAGTCTCACTAATGCGACTATAGCTAACAAATTCATAAGTATCTTATTTGGTAAATAATATTCGTTTAATAATTACACCGCATAAGAATAGCTTTGATTCATCATTAGATCTAGTACCCAAATGGTATTCCCAAATTTTGTGATAAATATAACTAGCGTCACAAAAAATCAAAATTTCTAATTGACTTTGTTTACTCATTTGTAGACAAATATTGACACAAGTCCATTTTAACACTAGTACATATTTGCTTTTGACCAGACTGGTGTAGGTTATTCTACAGTCGGCATGTCCAAATTTTAATTTTTTACTTGTTTTTATTTTATTTTTACATAGATATTATGTGCAACCTGTTATGTGGGTCAAGGCCATAGACATCGTAATCGATCGTTTAGTTATGGAAGGTGCAGATTTGAGTACGGTAGTAGCTATTGGTGGCTCAGCCCAACAACATGGATCCTTGTACTGGTCTCGGCATGGTGTAGAGACTTTAAAAAATCTCGATCCAGATAAATTTTTGCATTTACAAATCGATGATTCTGCATTTGTTTTGACTCGAACACCCATTTGGATGGATGGATCAGCGGAAAATCAGTGCCTTGAAATGGAAATGGCCATTGGTGGTCGTACAGAAATGGTTAGTTTGACGGGTAGCAAATGTTATCCACGTTTTACTGGTCCACAAATACGCAAAGTTTACCAACAGCGAACACATGCGTACGAAGATTCCCAGCGTATATCATTGGTAAGCAGCTTTTTGGCATCGATATTTTTGGGTGATGTTGCACCCATCGATTATGCCGATGCTTCGGGTATGAACTTATTTGATATTGTTACCAAAAAATGGTCAAAAGCATGCCTAAATGCTTGTGCTCCTGATTTAGAAGAACGTCTGGGCACTCCCGTTAAAACAAATTCCATCGTTGGCAATGTTTGTGATTTTTTCGTACAACGTTTTGGTATGCCAAACACTTGCAAAGTGACCGCCTTTACGGGGGATAATCCTTCAGCGTTGTCGGGCATGTTGGTGGAGAAAGACTGGTTAGTTATGTCTTTGGGTACCAGCGATACGTTGATGATGAATTTAGATAAACCTCCACTATTAGAGGAGGGACATGTTTTGTGCCATCCCACCGATGAAGATCAATTTATGGGTCTTTTGTGGTATGATCTAAGACGCCACGTAAGAGGTTCAAGTTATTGAAAGTATGCTTATTTTTTAGTTTTCGCAATGGCTCCTTAGTCAGAGATGCTATCAAAATTTCAGAGGCCCAAAATAATTGGCAAACATTCAGTGAATTGTTGGACTCAACACCACGTGGTAACTACGGCAACATGGCGATACATTTTCATACAATGGAAATTATACCAGCTATTAAGGGAATATTACGTTGGAATAAAAGTCATACGGCTGCATCGCCAGATGCCACAAAAGGTCTTAACAAGTAGGTATTACTTAGTACGATAGATAACACTTTTCGACAAAGTTTTTGTTAAGACTTCTACTAAAGCTTTTTTAAAGTATTTTGGTCTCTAACCCGAATCTAATGTAAACAAATTTCCATCTGATCGCCTTTCAGAGTTGTGGGCATTTTTTATCCCCTGACTCAGCGAATCGAATTTAAATATCTTGGTGTTTTTGAACTCACTTTCACTAGTTTTGAATTGAATTCGCACAATGGTATGAAGGGAAACATAACTGGTATGGGGGTTTTTGCTATTAAATAAAAATTTGAGGGAAAACGCTGGGCTCATTTTATTTTTATTAATTTATTTTAAAAAAAATTTGAAAACCCCTTCAAAATATATTTTTTTTTATTAATTTCGTATGAATTTTGCAGTGATTTAAATTTTTTTCAAATGATTGATTATATGTACTGCTACTATATTTTTTAATATTAAATACATTTATTTTACTTTAATTTTCTTCAAAAAAAATCTTTAAAAATATTTTTTCAAAAATCGAAAAAAATTTTAATTTTTTTACTAGAATATTTTTGGAACCATAACTAAAATGTAACTTTTTTGAGGACACCGAAAGTATCTAAAAAATTAGATTTATTTTTAAAGCAGTCATGTTTTGAACTTTAAGGACCTGTGCGCGCGGCTATATAAATTTTTAAACTAAATACAAATTGACAAAAGGGTTTAAAATTTCTTTAAAAAATATTTGGAAAATTTTTCAAATTTAAAAGAAATTTGTAAACCTGAATTTAGTTTGTATTTTATTTAGCCAGTTCGCACCCACCCTTCTTAATTCCAAATCGTTTCTTAATTTTTCTCTTTCCATACCAACTTTTAGCAAAGTTTAACACGAACTACACAGGCCCACATTTTTTTAGAACCTGATACCAGAGTACACACTCGTAAAGGTTTTTGGCGTTCTGAATCCGAATCTGATTTAAGAAGACGTTTTTGTCCTATATTCGAGACATCACTATTTCGCAAATAGTTATTTTTTACAGAACAAGTATAAGCATCAGAAAGTGCTACTCTTCTTTATCAAAATATTTCTTCAATTTTCCCTATACCATATTTCTTATTAGACAACTCGTCCATTAAAACATAGAATTTTCTAACATACTTTGCCAAAAAACAAAAACACGGTAAACTCGAAGTCCTAATCTTAAAAAAGGTCAAAGTTTTTAAATTTGCATGCCAAATAACTGGTTTTATCATTTTTTTCCTTGTGTTATTTTTCTATGGAAGGTTTTTTTCTTACTAATTTGGACATTGAGTATCTTGATCAACAGTAATTTTGATTGGTACCTCAAAATCTTGTAATCATTTGACTGAGCCAGAGATCCAACCAAATCAATATGTAAAGGGTGGTCCAAATACAAGTATCTTTTTAAAAATAAAATAAAAGTAACTAAAATTATTTTTTTTTGGTTTAGAATAACAAATATTCTCAATATTATAGGAACACGATTTCATTCACGTGGTTGGCTTCGCAGTAGCTCACACCGCCTGCTTAAAAAATTCCATATCTTCATTTGAGCCCATAAAAAATCCGTAATCATGGCTCTGTAGTAGAGATGGGCAAGTGAGCGATTTTTGACTTACGCTCACGAATAATTTAAATTTTAGCTCAAAGAATTTTTTTTATCACTTTGAGCCTAAGGCATTGAAGCCATGGCTGTATCGACCGTTAGGTGCTTCACATAAATATTTTATCACTTGAACTAGGAAAAACAGTCTTGCTATATTAGATGTAAAAAAATCTGTGGGCTCGCCGTTGACTGAAATGACGTTTCCATCAGAACTTTAGAAATAATGGGTCATTTTCGAAAAAGTGGCACTCAATGTGATCGTTTGCTTCAATTGATGTAAAGGTTTTAAGGGCCGATGTTGATTTTGAATAAAACACAAATTATTTAGGAAATTATTGTCATTTCTTTTTATTATGATAATATGGTATGGTTCAATTATGTATGGAACAGAATATCGGCCAATTGGTCACCGCGACCTCGGCTGCACACCTTCATCCGATGGTCCAAATTTTCGATGACGCTGAGGCATAATTGAGGTTCTATGCCGTTAATGTGCCGAATGATCTCATTCTTTAGCTCTTTAATTGTTGCTGGCTTATCGACGTACATCTTTTCTTTCAAATAACCCCAAAGAAAGAAGTCCAACGGTGTCAAATCACATGATCTTGGCGGCCAATTGACATCGCCACCATGTGAGATAACACGGCCATTGAATTTTTCGCGCAAAAGAGCCATTGTTTCGTTAGCTGTGTGACAAGTGGTACCGTCCTTTTGAAACCACATATCGTCCAGGGTCATATCCTCAATTCCTGACCACAGTAAGTTCGTTATCATCTCGCGATAGCGAACACCATTCACGGTAAATGCTTGGCCGACCTCATGACGCACTATCGCGAACAACATCAATGTTTTCCGCAGAACGAGCTGGGCGAGCATGCACAGGTGTTTTAACAGGCCCGGTTTGCTGAAATTTGCCCACAATTCTCCCGATTGTGGACACATTTGGTCGGTTATGCAGACCAAAAAAAAATCACGAAGTGCACGAAATGCATTTTGATTTGAATGCCCATTTTCATAATAGGCCTGAATAACTATAACGCGTTGCTCGATTGTGTATCTTTCCATGGTTCAAATTGAGTTAGTCTGAAATTGAGAAATGTCAAATGAAATGCAGAAACAAACTTGTCCTTTAGGTGTGGTTCACATTCAACATCGGTTCTAAAATTTATCATCATGCTGGTGCGTGAAATTCCGAGTTGGTAAGATCGATGTTCTTGGATTGAGTTGCACACTTTCGGCCACAGCAGCGGCAGTCTCATCGGTACGCACCGTACAACTACGAGGACCATGAGTGTTGTCAACTAGCAAGCCAGTCTCACGAACTTTTTGCACAAACTTGCGTACAGCACGCGAGGTGGGTTCTTCATTTGGGCCAAAAATTATTTTCAACTAACACACAGTTTGGGCAACACATCATTCACTTTGCAAATACGAAAAGCGACTCATTCTGGTCCCCGCAGGTATGATGCTGACTGATAGTCAATATTTGGAACAGAAAAAAATCTATTAGTGGCAAAATAACATATGATTTAATAATATACCTGTAAGTGGACCACCCTGTATATGTTCAAAGCGATCTTTTGTAATTGTAATATTTTAAAATCAATTAAATTTTGATATCTGACAATAATGACAACTGTCAACACATTCGTTAATATCCTTTCTCATTTTTAGCAAAAAGTACATCGATAGTGAAAAAAGTCTTAAATATATTTGCGCGGCAAACTATTAAGGTTGGCTAATGTCATTCAGGTTAGAGTGTTACATTTTAACGTTACCTATTTGTAAAAACTTGAATATGCTAGCGAAAGTTTTAAAATTTCGGCCAGCCGTGTTATTTTAAAATTTTGAAAATTTTTCTAAAAATAGCAAGGTTTTTAAAATATTCTCAAAAAAATCATGAAAGGCAGACATCAAATTTTCTACATTAAATAGATACTATTTTGTGTAAGCAATTAACATTTGAATTTTGCCAAAAAGTTAAATTTTTTACTCTTTTAAAATTGAGCTATAATTATATTTGTTCGGGTTTCACGTAAAAATTATTTTTATAATAACGTATTTTACATGGAAATTATGTACAATTATGCACATTTGTATGGGGCTTCCACACGAAGCACGTTGTTAGACGAATGAGTGACTAAATGTATTTTGTTTCAGTACTGTATGTAGTTTGTTATTGTATTTTTGTTCGTGTGAAGCAAAACGTTTCCTGGAAACTCCACCTGAATATACATACAAGTATTATTTTTCGAGTGAAAAAATTATTTATTTTTACAATTTTAATTATGTTTAGTTCGAGCAAAATTTTTTCCAATTTTTATTTAAAATTATTATTTATTATATTCCTCTAACTCCCACTGGAGTATAGGGCACCAATTTCGAATTTTAAATGGCTTACTATAAAAATACGTTTAATTTTTGTCAATTAGATTTTCCTCACCGGAAGCTGAGATAAGAGCTTTAATAGAAGGTCAAATGTTGCACCGACGAGTTATTGCTGCTGATATGGGTTTTCATTTTGGAGAAGAAACTAAAATTATTGCCACTGGCGGTGCATCAGTTAATCAATCCATATTGCAAGTAATTGCCGATGTCTTCAATGCTCCAGTCTATATACAGGTTTGTTTTTTAGGCTGTATCAAAAAGGAATTTATTTTAATGTTTCTATGTTTTTTTGCAGAAAGCTAGCGAAGCTGCTTTACAAGGAGCTGCTTATCGTGCCAAATATGCAAAATATTTACACGATTTAAAAGAAATTTCCTCCGAAGCGAGCCACCAATCTGGGGAGCAGGAAAAAATTGATATATTAAGTTATCATGATTTTATAGTACCTTATCTACCAAATCATTTAGAACGTATATGTGACCCAAGTAAAGATAGTGTTGAAATATATACACCCATGTTGGAACGCTATCGTGAAATGGCAAATACTTTACAGACATTTTAATGTTGAAATTACTCCCAAGTGGTAGACGAAATTTAACTGATTTACAATAGATACTTGACTACTAGAATATATCAAAAACACACATTCCTTAAAGTTATTGTGTCTTTTTTATTTTATTTGCGTTACGCAAACACGATAATTTCTATATTATATTTAAAATTTATATTACGAATTATTAGAGTTTATTAATAAAAAAGTGCAATTGATTACTTTTAAACACAGGGTCTTTTAAATGCAAAGACATATTGATATTGTGTTTTATTTTTTTCATTTGTATAGTGTCACAATTTAATGATTCTAAATTAGTTTAATAAAATATTTGATAGTATGCAGAGATAAGGTCGCCATTTTATAAATTACTTCTTACGACCACCACGCTCTTTGATCTGCAAATGAACAGTTGCTCCACTTAGCAAATTATAGAATGCCATTGAATTGCTGTCTTTAAAGAACATACCCTGAAAATAAAAATGTGTTTTATTAGTATCCAATACAACAACACTGCATTTTTACTCAAACAAAAAAAAAATTACAAATATTTTTCAAAATTAGTTACCAGAACCTTTCTGTTCACTGATTGCCACTGGAAGTGAGCGTGTTGTCATGGGTTCAGCATGATTTAAATAATCTTCTTTGAGCGCTTTTTCATTTTTTATGTATGATATATAAGTTTAAGACCCCATGATGCATGTGGGAATAGTTACTCGTTTTACTGCTACACGTAAAGTTGCATGTTCGATCCCCAGCGACGGAAACATTAATTTAGAAAAATCCTTAGTATGAGTTTTAACCCCCCACCGAAGTATAATGACAAAAGAGGGCTAGAAACTAAACAGTTTCAACAAGTTTACCAACTCTCTATGAGGTGGCGCGCAGCAACTATTCAAAGACTTATCATTTCAGTTTTGTCATATTTAAGAACCTTCATCTTTCACCACCTTTCAGATCTCCTCTTTTAACTTTCCAAAGAACTCAACACATTATTAAGTAGGAAGAACTTCCTGAGTGTTGCCTGTCTTTAAAAATTAATTGAAAATGATCAAAATTGGTCTAGCGAATTGAAAGTTACGAGTGAAAATGTGTTGGTGTGTTTTAAGTAAAATTTCATAGTAGCGTTTGGCGAAGTTGTATGGTATTTGAATATAATAATATTGAAATCATTAGTGAATTAATTTTTAGAAATATGTTTCTCGGGCTAAAGCCCGCAATTGCTTGGAGTCCCCTATTATTACCATGTTCCTGTACCTTATCAATGAGTTAGCCCGTACTCCAGGTAATACATATTTCAAATTTCAGGTTTCTAGCTAAATCGTTGTGGGCAGTCCATCAACTGGGAGACTTTTTTTCTTTTTGCCTCTTCACGTAGGAATTTTCAGAAATCCAGTCTGTGAGGATGTTAACGTCGGAGGAGGAACCTACATAGCAAATTCCAACTTCCTAGCTTTAGTATTATAATATATTTGTATCAATTAGCTAAAAAGTATTTTTCATTTAAAAGTCACATAAGTTTTTATAGCCTTCTACAATTTTTTTTTAAATTTCTGTTATTGTAGAGAACTAAAATTTAATATTCTGTAATTTTTTTTAGTGCTAACACTTCTATAAAATGTAAAATAAAAGTTAATTACGTTATGCCTAATTAATGAAACTTTAACAATGCCAGATTTGTAAAACAGGATATTTTCAAAAATAATATATGAGAGCTTTTGTGTTTTTCAAATCTGGCATTTTTGTTTAAAAAACTAAAAAATCGCGGTTATTTGAAAATATTTCAAATTGACAATTTGAAGTAAACAAATCATAAATAGTTTTATTTTTCAAAACAAAAAATAATTATCATTTTGATTGTAATAAATATTAGTTACTAGCGGGCAAAGCTCGCTACGTTGTTAGCGTAGAAAATGGTTGCCCGGGATTGACCGGGCTAACGCCCGATAATATACCGAGTTTCAGCGGTTTTGGAAAGACTTCAAGGGTGAGAATTTTTCACTTTTCTGCCGCTCCCGGTTGACTTTTCCAAAAATTACGTTTTAACTGTTACTACACTGGAGATGGAGCCTGCATTCTAAATTTAAACTTCCTAGGTCCAACGGTTTGTGCAGGCTGTTAAGGGGAAGACTTCATCGATGAGTTAGCACATACTCCAATAATAGCATATTTGAGCAGGTCGTGAAAGGGGTTTTTACCCGTTTTGCTCTTTCCCGTTTTAGCAAATGTCTACGCCGCAGGGGGAACCTACATACCAAATTTAAGCGTCCTACCCCTCCGCGGTTTGGGCCAGGAGATTTTGAATGGAATAAATAAATATTTACACGTGCATATTTACACTTTTGCACATTTACATTACCATCAAACCATCGATCCATCAAATAATCAAATGCTCACTTTTGCATATTTTCACATTTAAACTTTTGCACTTTTGAAATTTTCACATTTGCACATATGCATATTTGTAAATTTGAACATTTGCACTTTTGCAAATTTGCACATTTACATTCGAGGAGGAATCTATGTGCCAAATTATAACTTTCCAGCTCAAGCGGTTTTGGCAGGCCGTCAAGGGGGAGAATTTCTGATTTTTTGCCCCTCCGCGTTAGATTTTCCAAAAGTCACGTCTTATCTGTTATATACATGAAGAAGGAACTTGCATACCAAATTTTAACTTTCTAATTTCAGCGGTTTGGGCAGGCCGGTCAGGGGGAGACTTTCTCCTTATTGCACCTTCCAGAAGGAATTTCCGAAAATCCAACTGTTGGACGTCTACGCTGGAGTGGGAACCTATGTACCAAATTTTAACTGCCCAGCTCTAGCAAGTCGTCAAGGGGGAGAATTTTCTCCTTTTTTGCCTTCTCCGTTGGATTTTCCAAAATTGACATCTTAGCTGTTATCTAAACTAGAGAAGGAGCCTGCATACCAAATTTCAACTTCCTATGTCCAGCGGTTTCGCCAACCTTTTAAAGGCAAGACATTTCATCCTTTTAAACTCCATTTTACCACGTCCCTGGCTAAAATTCTAATAAATTAGTCCATACTCCAGGTAATACATGTTTAAAATTTCAGGTATTTTGCTATTTCGGTGTGGGCGGGCCGTTAAGGGGATATTTTCCCCCTTTTTGGCCCTTCCCGCAGAAATTTACAAAAATCCTACCTGGGTTAATGTCTACACCTCAGGTCGGTAAAATATACAAGTTAAGGCATGTCACTGTTATTGTGAAACACATGCCGCCCAACTTGACAGACAACTTAGTTCGTCATTTATTTTCTAAATGTTTTGCCCTTATAAAATTACTCACAACGGGCACGAGTATGTCGCAATCTCGCTTTGCATTGTAATACATTAAATATTATGTCGCAATCTCGTATTGCATTTATTTTTCAGTCACAAACCCCCATTGCGTTCATTCACACTTTTAATTGTTTTAGGTGTCAGTTTCGACACATAAACATTTCTTATGAAACAATTGCACTCGACCGTCATTTACGTCAACCATATGTTTTGCTTGCTTCAGCATTTCTCGTTCTCATATGCCTCAGCATTTTTCGGTGGTCTTTTTTGGGTTTGCTTGCCTTGGCAGTTTTGTTTTTCTCTGTTGCTGAGGATTAGATTTTCATACTTTATTTAAGCTAGTTTTAAGAAGTTAAAATCAGTTCTCAATCGGACTCAAGCCTACATAGTAGGTAAACTAAAATAATTACTTACTAAAATAAAATAATTAATACCTAAAATCAAATAGGTTAAAAATAATTAATTTAATAAATAGTAAATCTAAAATCAAAATTACGTGTTTTACTTATGGAAATATTAACTGGCGCCCAACAAGTGGTACGAAACTAAATTAAAGAAAAGTGGATTAATAACAATCAGAAAATAACATACAGAATTCAAACAAAAGAAAAGAGAAAAGAACTATTTGTTGTATTTAAAACTAACTTTAAAGAAAGAGAAATAAAACAAGTAATACCACAGATAATACTTTTACATGAAAACTATTAAATTGTGCTAAAATAAAAACATCTGAAGAAAATAAAAACAAAAACCAACCGTGTTACTAGTTAAAGCATCTCGCAGTCGTCTTCATCATAATCATCATCAGCTACTAACAACAACAATATTAATAACAACTATCAATTTCAACAACAACAACAAAATCAACTTAATAGAAATTCTAACCAATCCAACAACAACAACAATATTATCTGCAACAACCGACAACAACAAGGAGGGTAACAGTAATCTCCATTCGAAGAAGAAAATAAGATGGAACTCAAAAACGTCTTCAAGATTATGTAAGTTAGTTAAGCAAAATTTTTGTGTACCAAATTCTGTTAATTTACATATACCAAATTAATTAAAATATTTTGTGACAACTCTGTTGTATAGAGTTAATAAAAAAAATTTGTGTAAACTAAATTTTTTGTATCTTATCTTATCATTTGTGAAAAGTTTACTAGTTATTTAAAATTGGTTCTAGGCTAAAGTTTAGCAAAACAAGTATTAAGATTTTCCTTTTTTGTAATTGCAAGGACTTTATCTTTGAGTGACAATTTTTCCTTTTTTTGGGTCGTAGAGTTCCCATTAAAACTGTTCGTTCAACTAAATGCAGGAAGACGATAGCATCTTCTTTGAGACTGAACAACTTTTATCTAGACTTTCGCATTTAACCATTTCCGACTCACGCACAGATACCAATATGAACGCAGAAACTGTTTAAACTCTCCTCGAAACAGCTATTAATCAAGCCACAAATCGCACTAGGCAGGAATTCCAAGATACCATCAATGAACTTAGTAATAGACTTAGAGCCCTAGAACCTACCGCATCGGTTGTCGAACATAAACCGATCGAGATCATTACAGGTGTCCAATGCGACGAGACATTGGATATCATAAAATCGGTTCCTGAATTCAGCGGTGATGCCAATAGGTACGTCTCTTGGCGACAGGCTGCAGTTACGGCCCACAAACTCTTTGAGCCCTCCGCAGGAAGCTTGAAATACTACCAAGCAGTCGCAATACTGCGCAATAAAATTATTGGAAACGCCGATTCAGTGCTTAGCACCTACAACACAGTTTTGAATTTTCATGCTATCATAGAACGACTAGACTTCACGTACTCTGACAAAAAATCAATCTACACGTTAGAGCAAGAGCTCTCAACATTGCGACAAGGCCAAAAGACTCTACTTCAGTTCTATGACGAGGTAGAACGTAAACTAACGGCAATCGTGAATAAAGTCTTAATGTCCCATCAAAACGACCCCTCTTTAATAGCTTCATTTAATATAAAATACCGACAAGATGCACTCCGCATCTTCATTTCAGGACTTCGAAAACCCCTATGCACTACTCTATTTTCATGCAAACCTACCGATTTACCTTCAGCTCTAGCAATGGCTCAGGAACTTGAGACAAACCACAACAGGTATCACTTTGCTGAAATTTACAGCAATGGGTTGAACAGAGATTTCTCTACACAACAGCAACCCCAGAGAGCAGCCTACATGCAGAACCAAAGAAATGGCATTAACAGGCCGCTAAACTCGACTTATCCCCAACCTCGACCACAACAACCCCATTATCAGACAAATTCCAATCGAAATGTCAGACCCTCCTCAAATTCCCGATTTCAGACATTTAATTTCCCTCGTACCAACCAACAAACTTTCGAGCCACAGCCACGCAACCATGCATTAGACACAGACGTGAGGACGGTCCGAACGAATAATTTCCCACAAGCATTTAAGAGAACTCCAGTATCAGGAAGATTTAATAATGACAAAATTCAGAGAATCAATCACCTGAACGAGCAACCTCCTACCGGTGGTGATATGGAATATCGTGAACAAGCGGAAGGAATATTCGAAGAACTAGAGGACACCACATTTAACGATAATATTAATTTTTTAGGGGAAGATCAGTCCTCCCCTATGTCGAGCGAACAATAGGCGGACGACCTATCAAACTCTTAGTTGACACAGGTGCCACTAAAAGTTATATAAAAAACTGCGACAAACTTAATGGTATAAAACGATTAGCCCAACCCTTCTTAGTTAAATCGATTCACGGAGCAACTAAAATTAACCACGGAACCCTTGTAAATGTCCTTAACACTACCGAAACCTTTTATATTCTCCATAACCTACCCTATTTTGACGGTATAATAGGCTTCAGTTTGATAAAGGCCGCAAACGCAATAATAGACACAGGAAGGGACACTATTTTTTTCGACGGTGGTCAAATAGGGCTAAAATTTCTAAACTTAGATCTAGTAAATTCACTCTCCGAACAAAAAATTCCCTCAGATATTGAGGAATCCTTTTTTAGAATGATCCATAAAAATGACGGTGTTTTCGCAAATCCCGACGAAGCGCTGCCATTTAACACTAATATTTCGGCCACTATAAGAACAAACGACCAGGAACCTGTCTATTCTAGGTATCAGGCTTACCCAATGTCTATGGTCGAATTCGTAAATAGCGAAGTTCAAAAACTTCTAAAAGATGGCATTATCAGACCTTCACGGTCATCGTACAACAGTCCCGTTTGGGTTGTTGACAAAAAAGGCATTGATGAACTCGGTAAACCTAACAAACGCCTCGTATTCGATTATACAAAATTAAACTCGAAGACCGTGTGTGACAAATACCCCATTCCAGACCCATCTATCATCTTAGCTAACCTTGGAAGAGCTAAATTCTTCACAACGCTGGATTTGAAAAGCGGGTTCCATCAAATAAATCTCATCGAACGTGATCGCGAAAAAACTGCGTTTGGTGTAAATAACGGTAAATACGAATTCTGTCGGTTACCGTTCGGACTAAAAAATGCTCCCAGCATCTTTCAGCGAGCTATCGATGACGTTTTGAGAAAAGAAATCGGTAAAACCTGCCACGTCTATATAGACGACATCATTATATTCTCTGACTCTGAGCAGAGTCATATAAATGATATCGACAGGATATTACGAAAAGTTTATGAGGCTAATATGAGGGTCTCCCTGGACAAATCTAAATTCTTCAAAGCCTCTGTTGAATTTTTAGGATTCGTCGTCACCACCAATGGCATAAAAACCTGTCCGAGTAAGGTTGCCGCCATCCTCAATTATGAACCTCCTAAAACCTTAAGGGGCCTTAGATCATTCCTAGGGCTTGCGGGTTATTATAGACGATTCGTAAAGGACTATGCAGCTATTGCAAAACCCCTTACCAAATTGTTGCGAGGTGATAATGGCCATATTGGCACTCGTCAGTCAAAACACGTACAAATAACGTTAGACGACGAAGCCCTATCAGCTTTAAATAAGCTAAAGAAGATTCTCGCTTCAGAGGACATACTACTCCTCTATCCCAATTTTGCCAAACCTTTTGACTTAACAACTGATGCCACTTCTCACGCCATCGGCGCCGTCCTATCACAAGAAGGACGCCCCATTACAATGATTTCCCGTACCCTTTCAGCCACTGAAGAGCATTATGCCACTAACGAAAGGGAGCTCCTGGCCATCGTATGGGCCCTAAAAACACTCCGCCATTATCTTTACGGTGTAAACCAGCTGAACATATTCACTGACCATCAACCTCTAACCTTCGCCGTTTCTGAACGAAACCCTAACTCGAGAATTAAGCGATGGAAAGCTTTTGTAGAAGAGTTTTCACCCAAGTTTTATTATAAACCAGGTAAAGATAATGTTGTTGCGGATGCTCTCTCAAGGCAGTTTCTCAATGTTGTTACTGATACTTCATCGCAATCTTCATTACAAGTCTGTAATAGCGAAATCTCCCTAACCGCAGTAATCCCAGCAGTAGAGAACCCAATAAATTGTTTTAGAAACCAGATAATAATTATTCAAGGTACTGAGTCTAAACGGCAAACACAAATTATTTTCCGAGATCGTATACGTCATTATATTTCATTCATAAATATTGATGAGCTCCCCACCAGAATCAAGAACGTGGTGAATCCCCAAGTAGTAAATGGAATTCACTGTGATATTCACACATTAGGACAAATACAGCATGCTTTGGTAACAGATTTCCCCTCGGTTAAGTTTAAATATGCGAATAAACAAGTCACTGACGTCTTCAACCTTGATGATCAGAACGAAATTTTACTTAACGAACACACTAGAGCTCACCGTTCTCCAGCCGAAAATGTTAAACAAATCCTCCGCGACTACTATTTTCCAAACATCAGGAAAAGGGCAAGACAAATAGCTCTAAATTGTGAAACATGCAGACAAGCAAAGTACTGCAGACACCCAAAAAGCCATGAAATAGGTCCAACGCCCATCCCATCTTCATCGGGCGAAATATTACACGTAGATATTTACAACACAGAAAAAAAATTATTCTTGACGTGCGTAGATAAATTTTCCAAATTTGCAATAGTTAAAAACATAGCCTCAAGGGCTATCATTGACATTAAGCCAGCCCTTATAGAAATTTTGAATTTTTTCACTACTAGGACGATAATATGCGACAACGAAAAAGCCCTCGTTTCTAATACCATAAAGATACTTGCGAAAGATCATTTTGGAGCAAATATTTTCATAATACCGCCAATGCACAGTACTACAAATGGGCAAGTCGAACGCTTTCACAGCACCCTCACGGAAATTGCCAGGTGTATGAGAATTGACGACCCAATGGTCGACCCTATAGAGACAATACTTTTGGCAACGGCAAAATATAATAGAACAATTCACTCCACCACTAAAGCTAGGCCAATCGACATAATCCATTCTGCCTCAGAAGACCTTAGGAAATCAGTACACCTTAAACTCACTGACAAGCAAAAGAGTGATCTGACTTATCACAATAGAAATAGAACTTACAAAACGTACAACCCTGGTGATACAGTATTCGTAAAAAGAAACAAGCGTTTAGGCAACAAGTTTTCCAAAATCTATAACAAAAAATTAGTACAGGAAGATTTAGGAACCACTCTAAAAATAGACAATAAAATAGTGCATAAGGATAACATACGATTCCTTATTACAGAATCCTAATTTTGTGGACCACCATCCCAACTATAAACTGCACCATTTATGACTACAGCTCCTCTCACTATATCCCAGTCGCAGATGGACCAGTTGCTATTTTTGAGAGCTATAAAACCCTGACTCACGTGACCAACCTAACCGATTTCATATCGATCATTAAAGAGACGACAACCCTTACACAAATCTTGCCCAACTCCCATATGAGAAAGTTACTGCTATCTGACGTTAACGAAATAGAGAAAATGTTGAACGCACTCTGGGTACACCACAGGCATGCACGAAGTATAAATATAATTGGTACCGCACTAAAAGTTATTGGGGGCACACCAGACTATGATGACTTCAATGAAGTTCACAACAAACAGGGCGAACTAATTACTGCCAACAACAGACAAATTATTATAAACACTGAAACACAGGCGCAGATCAACAACATAACTCGTACCGTCAACCTACTTCTTAAAAGTACAAAGCAACGAGACCTTGACTCAGAAAATGTCTATGATTTACTAAGCAGTAGGAACAGAGCAGTCTTAAGGGAACTCGATAGCCTATCGCTATCTATAGCCCTAGGCAAAGCCGACATCATTAACCCTACGCTACTTGATGCCCCAGAAATAAATTTCATATTAAATTCGGAAAACAATTTGAACATTAGCACAAGCGAAATTGTCGCCAACTCAAAACTAAAGATTTTGCAAAACTTGGAAATTATTACCTTTTTAATTAAATTCCCTATCGTCAAACTATTATGCAATAAAAAATTAATTTTTCCAGTTATACGTAACAATAAAATTTTGTCATTCGAATCAAGCGAAGCAGCTAAGTGTATGAATAACTACATTATACTAAAAAATTGTACAAGAAAAACCTTTTCCTCATTTTGCCAGCAACTAAGAAACACCGATGAATCCTGTCTTGAAAATTTACTGAACACAAATAAAGGTCATTGCAACACGATTTCGGCCCACGGCGTGCCAATCATTAACCCAATTGACGATGGTATCGTTATCATAAATGACCAACCAGCGAACATTACAGACCAAGGCGTAATAAAAAATCTCCCTAAGGGCACCTTTCTAATTACCTTTGAAAATGACCTCCTTATTAACAACACCAAATTAATGAACCTTAGAAAAATTGATTTTATAAATCCCGAAATCCCTATTGCCCACTCCGTTAATCTTTCAAACCACATTCCCTTGTTGTCTCTCCCATATCTCCACGAGTTAAATACCGAGAACAGAGAAACTATCTCCCAGCTTCATTCCCGCGTAAAGAGCACTTACTATGCTTTAATTTCCGTTTCTTCAGTCATACTATTCGTACTCATAATCTTCCTTATCACATTCTTCTTAACAAAGAGACGGACAAAAATCGACCTCATCAATGTGGTTCGTAGTGTCAGTCAGACGGGGACGTCTGAAATTTAAAAGGGGGAGTAGTTAAGGCATGTCACTGTTATTGTGAAGAACATGCCGCCCAACTTGACAGACAACTTAGTTCGTCATTTATTTTCTAAATGTTTTGCCCTTATAAAATTACTCACAACGGGCACGAGTATGTCGCAATCTCGCTTTGCATTGTAATACATTTAATATTATGTCGCAATCTCGTATTGCATTTATTTTTCAGTCACAAACCCCCATTGCGTTCATTCACACTTTTAATTGTTTTAGGTGTCAGTTTCGACACATAAACATTTCTTATGAAACAATTGCACTCGACCGTCATTTACGTCAACCATATGTTTTGCTTGCTTCAGCATTTCTCGTTCTTGGTGGTCTTGCACTTGAAACTTTCACAATATTGATTGTGAAATAAACGCGCTCGAATTTCATTTTATGACAACCATATGCCTCAGCATTTTTCGGTGGTCTTTTTGGGTTTGCTTGCCTTGGCAGTTTTGTTTTTCTCTGTTGCTGAGGATTAGATTTTCATACTTTATTTAAGCTAGTTTTAAGAAGTTAAAATCAGTTCTCAATCAGACTCAAGCCTACATAGTAGGTAAACTAAAATAATTACTTACTAAAATAAAATAATTAATACCTAAAATCAAATAGGTTAAAAATAATTAATTTAATAAATAGTAAATCTAAAATCAAAATTACGTGTTTTACTTATGGAAATATTAACTTACACAAATTAACCTTTCAGCTCTAACGGTTTTGGCAGGCCTTTAAGGGGGAGATTTTCGCCCTTTTCTGTCCCTTTCCGTTCGATTTTTCAAAAATCACGTCTTATCTGTCTACACTGGAGGAGCTTGCATACCAAATATCAACTTCCCATGTCCAACGGTTTGGCAAGGCCGTCGAGGGGGAGAATTTCACCCTTTTCTGTTCCTCCCCGTTGGATTTTTCAAAAATAAGGTCTTAGTTTTATCTACACTGGAGAAGGAGTCTGCATACCTAGTTTCAACTTCCCAGGTCCAACGGTTTGGGAAGGCCGTAAAGGGGAAGACTTTTCGCCCTTTAAATCCCCATTTTTACCACATCGCTGGTCAAAATTCTAAAAGGTTCCTCATCAAGAAGTTACCACATACTCCCAGGAAGGCATATTTTAAAATTCAGGTTTCTTGCTAAAGGGGTTTAGGCAAGCCTTGAAAGGGAAGTTTTTTCCCCTGTTTGCCCCTCCCCGAAGAAATTTCCAAAAACCCCGTCTTAGCGGATGTCTTTGCCGGAGGGGGAAATTTTTTGCAAATTTTCACATTTACACTTTTGCAAGTTCGCACATTTGCAGTTTTGCAAATTTGCACATATGGACATATGCACATTTGTACAACTACATATACATTGGAGGAGGAATCCATGTACCAAATTTTAACTTCCCAGCTCAAGCGGTTTTGGCAGGCCGGGGAGAATTTTCGATTTTTTTACCCCTCCGCGTTAGATTTTACAAAAGTCACGTCTTATCTGTTATCAACAGTGAATCTACACTGAAGAAACCTTCAACCGGAGTAGAAAAAAACAGTACCTAACACGTACGGTACGCCCTGAGAACACATACGCAATATTTTTTTTGGAGGTTGTGTTTGTGTACACAACCTGAATACCGTACACCACGACTGTGAGCTGGCGAACGCTACGATAACGTACTGTACTGTGAACACATACACTACCTCGTAGTGGTTATGGATTTTCTACTGTGCGCAACCTGAATACGCTAAGTTTGGTGTATGTGTACCGTTCTTTGTTGTTTTTTTTTTTTTTTGATGTTGTACATAACCAGAATATACCCAATATACCATATAGCAATCAAACTGCAATACAACTTGAGAATAAGCTTATATAAATAGTGTGTTTTAAGCTTTTCTTAATTTCGTTCATTATAATGTTTATAAAATGTGAATTCATAAGCAGTATTTACCAATGCTTGAGAAAAGATTATTATACATAACTTTTTCTAAAGTATGCTTATTGAACAACGCAATATGACGATTGAAATATAAATATTTTTCAATACATTCTAGTCTTGTTGTCTTTTTTCTACGCTTTTGCCTGGTTTTCATTATGTCATATGAACTGACAACAAAAACTGACTCAAATAAATTCTCGTCATTTTGTGTCATATGCGTTTTCATTACATCTTAAAAACTGACAATAGGTCGATAAAGCAGAGCATGTCAAAGACTTATGTCAAATTTTGGTGTCAGTTGACTGACACGCCGTTTTTATTGCAAAGGTCAAATGTGATGAGGCGAGCGAAATTAATTTGTGTTCAATAAAAAGTGGAAAAAATATTAATTAGTGTTCAATAAAAAGTGGAAAAAAATTAAAAATGATAAAAAAGTAACAAATGGCTATAGCTAGTGCGGCGTTTTGTGTTATTACATTACCATTTTTTTTCTTTATTTAAACAATTTCCATTGCAATTTATTTTTCCAGCAAAAAAAGAAAAAAATAACAGCTTTGCGATCGCCAAACAAAAAAAATTGACAACTTGTTGTCAATTTTATTTTAGATAAAAAATGCTGCCATATCTGCTGAAAAACTGAACTTTGACGTTTGCACTTGTATGTCATTTTAGAAGGCAGTTCGTGTGCATAACTGACTGCAAACTTAGATGACACCATATGACAACCCGTTTTCATACAATTGCCAATATTTTGGACAAATTGACATTAAAAATGACATAGTGAAAACCATGCATTATAATGCATACGACAAGTGCCGTTACTTTTTTTGAATTTATCAAACGTGTTTTGCGTGTACATTTGGTTGTAAATTTCAAAAGTGAACGTGCAATTGCATATTTAATTTTATTATTTTTATAATAATTTTTATTTATGGTTAAAATTAATTATTATTATTTATATTAAAAATAAATTATTATTTTTTATATTTAAAATTAATTATTATTATTTATATTTAAAATTAAAATAAAAAATGAAATTAAAGAAAATAATTGTGATTTTTCTTTTACAATACTAAATAATATATTATATGTGAAGCTTATTCTACAATAATGTAAAAAAGCTTATTAATATTGAGTCGAATAAGTTTTTCTTTGCGCAAGTTAATACAGTATTATTTTTGTAAGCTTATTTTACAATTGCAAGAATAAGCTTATTTTTCTACAATTGTTACGATAGCCTTTTTCAATATTTTTCTCAAGTCTTTTTTAAGCTTAAGGCTTGTGTTTGTAAACTTGTAATAATATTTTTCCTAAGTCATTTGGTATTTGGGATACTACGTTTTGCATATGTTTGCCGTTTTATTGTTTTTATTAGCTGCTTGCTCAATGTTGCTAATTTAGCTATTTTCTGGTCAAATAAAGTGAGGTTTAAAAATATTTAGCGAGATAAACTTCAACTGTGGATAGTTACACCCTACCTCAACTATTACCGTGTTTTTAAAATAAATTTGTTTCTTTTTTTTATAAATTTTTTATATTTTATTTTTATATTTTATAGATACACGAAAAAAGTAATTGATGGAATATATTAATTTTCTCTTTCATTTAGTTTTCACTTAAGATCGTCAAAATGATGTAGGTTACTCTGGCAACACTGTATTCCGGTTGTATAGAACAAGAAACAACAAAAAGTCAAACAAGCAAATACATTAAACGAAGTGGTTTCGGGTTTTGTTTGTGTTCAAAGTTCGATACATTATCGTAGCGTTCGTCATTTTACAATCGCAGTGTAATGTATTCGGTTTGTGTATGTGTACACAAACTCTATAAAAAATATAGCGTATGGTTTTTTTTTTTTGTAGGGAATGTGTTTTGTGTACTACGCGGTAATGTGCCGTACATAACACTAAAGTACTGTTCGTGTTTTTTTCCTACTTTGTTTACAACCCTTTTATATTTACAACCATTTTATACCACAAAGCGTAAACGAATTTTTCGTGTATTAATTTCCCGCATAAACACAGCTATTGTAAATTAATGAATCAGCTGATTTTTATATTGTTTTTCATCAATTTGAAAACTTAAAATGTCAAAAAGAATTTAGAGTTAAAAAAAATGCCCATAATTACAGAAAAAGATAAAATTATAAAAAATTTTAGTGCAACGTGCATTTGACCAATAGAATTTGCAGAGATTCTGGGTTTGAAGGTACGGTATTACTTGTAATAATAAAAACAAATAACTGCTGAATTTCACTATCGGTCAATCTTTTATTACTTATTTTTCACGCTTTCGTATTAAGTTGGGTTTTTCATTATCTTGATCCATTATTCAACTTTATTTTAATATTGACCACAAAATGAAAAATAAAAAATCAAACAATAGTTTTGGCGGCTAAACGATCTTGTAAATATACAACATGTTTTTACTATACCATTTCGCCTTGTATTTTAACCTCATTCTAGTAAATTTTAGTTCTATACATTTTGTTGTTGTGGTGTAGTAAATGGTTGTACTTTTACTATATCTGCAACCTTTACAAGGGTACTTTACTACCAAGAGTGAAAAACCTTAATGTATTTTCTTTTGCTTACAAAAATAAAATACATTTTTTCATAAGACTATATTTGAAAAATTAAATTAAATATTCTAGCTTGTCGCGAATTAATTTGCTGTCGTCGAAATTGACAGATAATTTTGTGTGATTATGATATATAGCATATCAATTTCCGTAAACTGATCAGTTTATTCGATAATACCTACTTTAGTTCTGTTATATACAAAATTAGGTTAAATAAAAGTTTTTAAAATATCACAATGGTAAAAATTTAGTAATTTCCCTGTTATCGACAATGTTAAATATACGGAATATGGCCATTACTGTTTTTTTACATGTGCTCACTACGATTGTTTACTTTAAAATATTTTATTTTTGTTGTTGTTATAATTTCCTACAAAAAAAACAAAACAAAAAACAACCACAGCGTATACAGTGGAGACACGATATCAGCGTTTAAGATTTCCTTACGACATTTTTGGAAGCTTCGTGGAAACTACTACGATATTGCAAAAAAACGACTGCATGCCAAATTACTCTGTCTCTTTTCCCAATAGTAAAGTATAATAGATCTCTAGAAGAGGTTTTTTTTTTTTAAAAATGACTAAAGTATTTTTAAAACATGTTTGAAAATCTATCATCCTTCACAATATGTTTTTAAAAGCTTAATAATTGTAAAAATTTTAAGAGTTTCTCAATTTTGTTTGAGAAACTATCCGCCTTCTTAATATTTTTTTAACATACTTGTAAAAAGATTACGCTTAGCAAAAATCATAACAGTTCCTCAAGTATGTTTGATAAATTATTCTCCTTCAACATATTTTATCAAAAATTATATTATAATTTTGTTTCAAGTCTCATGTTCGTTAATATATTTTAGCCACTTCTCCAATTTGCTTTTATTATGTTTAAAAAACTATTATTCACTATAAATGTATATTAAACATGCTTGTCATATTTTGCATTTTTTAAACAGCATTGTAAGTATGATTATAAAACCTTTATTGGAAGCAACAATTTCTAAACTCCCTTCTAAACTTCCTTAATTTTACCGTAAGTTAATCGTTGAATATTTTGTACCACGTGCATTGTCATTTCATAGTCATTCCCAATTTTGCTTCAAGAGAGTGCATACAAGGTGGCGCAAAAGTAATCCTCCTATCAGAAATCCTAAATTTTGCGATTGGCCCCTAATGTCAGTTCTGTTTTGACATTTGTGTAGTAAACACATGCGAAATACACGTCAACAAACAATGTTACGATACACTGCTCCAGAACGCGGAATATTGGTGACTATTTATTTGAGCAAAAATGAAGATGATTTTTCATCAAAAATAATCATGAGTGATGAGGCCCATTTCCATCTTAGCGGGTACGTAAATAAGCAAAATTTACGCTTCTGGGGCACTGAAAATCCGCGTGTAACCCACGAAGAGCCATTACACCCGCTCAAAGTCACTGTATGGTGTGCTGTTTTCGCTGGAGGAGTCATCGGACCTTTTTTCTTCGAAGACGTCGCCCAAACGGTTACTGTGAATGGTGAGCGCTACAGAGCAATGATCAACGAGTTCTTTTTGCCGCAACTTGATGAATTGGGATTGGAAAACATGTGGTTCCAACAGGACGGTGCAACGCCACACACTGCACGTGCCACAACCGATATGCTGAAGGATGGATTTCCCGGGCGCCTAATCTCCCGTTTTGGCGATTTGCACTGGCCAGCAAGATCGCCTGATTTGACCGCTCCAGACTTCTTTTTGTTGGGCTTTTTGAAGTCGCGGGTTTATGTCAACAAGCCTCAGACTCTTGCAGCTCTTAAAGACAATATCCATCAAGAATGTGAGGACCTATCGCCGGAAGTTTTGGCCAAAGTGATGAAAAATGCCATAAAAAGGGCTCAAATGACAATCAACTGTGGCGGCGGCCATTTACATGACATCATATTCTCGACTTGATGTAAAAAAAATTAAAAGACCAAATAAAATTAATCCACAAGAAGAATCAAAGTTTTTCATTTTTTTTTAAATTACAGCCAAAAAACATCGGAAGGTTATTTTTGCCCCACCCTGTATACATATTGTTACGATTTTACCCTTTTAAAAATCGTTGATTTATTTACCTTTTAAATAAATCGAGTTCTTTCTATATTGCAAATAATAAACACTGTTTCAAATTATTTATATCTCTATTTTATAACAGGCACTAAAAATTACAGAACAACACTTTAACACTTTTTACACGGTAAAAATAGACTAAACGTTAGCCACACTTTAGTTCTTCACACTCTGCGTTTTACTTATAAACTGAACTACTGCGTCACCGAGTACCAGTATTTATATGAGTAGTCAGGTATTCCAGTTATTTCCAGTTTATTACGAGACTAGATTTCTCCAGCTGTTAAAATTAGTGTGAAGAAATTTCCAGGTGTAGAAATTTCGTGTAACACTGCCGCCCACATAAGCCTGTTCGTCCCGAACAGACATAGCTATTCCTTTTCCATAGTTGGCTAGTCGTTCCAGATAAACAACCTTCATTTTTGACCTTGGGCTCTGATCTTTCTGTATTCTGTATACCACATCATTCAACCTTTTAATTACTCTATAGGGTCCGTCCCAATGCGTTTGTAGTTTGGGAGATAATCCTTTCTTTCGTTGCGGGTTAAAAAGTAGAACCAGCTGACCCTCATTAAATCCTTCAGAATTTGCTGCCCTATCATACCTCGCCTTCATCTTATCGCTGACTATTTTAATTTAATTGCGTACAAACTCATGAAGCTCGTTAAGGTCTTCTTGTTCCTGGGAAGCACTGTCTTTATCTATAGCGGCGGGCTTAACACCAAATTCCAAATCGCCAGGCAATTTGAGTTCCGTCCCGAAAATTATTTTTGCAGGTGTCCGGGAGGTGAAATCGTGAACAGCCGATCTGTATGCCAACAGAAATTTAGGGATGTGTTCGTCCCAGTACTTCTGATATGCATTGACCACTTTTCTTAAGTATTCCTCTAAAGTGCGATTGAATTTTTCGACCATACCTTCAGATTGTGGATGCAGCGGGGTGGTTCTTGTCTTTCTTATTCCATACAACTCACACATTTCCTCGAAGATAGCAGATTCAAAATTCCTTCCCTGTGCAGAGTGTAATTCTAATGGAACACCGTAGCGGCACACCCAGTTGTTCACAAATGCGCTTATCGTTCTGGCTTCCTGGTTCGGTATAGCGTATACCTCAGGCCATTTACTGAAATAGTCGATCACCACAAGAACGTAACGGTTTCCGGAATCACTGACAGGGAAAGGGCCTGCTACATCCATTGCTATCCGCTCAAATGGGGCACCCGAGTTGTATTGTTGAAGTTGCCCACGACTTCTCCTTACTGGTCCTTTAGCTGCGATGCATTGCGCGCAATTTGCTATCCAGTCGCTTACAGCTTGCTGGCAGCCGACCCAGTAGCATCGTTGTTTTAACTTCTCTAGGGTTTTAGTGACACCGAGATGATTAATTACCCGTAGACTGTTCCACTGGGCCCAATACGCCTTCATTAGAGGACTTTCAGCTGATATTTGTTCACGGGTATGCCTCCGGTCCTCTGCTTTGGCTGACATAATTTTTGACAGTATGGGGTCATTTTGTTGCGCCACTGACCAGCCTTCACTTGACTCAATATGCGTTAGCCTTATATCAACGATGCATTCTTTTCCTTCAGCCCTCGAACAATGTTTGCAGTCTAAATTGCAGGGGCGTCCGCATTGCAATGCTTTATGCCTTTCCTGTGCTCGATGCTGAAATCATAGCTTAGAAGTCGTTCAATCCAACGAGCTAGCTGCCCTTCTGGTTGCAGCAGCCACCTTCTTATTTGAAAGTGCTGACCATACAGATACTTGTGGTAATGCTTTACACATTCTTCCGCCGCCAAGAGTTCCCGTCGCGTTACGCAGTAGTTTCTTTCAGGCTTCGAAAGTACTCGACTGTAATAGCCTATGACTTTTTCGGTTCCATTGATAACCTGCGAAAGCACTCCTCCTATTCCATATCCGCTTGCATCGCTATCCAGCACAAATTTTTCCCCGGCCGCAGGATATCCACGAATCGGTGCCGTACATAATAACTCCTTGAGCCTTAGGAATGCTTGTTCTTGAGCTTCACCCCAATGAAATGGTCGCGCCTTCTTAGTCAGCTCATGTAAACTCGCAGCCAAACTGGCAAAATTTGGTACAAATCGTCGGTAGTATGTGCAGAGACCTAGAAAGCTGCGCAACTCGTGCAGATTTTTCGGGCGAGGCCAATCTTTAACAGCCCGAATCTTATCTTCATCGGTTGATATACCCTCTGCAGTTACGTGGTGCCCCAAATACTTAACTTCCCTCTGAAATAGTGTACATTTCTTTGCGCTAAGCTTGAGTCCAGCCGCAGATATTCGCCTTAAGACTTCTGCTAAGTTCTTCAGGTGTTCATCGAAAGTTTTCCCATGACAATTATGTCATCAAGGTACACTAGGCAAGTTTTCCAGTGGAGTCCTTTCAGCACATTTTCCATTAACCTCTCGAATGTTTCTGGAGCATTGCAGAGTCCAAAGGGCATCACCTTAAACTGCCATAATCCGTCACCTGTGCTAAAGGCAGTTTTCTCCTTGTCTTGGTCACAAATTTGTACTTGCCAATAACCACTTTGCAAGTCCAAAGTGGAGAACCATTTGGTTCCCGCAAGCGTGTCTAGAGTGTCGTCAATTCTCGGTAGTGGATAGCTGTCCTTCTTGGTGATATCGTTTAGTTTTCTGTAATCAACACAGAATCGGGTGCTGCCATCGTTTTTCTTAACTAAAACTATAGGCGAGCTCTATGGACTAGAAGATGGTTCGATTACTCCACTACGCTCCATTTCGTTGACTAACTCCTTTACTTCATTTCGTTTTGCTAGAGGAATACTACTGAGCGCCTGCTTTATTGGTCTTGCTTCACCAGTATTTTTTCGGTGTTTCACAATTGCCGTTCTTCCTTGACTTTGGGTTTTCATGGCGAAGACAGAGCCGTATTTCCTGATTAGCTGTTTGGCTTTATTTCTATCAGGCGGTGCCAGTTTTTTTACCCATTTTTCCACATATTCTGCCAGCATCTCTCGATCTTTAACGGACGCACTGGATGGTTCCAAGTTCTTTTCGCAACTGATTATTGCTTCTGGCGCAGTACATTTGGCTATTTCAGAGTTCGCTCTGACAACTTTTTCACAATTTGATAGGTTCAGTACTCTTACAGGAACTCGTTTGTCTTTGCTGGTTTTTACGAGGGCTTTCGCTGTTACCAGGTCACTTTTTATTTCTGATGGTTCTACCACCCACAAGCTGCTGTCCTCACAATCTCCCTCCATGCGCACCCATAATAAAGTTTCTGACCGTGCCGGTATTTTCTGATGACTGATGGTTACTAGCTTTCTTAATCAATCCGCTTGCTCATATCCAACATCAAGGTGTATTTAAACATTACGCCAAATCATAATTTTTTGCCCCATATGCAGATTAATGTCGTGACCAATCATGAAATCTGCACCAATGATTACTTCGTTTACAATATCGGCAACAATAAATACGTGATTGACGCTTATGTTGGCAATCGTTAGTTTTACATTTATTTTAACATAGACAGAGGCAGGCTCCCCAGTAGCTGTGCGCAAACTTACCCCGTATAGTGGTTCAACTGCCTTTTTCACTAAGATTGCTTTTCTCCTGCTGTATTATTGATATGGAGATTGTGGGGCCATCGGTTGTGGGAGCTAGCTCATGCCCCGTAGTGTTAGCTCTCTTTAGTTTAAATGCATCTTTTAACTCCGTGAGCATTTCTCTGAATCCTACTTTTAACTTTGTGCTTATATCTTGCTCCCTTTCAGCAGTCACTTCGAGGTTACGCACCTTAAATGTTTGCGGCTTCGAAATCACCTTCGCAGTCTCTTGGGCCAGCGCGAATGAGACAGTTTCAGCGAAAGTCGATTTCTGCGTAACATATACCGCATGTCTCACATCAGAATCCCGAATTCCGTTCACAAATGCTTCAATTTTGAACTGATCTAAGAATGGATGATTTTCGCCCGGATAAGTCAACTGCACCAGCCGTTCAATTTCTGTTGCAAAGTCCTGTAACGATTCGTTTGGTTTCTGCAGCCTACCTCTTAGTTCCATTCTGTATATTTCTTTTTTGTGTTCGCCACCATACTTTCGCTGCAGTGCCACCATTATGTCGTCATAATTATTTCTGCAGGTGATTGGCACACTTTCTAGAATTTCTGCAGCGTTTCCTTTTAAGGCCCGAATCAACTCTACAGCCTTTTCTTCGTTGTTCCACATATTTCTGGCGGCAACTGTCTCAAACTGGAACTTAAAAACATTAAACGGTACGCTGCCGTCAAAAGTGGGGGCCTTTGCTCTACCAGAAGTTTCCGAAATAATTCGTACTGGGCCCTCTTGACATTGAGAATTATTTATTTTACTTTCCAGATCTTGCAGTTTTTTCTCGACGTCATTCTCTAAGTCGGTCACTCTTTTTGAAACTTCGGAAATTTCGCTAGAAGTTTCTTGAAACTTTTCTTCCATCTTCATAAGCAATTTCTCGTTCGTCTCCATCTTGGTTAAAAGTTTCTCGTTGTCGGCTCTAGAAGTTTCCTGAAGTTTTGCTAACAATTTTTCGTTGTCTGCTCTGGAAGTTTCTAACATTTTCATGTTGTCTGCTCTAGACCTTTCGAACAGTTTCTCATTTTCTGCTCTAGAAACTTCTAATAGCTTCTGGTTGTCCGCTTTAGATGTTTCCTGAAGTTTAGCCAGCATTTTTTCGTTGTCTGCTCTAGAGGTTTCTAGCTTTTCCATCATAGCAGCCAACATTGCGCCTAACTCCATGTTACCTTCTGTTTTACGGATACTAACCTCCATTTCTTCTTTTTCATCAAATTCGTAAGTTGCAATGTCCATGTTACGCCGCTCGAATTCCTCTATGAGCCTCTTTTGCAATTCGATTTTATTTCCTGCTGTCGGTAGCGCCAATTTGCTCAATTCCTTCTTGAGCTGTTCCACCTTAAGCTCCTCCAATTTCATGACTGCTTATTATTTTGCAATCCCACTTCTGACACCAATTGTTACGATTTTACCCTTTATAAAATCGTTGATTTATTTACCTTTTAAATAAATCGAGTTCTTTCTATATTGCAAATAATAAACACTGTTTAAAATTATTTATAGCTCTATTTATTTATAACAGGCACTAAAAATTACAGAACAACACTTTAATATCACACTTTAGTTCTTTACACTCTGCGTTTTACTTATAAACTGAACTACTGCGTCACCGAGTACCAGTATTTATATGAGTAGTCAGGTATTCTGGTTATTTCCAGTTTATTACGACACTAGATTTTTCTAGCTGTTAAAATTAGTGTGAAGAAATTTCTAGGTGTAGAAATTTCGTGTAACAATATGTTTTTAATTTTTTTTTCAGTTTTGAATTTCTTTATATTTTTTTAATTTACTGTTTATTTTTTGATTTTTTTTTTCATTTTGTTTTTTGTTTAAGTATTTTTTAATTTTAATAAAAGTAAATTAAAAAATACAATAAATTGTGAATTTCTTATTTTCAAGCATAAGCTAACTCTACAATTGTAGGTATAAGTTTATTAAACTTTTATTTCAGTAATATTTTCACTAGGGTTCCTTTTTGATTTTTCTACAATAATTTTAAAGCATTTTCGATAGTTTCTCAAGTCTTTTTAAAGCTAAAGGTCTATTGAGTTCCTTGCATCTGATATTGATCTTCCTTACTTTTTATTATTGGTTTGGCCCACTGACCATTTTTGTAACAATAGAGTTATGAATGGATTATATATAATATCAATATCCTTTTTCTGATTCCGAAGCCCATTTCTCGGTTTCTCGCATCATATCTAAGATATCTTATATGAATTTTGAACTAAAATTAAACATGAAAACCTTTTTCATAGATTTTCTTTTGAGCATTTGAGCGAACTAATAATAAGCTGACGATTAATTGTGTTCTGACAATACTGGTAAACCCTGTGACAACAACAAACCTACATACGGGTAATTCCACGTAAAACGGCCCTACAAAGGAAAAAATGAATTTACTAGTTTTTAATAAAAATCGGTTAATTGTTGTCTACAAGAGAATGATAATTATGGACATGAAAAAAAATTACATAAACATTTTTTTTTATCAATTTGGCAACACTGAAATGTGCATATAGACGACGTAGTGCAGAAAAGGTGGGACGGCGTCAAATCAATAACCAATATTTAAAAAATTCATAACTTTAAAAGAGCAGATGCAGTCTCTGTGTATGTTTGCACTACATATTTATCTAAATTTAAAAAAATTACTTTAAAACATACTCCCTTGCAGTATTGTGCTGTCTATGGTAGTACAGATGTGTTTATCTTTAAACTGTTTATGTAATTGAAGTCAATAAAAAGTTTTACTTCTCCAAACTTTTAGACTTTTCATACTACGTCACACCCATCACATAAAGATGTCACACCAGTCACATTTTCTAAAAGTTTTTTTTAAAGAAACATTTTTTTTGCAGACAGTAAGTATCTATTACAATCAAAAACACTCTAATGAAATAACTACATCAAAATAATTAAGCGCATTCTACGGAAAATTTTACATAATACCACTGAAAGGAATAATTCTTTAAGAGCTCAAATTTGTAAGGTCACACCCGCCACAGTGTGGTCATTCTGAGCAGAAAGCATGGAATTTCAGTGTCAAGCTGTTATAAAACGTTATTAAGAATAACATCATTGGGAATCGCAGCTTAATAACTATAGAAAGTCCATGTGGTTTTTACATTTTTGCTCATAACTTTTTTATTAATTACTTTAATGCAATGATATAAAGCCTATGTCCATCTTTAAGGACCATACTAAATATTGGAACCAACGTTTCGGAGATCGGAGATTAACTCCTACAAACAATCAAACATTAGCCCTTTATTATATTAGTACAGACTTGTGAAATTATAAAAAAACTTTCCCAATTGAAAGTATATTTCATGACAATAAATTTTTTAAATAATTAAGTCTTACCATTAAAAAGAGAAAAAGTGGTGAAAATAAACTGTCAAATAAAAGTGTAAAGAAAATCTTTGACTTCTTTGGTACTACTCACAAATGTTCCTCCTTTATTTATTTATGACTACTTTTTTAAAAAAAAAAATTTGCATATCCTGTTTTGATAGAAAGTAACTTTTTCGGAAGAGATAAACTTGGTACTATAGAACTTTTTGTATTACAACCATAAAAATAATTTGAACGATATAAAAGTATATCGCCTCCAATAACATAACATACTTATTAAAGCTTTTAATTTTTAAACATAGTAGATATCGGAGATAAGTAGGTTCAAAAGCAGCTTTCACACACTAAAGGGAAACCCAACCAGAAAAATACGAAAATTTTATATAAATAATAATAGGTCCGTCGATTACTTTTCTCTGCCAAGTCCAGTCAGTTAGTAACAAACTTACAAAGAGTAAGACAAATTTACTCTCAATAAAACAATTGTCTAAAAAAGTACGAAAACGGAAAACTTGCAACAATTTACAAGTTCGTTAAACAGCTGATTGTAACACCAAATGCAAAAATAAATTATTACTGTGAGATACAGAAAAAGAGGATTCTTGATCCAAAATATTATCCTTTTCATTTTTTTAACCATATGCAAAATTGTGTACAGGGAAAAATTTGTAAACTCTCAACATCGAGTTGTCTCTTTATTCTCGCTTTTTTATGTTTACTGAGTATTTAAGAAAACGAAAAAGTAAAAATTTGAGTAAAGTAAACGAACGGAACTAATGTAGTTGAGAATAAGATATTGTACTGTTTCATATACTTTTTAAGACATTAAAAATACTTATGTCTTGAAATATTTATCTTCTAATAAATTTTACTATGGTGAACAAAAATATACGAACATTTTTGATTTCGCTTAAAGGATTTTCGAGATATCATGAGTTTTAATCAATTTTGATGAATTTTCTCTTATACAGGGAGTTCAGAAAAAATGTTTCCTAAATCTGTTGTATTTTTTTTTAAAGCAACCCGTAAAATTCAAATTATTTTATAAAATTAAAAAATATAACTTTTGTTTATGGATTTAGTAGTTCTATTCTATTACCTCCATTATCATTAATTACCCGTTGAAGACGCTTTGAAGAAGAGTTAACTGTATTGACAAGAATACTAATATAAATTCTTCTTATATCTCTAGTTATAGCTATTTCCAATTCTATTCTTAACCAGAAGTGATTGTAGAATTCTGGTTAGGGTACTTACGCGTCACTGCCTCAGTCCAGGTTATTGCTAAAACAGCGGGGAAGCTGGCGAGTGACACTTGCTTTGTGGTATACCGGGAAACAGAGAAACAGTGGAGCATATTATGTGCCACTGTCCGGCTCTTGCGCAATCAGGGCAAGTTGCTTGGGTGATTTGAATCGGAATTCTAAGAATCCTGGTAACTGCTTTGTGGGTGCTCCACATCATACTCATCTTTTATGCGGGTTATCGTTTCTATCATTAATTAGGTGAAGCAAGATATGTACAGACTCAAGCATATTCCTCTTGTCCAAATAACTTGGCATTTGAACAAGATGGATTTTGTACGCCTTTATTTTAAGTTTCTAGTGCAATATGGTACGTACCGACCTTTTTACAATGTTTTCATGTTGTGCTGCTGCTTTAATGGGCTGACCAGGTTGTTGAACATAAAAATCACGAATTTGTATGATATTCTCTTCAGTAGGTACTGTAACATTTCTGCTACTATTGTTGATTTGACAAACTTGTTAACCACTTTCCGAATTGACTTTTTTGATGGAGCGAAGATATTAAATTTTTCTTGGAACGCCCAGGTCATATGTTCATGAAGTTCATAATAATAATTAATTTTTTATATAACTTTTTTATTCTGACGTATGCATTTTGATTTTATTTTGATATAATTTAATCACCCCTTATCTCTGACTCATTCAACATCGCCCAGCCCAAACCGCAAGAGTTAGGAGGCTGAAATTTGGTATGCAGGTTCCCCCTCCGGCGTAGACATCCGCTAAGACGGGGTTTTTGGAAATTCCTTCGGGGAGGGGCAAAAGGGGGAAAAACTCCCCTTTCACGGAATTTCCAAGCCACTTTAGCTAGAAACCTGAAATTTGAAATATGCCTTCCCGGAGTATGTGCTAACTCCTTGATAAGGTACCTTTTAGAATTTAGAAAATCCAACCGGGAGGGGCAGAAAAGGGTGAAATTGTCCCCCTCGACAGCCTTCCCAAACCGTTGGACATGGGAAGTTGATATTTGGTATACAGGCTCCTTATCCAGTGTAGATATCAGATAAGACGTGATTTTTGAAAAATCAAACGGGGAGGGGCAGAAAAGGGTTAAATTCTCCCCTTCGACGGCCTGCTAAAACCCTTAGAGCTGATAGGTATAAATTGTGTATATTGGTTCCACCTGAGGTGTAGACATCCACCTAGGTAGGATTTTTGTAAATTCCTACGGGGAGGGGCAATAAGGGGAAAAGTCTCCCCCGAAAAGCCTGCGCACACCAAAATAGCAACATAGCTAAAATTTTAAACATGTATTACCTGGAGTATGGACTAACGCACTGATAATCTACATTTTAGAAATTTGGCCAGTGACGTTGTGAAAATAGGGGTTTAGAGGGCGAAAAGTCTTCCACTTTACAGCCTGCTAGGAAGTTGAAATTTTGTATGCAGGCTCCTTCTCCAGTGTAGATAACAGCTAAGACGTGATTTTTGAAAAATCAAACGGGGAGGGGTAGAAATGGGTGAAATTCTCCCCCACGACGACCTGCCAAAGCCGTTAGAGATGGAAGGTTGAAATTGTGTATATTGGTCCCACCTGAGGTGTAGACATCCACCCAGATGGAATTTTTGTAAGTTCATACGGAGAGGGAAATCTCCCCCTTAACGGCCAGCCCATACCGAAATAGCAAGCTACCTGAAATTTTTAATATGTATTACCTGGAGTATGGACTAACTCACCTACAAACTATATTTTAGACGTGGTAAAAATGGGGTTTAAAAAGATGGAATCTCTCCCCGTTAACGGCTTGGTGAAACCGCTGGACCTAAAGTTGAAGTTTTGTATGCAGGCTCCCTCTCCAGTGCAGATAACAGCTAAGATGTCAGTTTTGAAAAATCCTATGGGGAGGGCAAAAAAGGGGAAAATTCTCCCCCTTGACGAGTTGCAAAAACCGTTAGAGCTGGGAAGTTAAAATTTGGTACATAGGTTACCACTTCAGCGCAGACATCCACCCAAGTTGGAATTTTGGAAATTCCCACTGGGAGGTGCAGTAAGGGGAAAGTCTCCCCCCGAACGGCCTGCCCAAACCGCTGAAACTAGAAAGTTACAATTCGGTATGCAGGTTCCTTTTTCAGTGTAGATAACAGACAAGACGTGAAAAAATCCAACGCGGAGGGGCCAAAAAAGGAAAATTATCCCCTTGACGGCCTGCCAAAACCGCTTGAGCTGGAAAGCTAAAATTTGGTACATAGATTCCTCCTCCAATGTAAATGTTAGTGTAAAAATGTGCATGTGTGCAAATGTTCAAATTTGCACATGTGCACATTTGCAAAGTTGCAAATGTGAAAATTTGCAAAATTGCAAATAAGAAAAATTGCAAAAGTGCGAATTTGCAAAAGTGCTAATTTGCAAAAGTGCAAATGTGCAAAAGTCCAAATTAGCAAAGGTGTAAATTTGCAAAAGTGCAAATTTGCAAATGTGCATATGCGTAAATTTGCAAAAGTGCGAATTTGCAAAAGTAGAAATGTGAAAATTTGGAAAAGTGCGAATTTTCAAGTGCAAATGTGCTAATTTGCAAAAGTGCAAATTTGCAAATGAGAATTTGCAAAAGTGTAAATGTGCAAATGTGAAAATGTGCTACCAGGAGTATGGTCTTACTCATTATTGAGGTACATCTTAGAATTTTGGTCTGGAACATGGTAAAATTTAATGACTCCGGGTAAATATCTGGCTTTGCTATGGTGTATATGGGGAATATTTGCAAGGTAAAATTGCAAATTGGAAGGGGACAGAAACGGAATGGAAAGGGTATGAGTAAAATTGAAACACTAGACAAGGGATGCGAAATGGGGAACGAGTATAATTGAAACATTAGACGAGGGGAAATAAATGGAATGGAAAGGGTACGAGTAAAATTGATACACTTGACAAGGCGACTGAAATGGAATGAAATGAGGAACGAGTGAAATCGATACACTTGATAGGGTAAAAAATAAAATGAAATGTAATAGAAACATTATACGAGGGAAAATAAATGGAATGGGAACGAGTTGAAATGAATCATTAGACAAGGAGAACGAAATGGGATGGAAAGGGGAACAAGTGATATTAAAACAGTTAACACTGGACCCGTGCCCCTTGAATGACCTATAAACATGAAATTCAAAACATTAAATTTAAACATCCACTTCCAAAGATGAAACAAATTTATTTAAATAGTAAAATCTTTAGAAAATAGAATAATATTATCTTCTCAACATATTTCGATATTTAAAACTACCGGACTTTTAAGTTAGTGTTTTATAAAATAATTTGAATTTTACGGGTTGCTTAAAAAAACAAAAAATCCCAACTGAGTTGGGGAACATTTTCTCTAAATTCTATGTATTTTGTTATCTCCATAAAAAGTGCATATAGTTAATGTGCATTTTTTCAAAAGGAAGTAAAAGCACTTTCTTAAGACGCAATCTTGTATATTGTTCGTGCATGTTGTAAATTTCATTGGGTAAACAAATTTTTAAGTTAGAGAATTTAAATATATTGTGATTATTTTGAAATACATTTGAATAAATATTGTTAATTTGGTAAATGAGAAATTATAATTACCTCGTATGATATTTTTTGTTTAGCTGGTGGCATACCAGTCTCATCTTGAATTCTACTCTTTAACAATGTAACAATATCAGTTAATGCTAAAGAAACAGCAATTGTCTGACCATTCAATTTCCATTCGGATTTATCAATAACATTTGGAATTTGCACTTGAATAGTGATGGGACTCTGCAAAGATAAAAAAAACACAAATGAGAAATCCAATGAATTCCCGGTTTGATGACATTTGCTCTAGTTTTTCGCTTAAGCCTCATTTTTACTATGTTTAATTAACTCTATGACTCTAGGGTGTGAGGCTGGGGACTTCATGGCCGTGATTTTTCGAAAAAGTGCGACGAGAATTATTGTGAAATTTTTTTCAAAAAGTAAATATTTCTACAAAAGGTTATATATTTTTATAGAAAATATCTGAGAATACTTTAAGAAGAAAATTCCCCTAAAATCTTAATATTATTTAAATAAATTTTTAACTACTTTTTTTAATGTCTTTAAATACTATATATTAAAACCAGGGACCTAAGAGTTATTACTTTTATTCAAAAATTTGCTTTTTTGTCGAATATTTCTACAAACAGTTTAATTCAAGCTTTAATCCAGATCTTCAGTTAGCTTTAAAACACAATAATTTCGAACTTTCGTGATTTTAGTAGCAGGCAATTTTGTCTTTTATTTTATAAAGTGATTTATAATTTATAATAATATAAAATTTCCGTTTCTCGTGTAATTATTATTATTATTATACCCTCCACCATATATGGTGAGGGTATATATCAGTTTGTCATTCCGTTTGTAACATGTCGAAATATAGGTTTAAGACCCCATAAAGTATATATATTCGTGATCCTTATGCAATTTAAAGTCGATTTAGCGATGTCCGTCTGTCTGTCTGTCCGTCTGTCTGTTGAAATGGCGATCACGACGCGAAGACGCAAGCGGGGGTGCCTATTTTTACCCAGATTATTGAACATCCTCCCGCAGTTTGGTATTTAAAATGAGCAAAATCGGTTAAGCGGTTCAAAAGTTATGAGTGAAAATGTGAAGGTACCTCTAAATTTTCCATACAAATTTGTACAATTTTTCTGTATCTATTTTTGTTTTCTGTTAAGTAAGTAAAAATGTTATTAAGTCTTTTTATTGTTCGATTAACATTCTTAGAGCTTATATGTGTGTTACTCTGATAACTAAGTTAACGTAAAAATCAACAATGTTAAAGTCGCTAACAGAGCAGACCTCTGTAAATAACATTGCTAAAACTAAATAAATAACATTACTAAACTAAATAACAAAAGTTCGTCACATAAATTGACAAAACATATTCATATTACAGTTCATGCAAAATTTAGTATATACGTTTATCATCTTCAGCCCCTATGGTGGAGGGTATTCAAAGATTCGGCACAGCCGAATTTAGCCCTTTTTTACTTGTTATTAATTTATTTAATCTTCAGAAAAAATTCTGGGATTAAATTTACACTTAAGAGTACTGGCTGCAAAGGCCATCAGCTCTAGGTTACTATACCGTGCTTATATGTATGTACATATACGGTTGGTTGAAAAGTTCCTGCGCTCGAAATGAAAGAATACTGTTTTTGTTACGAAATATATTTTTTTATTCAATATAATCTCCTAGAAGCTCAATACACTTGTTCCAATGATCTTCCAATAATTTTATCCCATCCTTATAATGGTTTTCCGGAAGCTCTGCAAAATAACCGTCTACGGCTGCTATGGCCTCTTCATTCGACGAAAAATGATTTCCACGAAGGAAATGTTTGAGATTTCTGAAGAGATAGTAGTCACTGGAAGTCAAATCTGGTGAATACGGTGGATGTTCAAGCAATTCGTACTTTAATTCTTTCAAAACACTTTTGTGAGCAGGTGCATTGTCTTGATTAAAAATGATTTTTTTTTCTTCTTTAAACCAGGTCTTTTCTCACGAATTTTTTTATCCAGCTGATCCAAAAGGCTGCAATAATATTCAGAGTTAATTGTTTTACCTTTCTGAAGATAATCAATCAACAAAATTCCTTTTGCATCCCAAAAAACTGATGCCATTACCTTCTTTGCTGATCGTTGTGACTTCACCTGCTTTGGAGCTGAACAACCAACTTCAGTCCACTGTAAACGTTCTTGTTTCAATTTAGGATCATGGTGGTAGATACAAGTCTCATCCATAGTTATAAAACGACGCAAGAAGTCGGTTTTATTCGGCTTAAAACGCTCCAAATTACGCTGAGAAATTTGTTTTCGATCCAGTTTTTGTTGAATTGTTAATGTGTGCGGCACTAACTTTCCAAACAGTTTTTTCATACGTAATTCTTTATGTAAAATACGGAGTACTCGTTCGTCTGAGATGCCTATGGCATTAGCAATTTCACGCTTAGTCAAACTTGGATCTTCACTAACCATTATGTACCTGCTCAATGATTTCTGCTGTGGTTGCAGTTTTTGGTCGTCCTTCGCTGGATCGTCTTTAAGGCTGGTACGATCACATTTAAATTCACCAGCCCAAAATTCAACGGTGCGTTTTGAAGGTGAGGACTCCTTATACACTTCTAACAATTGTTCATAAATTTCCTTTGCTTTTAAACCCTTCAAAACAAAGAATCTAATGACTGCACGATATTCAATTTTTTTCATATTAAAATATTTAAAAAAAATCAATGATACGTCAACTTCAAATGGCTTGTAAACAAAAAAGAATTTACAGAATGATTTGCAACTTTGCATGTGTTCTCAGGACAGTTATACCAACTTGAGAAAAAAAAGTTTGGAGGTAGCAGCACATCTCTTGGTGAGCGCAGGAACTTTTGAACCAACATGTAAGCTTATTGCAGTGTTATATATATATATATATATATATATATATATATATATATATATATATACAGTATTGGCCATAACTAAAGCACCCCCTCAGTAAATTTTTTTCACATCATTATTTTTTTATAAAAACGAAGTTTTTCAGATGTATAAGCTTATAATATTATGAACTTATATTGTTTATGATCATAAAACATTAATATAATAACGGTTCATTTTATTCAATTAGTTAAAATTGATAGAACATTTAAAAGCACAAAATAAAACGGACAAAACAATAGCACCCCCTTATATTATGTTTAAATATTTGAACACGTCACTGAATATTTGGAATGCGAGTTAACGATACTCACCTCAAATGCATGATAAATATCAGAAAAAAGAAATAAAGATATATTTAGTGCGTATAATTTAAATTTTTTTTCAGTTTAGTATGTAATAAGAACAGTGGCAAGAAACAAGTACTCAAGTCAATTTAAAATTAAAATAATTGATGACTGGAAGACTGGTTTATCACGACATGAACTGAGTAAAAAATATTCAATAAACCGATCAGTAATTTCCAGGCTGATTTCAAGGTTTTTGCAGACTGGTCGAATATCACCGTTGCATTCGGGAGGACGTCCACGTAGAACCTCTCGATATGATAATTCCATGATTAAAAGAGCTCTACAAAAAGATCCCACAGCGTCTGCTTGTCAATTAAAAAAAAGTTTAAACTTGTGCGTTAGTGAAAGGACTATCCGTAAAAGAGCAGCAGAAGCAGGATTATTCAGCCGACGACCAGCCAAAAAACCATTCATATCAGCAAAGAATAGGAAAGCTAGACTTGATTTTGCCAAGGCCCACATTGACTGGAGTGTCCAAAAATGGAAGACAGTGCTATTCTCTGACGAATCTAAATTTAATTTAAAAAATTCGGATGGAATAAGACGTGTACGCAGATCAAAGGGAGAAAGACTAAATCCTAAGTATTGCAAAGCAACAATTAAACACGGAGGAGGCAATGTAATGGTCTGGGGTTGCTTCTCTGGTCAAGGAATTGGCCCGATTCATAAAATTGATGGTATTATGGATCGATTTATGTATCGTGACATTTTGAAAGAAGTTATGTAGCCATATACTGACGATGAAATGCCACTTTAATGCAGGTTCCAACAGGATAACGATCCTAAACACACCTCCAAAGTTTGTAAGGCCTGGCTACAAAGCAATAAGATTGAAGTTCTTGATTGGCCTGCTCAATCCCCCGATCTCAATCCTATTGAGAACTTGTGGGAGATTGTTAATATTAAAATAAATCGGGAAAATTGTCGAAATAAGGACGATCTATTTCGAGCCGTAAAACTAGCCTGGGAAGGAATATCGCAAGACATCATAAATAATTTAATATATTCGATGCCTAAGAGATGTGCCTGTGTCATCCAAAACAAAGGATTTGCCACTAAATATTAATTTTAATTTTTTATTTCCAAGAGGGGTGCTTTAGTTTTGTCCACTTTATTTTCGGATCTGAATTGTTTTTTTTTATATTAACTCACTTTTTTTAGAACATTGAACTACAAAAGCTTTTGTTTATCAACAAAAAATAAATTAAAAAATTAAAATAATAGAATACACATTTGAAATACCTCGTTTCTTTTTTAAATTAAGATATTAAAAATAGCCACTGAGGGGGTGCTTTAGTTATGGCCAATACTGTATATATAAATATTATGATATGTGTTTTGTTAAGTTTTTAAATAAGTTATCTTAATAAAGTCGTATATTTTGTTGATGTTGGTGAGTGTGGGTTCCTTGAGAAGATCAATGGCTGATGTGTTGCGGAATATTTTGCTCCTTGGAATAGTGGACATTCTAGCAAGACGTGTTTGGTTATTAAAGAGCATTTACATCTGTTACAACTAGGGCGTGTTGTTTTCTTTAGTAACCATTCATTTGAGAAGCTGGTGTGACCCAGACGCAGTCCTGAATATGTTTTAATTTTGTTTTTTGAGATGTTGGTTGGTTATATAGGTGTATTGTGTTGCAAGTTTATTGTTATATAATAATAATGGTTGATAGGGGTTTCCTTAGCTTTGAGTTTGATGTAGCTTGAAAGTGACGGCGGATGTCTATTTTTTCTACTGTTCCATCTATTGGTGCAAGATAGGCGTATTTGGCTGCGTTGTATGGATTACTTACTTATTACTTACTTAGAATTGATAAGCTGTAAAGATAGCTGTTTTTTAATGCGAAATGAATGGCCTGATAAATAGCGCATGATTCAGATGTGAAAACTGATCCATGTTCATGTAGTACCCCTAAAACTAAATTTTTTTCCTCCTTTATCTACTACCGTATAAGCGGGCAGGTGGTTTTAAGATTTAGTGGCATCTGTGATTGTGAAGCTCCAGCCGCCGTTTTTCAAACCAGACTTCAGTTCAAACATTATACTGTGGAATGCATTTTTTGGGGTATCATTTTTATTAAAGTTGGTTAGCGACAGATCTGGGCAGGTCGTGTTGAATTTCCATGGAGCTTTTTAAATTCGCTTCTAGATGTTATTAATGAAATATTTAACTCAGATGATAATGTAAGTGACAGAGCTATTGCTGACTTGAATCTCATAGAACGTTTGGCATTATTGAGTTAGTACTGTTAAGTAGTTTTAGTAGGATTCTAGCTTTCGAGTAAAGTATTCTATTTTCTAAAGACGGAAGATTAGTTTCCTTAAGTATATTTTTAATGGGTGTTGTTCTACAAGCGTGGACCGAAGCCCTAGCAGTTTGCTGGTCCGTAGTCAATTTTGCTAAGTACTAAGGTTTTAGTAAGGTAAGGCAGTGTATTAATGTGAACGAAAGTCCTATTTGCCAAGTATCGGATTATGTTGACTCTGGAGATTAGTGAATTTTTCAGTGACAGTAGGTGATCTTTCTATGTGTAATTTGATGAGAATGTTAACCCCAAGATTTTCGGTTTTTTCACGTTTTCCATCTAATGGTTATTGATTTGAATCTTGTGAGAATCGGAGTCGCAAAGGCTTTTTCTGCAGATATGTATTTTTTGTTTGTTTTTTGCGTGTTGATTTTAGCACCGGAATATTTTGTCCATTTATCAACATCATGTAGAGTATTTTCTAGAATTTTTGTAGTCTCTATGTTGTTGTTGTTTTTTTACAAAGGATATATATGCCGCGTAAAGGCAGTGGTCAACGAAGCGGTGTTCGTTTACAATTTTGTTTATTTTGTTGAAGGCTATTTGGAATAACATCACTGAAAGTGGTGAACCCTGGCGAATACCGTTTTTGAGGAGAAAGGATTTTGAAGTGTGGCCATTGATTATAACCTTGAATTGTCTATTCGATAAAAATGATTCTACGTATTTAAATGTTTTCGAGCCAATTGACCAAGATTTTAAAATGTTTAAGATAACGTGGGAGCCGATTCTGTCAAAAGCTTTTTCAAAGTCGATTGATAGAATAGTTACGTGATTTCTTGCTGACAATGCTTTAGTTATGTAAAAATCCATATGCAGAAGTGCGTCATCACTAACTTTATTTGCTTTAAAAGCGACTTGTTATTGCAATCAGTTTTTTCTTTGCCATAAACCAAGATAGTCTAGTGGCTATTTTCGATAGACATGATAGCAAAGGTATTGGCCTGTATTCTCCAACTGAGGTTGCGTTTTTATATTTTGGAATGGGTGCTATAATAGCAAGTTTCCAAGAGTGTGGTATGTATACAGCAGTTTGGTTTTACTAGGATAAGAAAGATTTTTTATCATGTGGTAAGAGATGCGATCGAATCCGGGCGAAGTACCTTTGACTTTAATTAAGCAATGGCAGAGCTCCAGCATGGTGATTGGCTCGTCCATCAGGCAGGCATCTTTAGTGCTATCTACGACTGTTTTCGGCGAGTTTTTGACTGTGGCGAATAATGGTGGAAAGTTTTCGTCCGAGGCATATTTGGCCCATTCTTTCCCAAAGTTGAGTGCAATTTGAAGGGGGTCAGTTAGGCTGTCGTTATATGTATTGATGACTTTTATAGTGGTAGAGGAGTGCTTCCGTGAAATTTTGTTAATTTTATTCCATATTTCAGATGTTTTTGAATCTCGGTTAATTGTTTTAGTGAAGTTTTCAAAGCATAAAATTTTGGCCTTTTTCATTTCATTTTGTTTTTGTAAGTTATGAGGTTTTTCTGAATAGGGTTGGATTTATACTTTTTCCACTTTTCCATTTTCAGGTTACGTAGATTTGCTAATGTTGAGTTCCATCATGGAATCTGAGGTTGCTTATTTTTTATGCTTCCTTTCATTTGGGGTATGTAGAGATTTGCTTCTGTTCGTATTGTTTTGGTAACTGTAGAAGTATCTTTATTACTCATTGAGGACAGCCGTGTTTTGGACATTTCATTCTCTGCCTTACGGGAAAAATTAGACCAGTCAGCTAATTGAACTAAAAATCTATTTGTTCTTTTTGTGGAACTGTGTTTATGTGGTAGTTTAATTGTTATTTTGATTGGGAAGTGGTCGCTGCCATGTAAGTCGTTAAGAGTGTTCCAAGATGTTACGGGAAGTTAATTTATTGAGCAAAATGATAAATCTATATGGGAGAAAGTATTGTGTATTGAGAAGTGGGTGGGACTCCCGTCATTTAGCACACACAGCCCTGCGTTTGCTATTATGTATTCTAGTAGTGTTCCTCTATTATTGTTGGAAGTGGATCCCCAAATAGTGTTCCAACCGTTGAAATCCCCAACGACTAGAATCGGAGTAGTGAATGATCTTAGGAAATTTGACAGTTTTCGAACGTAAATGTCCTGAGTGGGAGGGATATAAAAAGACAGGATGCTGAATTTTATATTGAGGTTTATTTCACTTGTGTGGATTTGTTTATGGGGGATATCCGATTAATATTACTGTACCTTGCTTTGATGTTGTATTCTGGATTGAGTTTGTAAAGTAGTCATTGTAGTTTTTAGGGGGGATTGGTGTGGTATTGAAAGCACAGTGTAGTGTGTTTCTTGCAGAGAAATTATGCTGGGATTTAAATCTAATTGAAGCTCAGTATAATTGTACATTAGACCATGTATATTCCATTGCAGAACCACCAAGTCCATAATATAGAGTTTAATTAATAAAATGGGGTTAATTTGTGTTGATTGTTGTTTATAGTAGTTTTATGTGGTTACAACTTGATTAGGTCCATTGTGACCGCGTCGAGAGACTCCTCGTCACTTAATGTTACAAAATAATCATTCTTGTTTAGAAGGGTTTGGTTTAAACAAGAAATTAGAGACTTTAAAGTGTTGTTTGTTTCAATAGATGAATTTGTGTTGTATTTGTTAGCTAATGTTGTTGGAGACTTAAAAGTGTTGTTTATTTAAATAGATGAATTTGTGTTGTATTTGTTAGCTGATGTTGTTAGATTTGTTGATTCAGTGTTTTCTGTTATTGTAGAAGTTTTAATTTCATTATTTGTTCTCATTGTGTTTGCTTTAGAGGTTGTAGGTTGTTTGTTAAGTTTTGCAATTTGTGTAGATAGTGTAATGTTTTGCATTTGATTGTTTGGTGTTTCTTTGCGTTTTGTGGGAGAACCGGATGTTATTGCGGCATGTGAATTTAGGGTATTTGCTTGGGTAGGGTTGCTTTCTCTGTATCTGCGACGAGCTTCTCCTATACTGCAATAATTTTTGGTTTTTATTTTTAATATCTCTTTCATTTGTATGAAACGAGGGCACTTATGCGGGTGCATTTTTCTGGCGCGTGTGGTGGTAGACTGCATTCGGCGCAGATTGTGTTTCCTCTGCATCGGTTTTATAAACGTCTGTTACACCTTATATTTATAAACGTCTTACGTTAAGCATGGTGCGTATATGACTCCTTTTACAGAGTTGAGTGTTTCGTGCGGTTTTCAAAAACCGCAATGCGCATGTTGCGGGCGAGTACTCAAAGAGTTCCGTCACTGAGCGACTACATCGAGTTGATTTCAGTGCTAATACTTTCTATTCCTTTTTTGATAGCAAAAGGGCTAAGTTTTGATAGTTGTTTTTTAGTATCACTGGATGATATTACAACATATTTTGGAGTGTTTTTGTTGTAGTTATTTGGGGTATTCAAATCTGGGTATTCATTAATTTTTTTCTTCTTGGAGGGATTTTCTATAAAATCCCCAAGAATGTGAAATCTGTTATTGGATAACTTATCCGGAGGGCTCGTAAGCCATGATTAACTAAAATCTAATCGTCTCTGTGTGTAAATATATGAGTTTACAAGATCAAAATTAGGTAAGATAAGAAAGGGGGAAACAAAAACACTTGCTAAAAATAAGTTATTCAACAACCGTTATTCTACAATAAGAGTATTTTTGTTATTTTGTTACGACAAGAGCAAAAACAACCGTATGCTTTAATTGTTAGTCAGAGACTGTGTCGGTTAATTAATTTTGTAAAAAGCTATCCAGGTTTTTAAAAAATAAATGAGAATTCAAATGTTATTTTCTTTTTAGTGCCTGCTCAAAAGTCAAAACATTTAGCTTTATATTTAATGTTAATTAAAAATGTTTGTACAAGAATAATCGATGCATATATAAATTAAATTTATATTTTAGAACGGAGGTAGTGGCTTCTTAGAATCTGTTTTCACAATTTAATTAAAAATAAAAAAATAATAATTTAAAACGTTTTGTAAATATGCGTTTCAATTATGTTCTTGCTTGTTTTTGTTTGAACTAGTGGCGTATTTTTGAATTTTTTATTGTTTTACATGTTTTTAAAATTGTTTTTTTTTTAATGGAAATAACTTGAGTTCGCAAGTTCTCAAACCTTAGACACACATACACAAATCTTACCTTATGCAATGCTATGAATTCAGATTCTGGTATTAAATTATCTTCAGATCTTAATTTCTTATTTGGCGGTTCATCATCTACGGGTATTGACTGTGATGCTGGTACTGGTATATTAGATTGATCCATAACTGGTGGAGCTGGTGATATTTGTGGCGGGCCGCCAGTTGATAATGGTGCCATATAACCGGGTACTGAGAATGGTGGTGCTAAGGAAGATCAAAGTCTTTGTTGAGTGATCAACTTTAAAAATATCAACACTTACGCATTATGGGCGGTGGCCGCATTTGGATCATCATTACCGGAGGTTGTGGTGGCATAGCATGTTGCTGCGATTGTTGATGATGCTGCTGCTGTTGTTGCTGTTGATGATGATGTTGCTGTTGTTGTTGCTGGTGTTGATGTTGAGAATGAGTTGGCTTGCTAATATTAGTATGATGTTGTTGATTCCCACCGCCTGGTTTACCACCAACTGGTTTGGGACCAATTTTTTCTTTCTCTTCATCTGGTAATAGACCTTTAACCTAATTTTGCATTATTTTTTTTTTATAAAACAAGTTTACAATTGAAGTCTCAACCACCTACCTTATGAATTTGATGAATCTGATCTTCTAGAGTTATATTGGCCCGAGCTGCTCTAGTGGCCGCCTCTACACTTGATGTATGACCATCCCAAGTGACACGATCATCCTTCTTGGTTTCTTCTTCACCTAATTTCTTACCAATTACTGTTTCCTCATCGCCCACACCAAAAATATCCGTACGACGTTCAGCCAATTGCTTAAGACTGGCCTCGATGGCAGTGCCAGCAGCATAGACATTTTCTTGATTGATTTTTTCCACGGTATGTTTATCACGTTGTTCCACCCATCGTGGATCCAAGAGACCGATGCGCATATGTTCAGCCACTTTGGAGGCTGGAATTTTTTCGCCTGTAATTGGCGATATGAGAAATTCATCGGTTGGCGTTGGTTTCGGTGGTTTAACTTGGGCTGCCTTGGGATCGTATTTTTTAACCAAAACTTTATCGTGTGTAGGCGGCATAAGTGGAGCAACTGGCGGCTGCATTTTATTAGTGGTCGGCGTGTCCTCATCGCTAGAAGCTTCGTCCATGTCTTGCACTTGGATATTGTCCTTTTTGGAAGATTGATATGAAACATCTTTCATGTGAATACCAATGCGATTTTCCATTTGTGACAATTTGACAACGCCTCCAGTTGCGGTGTTAGCATCTTGGCTGTCGTCGTCATCGGACTCGATTTGCATTTCAATATCACCATCATCCTCTTGCAAACGTTCTTCCATTAATACACGTGCACCAACTTCTTCCGGAGTAGTGGGTGGTGGAAAATTGCCCGTTTCAAATGGTTGATAGTCAACTGTTTCCACAACAACAAAGTCATGCCAATCAATTTGAGCGTATGCAACTAAAAATAGAAAATGAAGATATCATAATTTAAAAGTAATAAAAATTAAAAACTTTTACATTCAAATAGTATGAAATATGATGTTTAATTTGTATGTTATGCCTTTCGGTAAATGCAATAATATTCCCTATATATATTTAATGTTAAAATTTCTCGATTTTTACGATTTCGCTAACCAATTTTATTTGACACCACTCATCAAAGAAGTGCAAAGATGTTTTCGTTTCCGAATAAGCATTTTGTTTAATTTTGTACCTTTTTGAATAAATACACAATAATGACTGATAATTTAAATGATTCAAGATTCAATTCTTGCCTTATCAGGATATCAATAAATGAAAATAAATAAATAATCGTTTTCTCTGTTGTTGGTATACATAATTAAAATTAAAATTTTGTAATATAAGAATTAATATGAAAAATGTTATATACTTTTCTAGCGGGATCCCGGGAATTGAATTAACCATTTCCGAGATATTTAAAAAGGGCGAATTTTGCAATCCCTAATCAATATTTACACGTATGATGCATTTTGACAGTTTCCCTGGAATTCATGTGCGATGCATTTAAAGTGTTTAAAAGTAAAAGTTTTTGTTAGCACATTTCAGGTAATTAAAAAAAATATATATATATATATATATATATACATATACCAAAACAGCTCTCTTCTTTATCAGTTTATAAGGTACCAATTTAAAATTGATAAGGTTTTTTTCTGAGAAGTTTAAATTACCCATTCGATGTTTGCTAGACTAAACTACTAGAACGTTTTAGTTCCTAAAACTGCCGGCCCTATCTACCGAAGCGACTCTGAGCCAATTGGGCACCGATAATGGAATGTCATCTCAGCAGAAACCGATACTAGAATGTTTTTAAGGCTTATTCACTGTTTGTTCGTGATATTATGGATTATACAACATCATAAATTTAAATTTTGGTTATTTAATACAGCAGTATATTTTCAAAAATTGTGAAAACCATGGATCGTTAAATCGAGTTTTCGCTATTACGGAAATTAAAAGTGTTGGAAAATCTTACCTCTTTCCTTTTCAATTTTTTCTTCTTCACGACGACGTTGAGCCTCTTGATGTTTTTGCCAATTTGCCCGGTATTTTACTTGATCGAGTACCATATTCATGCTGCAACGCCCAGAATTACTTTCCGATCGAAGTTTACCAATTAAATCTTTGGGAGGTATTAAAATCTTCGTGTACTGTTCCAAAAGTTTTGTAAAATATTGAAAGAGGGAATGCTGGGGACGGAGAAAATCAAATTGAAAATTACGTTGTTCACGATTCATAAGATTTGTCAAAAATTGACGACCATTACGGGCCACAAATTGAGCTGTTAATTTAACAATGTCTCTGTAACAAAATTTAGAGATATTACAAATATGTAAGAGCCAATCCACCACACAAATTACTTACAAATCTAATGCAGAAATCGAAGGAGGATCAGCAATAAATTCAAATTCTTGTGGAGGATCTTTGGGTACAAATTGTTGTTCGGCAACTTGTTTTAAAAGTTCTTGTTGTTTTTGCTGAGCCGCACTAGTTACCGATAATTGTTTTATTCCAGTCACCACACTTGGAGCACTGGCATCTGTAAGAAACTATTAATGTTAAAATATGAAAACACTATTTACAAAATCTACCTTTTCCTTCGCGAAATTCATTAACTTTATGCCTGTAGTAGGCATGATAGGGATCTCCTGTACTTAAGAAATTAAACTTCGGATTGCCTAATTCATTTTGGCGAATACGTGCTTCGAACTCCGGCCCATTACGTGCAACAAAACTTGCAGTTTTATCGACAATATCTATTTTTAATTTGTGTAATTGAGTATGGAAAATATGCTAGATACTTGACATGTGATTAAAAGATAAATAAAAATTAGATCAGAATTTATGAAAAGGATACTTCGAACCTCCGGAGGAGGATAGATTATGCCAATTATAGGTCCCGACATCGGCTTAGACTGTTGATTATTTTCGGTTATCAAGTCTGCTTCTATTGATGGCATGATTATTGATATATTTGTTTACTTTTATAATGTTTCAAATTAAATATCGTTTTATTTTTTTACACTTTAATTAAAACGTTTTGACACAATGCTTGCCGACAAAAAAAAAACAGAAAACAGAGGTGCTATTAAAACTACTGTCATAAATAATCTGTTATACTGTTATAAAATTACGCACAGTTGTATTTAGAAAATCTATTACAATTAGAAAATGAAATCTGTGTAGCACTATACTACAGTATATACCATGGGTGGCACACATTTAACACGAAGGGCCATATTGAATTATTTCTTAAATCATAAAATAGTCAAGATATACATATCGTCATAGTAGCTACAATCCCTGTAGGAAATGTCGATAGGGAAACTGTACTGATTCACTATTGACTTGGTCAGCAGTACTACTGACTAATTATGCCCCAGCCAACGCTTTCTGCTGTAGACATTTAACATGTGCATGTCATTGCGAATCTACACAACTATTGACTAGGTGTTGACATTGGAACCACAGTTTCACTAGTACCCCTGAACGAAATGTCGATAGTGAAACTGTACTGATTCACTATTGACTTTGTCACCAGTACTACTGACTATTTATACCTTAGTCAAAGCTCTCTGCTGTAGACATTTAACATGTGTAGACATTGGAACTAAAGATTCACTAAAACATTGTAGTAACTCTAGTCTACACTTTTGGAACTTTTTAATAGGTTTTCACACTAGGAAGGAAATAAGTTTAAACAGGTGCATTTATTATGTTAAATTAGATATATTATTATTAATATTAATTTTCACAACAAAATTCGGTTAATACAACTGATTTTAGTAGGAACATTTTAAACACTTTAGTCGAGATTTTCAAAAACATTTTACTTGATATCTATTTGGTATTTTAAAGCATTATGGACAAATTTTAATAATAACAATGTTTGTTGAGCCGATATTGAGGAAAAGTCTGATATGAAGCAAATGTATCTAAAAAAGAAAGAACTGACTAAATATAGTTTTTGGGTTGAACAGTTTTGTTACACACATTTATAACTTGAAAAAGATAAATCTTTATTGAATTAATTCGCGAAAACAAGTTGATTCAATATTTTGCAAATCAATTTATTAAAACAGATTTAAAATCATAATTGATTAATAAATTTCATGTAAATCTTTTTTGATTCAATTGAATCAAATGATTTCAAACATAATTCTTTTTGAAATCGCGAATTACAAAAAGATTGATATGATTTGCAAATTAAAACAAAATAAAAAAAACATTAAAATTGTACTAATTTTTCACTGGCGTATAACAGTTGTTTCACATGAAACCCGAAAACCTTACTGTGCTTTAACGGAAAATATAATTCTTTTGTAAGACTGTCTTCTTATTTTTTAATTATAACAACAGTAAGGGTTTTCACTCTTGGTAGTGTATTTACAACCCTTGTATATTTACAACAATTTTATACTACAAAGCGTGAACGACTTTTTCGTGTATTTACTTCCCGCATAAATACAGCTATTGTAAATTAGTCAATCAGCTGATTTTTGTTTTGTTTTTCATCTATTTGAAAACTTAAAATATCAAAAAGAATTTGAAGTTAACAAAAATGCCTATATTAATTGCAAAATGCAATTAACCAATTAGAATTTGCAGAGATTCTGGGCTTGAGGATACGTTATTACTTGTAATAATAAAAACCAATGGCTGCTGAATTTCACTATCGGTCCATCTTTTATTACTTATTTTTTCACGCTATGTTTTAAGTTGGGTTTTTCATTATTTTGATCCATTATTTAACTTTATTTTAATAGTGACCACAAAATGAAAAATAAAAAAATCAAACAATAGTTTTGGTTGCTAAACGATCAGCTGTTTTAGTCTTGTAAATGTGCAACTTGTATTTACTATACCTTTTGGTCTTGTATTTTAACCACACCCTAGTAAATTTTAGTTCTATACATTTTGTTGTTGTGGTGTAGTAAATGGTAGTACTTTTACTATATCTATAAGGTCTACAAGGGTAGTTTACTACCAAGAGTGAATACCCTCAGTGTTTCCAATAACATAATACACTTTATTGTACCGTAGGTAATTTCTAGGTAGTTAATATACATAAAAAATAATCTGATACCAATAAAAATTACCTGAAATAATTCCTAAAAAACAGAAATCGCGAAAATGGTACTTGCTGTTAAAATAAAAAAAAAAAGGATTTAGAATTGAGAGATCAAAGTCTGTAAGTCCCAGTCATTATTTTTATGGAAAGAACTTTTCTGTTAAGCGATATATGTAACTTTCAATATGATATATCCTAAAAATTTCAGAGATCTTTGACGTTTTGATAAAAATGTTTGTGCAGTAAATACAAGCCAATAAGTACTATGGAAAACTATCACTAACCCATTTTTTTAGAAAAGGTTAACCTTTTTTCGTTTTAAAAAAACCGATGGTTTTCAGGTTCTTTCTAAATTTAAATAAACTTTTGAAATTTTAAATTTGAAAAATATTAAAATGCTTTATAAAAAGTATGTTCGTTTACCCAATAATTTGTACAAATTTGTACAAATTTTTACTGGATGTCGTTCGTTTACACAAATACTCAGTAAACATAAAGAAAAAAGAGAGAATAAAGTGACAGTTTGATGTTGAGAGTTCTTCTTCTTTCTGCAAATTTTTACTGGACAAATTATTGCCAGCAAGAATTTGCAAGCAGAAAAAACATATGATTGAAAAAAAATGTGTTTAAATTTTTGTAAATACAAAAAAAAAATGTTACAACTACGTTGTTTTATGCAAATTCAAAGCAACAAATATTATTAAAGGAATTATAGAAAAGATTAGAAAACCTTCTAAAATGTTTCTGCTTAAGATTTTACAACAATAATCCTTTTTTTTATATTGACCAGTTATATTTATTTTTGCATTTGGTCTTACAAACAGCTGTTCAACAAACTTGTAAATTGTTGCAAATTATCTGTTCGCGTACTTTTTTAGAAAATTTTTATTTTGAGAGTAAATTTGTCTTACTCTCTGTAAATTTGTTACTGAGTAATTCTTACTGGACTTGACTGAGAAAAGTAAACGAATGAACCTAAAATTACTTAAGGCATCAGTGTTGTCAGTTTTGGGGGATTTATCCAGAATTGGGGATTTTATTTCGTGAAAGTGGGTAAACATTTCCGTTTGGTGATCCGGGGATTTGTTGGGGATAACAACAAAATTCAAGGGGATTTTTGGGTATAAAATATTAACAATATTTTCATCTCTTGTAATTTTTATTATTTTTTCAACCCTGTTAATATTTCATAATTTATGGTAACAGTGTAGAGTTGTAAAATGTGCATAATATACAGAAAAGTACAACTATGGAAGTATTGAATTTGTACTTTTAAGTATTCAGTAGGTACTCAATATCCAAATTTTGATTGCTTTTGGAACTCTATAGCGCTGAATAGTTTTAAAGGCTGGATTAGCCAGACTGTTTTGATTATATTTTTGTCGTGTATTTACGTTTTGTATATGTATTGTATATCTTCAATGAATATAATGACACAAAAATATACAACACGACATCTTCTATTCTTATATAACTCATTGAATTTGCTATACAGTAGAGTATTCAAAAACCGAAAACCGGTTTCTTATTTTTTTTAACCGATCGGTTTCGAATATTTTGTAAATTCGAAGAAAACCAAATACCGGTCTTTTTTGTTCGGTTAACCGGTTTGTTTAATTACATTACCAACTGGGTTACTTGGTCTCTTTTTTTCCCTAACACTTTTATAATCGTTTGTTTGGTTATGAAGACTTTTCTTTGGATATTCCAAATTCAAGTAGTTTAATTTCTGACACAATAAACAGTATACAAAATCCTAAAAAAGAGACTGTACAAAATCATTCATCATTCATTTCATATATCTTGATAAATGCGACAAAAGAACTGAAAAGTTGGAAAATTTATATAATTGTCTTTTGACTATTTGTCCAACATCTACTATGAGTGAAAGAGTATTTTCCACTTCTAGCTTTATCAAAAGCAATCACAAAAAATCGTCTTGAAACGAAACATCTCTATTCATTTGGTATGAATATAGTTTTATAATATTAATTTTTAAGATATTATATTAAAAAATATTAAAACCAATAAATAAAATGTTGAAATTAAATACAATAAAAAATTAAATTTAAATGAATATATATATATATGTGACCTTCTCCGAGAAAAGTGACCTAGTGTGTGAAAATGAAGTTTTGAGAAAAACGCATTTCATAACACATTATCACTGTGAACACACCTTCAGTTGGAAGATGCGATTTGGTATGGTTAGTTATGATTGGGTGCCGACTTTGGTGACGTCATGCCTATGTGGTGACGTATTTTTTTCTGTTCGTTCTCAGCTATCTGCGTATACTAATACGAAGAACTTTGTAAAATTTTTTTAAGAAATCTAACTCATTTCATCTTATTCTACACCCTCTTAGGTACCAGAATCCACTTCTCGGAGAAGGTCACATATATTAAGTTTGTTTTTTTTTGTAATAAAAACAACAAATTATATAAGCTTTTTATTCAAATTAAAAAAAAAAAAACGAAGAAACCGCGTTTTTCTGCAAAAACCGAAACCGGTTTTTTCAAAATTCGATTTTTCGAAGAAAACCGAAACCGGTTTTTTTCAAAAGGCCGCACAGTGTTTTGTTCCATAGACAAAAATCAAAAATAAAATGTCATGAATATTGATAAATAATATATTTTTGGAAAGATTTTAAAGCAACTAAAAGATATGAAAAAGAAATTTTTGGTTTAACACTTTTTGGACAATTTTAATCAATAATGGTATAACAATAAATATGGCTTTTATACTGTACAGTATAAATCTTTAGTACAATTATTTTTATGGATCTGAAAATTACTTTTTTTTTGTGTTAAAAAATCGAAATTTACAAAACTTTGATGGAGTAAAAAAATAAAATACGAAAAAAGGGTTATTTTTTTTTGGTTGTTTTTCAAAGTTTATACTATTATCTCAAAGATAATGAAAAGAATTGAAACAATATTTAGCCACAAATTACAAAAAACATGTTTTTATATATGTCTTTTTTTTAATTTGGAAAGATTATAAAGTAGCTTAAAATCGTGTAAGAGAATATTTTGGTTTTACCTTTTTTAGAGCCACGAGAGGGCGCTAAACTTAGAGAATTTGAAGCAAAAATAGTTAAACACAAAAAAAAAAATTTAAGATGTTTCACAAAAAAAAATTTTTAAAAATTTAGTTTTTCAAAAAGTGGCTTGAAAGTTTTTTTTATTTAATTGTTCTAGTTTATTTGTAATAAACTAAAAATATAAATTTGTTTGTAAGTTTTAATGTAAATCTTTTTAAATTTTATTTTTTGTGGCTTTAATTTATAGATTTTGCTTTGTTAAAAACCCAAAATTTTGATGGAGTAAAAAAAAAAAATTACGAAAAGAGGGTTATTTTTTTTGTAGTTTTTCAAAGTTTATACTATTATCTCAAAGATAATGGAAAGAATAGAACAAATATTTAGCCACAAATTATAAAAAATCATGTTTTAAAAATGTCTATTTTCATGATTTTTTCGTAAATTTGATGCAATTTTGTAGTGTTAAAAATTAAAATGAAGTCAAACAAAATAAAGAAAAAGAACCAAATTCCGAATAAAAATTGCAATTTTCTTAATAAAATGATTACACACACTTAGGCCGAGTTTTGGGATGTGAGTTAAACCGAAATCGAATTTTGTCTGCAATTTCCAAGTTTATTAACATAAATTTGTCAGAACAACTTTTCGTTACATAAAATTTTGGTCTTGATTAAAATAAAATCAATTAAAACAAATTTCAAAATCAGTATTCAAGTTGCAAGCTGCGATAAACAGAGTTTAAATGTAATCTCAACGTTTAAAGATAATCTAAACGTTTTCGACTGTAACTATTAATTTTCGCTTATTTAATTTAATTTTTCGTATTATTTAAAAGGTTCCACCCCTGATAATATTTGTCGCATTCTTTGTTCTTTTGTATCATATTGACATATTATTTACCGTTATTAAAATTTATTAAGTTAGGGATGAGAACGTGGCATAGTTTTTATTTAATAAAAAGTTTTAAAAATTTAAAACGGATTTCTAACATGCGTGGTAAACGAAATCATGCGTAGTTCGACATATTCGTAACGGATCTATTGAAATACCAAAATTATTTTAAAGGTAATTAAAAATAAGTTTATTCAACTTTTTTGATAAAAATTAATTTCAATGAAGTGTAATGTAACTGTATTTTAAGGGTAATTCCATTTAAAATAATTACAATAAACCTATTGTTTGTCAAACCTATTTTTACAAAGTGTTAATTTTTTTAATGTTAAAATGGAAAAGTAATGGAATATAAGCAAATATAATAGAATTTTTTTTGAAAATAAATATTCTACATGGCTTCGTTGAGCGAAGACTCAACTACCGATGATAATTGGTTGAAAGTGTAGTTTTTTTTATCGTTTTAAGTTTTTTATTTTAAAAACTTCCCAAGTTGTGAATATACAAAAGAAATTTTAAAATTCAAGTTCGATTTTTATTAAAGTCAGATTTTAATAAAAACTTATTTTCTTAAATATAGTATTTAGTTATTTGTTATTACGTTAAAAATATTTTTTTTGTAATTCAATTTTTTTTATATTTTTTTAAAATATTTTTAGGGATTATAGACATAAAAAAAATTATACACAAAATGACTTTTTAGTTACAAAACCGAATTCAACGAAATTTAGTATACATGTTTTTTATGTTTATTTAAATTAATTTGATAAGTTTGAATGCAATCGGTTAATTTTTACAGATTTTAAGTAATTTTTTTAAAAAAAGATATATGACAGGTAAGCGAGTCCTTCCTTCGTTAATAACTTTGTTATAATAACAATTATCAATTTTCGTTAGGTTCTGACCAAATTCGAAGATTTTATAACATTTTTAAACTTCAGGATAAATGGAAGGTAGGCGTGTCCTTGCACAAATTTTCCCAAAATTTCGTATATCTTCTAATTAACTCAAACTAAAATCGCGTACCAAATTTCAGTAAGCTACGATAACTCCTTCTATTTTTATCCAATCGTTGTATGGGAACAAAGCACTGTGGGCCGGTTTTTTGAATACTCTACTATACAGAGATAAGTTCACGCTTACGTTTGGCTAATCCAGCCTTAAGTTATACTACGTTTAAATTGTATCCCAAAATACGTATTTTCGTTTTTTTTTAAGTTTTCGACTTCAAATTTGATACAAATTTTAAAAAACGGAAATAAGTATTTAGGGCTTCAGTATAAACAAATTATTAGACAAATTTGTATCTTGCAAGAATATCTGAGTACAAATTGAAATTAAAGCAAAATTTCTATTCATCTACTGAAATGGTGAAACTTTTAAATACAAACACCATATACAGCAAAATTTATTAATATGATGAATCAGATGATTTTGCTTTTAAAACTATTTAAATTATAAACTTTGGTACATAACAGTTTTTGTGGTTATGTATATTGACCCATTCCTAGCCAGTGATGTCGTATGGCATCACGCAGATTCCGAATTTTTTTTAGTTCGACGGTGTGCTATAAACACACACGAACATGTTCGGATCCTACTATTACAGATACACCAAAATTCAGCACTAGATAAAAAATGTCCTGGCCGGTATTGAGTTAAAACAATAAATTTTCTTAATCTTGAATTTGTTATAAGTCCAAATCAAATGAATGTATAACTTGGAAATAATTTACATTACAAATATTTGTTTTATTTTAAATTGATTAAAAAAATCCGATTTTTTAGAAACTAAATTTTTTTGATTTTTGGAGACCAGAAAATAACAGTTTGGAATTTTTGGGGATAGAAATTCGATAATTAGTCCGGTCAAAATAAACATTTCAAATTGCATTAACTCGCATAAAGCTGAAAATTGGCATAGACCTTCAGTTCACGAATACAAATAATATGTGAAAAGTCCCCGTTGATCCGATGCTTGCTAAAAAAGATATTCGAGGTCAAAGGTCAAAAATATACGTTTTTTGCATTTTTTCGTAAACGGTAAATATATCGCGAAAATGGTTAAAGTAAAAGTTGTAGATTATTAAATTTCCTACAAAAAACGTTCTTATACTTTTTTGCTACGACCCACCATTCCAGAGATATTCCCGTTTGAAATACTGGATTGGATGCCTACGCCGCCTGCATACAGAATTATACGTTAAAAAAATAATTTTTTTTGTTTGTTTCTGTTATACATTCAAAATTTAATCTATATGTACAGTCTACAGCTGGTATAACCTTGAGCGGCAGCTGGTTTCTACTCTATTGTTCGGACGGTATATTTTCGCATGGTATCACTTGCTAAAGAGTTCATAAGAGCTGAGCGTATGGGAGATTGGCAAGCTCACATAAACAGCGTCAAAGAAATGCTCCCTTATTTTCACGCATCAGGACACTTTCCTTATGCCAAGACGGCGCATCTATATTTGCAAGATATGCTGCAGTTGGAGAAGTTAATGGATAGCAGTGTTTACCGGAGATTTACAGAGGGATTTTTTACTCTAAGACGTTCCGACAAATTAACTTGTGGAACTTCCACGGATATGGTTATTGAGCAATCACTGATGAAATCAATGAAGACAAGTGGAGGGATTTCTCGAGGAAGAAGCACAAAAGAGAGTGTCATAAGTAAATGGGTTTATGGCATGCATGCGATGAATGCTGTGTGTGAAGGAGTGGAAGATCTTGCTAATGTTAGAATGGACGTAACAGATCAATATGTAGATGCAAGTGACTCAAGAGTTAAAAAAGATGTTAGTGACGTGAAAAAACTTTTGGAATGGTTTTTATTCCACAATCCTTTTCCTCATATCAACAAAATCTTATCAATTGCTAGTGGAGTAGTCGGTGATAATAAAATTAATTGTCATCAAGCTCGAGAAGTTGGAATTGCTGCTATGTCTAAAATAACAGGACAAACATTCAACAACATAAAATTAAAAAGGGCTGATAGAGTACTCCCTATTTTAAGCATGAGTAGCTCTATAAAAGTTCATGACGAGAAAGTACCTGTAGACCCTGTATTGCTATTTCAACGTATGAGTATCACTAAGGCATTTGATGATGAAATCGAAAAATTCTTCGAATATGAATTAGCTCCTTACCCATTATCACTCTTCGATGCAATTGGAATGCGTAAAACACAAAAGTCAGCTATATATGATTGCTTTCAACCCGTGATCATTGAAATTGACAGCACCAATACAAATTACATCATTGATGGTGGATATCTTTTACACCGCGTTGTGTGGGATCAAGGAGAATTATTTAGCTCTATTTTTGATAAATACGTTCAGTATATACATAGACATTTTGGTCAAAAAGTGACAATTGTATTTGATGGTTATTCTGATAATAAAAAAATATTAAAGCTGCAGAACAACACCGTCGATCTACAAAAACATCTTCATCTGCGGATTTTGTTTTTGATGAATATATGGCTGTTCCAACCAATCAACAAAAATTCCTGGCTAATACTCACAACAAGTCGCGCTTTATTTCAATTTTATGTGATAAATTTAAAGCTGCAAACATTTCAGTGAAACAAGCTGATAACGACGCTGATGTTCTAATCATTGAAACAGCAATAGAACAATTTAATACAACAAATTTAACTGTTGTTGTTGGTGAAGATGTGGATTTATTAATACTACTCACTGCGCGCGTTCCAGTTGATGAGATTATATATTTTTTAAAACCTGGAAAGGCCGGACAACAAACAAATATTTATTCATCGAAAAGTTTATCTGCCTATCCCAAATGTGAAAAAAATATCTTATTTTTACATGCAATAACTGGCTGCGACACTACTTCAGCATTTTTTAAAAGGGGTAAAACATCAGTCTTCAAATTATGTGAAAAACGTAATGATTTAATTAATTACGCGGAAGTATTTAAAGACATCAATTCTTCTTCACAACTCATCGTCTCAAATGGAATTCGCTTTCTTCTTGCAATGTATGGAGCTCCAAAAAAAATTGATTGTCTCGATAAATACAGATATTTAAGTTTTGTAAAAAATACCCGAAATAATAAAAGGGTAGAATTATCTTGCCTTCCACCAACATCTGCCGCTGCTTACCAACATTTATGTCGAGTGTATTATCAAATCCAAGTGTGGCTAGGCAATGAATTGAATCCGGAAGACTGGGGTTGGACATTAGTAGATAATACTTTGGTGCCAATTCATACTTTACTCCCACCTGCTCCAGAAAAACTTCTGAACACCATTTTTTGCAACTGCAAAAAAGGTTGCAGTGGAAACTGTGGCTGCAAAAAAGTTGGATTGTTTTGCTCAGTAGCATGCACTAATTGTCAAGGTCAGTCTTGCTCTAATACTATATCAATTGCCTCAGGTGAAAATTTAAATGATATCGACGAAGAATCATCTGATGAATTTTTATTTGAACAATGTACAGATATACAAGAAGAAGTAGAAGAAAACCAAGGAGAAAACGAAGACATTATAGTTGAAGTTGAGCTCGAAGACTATCAGTCAGATTAAAATTTTTTTTAAATCAATTCACATAATTTTATGAAATAATTTCCAATAATACCATATTTTATTTCATATTGTATTTTTTAATAATACACACTAAACACTGAATCACGTCTGGTGGAATATTCCTATCGGGGAGACCACGTTAAAAAAAAAGCGCCGAGCACACTACCTCATAGGTGGTGCGGAAATGTGTGCATATTACGCAGAGTACGGCTCTTCCTACTTTTGGGAATGGTGGGTCGTAGCAAAAAAGTATAAGAACGTTTTTTGTAGGAAATTTAATAATCTACAACTTTTACTTTAACCATTTTCGCGATATATTTACCGTTTACGAAAAAAATGCAAAAAACGTATATTTTTGACCTTTGACCTCGAATATCTTTTTTAGCAAGCATCGGATCAACGGGGACTTTTCACATATTATTTGTATTCGTGAACTGAAGGTCTATGCCAATTTTCAGCTTTATGCGAGTTAATGCAAGGTTAGCCTTTTTTTGTGTCTATTTTGACCGGACTAAATTGGGGATAAGGCTTTTAAAAAAACTAGCAACACTGTAAGACATCAGCGCCCCGTTTCTGTATCTGATGCAAGTTTTCGCAAGTTTTGTATCGAGTGTCTAATTTTTAAAGCTGTGGCACAATAAATTTTGTAAATTTTCTTATTAGATAGAAAAATAACAAGAATGCAGCGCCTTATAATCTTCATTAGATTAGTATATATTTAATTGTCTGTGACTCACCCTATATAAAGCAGAACAAGGTTGCGTTTTAGAGCCAATTTATACGATGCAATTGATTGCGTGCAATTTTCTTAATTCTCTTTTCAAAGTTGCTTCCAAAGTTATGTATATTTATACTGTGGCTTTAATTGCACGAAAACTGAATGTAAATGAAGCAACAAAAGAAGAATACTTTTATGTCCTCAATAAATAAGTGCTCTTTTGATTATTTTATTTTTTTTTTCATTTATTAACTTTTACAATGATAAATTACATGACTACTAAAGTTCAGGTATAGAAAAAGAAGAAGTAAAACAGTGTTGTCAATTTGCATACAAAAGCTGACAACTAACAAAAAACTAATAAGATTTCACAGATTCATCGGATAAAACATTTCTTCCTCCTTCTCCATGGCTGCATAGTCTATCTGTATGCGATCCCATGGGCCCTTGGGATACTCCCAATGATGTTCCCTGAACTTGGGAGGATTGCTTGCATGCCTGGCACAGTCACCGCAACTGTTGGCAACCCGCTCAATGTCTGTATCCAACCCCGGCCAATACACTAAAGATCGAGCGACTCCCTTCATCTTCACCATTCCTAAATGCGCTGAATGTAAGTCCTGTAGTATTCTCCCTCGCAGAGATGGAGTTATGACGACGCGGTGGTCAAGTACCAAACAACCATCAGTCAGCTTGTAATTTACTTCGGTGGACTTGTAGCTCAGCTTCTTTAGACACTTCCCCGACTCAAGATGTCTGACAATCACACCCAACTTGTCGTCTTTTCTGCACTCACGGGCTATTTGATAAGCTCTTATCGGCATTTGTTGAAGTTGTTTAATAATGAAGTTCCCACAACTCTACTTGACTAACGGAATCCATTTTAATCATTCGGGAACAGAAATCTGCGTTTATATTGGATTTTGTTGGCTTAAAAACAACGTCAAAATCAAAATTTCCGAGATAATCTGCATAGTTGGACATTCGGCTTATACATAGTACTGGTAATGATTAATTAGGCTGCAGAATTTGCGACAATGGTTTGTGGTCCGTAATCAGAGTCAAATGATGTGCATATAGGTAAAGGAAAAACTTTTGTACTGCCCAAATTATTGCCAAAGCCTCTCTATTCATTTGTGGGTACTTTCTCTCCGTAGGTGTCAAAGTACGGCTTTCATAGGCAATAGGCGTTCAAGCCAATTCTCCAACCGGTGCGAAAACAATGCTCCAAGGCCTACTTTGCCATCAGCCGTAGCCAGAAGCAACGGCAAAGCTGGGTCATATGTCATTAAAATTTCCGGTGATATTAATGCATTATTGATATTATCATAGGCCCGCTCAGCTTCAGGAGTCCATTGAAATTTTTCTTGTAACAGTATATCACGGAGAGGTCTATTTCTTGTTGACAGATTTGAAATAAAATTGCTGTAATATGATGCCTTTCCTAAGAATAGTTGTAGCTCTTCGAGCGTGGTTGGTTTTGGGGCATCCCGTATAGCCCCTATATGTTTATCTGACTTATGGATTCCACTTTCATCTATTTTGTGGCCTAAAAATTCTACTGCAGGGGCTGCGAACACACATGCATGAACCAAAATGTCATCAAAAAAAAGTACTTACGTTTAAAACACCCTGAATCACATTTTCAATTCTGCGTTGTCATATTGCAGGTATATTCGCTGCACCATACACTGCACGAATCGGCCGGACTAAGCCGTGTGTCGGAGTATTCAAAGTGAGCGCGAATTCATCATATATGCGTCTGTAATATCTAAATGGCAAAATAACTTTGCATTATTCATTTTATTTAAAATCATTTCTGCTTTAGGTATAGGATGTTCATCTAATATCATTCTAGGATTTAAAGTTGGTTTATAGTTACCCGTTATTCGTATCTTGCCATTTTTACTGGTCACCACATGTGTAGATGATGCCCACTCAGAATACTCCACCTTCTTATACAGCCCCGCTTTAATTTTAGAATCAATCTCCGCCGAATATGCATGAAAACCGGCGTTATACCTAGTTTAAAGTGTAGTTTTGCAGCTGCTGTAATGCTTGCGTTTGCCTCAAATTTAGGGATGGGGTTCCGACTTTGATGGAATTCGTCTGATCAGATGCTGGAAACAACTTATTTATGTTGATTTCGTTGGCAAAATGTGAAATCCACTCTCTTACGAAAAGTGCATCATAGTCGCCATCCATAATATATAAGTTTAGTCTACGGGTTGTTTCACCCACTTTAACATTTACTGGTATACGACCAATGCATGGTATTCTGTGGTGTGAATAACTTGAAAAAATATTATCAGCTTTTTGTATTTTACGCCCCAGCCGAATTTTGTTTTCCTGCAGTAATTTCTTTCCAATTATTCCATACGCGGAACCAGTATCGAGTTCTATCTCGACCGCGTGTCCGTTGATGCATGTCTTAATAATTTTTTTTGCTATATATTTGTTGCTTAAACTATTTACGGCGTTAAGACATTGTATCGAATCACAATTCTCTTCTGGTTGTTCTTCCGATATGTGTGATGTACTGTACCTGCAAACTCGTGAAATGTAGCCAGACTTCCCACACCTAAAACATCTGGAATTACGAAATTTGCACTGATTGCGCAAGTGTTTGCCACCGCAACCATAACAAGATACCTTTGTTTCGTTTTCAATACCCTTAGCTGCATTTTGTAAAGGGTTTCTTTTCACTCTCACAGGAGCATAAGCCAAACATGAATGAATTTTTCGCAATGATTTCATCGCACGTGCTTCGGAACTCCATACCAAACAGCAGCTGTTCGGTAAGCATTCTATCGAGAAACTCCCCGTACTCGCAATAAGCAGCAGCTTTTCTGAGTCTCAATGTAAAATTCTATATCGATTAACACTTCCAGCAAATTTATTTATTTTTCTATCGAAGTGGGCAATTAAGATTCCCTTTATTTCATCATATGAACATTGTTGTGGGTCTTTTGTTTGTATCAGAATTCTTAACGCATCATTCAATTGCACCCCCATATGTACACGAGCATATGTGTGGTAATCTGCAAATGACACTTTACTAAAAAAATCAAAACGTCGAAAATAATCTTCCACTGAAGAAGTCTCTGTTGATTAAAATTCCTCAATAGAAAATGGCGGTGGTTTCTGCAAAGTACTTGATGCCGAATGCGGGTTTTGTTGTTGTTGTGAAAAAGACGCTATGGCTGCTGGTGTTGCCTCTGTTACCGCATGTCGCAATGCATCTGCAAACATAGAAGATAACTGTTCGATGACCTCTTTATCCAATACCGTGGTTCTAAACACTTCTGACACCAATTTTATGTCCTCAATAAATAAGTGCTCTTCTTTTGATTATTTTAATATTTTATTCATTTATTAACTTTAACAATGACAAATTACATGACTACTAAAGTTCAGGTATAAAAAAATAAGAAGTAAAACAGTGTTGTCAATTTGCATACAAAAGCTGACGACTATCAAAAAACTAATAAGATTTGCCATATTCATCGGATACAACAAATACATATGACATGCACGAAATTTTCCCATTTTTTTTATATCGAAATATAAAGTTTCTTTGAAAGTTTATGCAAAAAAATTATTTTAGAGGTAATTTTTAATAAGATATAATTTCAATTTATAAATTCTTTAAGATTTTTGAAAATACAGTTGGCTTCTAAGTAAACCGCTAGATCTCACTAGAAAATCGCGAAAACATTTTCGATTTGAGAAATACCGAACTTGTAGGCATTTCTAAAAATTAAAGGGTGATTTTTTAACCGTTTGGGTTTTTAAAATTAAAGAAAAATTGGAAAAGAAAGTGAAATATATATATTTGGTGATAAATGAATGCCTGCTTTTTACGTTTTAAAGAAATAATTCGTCATAATTTAAATCAGATTTTAAAATTGATTTAAAGAATTATGTTTTATAGGTCTGTATAGCACAAATGCTTGGATTGGCAAAAATTACAGTTATAATACTATAATCTATTTAATTTTATTAAATATTATAATCTATTTAATTTTATTAAAAACATTAATGATAAGCAAAATAACACGGGGAAAAGTTCCAAGTAAATTTGTAAAAAAATTTAACATTGTCAGAAAATAGTGCATCAAAGCGAAAATTTCAATTTAAGTCAATAGAAGTCGAAAAATTGTTTTGAAAAATAGTGAAATTTATGGACAAAATGAAAGCAATGGGAGAAAAAATGTCTAATGAACGCAACGACATGTTTTGTATAGAGCAAGCAATAGCACTAAAACCTGTATCCAACTTGTTGAATGCGTTTCCAACAAGGTGTATAAAATAACTAAGTGGAATTTTCTTCCCAACGTACAAACAATGATGAAAGTTCCTCGTCTTTTAAAACCTGATATAATGCAGGTCATATTGGTCAAATGTAAGCTGTTTAATGTTGTGCTAAAAACAACTAATTTATTTGCTCTCTTTTAAAAGATAATTTTTTTAAAGAAAAACAATTATCGTAGATTTTCCTGACGGGAATTGTAGTTCTGGCGTGACCTACAAAAGAATCCCAATGTTTCTCTCGAAGACACTTTGAGGGTGGTTCTGTAATGATTTACTGAAGAATGTTGTCTGATGTTGCTAATCGTGCCAACCAAAATGAACTGTCCAAAATAAAATATAGTTATGAAAGACAATGCAGCTTGTCATGCCTGCAATTTCACAACAAAGGACGGTTAAGATGAAATGATGTCGATGTTTTGGAATGGCCTGCTTGCTCTCCTGATATTAACCACATAGAAAACATATGGGAAATTCTCGTCACTAAAATTATGCTGACAATCATCAATTTAGGAATGTAGAGCCAATTTATACGATGAAATCGATTGCATGCTTTTGTCTCAATCCCACTTTTAAAATTGAAATGTCTACATATACAGTAATTTCTTTTGCTCTAAAACCGAATGTGAATGAAGCAACAGAAGAAGAATAACATACATATGTGTGCGAAAGAAAAATAACAAAAACATGCACGAAAAACGAAAACAGTGCGTTTTTGTTACACCGCTTGTTTCTCAAACCCGTTCACCCTCAAACTAGAATTGCAATCAATAATTGCATGCAAAAAAGTCACCGTGTAAAATGGAAACATTTGATCAAGGTCTTATGAAAAGATTATTAAGTTCTATAAAAAATAAAATATTTGATTGCATTAAAGGAAATAATTAAGATAATTTTATTTTTTTTAAATAAATAATGAATTTAATTGATTATTTTTTTCAAACAAAACGCTTTTTTTGCATTTGTGCTATAAAATTTTAATGCTTAAATATTGTAGGTATTGCGATGTAAGAGATTTTAATAACGGCATTTCTATTTAAAGGGAATTTTGCGCAATTTAAGTTTATTTTTGGAAAGTTAACATTAATACAAGTTCCACGAAAAATTATAATTATAACATGCATAAATTTAAATTAAATTTTATATAACATTGATTCACATATTACCAAATGCAGTATCATTTATAAACTCACTGCAGTCTTTTTTTACAAGGAGTTATAGATATAAAAATAGAATATGAATTTTCCTATAAAAACTCAGTTTTTAAGAAATTTCTGTTATAAACTTATATATTAAATATTATTTTGACTTTAAGAAGTCTCGTAGAAAAAACTTCACTTGAAATTTAAAGCTTTCAAATCATAATTTAAATTATAAAAGTAAACAGTCTGTTATTTTATAAAGAAATAACATACAATCACAACAAACCCAAAATTTCACTTTCTCAGCAGAAAAATATTAGTCTTGTACATTTAATTGGTGTGAAAAATCTTTTTTTTTATATGAACAGTTTTTTACGTGAAACCCAATTAATATGCACAAATAAATATATTACTTTTCTAAAGGGAAAACAAAAAGTCCGGGATTTTGCATTCCCTAATTCCATCAATAATGACAATTGTTCATCGAACCTCAAAAACAAGCGCACATTATTTTTGTTTGCTTGAACAGTTCGGACGTGTCGTTTCAATTTATATACGTATACAGTTTTTTTCATAAAATATAATTGAAATTTATTTTCTAAAACCGGATTAAACCGCATAATTTTGAAAAAGACAAAGAGATAATTTCTTATCACCATCATCTTGTTTTTTACACTTCTGTCACAATAGAGAACAAACAGATTTGTTGAATCTGCGAGTAGACCTATTCATTTGGCTGCGTATGATTTATATACATATACATATATTTTATTCTGTCAATATTAATTTGCTAAAAAAAAATAAACAATTATTAGGCCAGTTCGTTTAATTTCTACATTTTACAACTACTAAAAAAATTCAATACAAAACTTTTCAATTGTACGACTTTTACCGTAAGAATTTCGGGTAAACAAACGAACACACGTTAGCTACTTATCAATCAGTAATTGATAAAAATAAATATTAATAAATTTTTGTGTTTTGAATGCATAACAGTGTGTAAATAACAAAAAAAAAAAAACAGGAAAAGTTAAAAAAATGTGTTTAAAAATTGTAATATCTATTGCGATTATACAATTTTTATATGATCCGTCTGTGACAGCTCTTGTTAACTTTAAATATGGTAAGTGATTGATGGATGCTAATTGTGCTGGAGATAAATATCGTATTTGTTGCATTAAGTTTTTTAAGTTTTGTTATTTTAATTTAAATATCTTTGTAAATAAATTATAAAAAAATTGCTATTAAAAATTAAAATAATATGCCTTTACACAAATCCTTTTTTTTGTTGAAAAAACGGTACGAATGCGGACCGATTACAGATTCGTAAACGGTCACTGACGGACTTTTAACGGACAACTCCGTTTTTCATCCGATATATCGGTCCGTAAACGGTCCGTCATTGACGGACTTTTAACGGATTCGGAACAATTTTGATGTTCCTTAAAATCCGTTTTCTGGTCCGTTTACGGATAAAGAAAACAGTACGTAAACGGAGTTGGATTCCGCTTATGACGGACCGAAACCGGTACGTTAACTAAGCATAGAAAATTGTTTTTCCCATGAATTTTAATTTTAAAACGAAATTTATATTGTAAAAATATTATTTAGAAATACAAACACAATAACCCCAAAATATCACTTCATACTAGAAAAACAGTTTTGTATTTTAAATTTGCGTGAAAACAAATTTTACTAAGTTTATTTGTTTATTTGTGTGATACTAAACAAAATAGTTTTATTACCTATTCCAAAAGGTCATTTATACCTCGTCATTTTACCTATTCGCAGTATTAATTTTACTTTTAAAAATAGATGCTTATTCGAAAATATTTTGAAGTTATTTTGAAATTTAAAAATTTATCAGAATTTGAGGTATTATCTGTAGCAAGGTAAATTTTCGGATCAATGTCGTTATAATTAATTTTTTTTTAGGAAAAAGTCACTATAATGCATTTAATCTTTAGATTATAAAACTTTTTCTATATGAAAAATCCCTCATAATATAAAGGTTATTCTCTAGAAAGCAGAGAATCTGAGGCGTTTTGTGTAGAAAAATCCTAAGATTTTTAAGGTTTTCCTTTATAGAAAAGTCTTCAGAATTTGAGTTATATGAAAAAGTTTTCTGCGGTTCCCTTTAGGAAAAAGTACTCTAAAACAGCGTTTTGTTATAGAGGACTTCCTCAGATTCCTACAAAAAATCTGTAAGATTCCGATAGATAGGAGAACCTCAGACTTCAAGGCTTCCAGCCAATAATAAGTAGAATCCAGCATTTCTATGGACGGTGTGGTGTAATGGTTACCACGTTGGATTGTTACGCAGAACGGATTGTTACGGGTTCGATTCCTTGCGACAACATAAATTTAGAAAAATAATATGTAAATCTCTTCTTCATACACATCGCAACATTCTCCTTCGGTGTTTCCATAGCAGTAAAATAACATAACAGGTATATTAAATTAAAAGCTTCAACAATTTTCAGAAGGCGAGAAACAACTCTTCTAAGATTTATCATTTCGCGCAAATAGAGTGTTGCCATATTTGATGTCGTTCATATTGCACCAACTTTCATCTCTCCCCTATCCCCTTTGCAAAAGAAAGCAACACATTTCGAGTAATTAGTAGGAAGAATTTCCTGAGTGTTGCTTCTCTTAAAAAAAAAAAACAAATTACAAAAATCTTCCGCAATTACATCATTTATTCCTTTTTTAACAAAATTTCTCAAATTGCTAAACAAATAAAATAAATTATTCAAAATAGTGATGTTGATTTCAACAAAAAATAATCGTCATTCGAATACTTTCACTATTCGCAGTATTAAAGTGTCTTTGAAAAATTATGTCTCCACTAAAACTTCTTAGTTTGTTTCAAAATTGTTTTTTTTAATTATGTTTTGATTTATTATTATTTGTTAATAGATTTTGTATGTACATATTTAATTCATTTACAATATGTTTAATATCTAAATCTATATATGGCATAACATATTTGTTGTGAGCCAGATTTGCACTATTCTAGCCCAGAAAATTTTATTCACAGATTGATTTTATGTAATTTTTAAAAAATAAATAACAAGATAATTTATAAGTTTATATTTTCATGGAAAATTAAAAAACAAATCCATTAAAAAAAACTTCTATATTTTAAACAAACTTCTATATATTTATACAGGGAGAAAAAGTTTAAGCTATTTAGTATACATAAATATAACTTCATTCAAATTTAATATGGTTTTACAAAAAGATTGTAATCTAAATTCATTGTAAATTGGATAAACACCAATAAAGTGAAATGTGTCTTCCAAATTGCAAATTGTACAAATACCAACAGCGTTATTACTGAAAGACCTTGCATTCAAGTCTAATAATACACCTCTAGTCCTTATTATTAGACTGACTGTATGTGGTGAAAAGTTTGTAAAAAAAGCGTATAATGATGAAATATTGTAATCCAGAATTGCATATAGCTCGTGAAACTGTGAGTTTGTAGCACTTTCCATATAAACATTACGTTCTTTGATATTTAGTTGGTTTAATATAGGTTTCCACTGTCTGCTTAGTTGAAATATTGAGTTATCTGGGGAAAATTATATAAGCTGACAAAGATTTTTCCACTCCTTAGCCCACACTCTAATTAATTTCTGTTGAAATTTACCCTACTTATAGTAGGAAACTGTACTCCTACTATAAGTTGGGTAAATTTACTCTGTGTGCGTAAATGAAAAAAATACACACATTATGCGTAAGTTGATGAACACAAAATAGGTAAAATTACATTAAAAGTGCGTAAAAACTCAATGAAATTTTAAAGTTAAAGAGTAAATTCACCAAATTTGTGTGTAAAGAAACACGATTTTGCTGTAAATGTACACATAAATTGCGTAAAAATCCTACAAAAATGCACACATTTTCTGCCTTGATATTGAAAATTGTAAAGCAGAAAAATTTTTGTTTTGTAATAAAAAACAATAAATTTATTATTTAGTAATTCGCAATAAAAACCATAATTTTATTGTTTGTGAACTCACAGCAAGAATAAAAACAATAAATTTATTGTCTAGAAATTCCAAATAATTGATAAATTTAAAAAAAGTAATGAATCAATTTTTTAGGTTTGAAAATTTTATCGATTTTTTTTTTCAATTTCAAAATGTCATATTTTTTTTACTACTTTAAGTTAGTATATTTACAATCTTTGTGCGTAAAATTTTTATTAAGCAAAATAATACTAATTTTAGGCATAATGTGTTTAATTGTAAACAAATAGTGTCTAAAAATACTGCGTGTGTGTATTATTGTATATGAAAGTTTTACGCATTTGGTGTTTATATTTACCGAATTTTCGTAATATTACATAAAACTTTGCCCATTTTATAGTAGTAATTTTACAAGCCTTTTTTAGAGTGCAGTAAATGTTTTCTTCTTCAATTTTTAATGCGAAAATGAGAGGTAATCTGTGAGGACACATATTTAATACTTTATTGATGTAGCAAAGGTAAAGTCTTAAGGTAGATATGTATAGTGACTCTAGGTTTGTTTCTATATACAGCATGTAGTTATGTGTTGCATTTTGTTAGGTATAGCATCTTTTTATAAAAAATCTAAATAATTTTTCAACCTCATCAAATTTTACATAGCCCCATGCTTGCGCTGCATATAACATAATAGATCGGGTAGCAGCTTGGAATATATTAAGCTTATTTGTTTGTGATATATATTTCGACCAAGTAGAGTTTATTGCCAATTTTGAGGCAGCTAATTTGTTGTTTAGGTGTTCTAAAAGAGATATTATATGTGATGTCTTCTCCGAGATATTTATAGCTGTTTACAATCTCAATGTTATCGCCACCAAAAATCCAGTTTAAATTTGATGAATTTCGTGTACCGGAACAAAATACTACTACATATTTTAGATTTATCTAGAATCTAAAAAAAAAAAAAAAAAAAAAAAAAAAAAAAAAAAACATTTACTCCTCCAGATAGCTCGTCAGCTAAATCATTAACATATACTCGTAATAAGAATAATAGAGGGCTTAATATACAATCCCGTTTTACACCTATTTCGACGGCAAAAGGATCTGAATAAGAGTTACCATCCCAAATGTAACTTTCAGTATTTTCATACAAGTGCTGTAAAATTCTTATTATTTTAGAAGACATTTCAATGCGCGGGAGCTTGTAAAAGAAAAATTAACAAAGAAAGCATACACAGAAAAAACTGATTCGTGCTGACAACCAAATTTGTAGCCAATCGAATGGTTCGGTTGTGGTAACCGAATTTTTCGGTATTGACAATTCAAATTATTCAGACATGAATAATTTTACTGTCAACAAATTCGGTTGTCAGCACAAATTCGTTTTCTGGGTGTATGCATTATTGTTGTTGACTGTTTAGATTCACAATACTAACGAGGTTGAAAATGTTGTCAACGGTTGAATAATCTTTCTAAATCCGGCTTGAAATTCATTTAAAATCATGTAACGATCGATCTATTCAGTTAAACGATTTAGTATAATGGTATTAGGAGCCAATCTATTCGATGCAATTGGTTGCGTGCAATTTTCTGAATTTCCTTTTCAAAGTCGCTTTCAAAGTTATGTCTATTTATGCGGTGACTTTAATTGCACGAAAACTGAATGTGTATGAAGCAATAAAAGAAGAATACATATGAGTGTGAAAGAGAGATAACAGACACATGCACGAAACCCGTGACTTTCTTTTTACCCCGCTTGCCATGGAATTGAGCAACGATCATCAGCACTCATTTATGGAGAGCAAACATTCAAAGCGAAGAAGAGCAGATGTATTATTGTCACCTACCAACATTCACGTAACTCATTTGGGTGAAAATAGATTTGGAGGTTGAAAATACAGAGGACACCACCATACAGAGAAAGGCAGAGAAAACTGCCAGAGCCAAAAAGGAAAATGCTGGCAAATCCTTCAATATTTTTATTTGACGTCAACATTAAGCGTTTAGTTGATCAATTGGAGGCAAAAACTCCCAAAATAACGTTTTACAAAAGAAACGTTAATAAACGTAAAAGTAAATTATACCTTTCAGATGCTACAGTGCATTCTGAAATGATGGCCATCCTGAGGGAGAAGAATATTCACTCTTACTCATACACACCTAAGGAGCTTAGACAGACTTCTTTTGTATTAAGAGGTCTTTCTCACGGTACTAGTGTTGAGGAAGTTAAGCCTGCCCTTGACAAATCGGTTCCAAACGTTGTGTCCAAAATTACACGTTTTACAACTCCGTATTCCGTAAAGAACTCATACGACACAGGCCTGTTTCTGGTTTCGCTGAAAGCAGGAAATTCACTATCAGATATTTCGCACATTATATATCTTTTGAGGCAAACTATTCTCTGGGAGAAACCTAAAAGGAAGGAACAAGAGGTACAATGCCACAAATGCCAACGTTGGGGTCACATTGCTAAAAAGTGCAATGAATTCCAATGTGTGGAATGCGATAAAAAGCGACCCCCGGGTGAATGCCAGCGCATAAATTCTGAGACGCCAGCACCCCATTGCGTGAACTGTGGAGTAAGTGGTCATCCTGCAAACTGGAGAGGTTGCCCAGCCTATAGAAAATACCTTGCCGTACGAAGGGAACCCATAAAAAAGGCTAGCGAAGAAAAGCTTGTTGCCAAAGATAAAGTAAACAATATAGTAAACCAATCTATTCGTTCACCAGGCAGATTATTTGCCGGTATTTTTCAGACAAATGCTACCCAGGCTCAAACACATAAACCATCAGTAATTGAGGAATTCTTGAAACTTGCAAATACGTTTCCTTTACCTGAGGAATTGTTGCTGGAACAGCAAATTACAAACTTCCTTAAGGATTTTAAAAACATGCCAAAAAATTAAGCTAAAGCAGAGTTCCTGCGGCTTCTTAAGAGTGTGAATAACAAATATGGCCCATAGATCTCTTAAATTTATGACATTTATCGTCCGCTCTCTTGTTAACATCAGTCGCCAAATTGAACTGTCAAATATCCTTCATCATAACCAAATTGATGTAGGATTCATACATGAATGTCATCTTCGCGGAAATAGAAAAGTAAATCTTAATGGATATAATATCGTTTACGACAATTCAGCTTTAGGAGTAGCAATTGCTATTAAAAACACTGTAGATTATAATAGAATAATTTGCAATAAAACACAATTTAAAAACGTTTTTATTGAAATAGAAATGGTTTCAAACAGCATCAGTAAAAAATATTTATTAGGGTCTTTGTATATTCCTTGTGTATATGTCTCACATGAGTTAAACAACAGCTTAAACCAGATTCTCGAACTGGGCAACAATTATGATGGGTTTATATTCGGTGGTGATCAAAATGCGGAAAGTTTAAATTGGGGCGACACTGCATATAACGCTAATGGAACAGTTCTACACAGCTGGCTACAAAGCAACTGTTTAGATGTAACACGCGTTTGCGATATATCTCCATCGTTTCCTAACGGGTCTTCTTTTCTAGACCACTTTCTATTAAGTCCCAGCATAATCAACAGTATCCAACCTAATTATCAGATCGAAAGCTTATCAACTTTCTCGGATCATTTCCCATTAGTACTGAAACTGGAAAGTGATGCATCCTGTTTAACATTAAAAGAAGAACGCATTCAGTAGAGATTTAGATGCAGCCTCAGATGCCATTTTACCTCCCAACAACTGCTATTTAAGTAATGATGAATTAGATGTGCTTATAAATACTTTTAATAATACACTTACCTCAATACATGAAAGCCACTCCAACAAACTGGAGATAAATGACCAAAAACGTCAGTATCCTGATAACATCAAGAAATTTTTTAAAGTTAAGTAGGCATTGCAGAAGGACCTAAAGAAAATATATCACAGAACTGGATATAAAGGGTGTCCCAAGAAGAACGCAATTTTTAAATTTTAAATAAAACACAGATATTTAAAAAAAAAATCGTGAAACTTTATTATATCGTAAAGTAGACAGAATGAGGTTATGTATGGAACAATATATCGTGCAGATGGCCGCCGCGGCTTTGCTGGCATGCACGCGATCTTTTAATGAAATTTTTAATGACCGTTTTGCGGCCAATTCTGTTTAGGCGGCCAATTCTGATCTCCAAAACGCGAAATAACACGACCGGGAAATGACTGATGCAGCAATTGAATTGTTTCTCTGGCTGTATGACATGTGGCGCCGTCTTGTTGGAACCACATGCCCTCCACATTCATTTCTTCAATTCTAGGCAAGAAAAAACTGGTTATCATTTCACGATACCGAACACCATTGACTGTTTGCGCTTGACCTGCCTCATTTTCATAAAAAGGTCCAATGATTCCTCTAGCCCAAAAACCCCACCAAACAGTGACACGTTGAGGATGCATTTGCTTCTCGTGAATCACTCGAGGATTTTCCTCACCCCAAATGCGACAATTCTGCCTATTGACGAAGCCATCAAGATGAAAATGGGCCTCGTCACTGAAGATGATTTTATCGGCAAAATCAGCATTTTCATGTTGTCTCTCCAATACCCAATTAACGAACTCCCTTCGCTGTCCATGGTCAGCTGGCTTGAGTTCCTGAGTCAATTGAACTTTGTATGCATGAAGATGCAAATCTTTCGTCAAAATTCGCTGCAAAGTGGATTTTGAGCTCGGTGTCGAATTGAGGTGGATGGAGTTTGAGCGACATCATCACGTACAGCTGCGACATTTTCGGTCGATCGACCTGGTCAATGGCGCGTTGTTGTCTTTACATCACTAACAGACCCAGTTTCGGCATTATTGTGACCCCAAATTGATCGCAATTTGCGAACTGTAGCCGCAAAACTTTCACCATTTTGGTAAAACAATTTCACAATGAGAATGCGTTGTTCATTCGTGTAGCGCTCCATTTTTACTAACCTCGTACCTTCTACTAGCAAACAATAACAATTGTTCAAATGTCAAACAATGACACTTCGAATGTTGCCAGATTTAAAAATTGCGTTCTTCTTGGGACACCCTTTAGAATTAGAAGCGAGTATAAAATTCTCACTAAACAGATACAACTATTAAGAACAATTATTAGTGAGCTTATAAATCTTGAAGATGCTAAAAATTTGAGACATAGACTCTCAAAAATAACACCAGGTCCTACTGCCTTTAAAGACGTATTTCGGTTCGTTGGTGAAGAGAAGTCTCCTTTTTGCCAGCAGCTCATACACAATGATACTATCACTTCCAATAGTTGTCAAATTTCAGAGATATTTAAAACTCATTATGCTGCTGTTTTTCAGGAGGTAAATCCTGAAAGACCGGTTAACAATATAGAGAATCAAATCTCATCATGTGTTGATAGACTATCGCAACATATCCATACATTTGATGACACGTTTCTGGCCGATAGGAATCTTGATAATTATCATTTTACAAACGTGAATAATATCAGAATGCACATTAAAAACATTAATAGCAAAAAGTCTTTTGGCTTTGATGGCGTTTCCAATTTTATGATTAAAAAATTTCCTGATACAACACTGAAATTATTAGCTGCTATTTTTAACAATTGCATTAATAACGGCTATTTCCCATCGGCCTGGAAAAGCGCAAAAATACTTCCAATTAAAAAAAAGCAGGACAGTAAAAAGCCTGAGGATTTTCGCCCAATATCCCTTTTATCCAACATTGGTAAATTATTTGAACACGTAATTAAGGAAAAACTAGAAAATGAGTTCATTGTGGAATCAATATCGGAATTTCAATTTGGATTTAGAAGATCTCACTCAACACAACATGCATTGTTGAAGTTTCACAATGATGTTACTTGCAACTTAAGGGATAAAATATGCACGGTGGCAATATCATTGGATATAGAAAAGGCGTTTGATTCGGTTTATCATAATGGAATCCTCTACAAACTGATAAATCTTAGCGTTGACCCATTTCTGGTAAAAATATTTTGCAGCTACTTTACTAATAGAAAGTTTTGCGTCCAAATCAACCACATTACCTCAGAACTAGAACATGTGAAAAGTGGGGTAGCTCAGGGAAGTGTCTTGGCTCCCTTCCTATTTAACATTTTCCTGCATGATTTTCCTCACCAATCTAGAAATTCAAAGGCTATTTTATACGCTGATGATTGCTATATTTATGCACACAATATATCACCAATACTAGCTCTGAATTCTGCTGCATTTCATCTTGGAGAAATAAGCGCCTATTACAAGAAATGGGGCACTAAAATCAACGCGGCGAAGTCTGAGGCTATCTGTATTAGGAACCCTTCAGGTAAATGTCCTAGATATGTGGTGCCGGAGAGTAAATCCCTTCAACTTATACTAGACGGCGAAAGTATGCCATTTAAAAATTCAATAAAATATCTCGGAATACATTTAGATTAATTATTGAAATTTAACGCCCATGCTAGAAGTCTCTTGGGAAAGGCGAAAAAGATTTCTGAAATGTTTGTATCGCTAATGAACAACACATACTTACCTAAGAACACCAAGCTTTTACTCTACAAAGTCGCCATAAGATCGGTTCTGTCTTATGGATTCCCAATCTGGTTTACTATATCTCCTATAGTAGCCAAAGAATTGGAGATATTTGAACGGAAAATCCTAAGAAAATGCATCGAAAAAAATTATGAAAATTTCATAAAACGATTTTCAAATAGTTATGTCTATGAAAATGCCGATGTTCTACCCTTCTGTAGGTACGCCATGTTGTTGCAAGCCAGATTTGTTGAGAAACTTGCGCTAGACGATAATATGCTTGTCAGCCAAATATATGAAAGCGAAAAAAACACCATCTGGGCTGGATCTACATATCTTTCTCCTGTCGGTATAATCAATGGACGTATTGACGACGATCCAGCTTCTCTGGACCTTCCCTCATTCTATATGAGCCCAGCCTGCGGTAATCATAGGGGCTGAAGATGATATACGTATATACTAAATTTTAAATGAACTGTAACATGAACATGTTTTGTCAATTTATGTAACAGAACTTTTGTTATTTAGTTTTAGTAATGTTATTTATTTAGTCTTACTATTGTTATTTACAGACGTCTGCTCTGTTAGCGACTTTAAAGGTTGAAAGCAAGCCTTGTCAAACTTTTAATTTTGTACTTTTTTTTACATATTCTATCTCACTTTAGCAATGTTGCTTTTTACGTTAATTTAGTTATTAGAGTAAGACACATATAGCTCTAAGAATGTTATTATTCTCATAGTATGTAAGACAATCAATGTAATCGAAAAAGAAGAAGACTTAATAAAATTTTTACTTACTTACTTACTTACTTACTTACTTACTTACTTACTTACTTACTTACTTACTTACTTACTTACTTACTTATTTACCCCGCTTGCTTCTCTACCCCGTTCGCCTACAAATAAAAGTTGAACGCAATAATTTCATGCAGCAAAGTCACATTCTAAATTGGCTTTAACAATTTATTTGCGAGTGAAGAAAAATTTAAGAAGAGTGTTGCCAGAATAAAACTAAAAAATAACAAACTGTGCTTTCACGATTATGCATGAATTTTTTTTTAATAAAGGCTTATTAGGGAAAATGTGTACTTTAACAAATGTATAACCTTATCGCAAAATTAGAAATTGTTATGCATTCCACCCTTTAGCTGCAATTAGATTAGTTTATTTGTATATCCTCACAGTTGGGACTTTAAAAAAGGGGCCAAACTTATTTATATATTAAAAATTTTTTTAATTATTTAATGAAAAACAGCAAAAGTTTGTGGTTGAGATCTCGATCGCTGGTACAATATGGGTTAATGTTTGTAAAGTAAACTATTTTGCAATGGACGCTTTTCTTTAAAAAATTTATCATGAGGGACGAGGCTAATTTTTATCTGAACATATACGTAAACAAGAAAGATTGAGCTTCTTGGGCACGGAGAGCTATTTATGCTGAATATGTCATTTGGTCTTATTTTTTTTTTTGGATATTTCCAGTGGCCAGCATGATCGCCTGCTTTAACCGCTCAAGTGGGTTTGAGTATATTTGGACAAACCATAGATCCCGGATATCCGACAAGAGTGCGATAACTTGTCGTCCGAAGTGTTATCCTGAACGACAGAAATTGCGGTAAAAAGAGCCCACTTTCCCGATATAGTCTCTTAAAATTAATCGAAAAAATCCTAAAGGTCCAAATAAATAAAAAAGGTCCAAATAAGTATTAAAAAATAAATTATATCGTTTCATTTCAAGATATAGTAAATTAATTTCGGATGAATATTTTTGACTTGAGAAATTAAAACTCGAGGTAATTAGTATTCAGTATTTTAAAATTTAGTAATTAGTGTTTTAAAATTTAGCATTCGCATTCGTGATCTACATACAGAAATTTATTAGAATTAATGCGTTTCATGTAAATAACAAGTTTCCAAATCAAAAATTCTCTAATTTTAGATCCAACAATTATAAGCAAATCTGAATCAGATGCCATACAATCAATAACTGCACAAGAGTGGTTAGATTTTACAAAACGAGGAATAGCTTCAAATAATCAAGAGCAAAGGTATGGTTCATACAACATTACAAAAAGTATTTATGCATTCAGTTTGTTGTTTTTTTTCCCTGCAGCCTAGAAGTAAATCTTGTTGGTTCAAATATAGTAGTAAGAAACGGTTCAATATCGCACGTTCAGCTTTTGGACACTTTACCTAATCCTGAAGCTCAAAAAGACAGTGAAGTAGCAGATAAAATTCTAAAGTCAAGTTTATACATTTATAACAGTAAATGCGCACCTAAACGCATTTCGGGAGCACACTGTGAAATTCTATTACACGATCGTGACTTGCCCAGATATAGTCAATTATCTCAAGAATGTCAAGATATATTAAAAGGTAGACGCAATGGACACTATCCCTTCAGAAGGCTACTGCCACGTTTTTATATGGATGGGTTTTATAAGGTACAATAAATATTCTAATCAATACAAAAAATCTTTAAACAAATTTATTTTTTCTCTTGTCTTTTTAGATGTTTTCTGATGCAATGCCACAACCACTTGCAATAAGTCGTGTGGTTGTTGGAAATTCGTTAGAAATGAAAACGGATTTAATGGACGATTATCAAAGAAATTTAGCCGTGGTTCAGTGGTCGCAGTTTGTGGCAAACGATTTAAGCAAACCAGTGGTAACAGTAATGAGTAAGTTTTAATAGAGTACTCACGATGGTGTTTTGCACACAATTCAAAAATTGACAGATTACGTCGTCATAACTACTCAAGGCTTAAAAATTGCAAATAAGAGCCAATTAAGACCATGCAATTGATTATATGCAATTTTCTTAATTACCTTTTCAAAGTTGCTTTCAAAGTTTTGTCTATTTATACGGTGACTTTTGTTGCACTTCAACCGAATGTGAATGATACAACCAAAGAAGAATACATATGAGTGCGAAAGAGAAATAATAAAAACCGTGCTTTTTGTGATACCAAACTTGCTTCTCAATCCCATTCGCCACCAAACGAAAATTGGCTCTAACAGTCTGAGTTTTTTCCAACCAGTTCTTATGTACTTACTGGTTTTTGTTCAACTACTCGATAGCTATTTTATCACTGATATGTATATATTGCTGAAATTGCGGATATTGTAGTCAAAAGGCAACTGATCAAAATTGAAAAACCCTCGGGTAAACATTTTAAATTGTGTATTGCATATTCTGTAATTAGCGCGAATCCAAATCTCCGTGAAATTAGGTTTTATTTGATTCGATTTTAATTTTTTCCCATCATTCATTATATTGATGACTGTTTTTCATAAATTTTTAAAGTACCTTACAAAACTACATTGGACGATAATCTATTTTCCTAAATTTGATGAATCTTTTCCTCTGCGTGTTTTTACCTACAAAATTTGTTGCTATTAATATTCATATGTACTGATTTTAATCCTCAATTTAAGTATGATTTGAACTATTTCACAGGTAATGGTTCACCAATTGAATGCTGCAATACACAAAATTATAAATTACAGCCCCGCCAACTTCATCCGGCTTGTGAATCATTAATTAGCAAGGATAATGTCAATCGATATGGACGTGATATCTGCCTAAATTATGTACGCAGTGCTTTGGCAATTGGAAACAAATGTACATTTGCAGCACCAGAACAGGTTGTAACCGTATTTCAATTATTGAAATAATTTAGGTAAATAATTTTATTTTATTTAAACAGCTTAACCAGGCAACAGCTAATCTTGATTTATCCCAATTGTATGGTTTTACCGAGAGTGCCCAACAACGCATGCGTTTGTATAAAAATGGACAACTGAAATCAACCAACACAGGAAAATCTAAAGATTCTCTATTACCCTTAGCCAACAAACACTCTCATATGTTTTGTGCTTTTAGTCCGGCTGATGATGTCAATTCTACCTGTTTTATGGCTGGTGATTCGCGTGCTAACCGGAGTCCCTTTGCAATTGTTATCTATACCATACTAATGCGTAATCATAATCGTATAGCATATGAATTGCAATTAAAACGCCCTGATTGGGAGGATGAACAATTGTTTCAAACTGCAAAATTCATTAATATCGATATTTATCAACAAATTGTATTTAACGAATGGTTACCAGTTATTTTAGGTGCTTCCATGTTCAATGAAATTACAAATGCAGTCAAGAGTAGAAGAAATCTTGAAACAACAACAAATCAACAAATTTCAAATGAATATGCTGTTGCTGCATCAAGATTTTACTATTCAATGATGCCAAATGCATTGTTTAACTATTCGATAAAATCGGAAAATATAGAACTGCAAGCGGAATCACCTTCGTTTGATAATAAGTAAGTATACCCAGAAAAAAGTAGGAGTGGTGGACACCGAACTTGTTGCCAATCCACAATATTCAGTTGTCTAATTTAATATTACATTCCATATAAATATAGGGGTATGTAATAAAAATCCACTTCAAATTATTATACATTGCTTTGTATTACTTAGAACTTTGAATTTAGATAATAAAAAATTATTTTTTAAATAAAATTTATTTTAAGGTAACACCAGGGCATTTAGTTTCATAGCTTACATTATTTATTATTGTACCACAAATACTTTAATTCTTCTTTTCTATACATATGTATTTGCCATTTAAACATTCTATTTCGGATTTACTACTTCTCAATATTTCTGAATGAAAAATCGGATTTTTTAAAGTGGTGTAAAAATTACTTTTTTCACTTAGTTCACATTACATATTTTATATTTTCTTGATCTAAAAAAATGTAGCTCGAAAGTTATATAAAATATTAATTTTTCTATTCCAATCATTAGCTGAGTCGATAACACTGTGCAACCACGGTGCGTGGACCCAAGCTTAGTTGCTAATTTTTACCTAAATTGTTAGGTATTCCCCTGAGCAGTTGTTTGTTAAAAATTATTGAAATCATTGTGAAAATTAACATACAAAATACAGTACTTTCGGTTATAGTCCACTTCGGCATAGCCTATTTGGCGATATAGTCCACATTGTATGATTTTAATGACCTCATGTCAATTTCATACATACATATATGCCACATAACTGTGGCCAACAAAAATAAAATTATATGAGAATAATTTAACAATTTCCAAAATTATTCTGAAATCCAAAAATTTTTTAATTCAAGTTCTTTGCAAAACTGTACCATTTTATATGGATACTTATTTTATTTGCCAAAGAGAATAACAAACTAGGTAATGAAAAACTCGAAACAACACACAATGAACATCATAACAATCTTCCTTGTTAAATAAATACTTTAAGAATTAAAGTTCAAAGCAATAACTGTAATAAAAGAGGATAAATATAGAATTTTAAAATTTTGTATATGCAAGTCTAATTGTGCGTTGTATCGGGTTTTCTAATTTGTTTTCAACACTGAATGCCAATAAATCATTATCCCAAAAGGGGTATGCACTCGTATACTGAAGATGGTTTTGTAGCGAAACCCGAAAATACATTCACAATATTATTTCGTTAAAAACAACTTAAAATACATATTAAATTAATCGAAAATACAATCAAAAAGGGGACTACTGATTTTTCATTATATTCAACCCATTTCGTTGTTTTTTTTAATCATTGTTTAATAATCGACAAAAATAAGAACAATAGAAAGTCGTTTAAAATAACCATTAAATTTTTACTGACAAAAAGTTAGAAAAAACTACTTTTGTGGTTTTTTTTTTCAAATTGAAAGTTTTTTTTATTTGTATGTTATTACAAAACAGAACACAACACATGCAGATGTATATATTTTTATTAGCTTTGTGTGTATGTATATTTGAATAATTTCTTGTAATTTTTATTGAAATAATTTTGTATATCTACAAACTATTTTGGTAAAAAAACAAAAAGGAATCATATGAATTTCTAGTTTTTGAAGCAGAAAACATAAAATTTTACATTTAACTTAAACTCCTACTGAATGTTTGTAAATTTTTATAGTTTGTTTTTTGAATGACTGATTCAAATAGTTAAAAAATATATTTCTATGAATTTCAATTGATTCTTCATTTAAAAACAAACTTTGCGTATTACTTTTTAAATAAACTACAGTCGGTAACGGAAAATATATTTTATTCGATAAGAGAATTTTTTCAATTTTATTATATATAATTTAGTAATTAAATTTACCATCTTCTTTTTCTACTGTTTAACAGTTTAGAGGGAATATCATTATAGGATCGTTTGTGTATTTTTCGAGTAAAGCTTAGTAAAAATTGATCTGTAACAAAATTACAAGACAAAATTTACTTCCAAAAAGACAAATATCCCAAAACGTACGCAAACGAAAAATTTTTAAGAATTAGTGTCGGCCCAGAATAAGAATGCGACATGCAACAATTGTTGCCGTGAGAGAAAACCGCCAAAATTACGACGTACGATGTTGACTGCAAAAACGCCCATGTTTATTTTAGTGTAAAGAGTACCGTAGAGATTCCAATAGAGATTCCGTAGAGAACCATTTTTTTTTATTTTTTGCTTTTACATTTTTATTTTTAAAAACAATAAAAATAAATAATAATTTTAATAAAAATTTAAAAAACGCTCATACTCAGTTGGTTTATATTAAGTTGTTTATTTGATAGTAAACAAAGGGAACATGAGAGCCATATAATATCGTACACTCTAATTAAATTATGTTGAAATTTACCCAATATATAGTACTGTACTCCTACTATAAATTGGGTAAATTTACTCTGTGTGCGTAATCGAAAAAAAACACTTTAAGTGTAATATTGCACACATAATTTGTAAAATTACATTGAAAGTGCGTAAAATTTTAAGGAAATTATAAAATTAATTTGTAAAGTCAATAAAATTGTACGTAAAAAAGTTTGTTTACATTTCTGAATTCTTAAAAATTAACAAAAAAAAAATTAAATTTAACTGCACAAAAACCTTTTTCTATAAAACAATATATTTATTGTTAGGACATTAAATACAGTTAGCAATTTCAAAATGTTTTATTGCAGCTTTCTACAGGGCATATTGTGACTTGTATCCTTCTAAGTTTTAAAAGATTAAACTTTGTAGATATACAATTTTATACAGTATTTCAGTTTTTTTTGTATGGGCGTTTGAATGTCTAATTTTCTTTAAATTTCCGATTTTTTTCGAAATACTATTCAATCTTTATTTAGATAGGACCTCCCTTAAGGGGGCATGTCTGAATTTGGAACACATCTAATCAAGTTCAATAGAGTTTGTCGTTGTGTCAAATTCATATTAATATCTTTGATTTCCTATCTGAAGTTCGATTAAAGTTCATTTAAGTAAACACCCCGAAGGCGAGGTTATAGTCCCACATAACAATCACAACCCATATTTCAATTCAGAAAAAATTTTTCCTATGGGAAATTGGTCTGCATATGGGGCGATTCTTATGAAATTCAATAGGCAGCTCTGCGCTGACGTCAGAAATGACTCTCGGGATAGTCAGTATGCCTAAGCTGTCTTAGGTGTTTGGGGATTTTAAGCCTTGCAAGTCATCTGAGCCGGATGGCACTATTCCAGCAAACTCCAGCACGCCTCTGATCTGTTAGTTCCGTTCTGACGAGGACTTACACAGGATGTGACGTATGCACCATAAGGTGGAGGAGGAGGATTTTTACTTCACCAAATATATTAATATGCATTTATCACAATTTGTTCAATAATTGACAATTTTTATTATTTTCCAATTTCAAAATATTTGTTATCATTCTAGGTTAGTAGTATATTTACCAAATGTGTGCGTAAAATTTGAATATAGACACATTATGTCCAAAAATACTTTGTGTCTGTAATATTGTTTTAAGCATTTGATGTTCATATTTACCAAATTTTTGTGATATTACATAAAACTTTACCTATTTTATTGTAGCAATTTTACAAACATTTTTTTGAGTGTATGTTAATTTTACTCACCATATGCCTTTTAATTACAAACAATTTTTAAAATGCGGGAACTCCGTTAAGAGAATTAGAAACACAACACAAGAAAATAAGATAAAACGTTTTGAAAATAAAATAGATTCTTTTTCATATCTGCAACGCTCGGCGCGTTTTAATTATCAATTTGTATGGAAAAATACGGTATGCTGTTGTTCTGGGCCATCACTTAGTAAAAATATGAATAAAAAACGGAAATTAGATGTAAAGTGTTCTCTAGGAACATTCCGAACTTCCATCTCTCCATCACTTCGTCCATAGTAAATAAGTTGATATTTACATATTTTTTGTTAATTTTATAAAAAATTCTTTGTTTTTCAATTCTATTTTTTCAATCAGCTGTTTTTTTTCTTACAAATTCTTACTGGCAAAAATTTATCCAGTGAAAACCAGTAAGTTCTTTTGCATGGAACTGTTGTTTTACTCTTTAATAATTTGCTCTCTCTTTACTGGTATTTGTGTCAGTGTTACCATTTTCCACTTTTTCCATAGTTGTTTTTCATTATGACAGTTGTTTAAAATTTATTGTAAATTGTCTATGGAGTTTGATAAATATGCCATTAGGTATTACTATTTTTTATTAAATTTTTTGTAAACGCTTCGTCTTACAAAATTACTACACTAATGTGGTTGGCGTTTATCTGTAAGTACACTTTTTTATTATGGCGCACTTGCGGTTGGATAACCCGGCGTTAATAGTCACATTTTGTGGGACAAACGTTTGGTCAAAAATAAAATTTTAAAATGTAGGTTTGATCAAACGTTTATCTTATAAAATCCCAGCAAAAATAAATGGAAGTGATTCGAATTAATTTTTCATTGATTCCAAAGTATCGTTTAGTTCTGATTTTTCTCTTCTAAGGCAGTTCTTTTTCACAACTTCCAAAAATGTGATTTTATTTTTTATTTTAATAACAACCAAAGTTAAAAATTAGTAATAGATATATAAGTTTTAAACTTATAACTGTGGTTTAAGTTTAATTGATTTGTTTCAACCTTTAACTTACAATTTACCAAATTTTAAATTCTCAAAATCGTTCTTATTGTTTCTACAAAAAAAATATTGCAATACAAATTGCAAGAGTTTCGAATAGAGTAATTTTATAAATAGGGCCCGATTACTGAATGTACAGTTATAATTAAACCAACAATAAAACTCAGACTTTATATAGGAACAATAACAAATGTGTTAGTTAAATTCTGAGGTAGAAGCTAAAGGGAGTTTGTGAAAATGAGTCTAAATTACGAATTCAAAATATATTTGGGAGCATCAAAAGATCTTATTTTTCACTAAACCATAAGAAACGCTTTAGATGCAATGAAAAAGGATCATAAAAGAAAACTTCCACCCTATGACACCCCTATGTAAAAATCATTGGTTGCGATCCAAATTTTCAGAACATCGGAATTAAAATCACTGCTTCTTTTTCCCTTCTTTTGCCACTTTTCTTTCGCTGGAATGTGGCTATAACTTATTTAACTAGTTTCATAGTAACATAATTTAATATAACTTAATATATTTCTAGTCCTAACGCACCATATTCAAATATTTTTACATTAAAAGAAGAAATTTATAAACCAAATATTCAATATACATCTAAGGAACTGGATGATATTTTATATTCACTACTAAGACAACGAGCTATGAAAATGGATACGTCTTATGTGGAAAGTGTACGTAATACATAGTAAATTTAACGTGTTTAAACTTGACAATTTTATGATATTTATTCAGTTAATTGCCGACATAATGGATAATAAACGACCAACACAATTCGATATATTAGCTTTTGATATACAACGTGGTCGTGATCATGGTCTTCAACCGTATGTGAAATATTTGGAAATTTGCAACAACATTAAAATAAATGATTGGAAGGATTTAGAAATATTTATATTACCGGAGGTATGTCAATAAACACAGAGTTATGAAAAGTGTACACAATTTAATTGTATTTTTTTAGGATTTGAATAAATTAAAACAACTGTATTCGAGCTGGCGTGATATAGATTTAATTGTGGGAGCAATTTCTGAAATTTCAGCTAAGGATGCAACAGTTGGACCGACTTTTCAATGTATTATTGGTAAGTAACTGGGCTTTAAAAATTTTGAATGATTGCAATATTATAAAAATATACAGAAATGTTTCATATGAATTAGCAAAGATCTTTCTTTGTTTTATGATTGGTATTTTTAATTGCCCGACAGAAATATGCTTTTTACCAATACTGACATTTTGTTCGGAGAGCTTTATTCGGCCGGATTCGAGACTTATTTTTGGTACACAAAAAGTCTATAAATTCATTTTATTTAAGAAAAGAAAATTAATAAAACTAAAGAATCTGTCTAATTTCGGTTGTCTAAATTGTAGTCGAATTTGTAAAAGAAATTTTCCGTGGTTTTGCGAAATGCACAGTAAATTGCTTTTCCCGTTAAAAATTTTACTTGGAATTTAATGGCCTCTTTAAACTGTAATAATTTATATTTTTTTATTTCTTAAGAAAGGCACAATTGTAATAAACCCAAAATATTATTTTTTGGCTAGAAAACTAATATGTTTGAATATTAAATTTGCCGTCAAACAATGTTTTCACGTGCAACCCGAACAACTTACTGCATGTAGGAAAAAGACATTTTCGAAAATATTTACAAGTAATAATGTTCACAGGCCAAAATATATATGTTTGAAATATGCTGCCAATTATTCTATGTTTCCCATCTAAACATAGATATTTTTGCAATTAAAATTTTATCATTATTATATTTGTGAGATTCAATAAAATATACACATATTTGCAAACACGGCAAATTGACATTTAAGATATTACATACAAATCGGTAGCCTTTAAATACAACTAGAGTTGTGCCTAATCGTTCATATTGGCGACTCGGTCATTATCGTTCAATTCGAATTAGTAAATCAGTTCGTTAAATTTTTCTTATTCATGTTTTACATGCTTCCAAAGTGAAATAGAATGGAATTCATTTACTTGTTTTCAATTTGATTTTAGAAACTTTAAAATTTCAAAAATTTCTATGCTTATGTCAATATTTTTTCACCTCAAAACTATCAAAAATTTACCAATTTAGCGTTTCAAACACACCCTTTGTAACATAAAATTTGGCATTGGCAAATAGTTTTGTTGAAATGAGATACAAATGAAATGATTAAAAATAACAATAACAACGAATAATTTTGGAATTAAGGTAGAACAATATTCTAAGTCCAAAAAATATTTTCTTTGTTTTTTTAACACAAAAATTGGAATAATTAATTGAAAATATTATTATTAAAAGTTTGTTATTATTTGTTCATAAAAATATTGAGTGTTACACATTTTGTTTGAAATAAATTATAATATTTTTAGTTAAAAGCATTTAATACTTGACAAACAATAGATGCATTCATTTGACTTTCCAAGTCTTACCATTAAAATATAGAGAAAATTGGAAACTTAAATTAATACAACCTATTGTGTCGCATTTATTAATAATTGCTTTGTAGCTAAATATATTATGTGTTTACATAAAAAAAAATAATGTTTATTGCAAAAATATTTTATATTTGCAGGCAAACATATGTATTTATATTTGCGGGCCTAGACTTTTCATGTAATCTAAACATATATTTTTATGCAAACATATATTACCCGTATATTTGCAGGCAAATATAACATGTTTTATTAGAAACACGTCAAATGTGTTTGACAGTGCTTCCAAACATACAAATATTACCAGAAAAAATATATTTGGGGCATACCGTTAAAATGATAAAAGTCAAAAAATAATTGTGAGGAAATCCACACTGCATATTTCAGGGGTTACTGTAACTACATATTATGTAGTAAGCCGCTGCATGACTTAGAGAAGACATCCACCACCGTAATATGCCCACCCTACTCAATACCCATTTTTACTTCAGAACAATGACAACTCTCGATCTTACGCAAACGTTCTAAGATCCAGCAATTATATACACAATGCAGTATACGTCAGGCTGTGTTAAACAAACCGTGAACATTCAAAAAATATGTTACTAGCACACAAACGACATACGGCAGCATAATGAAACAAGTCAATTGATATTATGCTTGTTTCTGTCAATTGGAAATGGAGCAGTATTCACTGAAACACATGTTTCATAATTGTTATCATATTAATGAAGCTTCTTCATTTTATGTTAGAAGTTGATATATTATTCGAAAATTGTTACTTTTGAACAGCACATAATAATTTCAAGAACAGAAACACCTATGTGTGTTGAGTATACAGCACTGGTAAAAGATACGACTCTGTTTCAATAGTAGTTAACGTTTTTTTAATAAATAGAGTAGGCTTTAAGAGTGTGTATTAGCTTCGCCACAGCGTAGACGTATTTAGATTAGATATTTATAATAAATGAAATTATTTATGTAAAAAACACAACAATTTGTATTAAATCGTATTTGTTTCATCCATTTTAAAAAAGTTCGAAACAAAATGTGTAGCTCTTGTTAAATTCTTGTACCACTCCAAAACGCCAAAAGATTTTAGATTTTTTTCAAGCCGTAATATTATTAAATGGGCTTAAAAAAATACAAAAATCTTGAAAATAAACATATATAAAGTTAAAGAACACATACATAGGGTGTTTTGGTGAGAACACCAAAAAATATCTAATAAGACAATATTTTCCTCGGAATAGCAAGTTCTCAAACTTAAAGCTTTGACATGTTAATTATCTTTGCTGCTTTAGAATTTCACTACTTGATGCTGGTAAGAGATAAACGCATTCCCAAGTTGTCACTATTACCATTTAGATGTCACTTAACATTTCAAATAAATAATTTAGTTTAAAAACATTTCACGTCGCAAAATCTGTTGTGTATTATAATTTAAATATTTTTTTAACCGTTTTGGGCGAGGATATATGACCCTTATCACCCCTGGACCTACGAAAACTTCTCGCATCAGATATGTACAATGACGGGGTGCTGTTTATTAATCTTAATTCGTCTTGTGATTTCCATCCCTGCTTTTCAGTATGTCTAACATTTTCACAACATGTTGATATTAGAGCAGTTGTCGTCAGAAATAAATGGTTATATCGCGAGTATCGCGGATATGATGAAAATAGCTGTCTATATGTGAATGTTTTAATATACGTACATACGTATATGTGAACGCGTTTAATAGAGTGTATAAAACAGTCAGCCACGAATATAATAATGTCAACTGTATGAAGCCAAGATACAAATAATAATAGTCGGATTGACGGACAGACAGATAAATATGTATGAAAGTATCTCACCAACAAGACCAACCAACAATGTACAAGTAGTATTATGAATGGATTATTTTAATTTCAGTTATTTCTTTTTCAAGATTGTCTTTATAACATAAATTGAAGCATTGTCGTCTGCATTCGTGACGATTGACGATCTG